>CM031614.1:24615534-24793034 GCA_018398815.1 Conus ventricosus | reverse complement strand
TGGAGGAAGCTGATCGCGAAGTCTTCTGTAGCGCTCGAACGGTCTTCAGACTCAGGTATAGGTGAAAGTGAAGGTGAACCCAGAAAACTTCACATGAGGCAAAGGATGACATTTCCTAGGGGTAGGAACTCTCGTGCTTGAAGACCGTGTCTCTGTTCCAGTTTCTATCTTTCTTTATTATTATCATCATCAGCATTTTGATCTCAGTTATTTATCATCATCATTATTATTGTTAATACTGTTGGTACCAATCAATAATAACTACGTAATTTCTGAGATTCGTTTCCTACAAATAATCAAATTCACGCGCACACACACACACACACACACACACACACACACACACACACACACACACACACACACACACACACACACACACACACACACACACACACACACACACACACACACACACACATATTTGTCTAATATCACATAATTTGTGAAAAGACGTTAAATTAAACTACTACTACTACTACTACTACTACTGCTACTACTACTACTACTACTACTACTAAACACACACATAACACACACACACACACACACAAAACAACAACAACAACAACACACACACACACCATGTGCACGTGCACACACACATACACATGCACACAAACACACATGCATACACACCCACAGACACAGACACATCGTGCGTGAGCATGTGCGCACATACTACACACACACACACACACACACACACACACACACACACACACACACACACACACACACACACACACACACACATACACATGTACACATACACACGCATGCATGTATGCTCATATACACAAGCACACATGCATACACACATACATGTTCAGACACACGCGCACATACGTGCATGCAGGAGCATGCTCAGTCAAGCCCACGGATGACACACATGGATACACAAGCATTTGCACGCATACATACACAGACACAATTACACTGCATACACTGGCACACACACACATGGGTTCATGCGCACCCACCCGTGTACACATACACATATGCACATACACATGTACACTTATGCCAACACACACACACACACACACACACACACACACACACACACACACACACACACACACACACACACACCACACACACACACACACACACACACACATAATGATAATTGTGGCGCAGACAACGTTAGGTTGGTACTCAATGTCTCACAAGGGCGTTGGGCTAATGCACAGGTCAGACATCTGCTAAATCGTATGCATGACACCCTTGTCATAAATCTTCTGATGCCAGTCATTAATTCATTTATCCATCAGCTGTAAATCGTGCGCAGAGTAGTCTTGAAACATAGCATTATTATATGGAAACATAGCGTATATGGAACAGTCCGCAAGCGATGACACATCCTTGATGCAACTGAAATTGAAAGTTATCTTTCCTGCACACAGAGAAGACTTCATAAGAGCCAAAACACAAGTTATAGAGGATTGGGTTTCGTATAAGTTGCTATTTTAGGTCTCTTGTTGTAAGTGGCATGGTTGTCAAATGAGACGGTAGTTTTGTCAGTCGCTCGCCTGGGATCGCCTCAACTTATTCATCACATGGGGTCTCACGTGATCATAACATGGCTACTGATACCTAAACACGGACGTTGTTTACACGCTGTTTTGCCGGCATCAAATTAGATAAAAGCAAACAACATTATTTCCATTTTCTTTCAAGTCTACTTTTTCGGCGTGAGTAGTTTTGCTACATATTTGTTGCGCAAAGTTTGATGAACATTTAACGTTAAATTAATTGGAGAATTCCTTCATCTCCCCCCCCCCCCCCCCCCTCCTTTTTTTTCTTTTTAAATAAAATTTTGGTTAATGCCCACAGACTAAGGTTAATTGAAAGGTGATTTTATAGACGAATTTGCCAGCACACGGTAGTCATGTAGCATTCGTTCTCTGAGGTATCCCACTTTCAGTGAGGTTTATTATCGGTCAGTTAAAACGATTAGGCCTATATTAAAACCCGGCAAACGAAGAACACTTTCACAGTGTAAAATCTTTAAGATATGTTCAGAACTTAAGTGAATACACTTCATAATGCAGAGCACACCATTTTGGCATGTAAGACTAAGAATATCTTATGATTTGCACCCGCACAAGATCTATATGTAATCTGACCCCCAAACTCTCTTCATTCCCCAACCATATCCTTAATTGCGAATAATCTTACCTTCTGAGCACACTTGTTTAGCGATTAACACTTTGTGGTTGGTGCATGTGTATTTTTCAGCAGGTTGCACAATGGGTGAAGTGTGGTTGATATCGGCCCCAGGGGAGAGCACGCCCCAGAAGACCTGGGACACCCTGAACCGCGCAACCAGTGCAGAGAACCTGTCTTCCAACTACAAATTTAACATTCCAGAGCTCAGGGTGAGAGAGTTTTGTACTGTGTGCTGGTGAAAATGAGAAAGGAAACGAGTCTAGCAGTCTCAATCAGTGAGGTGCTCGCCATTAGGTTTCGAGGAATGAATTTTGATGAAATAACTTCTTGTAGTTTCTGACGTGTTTTATAAAAAATGTTGAAGATGTCATAGACAGGTTACTGATCCAGGCTCATACAGCCCATCCCTGCTCTCTCAGACTCTCTCTGTTTTTCTCCGCTTCTCTCTCTCTCTTCTCTCTCTCTCTCTCTCTCTCTCTCTCTCTCTCTCTCTCTTCTCTCTCTCTCTCTCTTAAAAAAGCACATCAGTGCTTATCTATTATCCTCGTAAATAAAGAATTTTGTCTTGTCTTGTCTTGTCTCTCTGTGTCTGTCTCCATCTTTCTGTCTGTCTGTCTGACAGACATCTACAGTCTGTCTGTTTTTCTGTCTGTTTGTCTGTCTCTCTTCCCCTTCCACCCTTCCTTCGTCTCTTCCTTGCTCTGTCACAAACTCTCTCAGCTCATTCACCCATACTTAGTAGGTTTGTGTCCTGTTGTCTGCACTTTAATTTATGCATGATCTGCTCTTTCAGTGTCTGCTACAAGGACATAAAGATGAAGTTTGCCAGACAAGATCTCTTCTTTCCTAAACCCGGCTGAAACCACGATAGTGCTGAAGTACTTGGGATGATTGTTTAAGATTTCTCATCCAGAATGTAACTAAAGTGCAGAATTCGATTGATGAATTCAAATTTACTTGATTGCAGATTTTGTCGATCATTGATAGCTTATTCAAAATTACTTTTGTTGTTGTTGTTTTTTTGTTTCTAGAACTTCTGGTATTTGACAACATACTTCAAGGAGATACTGATTACATTAGGGTAAATAATAGTTGAGATTGATGAAGTGAAGATAATTGTCATGTTCCAAAGTGTGTGGCGTTATCTCAAGATTGATTTTGTCGAACGATTAGCCAGGTTTCAGAATTTTAGTGAAAGAAAAGACATTTAATGAATCTTTCAAATTATTCTCTCAGGAAATTTCAAAATGGAGTGACTGATGGCGGCGAACGAAGCAAAGTTAGAAATAGAGTTTGTTTAGAACTTACCGCCAATGACATTGACAAACAAAGCACATGACAAGACACGATGCATTTCAACCACTTGGGTCTTCTTCAGGCGAAAAAATAAATCACATTTAACATGTGGGACAGTACAAACAAAGAACGAAAAAAGAAGAAAGAAAAATGACTCTCAGGAGTACATGTAGTTGACGACTTGACATTGATTGCTCTCTGGATTGCCGGTGTCGGGGCTACGGTGGGACTGACTGGGCGGTGGCTGTAGACGGGGTGTCAGAATGAACGGCGTGGGTGCAATGCCACTGAGCTGGTGCAGAAGATGGGACAGCAGAAAAGAAAGAAAAAAAAATTGAATTATGATAATTTTTTGACTCTTTGCTCCAGTGGCCACTTTAATTCCTGTGCTTACGTTTGCATACAACATTTAAGTACACACAAATACAGTATAATCTCTGTCTGTCAGCTTGTCTGTCTGTCAGCTTATCTGTCTGTTTTATATTGTTGTTTTGAATTTTGCATGCAGGTGGGCACATTGGACACACTGGTGGGACTTGGTGATGACTTGGCCAAACTGGATGTTTATTCTGAAGGGTGAGTTTATAGGTATAAATTGACAAATGCCCACCCGTTCTTGAGAATGTTCTTTGTGAATATATTTGATTTTTCTTATGTACTGTACTTTTGCTCGTGATTACCACAACGTTTTTGTCATTGCTCACATAGTAAGTATTGACATTGTCATTGTCAGGAAAAAGGACTTCTGCATAAATTTACAGAGTAACAAAGAGGACATTCGCTGATTCTGCCGTTTACTGATAAAAAGAATAATATGAATAAAAGAAAAATAATGATACAGTCTCGTAGAGCATGTTATGACAAGGTTGACCAGAACTGATATTGTGTTTGTTGTCTGTTCCCGCTAATTTCTTATTGTTCTTTCTCTTGTCCACTTTTGTTCTTCTTCCAGTTTGTCTGAAGTTCTAATCTTTTAATTCTTCTTGTTGTATTGATGCTTTGTCTTTCTGTGTCATTCTTTATCTTTTTCTTCATCTTTTTAGTTGTGTTGTTCTTTTTGTTCTTATTCATTCACATTTGACTTCCAAGTTCCCATTCTTCATGTTGTTCTTGCTTTTCTTTGTATTTTTATCTTGATATTCTTCTTGTTCATGTTCTGTTCATTATTCCTGTTTGTCTTGTTCTTTTATTCCTCCAGTTTTCCTAATTTATGTGCGATTTCTTGTTCTTGTTCCTACTGTACTTTGTCTTCCTAATCTTTTCCTGCTGCACTGTCAGTCTTTTTTTGTAGTGTACTTCTAAAACAATGTTAATCATAGAGGAGGCTGATAGTGATATAACAATTCTGACTGATTCATACCAAAGAGAGAGAGAGAGAGAGTGTGTGTGTGGTGTGGTGTGTGTGTATGTGTGTGTGCATACAGGTGAACACACATGCAAACACATGCACATGCACAAGACATGCTGTTAGGGAAAAGGTGAAAGAAACTAGAAAGGAAAATAGAGTGGGAACAAGATGATAGGTATGTTGCTACGTACTATGTTTTTTCTTCAAATCTGTTGTTTTTCTTTATTCTGTGTTTTCTTTTTGTCTACTCTTTCCTGTGTATTTCTTCTTTATCTCTCTTCTTTCTCTTCTTCCATAGACCTACATTTAAAAGAGTTTTTTTTTATATGTTCATTCTCTTCTTCTGTCTCCTTTGCCCCACATTTACCCCACCCTCCACCCCCTTTTCACCCATTTTCCCATTCTCTTCATCCTCTAAAAGCAGACCTATGGGTGGGTAGGTAGGCAGACACACACTGAGGTTGCTGTGTTGACTAGTAGGTAGGCAGACATACACTGATGTTGCTGTGTGGATAGGTTGGTACACAGACATACACTGATGTTGCTGTGTGGATAGGTTGGTACACAGACATACACTGATGTTGCTGTGTGGATAGGTTGGTACACAGACACACACTGATGTTGCTGTGTGGATAGGTTGGTACACAGACACACACTGAGGTTGCTGTGTGGATAGGTTGGTACACAGACATACACTGAGGTTGCTGTGTGGATAGGTTGGTACACAGACACACACTGAGGTTGCTGTGTGGATAGGTTGGTACACAGACACACACTGAGGTTGCTGTGTGGATAGGTAGGTAACCAGATACACACTGAGGTTGCTGTGTGGATAGGCAGGTAACCAGATACACGCTGAGGTTGCTGTATGGATAGGCAGACAGAGACACACTGAACCTGCTGTGTGGATAGGCAGACAGACACACACTGAGGTTGCTGGGTGGATAGGTAGGCAGACAGACACACACTGAGGTTGCTGTGTAGATAAGTAGGCAGGCAGACACACACTGAGGTTGCTGTGTAGATAGGTAGGCAGGCAGACACGCACTGAGGTTGCTGGGTGGATAGGTAGGCAGGCAGACACACACTGAGGTTGCTGTGTAGATAAGTAGGCAGGCAGACACACACTGAGGTTGCTGTGTAGATAAGTAGGCAGGCAGACACGCACTGAGGTTGCTGGGTGGATAGGTAGGCAGGCAGACACGCACTGAGGTTGCTGTGTGGATGGATTGGTTTCAGCATCACCCGCAAAATAGCACAGTACCTGGGAGAAGTGCTTGAGGACACCACGCCGACACGCGACAAGCTCCTGGACAACCTCAAGGTCTATGATGGTAATTTGAAAGGAGGAAAGGGGCAAAGGGAGAGAGGAGTGGAGAGGATGTGGGGAAGGTGGAAGAGGACGGGGTTGGGTGTGGAGAGGGGGAGGGGCAGAGAAGTGGGGAAGGGTTCTTTTGAAATTGTGTGGTATTTTGTTTTAAACATAGTAGGGTTCAGCCAGTTTCCTTTTGTTTGTGTAAACGTTTTTTTTTTTTACAGTAATCTAATTGAAAAGTAGAATCAAAAGATTCAGGACAAGTGTCGAAGGAAATGTATGTGTGTGGAGGGCAGTTCTTTCATTTTATGTCTTTTCGTAAGATTGTGAGATTTGATGAATGTCCATGTGCATGCGTATGAATAACAGGGAACAGGATTAAAGAAAAATAACACAAGAAAGTACTGATTTGTCACAGTCACCATCACTCAACTCACTTGTTTTTGCTACTTCCAACTTTTACCACTATTAGAATTGTTTAACATTATTGGCGTCAGATCTTAATTCTATAATTGATACTTTCAATTTTACCTCCATTAGAATCATTTAATATTATTTGCATCAGTACTTGAATGATGTTGCCAAAAATCTGACTGGTCATGCAGATGCCATGTGGACTCTTAGTCTGCCATGTGTCACGCGATCTATGTGGAAACCACACCGCAATATCACAGCAAAACTTGGTCAGGAAAAAGGGTTGGCTATCAGCTGGGGCCCACAGAAATTATATGCAGCTATGAAGCGTTGTTGTTGTGTGAACATTTGTCAATATTTTGTTTTACCTGGTCGGGGGGGGGGGGTGAACCTGGGGGGGTGAACCTGGGGGTGTGGGGGGGTGGTGGAGGGGGGGGACGGGGGGGGGGGGGAGATGTGTAGGGGAATAACTACCTTAACAATTACCTCCCTTGGATTTGTTCATTTATGCAGTGACTTCAGGAGCAGACGCAAGACTTGCTTGGTCTTGGCAGATGTCTGCTTTCTCTAGTGTCCTTATAGTTATTATTATTATGGCCTTCACCCATGAACTTTTCACCTGCTTCTGTTAGTCTGTTTGTCAGTAAGGTTACACAAAAACTACTTGACTGATTTAAAAAACGCATGTGCGCGCACACACACACACACACACACACACACACACACACACACACACACACACACACACAACAAAAATGAAAAGCCAAAACAGCTTTGTTGTAAACATGGAATATGCCCCAAGGATGAACATGTTAAATCTTGGTGCGGATCTGTGATGTGGATTTTAATGAACTAGCCAATCCAGGATCTGTCGGCAAAATAACCACCAAGAAAAAAGACGTAACTGGTTTTAAAATCAACATATTTCATCTGATCTAAGATTTTATGAAGTTTCTGGTGTGTTTTTAGAAGGTGTGTTTTAATGTGCTGTGTGCATGTTTTTGTTTTTTGTTGTTGAGAGTTGGCTTCAACACGGTGACAATTCTGATATGGGTCTTTGCAGCCGGCTAGGCTGTAAGCAATATTATCTCTCTCTCTCTTTCATTGGTTTTAATGAAACTTGGTACAGAGGTTGAATGTGGTTGAAGGGCAAGCCTGTTAAAGTTTGGTGTGGATCTCATATATACAGATTCCAGATAGATTTGGATTAAAATTATAGAGTGGATTCAGGAACCATTCAACCATGACTGATGCCTATGCTCTCCCAAGCCCCCTTATAGTTATAATCATTATTCTGTTATTTATGTATTTTACATGTATTACAGAAATTTTCATTTTCAAGACTGAAATTATGAGGGCAGTAATGCGTATTTAGGTAGATAATGAGAACTAAGGTATGCACTGTGTGTGTGTGTTTGTGTGTGTGTGTTTGTGCGTTTATGTGTGTGTGTTTGTGTGTTTGTGTGTGTGTGTGTGTGTGTGTGTGTGTGTGTGTTTGTCCCTGTGTGTGTGTGTGTGTGTGCAGTCACCCCGGCTGGCTATTTGCAGAGGTTTGGCTGGGATGGAGCCAAGTTTCCTATCAAACTGCAGCTGAAGGCGCTGGCTGAGATGATTGGCAAGGTATTAACACACTTTGATCAGTAGGAAATGTATATGTATGTTTGATGTGTGGTGTGTGTGTGTGTGTGTGTGTGTGTGTGTGTGTGTGTGTGTGTTTGTGTGCTTATGTGAGAGAGAGAGAGAGAGAGAGGGTACCTTTGACATCTTATCCCTGCCCGCTACACAACTCTGTGCTGCAAGTCTTTGAGAATGCTCTGTCAGAGGGAGGAGCTCTGCAACACTTGCACACAATATTTTGTCACATTTGCTTAAATTTATGTGATGACAAAATCCCAGAGATATTACCTTGCCCAAATAAGCCTTTTTCCCTCCCCCTATTTTGTAACAATTGGTAGAGGGACAAAAACCACAAGAAAACGTGCCAGTCCAGCTTCCAGAGTTCTCTGTGTTGAAGATGGCTGCCTCAGTTTATTAATCCCATTAAAAGCCATAAACAGGAGTGCATACTGTCATTGCGCAAGTTCAAGTGAAGTTCTGAAATTTTCAGGACCAGTATGAGCCCATTAAAAACCGTAGATCAGGAGTGCATATGGTCTTTGTGCAAGGTTAAAAAAAGCTCTGAAATTGTCAGAATCAACATAAAGTCAATGTTTTATGTTTCATGCAAACTTTTTTTGTGGTTAGAAAATGATTGACCCGACGGAGATGAAAAATTTGTGGAACTGAAAATGTCATACACACGGACAGTTTTTAAAAACTCCTGGAGAAGAAAACGACAAACAGGTAACTGTCCAGTTTATCAGCTTCATTTGTAGTCTGTCGCTCCACTGACTGCATATCTAGCAGTCTTCTGGACGAGAAGAGGGGAGCAGAGTTATTCGAGGTTGTTTGGAAAAGCAGGTCTGTCAGCTTCCCAATGAAGGTAACACTCTCCAGTGTACCGTGACATTCTCCTCTGTGGATGCCAGAGCTGGATTCTGACCAGAGACCTCAAGCTCCCCCCCCCCCCCCACCCCCCACCCCCACCCCCTAGCTCCCAATCTGGCGTTGGAGGATGAGTATTTCAGAAGCATTCTTGTGAGTTCATACAAGAAACCTAAGAAAAATGCCCTACCGGGGTACATTAATCTCTTCCCTGCTTGCTCCATGTCTATTATGGGGTCGTTTTCATGATCTTGTACACCCGTAACCGTGTCTACTACAGGGTATTTATCACTTGATTATGTTTATTTTTATCATACTAATGACCAGCAAAATGAAATTATTATGATACCACATCATAGCACAGGGTATAAGAAAAAAACATGCAAAAAATCTGCGAGATATCTCAATAAATGAATGAGTAGTGAACAGATGAGTGAACCTACTGCAATTTGGTCCCGGCACTCAGCAATACAGAAAAGCTCTTATACTGTGGCAGGGAAATGGTTAAACAGCCAGCCAGTACATATACTGGCAGACAAGAACTTCCGGCAGTTATGAAACATAATGAGTTTGCCTGATACAGGCAAGTGTACCACCAGGATTTCCTGTCCAGGGCTCATCTACAGGGGACAGAGGGCGGTGAATCTTGCAGACACATGCTCAAGAAATCTTTAAAGTGGATCGACCAGATAAAACTTCTTCATAAATCTACTTTTTCATCTATTGGTCGACAGTCTGTTAGCCTGTCTGTTTGTCTGTCTGTCTGTATGCCCATCTGTCTTTTTATCTGTATGTGTGTCTCTATTATTTGTGTATCCCGTAGCTTGACTTACATATGTATGGTGGTTGTTTTGTTGTTTCTTTCTTACTTTTCTTTTTTATGGTCCTGTTTGAAATCCTTACGTAGTTTGCTGGCTTTTTGTCATAACATAAAAAGAAATATTACTATGTATACTGTACTTTGTGATGTCATGTAATTTGAATAAATGTTAAGAACAAAGAAGTGATGGTGGCTGGATGACAGGTAAGACTGGACAGGTGACAACCCCTCTGCCGTGTTGTGCATGACTGAGGGCAGAGGGCTGAGGAGATGTGTCACTGGTCAGGTGTCTGTCATAGTGTCTCTGTGACTCACTGTAATGGGATGATACATAAAGTGACGCTGTTTGTTGGTTGAGTGAGAGGAATGAAGTGCACAGCATCTTTAACGCTTTCATAGATGCTCTGGACCATGTTTACTTCACGACCGAAGTGTGCAGGCATGCCAGTTGTCCTTTTTTCAGCTGATTTTCTAATTCTTTCCACCGTCTGATTTTCTTTTTTGCTGCTTGAAATGTTCAGAATGCCCCCCCCCCCCTCCCCCACCTTTCCTGACTTTTTTCAATTGATAACTTGAAAACTATATAAAAGATATATTGAAAGCGGCAAATATGCTATTTTACAGTGTGAAGCAGGTGGTTTAGAGCACTGGCTGTTGGTCCCCCCCCCCCCCCCCCCTTCTTCCGTCCCTTTCAAGTGTATCTTCTGTTCCTCTCCACTTCAGTCATAATGTTTTCCTTTGTTTTATCTTCAGGAAGTGGGCTTGCCTGTTGTGACTGTGAAAATTGACACATTCGAGTAACTGACACTAACAGTTACGATTGGAATGTATCCATAATTTTAAACAGTGATGGGGTTTATTTTGACATGGCGTAAATGTTTCTTTTTCACTTTAATTTGCATATTGGGTGTGTTCCAGCAAGTGAGCCAGGCAGAATCTGACCTCAAGACCAAGGCCAATGCTTACAACACACTGAAGAGCAACTTGCAAAGTCTGGAGCGGAAAGCCACGTGAGTCACTGTGTGGACATTTATTATGCGCATCGAACTGTGCAGTAATGCAGTCTTTATCATGAGTGTGTATCAGGGAACATTTCACAAACAGAGAACAAAATGGGATACCGCATCAATATGTGTGTGTGTATGTGAAAGACTGATAATGGCAATGTGCCTAAGACTAACTGTATATGTGTGTACACAATAGAATCTGTTTGATAGGAATTTTAGGGAACAGAAAGTTTTCTTATGTTGACCAGGAACTGTGTTGATCAAAATTAAGCTGTAAGAGGGGTGTCCAGCCCTGAAATGGCCCTGTGTGGTCGGCTGGAATATACTAAAACTAATACAGTATCAGGGTTGGAAGAAATGATATGTGAATATGAGAAAGCTGACAAGCTAAAATGTTCACAGCATGATTTCAGCTGACCCATTTATTCAACAGCCACATTCATGTTAACATGAAGCCAGGTGGAAAAAAAAAAGCTGATATGATGTTTAAATCATAATTTTTGCTTCAATTCATAGCAAAACTCGAGGACAGTCACTAAATTGATAGTCAACAACAGTTTTGATACAGTGATCGGCATTTGTGGGCAGGTGGGCTTGGAGGTTGTGAGCTTTAGTCCTATCAGAGGCATTTATTTCTGGGACGTTTTTGGCCCGGGCAGGCTCCTATCCTGAGTTGCATTTGCCATGGACTCAGATGGGAAGACTGAAACCAGACAGTGGAGTTTCATCCCCAGATGGATGTGTCTCTGAGAGTGCTGTTCAAATTTTCCAACAGTTTGGAGCTTGGTTAACACCAGTATATATTTTGAAAGAAAGCAGCGAGTGTGGCTGTGGCATGTTGTTACAGACCAGAATGCAGCTCCATGGCATCTGGTTCGTGCTCATCCTCAGTGATCATCACTGTTGCCCGGTATGTCCAGCTCTGGTGTTGACTTTAGTTCTGATTTCCTCTTCACACCCTTGCCCATAGTGAGTTAGATTAGCTAATATTGGCAAGTTCACAAGACTCGCTGGATGGACTCGATAATGCCCTCCAGCGGGGGATGCTAAATGTCTGCTACGCACACAATGAGAAGCCTGCTTTAAGTGAGTGACTTGTTTAGTCTGGTAGCCAATTAATATATGCTGTCTTTGCATTTAAGCAGTTGTTGTCCTCGTGAGAGGGTGTGGTAGGCACTGGCTTGCACAAGATGTGATTCAGATCAGACACCACTGAACACCACAGACGTGACTCGGCAGCAGTGCCATGTCTTCATCTTCACTGTTTGGTAGCAGCATGACGACTTAATATTGATTGCCAGTGCTTGATCTGCCACAAAAGAAATGTGGATTTGGGGTTATGAGTCAATTGTGGTAGAGGGAAAGAGCAGAGTGGAAGTAACATCATTGATGGTCATGAAAATGTAAGAGAGCTAAAAAGAGAAGAGAAAATGAATGACCGTAAAGGCAGGTCAGTCACTTAGGGACTGAGCAGTTTGTGCTACTGTGAAAGACTTAGCGTCCAGTGTACATGTAAATGATGACCGTGGTTGTGGACTCCACTACTCAGAATATGGTGCCAACCTGTTGTTTTTAGTGATGGAAGTGAGAGGGTTTTCAGAGAGCGCACACACATTCTTGTTCATGCTTGCTCTATGAACTTTCAGTATAACTGGAGTAGCTTTTTGGTCACTACACAGGATGGGACTGTCTCCTCCTTGTGATTGTGCTGCACAACAGCATCAGCTTGAAAAATGTCCTTGTTTTTCCAAACCTCATGCCAAATGTGTGGAATTTTTTTTGGGTGTTGTTTGTGTAACTTTTTCAGATACACACACACACACACGCACACACACACGCACGCACGCACGCACGCACGCACGCACGCACCCACCCACCCACCACACACACACACACACACACACAGACACAGACACACACACACACACACACACACACACACACACACACCAAAAAATCAAAACATACGTTCAACTGAAAAATACTCCCAAGTAAAAGTGTTCTAATTAGCATTGACAGCTAATGCCATAACGGGGGGGGGGGGGGGGGGGGGTGTTGTATACTGGCTGACATCTTCTGTGAGCAGAAGCCAACACTGCAGACTTGTGGATGTATGTGGTCATGACAACTTGTCACATTGCGTTCGATATTAGCTTGGTATGAATCCAGGTCAACCTTTTTAAAAAAAATTTTTCTTTTTTTTTTTGAGGGGTGAGGGGGGATGTAGTTTTGTGAAAACGATATTTTCTCTGCATCGAAGGGCGAGGTCAACAAACGTCAGTGAGCAGCAGTGATGAAGCAGTGTGTCCTGGCTGTGAATTGTGATGATCTGGATGTGGAAATGTTAAGTCACAGTAGCCAGGGATCTGTGAACTTCATGATGATGTATGATTGTCTTCCCAGGGGAAGTCTGCTGACTCGGAACCTGGTGGACCTGGTGAAGAAGGAGGATTTTGTGTTGGGCTCTGAATACCTCATCACGCTTCTGGTGGTCATTCCAAGGTGAGACTGGTGACAGACAGTAATTCATCATGACGCTGTTTTGTGAGTTTGATTGTTTGTGAGAAGGGAGCAGATATTGTTCCTGGGTCTTGGGTTCGGTCCACGCAGACAGCCATGTTAAGAACATTCTTAACTAACTGTAAACCATAGTTTCTCTGTTAACTGAAGCTGACCATCCACGATCAAGTTTGCAGAGTTATGACATACTGAGACCTGTTTCCTAAGCAATGATTGTCGTCAGTAGGGGGCTTAGTAAGTGGTGTCCTGCGTATTTTACATCAGAACAGGCACCACTGAACACCATTGAAGTGATTCAGCAGCAGTGCAGTGTCTCCACTGGTTGGTTGCCTTTTGATGACTTGACATTGACTGCATCCTGTGGAAGCCGGTGCTGTGGCTGTGGTGGGCCAGGCTGGGCTGTGGCTGTGGACAAGGGGAATAAGCGGTGGTGGTGCTGTGTCACAGAGGCTGTACTGAAGATGGGACAGCAAAACAAACAAACGAACTAGAAAGAAAAAAACTAAGACCTGATTCTTTATTGAAGTTTGAATGATCTTTCCTCAAGGAGGGAGACACAACCAGCTTGCTGGTGCTTAATTGAGGTGAGTAGTTATGTCTGCTGAACTCGGAACTGCTTTGAATTGGCTGTGAAGTCAATTGTAGTGTCCAGAATTTAACTTGTTTATTTCCTCAGCACTGTGAATTTGAATATTCGTCCGTATTGAATGAAAAAATTAATTTACGAATCAACAATAGAAATTTGGTTAACCCATCTCTGAGTTCAGTCACTGAAGAGGTTACACAAACTGATTTCCATTTTAGGCGAGCTTTCTTAGGTTTATTTCCCATTACATGACCCCAAACAGTTAACAGACTAAGATGAGTCATCCTTTTCTCATCCCAAACCTAGGTTCATCAAGGTTTGCCGGGGGTCGGAATAGCTCAGTTGGTAGAGCACCGGACTCATGATCCTGGGGTTGTGGGTTCGAATTTCGGTACAGGGGGATTTTTCCCTCGGAGTTAACATTAGTTCTGACTCCGTTCCCCATACAGTCCTTCGAATGAGACTATAAACCGAGGTTCCGTGTGTGAACGCACGCACAGCATCTTGCACACACGTAAAATCCCATCACCAACTTTTGGAAGAGAAGGCCAGTTTGGCTGTTGGTATGAATGACACGTTACACATAGCATGCACCTTTCCCGAAGATGGAGTATGGCTGCCTTAATGGCAGGATAAAAAATGGTCATACAAACAAAACTCCACTGCCTGTCTATACAGGCAGTGTCCGCAGGAGTATCAAGGCTGTGTACACAGAAAGAAAGAAAGAATCAAGGTTTGCAGAGATCATTGATCCTGGATCACAAACCAAAAGATGAGGCAGTCAAGAACAAAGACAAGATGGGAGAGATCATGAACAAGACAAACTAGGCTCACAACCTAAAAGTTTGTTCAGATCAGAACGGCCTTCAGAGATTTTCACTTAAGAGTCAGCAGCTGTACAGACTGGAACCCCATAAGTTCTTCAGTTGAGATTTTGAACAGAGGCTGTACGTGTGAGATACTGAAATGCACATGTTGAATTCCATTCCATCTGCTGTGGAAGAGATGACCATTGTGTGTTAGTGGGTCGGATGACATACAAAAAAAAGGTCATGCTAGTGTTGCATTTTGACATCTTTACCTTAAACAGAAAGTCAGAGAGCACTGAAAAATTATGTGTGGTCAACCTCAAACTTATAGATGAGGAATGAAGACAATGATTTAGCGTGTATATTGTGTGAGTGTGTGTGTATGAGTGTGTGTGTGTGTGTGTGTGTGTGTTTGTGTGTGTGTGTGTGTGTGTGTGTGTGTGTGTAAAAAGTAGGAGGGTCTTCCAGTTGTCCTTCCCCTTCAGTTTAACCCTGTTATACTCGCAACGGGTGAATCCGGGACTGAACGTCGGGCGCCTGTTCTTCCCGTACCGGGACGTACCGGGACCTCTCTGTGGGAATTTTCCATCACGCAGTGATCACGTGTGTAGACACACACAGTCGCAGACAGTAACTAGGAAGACTCAGGCATGGCCCAATCATGTGTTGGCACTATTTTTGGGTGATGGAACCGTGTGTGTTCATTGAGAATAGGCACAGAACGCAGCGAGTAACTTTGTGAATGGAAACTGACCGACTTTCGCAATGGCGGCTTTCGCGTCTGCTACGAACGACGACGAGATGGTCGACCACTCGCAAGAGGAGTTAGATGAAATTATTGTAGAAGTGGAGACATTTGAAAGAAAAATGGAGAATGAAAGTGATATAGAAGTAGGTAGTAGTGTTGAAGAAGACGGTGAAGTGCAAAGCGACCCGGAATACAATGTTCCACTGGCAGCGCTTCAGACAAAATGGCGGCACGCGACACATGGCACAGCAACGGTACGTCAATTTCAGGAACCCACTGGGCTGGCTCACTCGTTACCTGACACTGCTACACCACTTGTTTTTTTCGTTTTGTTTGTTCCTCTTTGTTTTTTAAGACTGCTACTGATGAAAGAAACAGGTATACAAGACAAAAACAAGCTGCAAAGGGCGCACCTGACCCTCTTTTATAGTATTGTGTGTGACATGTGACAAGTTTTGTATGACATTGGTGGGACAACCAGTGGGACCTGTACTGCCAGGCAGCAGATGGTTCACGTCGGGTAGGCCTCAGGTTTCATCTTACACTAACAGCCTGCATCAGCATGGTGACTGCGCATGCTTGCATGCTGTAAACTTGATTGTCATCATAAAATGTCACGTGTCTGGTGACAATTTGGTGACAGTGACACGACCTATATCTCTAAGACAGACAAAATAGAGTTCAAAGTGAAGTGCATGCTCTTCTGAAACTGTCTGCCAATTTTCTTTCTCCTAGCGGTTCACATACATTCCCCATAAGTTAATAATCACACATACCCATTTTTAGGCTGAAACCTGTAAAAGAATCTGAAATCTAGGGGAAGTTTGCAGTCAGAGAAACTGAGTACAAGAGGGTTAAGCCTAACATACAAAATTTCCTCCCTTTTGAACTTGATGCTGGAATCACTCATTCCCATTTTCTACTTGTTCTCACTAAATGCAACATTGTTCCCCTAGATTAAGCACCAATAGTGGATCTTGTGTTGTCTGGGTAATCTGAACTTCAGAATTAAGAGATTCTGTGATGTTTAAAAACGAACGTGTGTTGACAGAGTTCCATGATGTATGGTGGTGTCAGAGGAATGACTGTTGACAGAATTCAGTGATGTGTGGTGTTGTCAGATGTTGACAGATGAATTTCTGTTGACTGAATTCAGTGATGTGTGGTGTTGACAGATGAATTTCTGTTGACTGAATTCAGTGATGTGTAGTGTCGACAGATGAATTTCTGTTGACTGAGTTCAGTGATGTGTGGTGTTGACAGATGAATTTCTGTTGACTGAATTCAGTGATGTGTGGTGTTGACAGATGAATTTCTGTTGACTGAATTCAGTGATGTGTGGTGTTGACAGATGAATTTCTGTTGACTGAGTTATGTGATGTGTGGTGTTGACAGATGAATTTCTGTTGACTGAGTTCTGTGATGTGTGTTGTTGACAGATGAATTTCTGTTGACTGAGTTCTGTGATGTGTGTTGTTGACAGTTGAATTTCTGTTGACTGAGTTCTGTGATGTGTGTTGTTGACAGATGAGTTTCTGTTGACTGAGTTCTGTGATGTGTGTTGTTCACAGATGAATTTCTGTTGGCTGAGTTCTGTGATGTGTGTTGTTGACAGATGAATTTCTGTTGACTGAGTTCTGTGATGTGTGTTGTTGACAGATGAGTTTCTGTTGACTGAGTTCTGTGATGTGTGGTGTTGTCAGATGTTGACAGATGAATTTCTGTTGACTGAGTTCAGTGATGTGTGGTGTTGACAGATGAATTTCTGTTGACTGAGTTCAGTGATGTGTGGTGTTGACAGGCAAATTTCTGTTGACTGAGTACTGTGATATGTAGTGTTGAGAGACAAATTTATGTTGATGAGTTCGGTGATGTGTGTTGTTGACAGAGAAATAGTTGTTGACTGGGTTCGGTGATGTGTGAAGTTGACAGAGAAATAGTTGTTGACTGAGTTCCGTGATGTGTGGTGTTGACAGAGAAATAGTTGTTGACTGAGTTCAGTGATGTGTGAAGTTGACAGAGAAATAGTTGACTGAGTTCCGTGATGTGTGGTGTTGACAGAGAAATAGTTGTTGACTGAGTTCCGTGATGTGTGGTGTTGACAGAGAAATAGTTGTTGACTGAGTTCGGTGATGTGTGGTGTTGACAGAGGATTCAGCAGTGAGTGGTTCGGCAAGTACGAGATGCTGACTGACATGGTGGTCCCAGATCTTCCAGGTAAGGCAGCGTGAAATTAACTTGTGGGGGTGGAGGGTGGGTGGGGGGAGGCATGGCTCTCCGTTATTCTTGGATGACCCTTAGTGTGTGTGTGTGTGTGTGTGTGCAAGAAATTCTCACATAGTCACATAGTCACATTCTGCTACATCACTCTTTCCTTCCTGATTTTCAGATTGGCATTGAAAACTTTGGAGAATCTGTAGAAAAGACAGTTGCAGAATGCCACCTGAAAAACGTTGAAATGCTGCCTCTCACATGCATTTTTGTACTTGTGTAGGAAATAGCTGTACACCTGAGTTAGTGTGTGTGTACATGTGTGTGTGTGTGTGTGTGTGTGTGGTGTGTGTGTGTGTGTGTGTGTGTGTGTGTGTTGGATATACGTTGGACCTGTGTGTGGAAATATGTAAACTGCTAATAGCCTGCATGTTCAGAATGGACACCATATGAATTTTCTAAATTTTTATGATACTTTAAAATGTCACATAATTATCTAACTTATTATCATAATTACTATCAAATACCATGAAATGTTTCAAACTGTTACCATTAATACTACAAAATGTCAAATTTTCTGAATTATAATCATTGTTACAATGAAGTGTCACAGAATGTTCTGAATTATGATCATTATTACTACAAAATGTCGGTGACGTCATTCCATGAGTTTGTTGCACTCAGATGAGGTAGGCTGTTTGGTTGACAGAGTTCTGCATGAGGATCAGGAGTCCCAGCTGGTGAACGTCACCATGTTCAAGCGGGTGGCCGACACCTTCAGACACAAGTGCAGGGAAAACAAGTAATATTATAGCAAAACCCACTATCATTAGGTTAAAGAAAATGTGTGTGTGTGTGTGTGTTTGATTTAGTGTTTTGTGTACTGTATTAGGCCTGAATTAAAGCCCATTATAGTTACATTAAAAATATTTGTGTGCGTGTTTGATTCAGTGTTTTGTGTACTATACTAGGCCTGAATTAAAAAAGCCCATGTTAACTCTCTTGTCACAAACAGATGCAATAGTCTTTTCAGATGACGTAACGCTTCAGTACGAACAAACGCTATCAAGGTTTCGGCCTTCACCGACTTTTCATACGGGGCAGTGTGATCCGTACATGGCAACAAGATATAAATAGTATCGTCAGCATTCCTTCGTTCGCCTGCACAGGGGTTTCGCGGTACACCATCACCCACTTTGCCTCCGTGGCTGATTGACCAGACCAACCCACATGACTTACTAATTTGCATAGAAACATGGCGTCTCAAATAAGTTTTTCTGCAAATGTATCGGAGCGAAGTCAAGCTTGTCGGCAACGTTTTAGCATTCCTGAAGTTATGGAAATGCTACAGACAGAAGGTTCAGACATTGAAGAAGAGGATGATGAAAGTGATTCCAGTGAAGAATTTCGAGGAGAAGAGAAAATAGACTCTGACTCATCTGTGGAGCTCAGAGATGATGAAGGTGAGGGTGGGCCACTTCGCCACGCGAGCAGACTGTTTGCATGCCGCAAAAGACTGGGCATTTGAGTGAGCAAGAGTTCATTGGCTTTCCTTTACGTGACTGGTGTGAAGTTTCGAGTTTTTTCAGACAGTGCCTCCTTTTTCTGGTACTTCTGGCCTTTGTGTGTCAGCTGAGTGCCACGCCCCCATTTTTTATTATTCCAAGTTAGTTAGTGCTTAGTAGGCATGTGATTCATATATCTTATTTTATTTCCTGGAGTGTATCTACCTATTTTTATAACTCAGTTAGTGTATTTACTGGCTTTTTCTGCTGAATGTGAAGCCATGGACCCACTGACTCTGTGCAAGAGTGTTGTGATGCACCTGAAAAAAACTGGACATTTTTTCAGCCTCAAGCACAAGAAATCATATGAAAGTGGGAAGTTTATTCTTTTGTATTCTACTAACATAGTTTATGAATAACACTTTCTGAAAATTTCCTTGAGTTATCTCTTGTTTTGTATTTTTGGTGATTTTTTTTTACTAATCATAACAAATGGCCTGTCCACTAGGGAAAAACATGGGACAGAACTGTCCGTCCCAAGTGAGTTAAAGATATTTTTGTGTATGTTGGATTTAGTGTTTCTTGTACTACATTAGGCCTGAATTAATCATCTAGGTCATGTCTTCACCTGCATCTGTTGGTTTGTCTGTCAGCAAGGTTCCATGAAAATTGCTGAGCGGATTTTTGGAAACTTGGTGGAAAGATGGAATGGAGTCTAATGATGGTTCCATAACATTTTGGATGGAATTGTGGAGCGCATCTAGAGTACACAGTGGATTCAGGATCCTTCATTAAAATCGGGCATAAAAGGCTGACTGACTGTAATGAAACTTGATGGTGTATGCAAGAAATGACCAAACTGATTTAAATGGAGCTGGGTGGAAAAAATGGTATCTGACCCAAAGATGAACCTGTCTTAATTTCAGAGTGGATTTCTGGTCGGATCAGTGTGAATGGGTGGGTGGGGGAGGGGGGGGGGGGCATCCAGGATCTGTTTGACCTTGACCTCTGTGCTGTTCTTCGTGCCCTTCCAGTTTTAAAGTTTTGGGGAAAAAATTTAGAAAGAGAGGGAGTTAGTTACCGCCAAGGACATGGACAAAGAAAGTACAGGACAAAACACAATGCATACTGACCTCTAGGGTCTTTTCAGGCAAAAACAAATAACATTTAGGACAGTGAAAACTTAGAATGAGAAACCACATATCTTCTCATATTCGGCGCGAGATCAAAATGGTCGCCAGGCAGGAGGGCATCATGGGAGCTGAAATAGTAAGCTGGGGGGGGGGGGGGGGGGGGGGGGGGGGGGGGGAAGGAGTTTTTTGTGTGTGTGCAGTCTTCTTAGTACTGTATTGGATTGTTCAAGTAATTGAATTGGCAAAGTAGACAGTGTGTGTGTATGTTTGTGTGTGTGTGTGTTTGTGTGTGTGTGTGTGTGTGTGTGTGTGTGTGTGCGTGAAAAGAATGCATTTGTATCACTGGGAAGTGAGATGCTGGATTTGTGCATGTATGCATGTATCCAGGACAACCATGCCAACTTCTGGATTCACATGATCAGTGATCATGTGCCGCTGTGGACACCTGCTCTTTCTTTTGAAACATTCGCCGCCTAATTTTTGACCTTGTGGAGGGCAACACAGTTCAGTGGTGAAAATCCATACGTCTCACCCTTTGCAGATTTGTTGTGCGTGACTTTGAATACGACGAGGCCAAAATCCAAGCTGAGAAGAAAGAAGCAGAAGATGCAGACACCAAGAAAAGAAGCAGTTTGTGAGTAAACCAGACAGTTCTAGTTGTAGACAGGCCATAGAAACAGACAAAGACACCTACCTCATGTCTTCACATGCAAGTGCACATGCACACACTCACACATACATACACTCTAAACGAATGAACAGGTTTTTCTTTCTTTTCCTTTTTATACTTTGCCTGCTACTCTGTCATCAATTGGTATCAGAATCAAGGATTGTTATGATTTATACTTTGCCTGCTACTCTGTCATCAATTGGTATCAGAATCCAGGATTGTTATGATTTATACTTTGCCTGCTACTCTGTCATGAATTGGTATCAGAATCCAGGATTGTTATGATTTATACTTTGCCTGCTACTCTGTCATGAATTGGTATCAGAATCAAGGATTGTTATGATTTATACTTTGCCTGCTACTCTGTCATGAATTGGTATCAGAATCCAGGATTGTTATGATTTATACTTTGCCTGCTACTCTGTCATGAATTGGTATCAGAATCCAAGATTGTTATGAATATCATGTTTTATGTTAAGAAGACAGTAGTTTTGCTCTTAGTGTTTCTCAAATGTGAGGAGTGATTTCAAAGAAAGAGAAAAGAAAAGAAAAAAACAAAGGAACTGGTCAAATAAATGTATTGACTGCATCTTTTATCTGTGAAATTTGTCAATAGCAGAAAGAAAATTGTGATGTGGAATTCAAATACAGAATAAAGATCACACAATTATACCTTTGATTCATGGATAGTAGACTGACATGTGAACTAACCAACTCGGGCTGTCGTACTTGTGAAGTCACACAGTTTGCAACGTCGGTTCTCTCGATTGGAAATTTAATTGAAGGGGAAGCAATGCAGTAATTTGAACTCAAGGGAAGCAATGCAGTAATTACTTTTGACTCCAATAGTAGTAATACAAATTATTACAGGGAAAGACGTAAGCAGCACATCGAAAGTCTGTGAGCTTGCCGGCTGTATTGTGTATTACGTAAACTAGAAGTCTGAGGATATGACTGGCTGGGGCATGAATATGAGTTGTCCTCATGAGATGATTTCAGAATATGATGGCCCCATGAGAAAAGATCGTTGGTGTGCCATGATGCTTGCTTAAGCAGTCAGGGATTTCCACATCCCTCTGTCCCCAATCATGGGCAACAGGGTAGAGGTAGCAGTTCGAATTTTCTTGATTGGCTTTTGGGATGTTCACCCATAAATGTATCCTGTACAATAGTCTAACAAGATGACATGCAGGGATTCTATATATTGGATCTGCTAGAGGGTGCCATTGTGGTGAAAGGGGTCTTTGACAAGGGGGTTAACTACCTGTACTGGTTGCTGTATTTTTCTGATGCTGTAGCCTCCCCTGGTGCGGTGGCTGAAGGTGAACTTTGGGGAATGCTTCATCGCCTGGATCCATGTCAAGGCTCTGCAGGTCTTTGTGGAGTCTGTGCTCAGGTCAGGAAAGGCTGCACTTGTGTTGATGTTAGACTGGGCATATAAGTATGCAAGCTGATGCAACTCACATGTTCATGCTTGGACTTGAAATGAACACACATTCATTCACACATGCTTACATGCGCAAACACACACACACGCACGGGCACACGCACACATATACCCACAGTGATATATATGCTCGTGCATGCCCAAAGGCACACACAGATACACTCAGACATACAGACACACACTCGCTTGCTTATTCTGACTGATTAACAAACTGAAACAAGTTTATCGTCAAATCAACCAAAGGCTGTACTGACAAAGAGAACACACACATATGTACGCACGCACACATGCATGCATGCTCGCTAATTGACATGCATTGACGCATGCAGGCACGCATGCACTCATGCAAGCACACATGCATGCACACGTGTGCATGCACATTTAAACATGATTTTTAGTTTTACATTTGAGTATAAAAGCAGTCTTTTGTAGACTGGGGGGGGGGTCATCTCTTAGTGCTTATGCCAATATTTAAATAATCTTTTAACTTTCATTCCACCCTGTTCCACTTGTCCACTATACTTCACTTAATTATCGAACTGTCCTCTCAGTTGACCCTACATTGTGTTTCCTATATGTGGTATTTCGGAAACTTTGCATGTGAAGACACATTGTATGAGAAGGCAGTGTTTGGCAAAGTCGCCACTGTGTAAATCTTCAGTTTGCCACCAAAAAAAAATTAAAAGTAATATTTTTTAAAATTAAGTTGGGTGTGATAGTATGTGACAGTGATATGCGGCTGTCCATTCAACTCGGTTATGTGTATGTGTGCGTGTTCTCTTTGTCAGTAGAACCTTAGGTTGATTTGACAATAAACGTGTTTCTATTGGTTAGCCGATTTAGAAGTTGAAGTGCAGCTAATTTGATAACAATCGCAGAGAAATCCATGCAGACTTTGCTGGCACACGTGCATTCAATCTTCAGTGACAGTGTGTGTAAAAGGATCAGTTGGCTTTCGGATCATGTATGGATTCCGCATTTACTGGAGAGGCGGAAGTGACCATAGTGGTCAATTACAAATATGACTAACACAAAAGCAGATGTATTCATAGCAGTCCTTATCCACAAAGAGATCTTTATACAAAATTTGGTGTGGTTTAGGTTGAGCTGATTTTTTTTTTAATACAGAAGCGACCAATTGAAAAAGTTAGTTCGATACTTTCCCTGATAAAGTTGGTAGTTGCAGAAATGTTATGCTAAAACGTTTGATACAGTAATTGCTGAGCTGTAAGGCTCTACCTTTTTGCCTAAACTTTCACCTCTGCAGCTACTACACTGGCAGCAGCTTATTTATGCATTTTTGTGATTATTATCCCAGTTCACTATAGGACTGTCTTCCCTGATCTGCGGTTGACTGGACAACTGAGAACCAGTGTTTGCAGAAATCAGATTTGATCTCTGTTAACAGAGAGAGTTACCTGTGCTTGAGCGGCAATCAAACGAGCTTTGTGTAAGATAGTTGACTGTTATTTTTGCTTGATCGATCACTAGTCATCGCCACATGATCAAGGAACCATGCTGACATGGAGAAGCCAAGCCAGCAGGTGTTATGTAGATGTCAAACTGAAGCCTGTCAATCTGAGTCTTTAAAAGGGTAGCTGTGCAACAGCTCAAGTCGATGGTCTGATGGGGGCATGATCAGCATGGCAAATGTTCTGGATGCAAAATATCATGGCAGTCCTTGATCATAATAGTTTGGAAAAAAAAAAAGCTCGTATAGTCTTAACGGCAGACAACACAGAAGTAACAGCAAACACAGAGGTACCAGTTGTCTGGAGACAACATGTCTAACATCTATGAAGAGTTCTTGAAACCCTTAGTTTCTGATACTGGAAATGAACCCTTAAGTAGTTTTTGTGTCGCTGAGAACAGCAACGAAAAAGACCCAAGTCAGCTGAATTTTTTCCCCCTTCATTATGTGTATGCCCTTTCTTGTTTACCTGCCAGTTTGTGTTAGGCATACCTAAGAAAACATATAACATGGAGTTTGCTTTGCTGTTTTCATTTGCAGGTAATTGATGGACTGTGGCTTATGTTTTTTTTTATTTTTATTTTTTTTATAAACGTTTGGTGGATATGGCTTACATAATGGTGCAGTTTATACCATGGAAATGTTGGTAGCTAGAAGGTAAATCTGGAATGACTGACTGCTCATGTCTGATTCGCTGTGTTTGGTGACACATACTTTTGCGGATGTGTTGTACCTGTGAATTTTCAGGTCATCATCTCAGTTTCTTGTGGTGTACTTTCACAGGTACGGTCTACCTGTGAACTTTCAGGCAATGATCCTTGTGCCCAATCGACGTTCACAGAAACGACTGCGGGACGTGCTGAAGCAACTGTACCAGCATCTGGACAACTCAGCCCTGATGGGCATGGATTATGAGGTGAGTGGTGTGATGTTTTGTACCGTTGTAGTGAGGGGAACGAAAAATTTTTGCATGCTGACAGACAGGAACTTGCCCACATGCCGCAAAGTTGCTTGGTATGGGCATAAGTCCAGCTATGACTCCCTGTCCAAAACCATCCTATATAGTACAGTGAGGGGTAGGAGCTTTTTTTGTAATTGTTCCCTTTTTTTTTTTAATTTGTTGTCATTCTGAATTGGTTGGCTTACTTCTTTCCATGGTTTCTTGCCAGTTATGTGAATCGGTCATTCACAAAAACCAAACGTTACAGCTGAGCTGATGTCTTCCTCCAGACAGGTACTGAATTGAAGTTTCACTTCAGGTATGTGTAGTGATATATGACTCCAAGTAGCCCCAACACAGTTGTCTGATGGTCAAACGACAGTAGGACCAGTGGTGAAGGAGCTGCTCTTGATGTCACAGACTTGTAGCATGCATGGCTAGGGATTCAGCCCTTCAGAGACACTTCACAGTCATCCTGAGTGTTCTGCCTGCCCACCTTCTGTCTAGAGAGTCGAGCACGTAGTAAATTCAAAATGAAAGCCAGGAACGTTTCGGACAAGTCTCAGCAACTTCACGATTACAAATTTCCTGATCAACTCTGCAGGTGTCTGTATCTCTCATGCATGCAGTGACGTACCATGAAAGGAGGAATACAATGTATCCTGTCATAGCGTGTGATCTTATAAGCATATTTTAAATGTAATTAATAGCGCACCATTGAAGAAAACATAGACAAACGAATCACAAGACTTTAGCATATTCAACATCAATTTCTTAAATTGCATTGTCAGTTTAACTACAAAGATCTGTTCATCCAACATTCCCACGACTACCAGATTAATTCTTCAGAGCACTTAACTTTGCTCTGACATTCAAAACTCAGGTACACATAAGAAAGAAAAATTACCTCCATGGTCTGTAAGAATCTGATAATGGGTATTATTTGATGTGGATATTTCTGTTTCTGTATTGTTGATGCTTATAAGTGACCATTGTGGTCAACTGGGATATGACCGGAAATCCAGAATCCATCCAGAAACTCAAATCTGACTCCACACTTCATGGTCAGCAGGAAATCAGAGTCCACCTGTGAACTCGAAGCTGACCCCACATTTCGAGGTCATCTCACACACTGCCACCGAAGTTTTAAAGGAGTGCAGGCATACCCATAGAGGCTACTCACCTTTCTGAGCTGTCATTATTGATTCTGCGATACCTGGGCCACAGTTATGATAAGCTGATAATCTTCTATCACTCACTCTTAGTCACACCCAGTACAGGCTGAAGAAATTCTTCTTTTTGACTTGAATTTAACTTTGCTAATTGCAGCCAGTTTGCAACTGCTATTGTCTTAAAATAGCATGTCTTAACACTTAAAACTTCCCAGACATCAACAGGGAATTCTCGTTACCTTTTTCCCCCGTGCTTGTTTATAAGAGAACAGTACTGAATATCATGTTCTGTATCTGTCTGTGGCACAGAGTCAAATGGTGGACATCCCTGGTGTGAACATGGGGTCGGCAGAGTACTACCCCTACATCTACTACCGCATCAACCTGGACCTGCTCTAACACAGGCGACTGTGAGCCAGAATGTCAGTTGTTGATGGGACCTGGGAGTTGGGATGTCAGTAATTGACTGTGATCTGTGACCAGCATGCCTATTGTTTACAGGACCGGTGAGCTGGAATGTCTATTGTTGACAGGATATGTGAGTCGGATGTCTGTTGTTTACAGGACCGGTGACCAGAATGTCTGTTGTTCACAGGACCGGTGAGCCAAGATATCTGTTGTTGACAGGAAATGTGAGTCAGTATTAGTATGTCTATGTTGATGCGATTTGAGCCAGGATATCTGTTGTTGACAAGATCTGTAAACCAGGGTGTTGTGGTGTGACAGGATCTGTGAACCAGAATGTCTGGTGTTGACAGGATCTGTGAACCAGAATGTCTGGTATTGACAGGATTCTGTGAACCAGAATTTCTGGTGTTGACAGGATCTGTGAACCAGAATGTCTGGTGTTGACAGGATCTGTAAACCAGGATGTCTGGTGTTGACAGGATCTGTAAACCAGGATGTCTGGTGTTGACAGGATCTGTGGACCAGGATGTCTGGTGTTGACAGGATCTGTAAACCAGGATGTCTGGTGTTGACAGGATCTGTAAACCAGGATGTCTGGTGTTGACAGGATCTGTGAACCAGAATGTTTGGTGTTGACAGGAACTGTCACACACACACACACACACACACACACACACACACACACACACACACACACCACACACCACAGAACACATATGCACACACACACACACACACACACACACACCACAGACACACATGTGCACACACACACAGACACACACCACACAGACACACAGACACAGACACACACACACACACACACACACACACACACACACACACACACCACACACACACACACACACATGTTCTTTGTCTAAAACTGGCAAGCAAAGTTGTGAAAAGATTCCTTGAAACATTTTCACCATATCTAAACTGACAGTCGCACTTGTCAGATAACTTCTCAAACATTCTCATACATGAGAACTTGTACAAAGTTTAGGAGACAGTGCTTGGGGGGAGGTTTGTGAACGTGTGTTGTTCATGTATGTTTGTAAAGGCATATCAGTGTGGGCTGTGTCATTTTTCCCCCGATTCATTGACGCAGAACTCTTCAGAATATTCTGCTGAGCTGGACATCTCTTTTTTTTTTTTTTTGAATAGCTTTATTGCACCTGCTTATATCCTCCCCATCCAGATTTCCTTAAAGAAACTTTATATACAATGGCTGAAAAAAGTTTATATACAGTGGCTATGAATTTCATTTGGAGCTGAATAGAAATGCTGCCTGGTCCATTCTTTTGATCTGGGAAATTCCTAGGGGTTGTTATCGTATTATTGCCATGACGTTTTGTTTATATACAAATATTGTGTTCATGCATGTGTGTGTGTTACATTCTTTGTGATGTAGACGCGGACTCTAATGCACATCGCTGTTGGGGGTAAGCTGAGCCAAATAATGTTTACAGTATTCTTGTTTTTTTGTGCAATAACACTTTTTTCTAATTTTGCATTTCAAAACGAGAGAGAGAGAGAAACAGAGAGAGAGAAAGAGAGAGAGAGAGGTGGTTTGAGGGTTGGAGGAAGGGGAAAGAGGAGAGGGGGGGGGGGGGGTGTCAAAGGCTAAAATCTAAATGTAAACTGATTCAAAAATGTTGATCGAGGAATTAGGGTTAAAGTCACAACCAAAGTTTTAAAGTTTTTGGCCATTCTTATAGAAATCCTAAAATGGAAAAAAAGAGATCAAAAAGGAAAGAAAGAAAAGGTGCAAACAAATTGTATGTGTGTGTGTGTGTGTGTGTGTGTGTGTGTGTGTGTGTGTGTGTGTGTTGTGTGTATGTTTATGTGTGTGTGTGTGTGTGTGTGTGTGTGTGTGTGTGTGTGTGTGATCTTTTATAACCCATAAAATGAATTTTCCATCTCTTGGACAAATAAAATTGTTATCCTGTTAAAGTGGGTTTATTGGTTCAAAACCAGGAAAGCAGGGTCTTTTTTTTGTAACCTACTTTTTTTTCTTGTAATTCCGCTTTCATGGATCTTGATATAACTATATTGTCAGAAATATATCCAAAATGATGTAGACCTTATAAAATGTTGCTTAATAACATAAAAAGTAAACATTTCTTAAGTAGATTCCCATCCCCCTTCCCCAAATAGAATGTTACAAAAATTAATGTTGGAAAAAGTTAAAATGGCACATATAAACTTTCCACAAATAAATGACCTTGAAAAGTGCACTAGTCAATTTATTGAACTCGGTTTGGGTATATTGAACATAAGTAGTGTGCGTGTGTGTGTGTGTGTGTGTGTGTATGTGTGAGACATACTCATAATTTAAAAAAAAATATTTGCTGCTGTACAATCTGCTGAGTGATTTTGGGGTGCTGCTCTTTCTTGGAGTGAGAAGTTGGTGGCTTCTCCTGACTTGGTTATTATCCATTTTCTGTTATTTTAATTTTCCCACTGCCATTTTCAGTGTGGGATCCATGTACTAAACGAATTTAAATATTTCTGTCTTTGCTGAATAAACATGCTTTACAGCTTTAAGGAAAACGATTTTGTTTTCCATTTTGAGTTTTGCTGATACTTTTCAGTTCGAATTTTTTTTTCTTAAGGTATGTAAATATTCTGTTTACGTGCTTCTGTGTGCTTGTGTGTGTGTGTGTGTGCGTGTGTGCGCGCGCGTGCGCGCGCGTGCGCGCGTGTGTGGTGTGTGTGTGTGTGTGTGTGTGTGTGTGTGTGTGTGTGTGCGTGTGTGATCGCATGTATTTTCCCAGCTGTGCGTTTACACAGGAATAACTGTGTTTTGAGTTAAAAGGTTAGTATTGATTACCAGTTTGGTATGAACCAAAAATGTTGAAAATATTTTGTTGTGCAATAAAACATTTGAAAACATAACAGTCATTGTGTGAGTCTGCAAGCTTTCAAGTGCATGTTGAGATGACTGAATGGTGTTTGTGTGCCTGTTAGTCTGTAAGTCACAGAAAGTATGTGTAAGAGAATAAGTATTGTTGGTGTGTCTGGTGTACTGTTAGTCACAGAACTCATATAGAAGTGACTGGATAACATTTATGTAAGTGCTGGTCAGTATATTATAGACTGCACTTAGAAGTGACCGAGCACTGTTTCTGTGTCTGTTGGTCCTGTAAATCACAGAACACAAATAGCAGATCGTGCATGGTTGATGTGCAAGTCATACAGCACATGGAGATGACTGAATGATTGTTTGGGGACACTGGTGTGTGTTGGTTGATGTGCAAGTCATACAGCATATGGAGATGACTGAATGATTGTTTGGAGACATGGTGTGTGTTGGTTGATCTGCAAGTCATACAGCACATGGAGATGACTGAATGATTGTTTGAGAACACCGGTGTGTGTTGGTTGATCTGCAAGTCATACAGCATATGGAGATGACTGAATGATTGTTTGGGGACACTGGTGTGTGTTGGTTGATCTGCAAGTCATACAGCATATGGAGATGACTGAATGATTGTTTGGGGACACTGGTGTGTGTTGGTTGATCTGCAAGTCATACAGCATATGGAGATGACTGAATGATTGTTTGGGGACACTGGTGTGTGTTCATGGTTGATCTGCAAGTCATACAGCATATGGAGATGACTGAATGGTTGTTTGGGGACACTGGTGTGTGTTGGTTGATGTGCAAGTCATACAGCACATGGAGATGACTGAATGATTGTTTGGGGACACTGGTGTGTGTTGGTTGATCTGCAAGTCATTACAGCACATGGAGATGACTGAATGATTGTTTGAGGACACCGGTGTGTGTTGGTTGATCTGCAAGTCATACAGCATATGGAGATGACTGAATGATTGTTTGGGGACACTGGTGTGTGTTGGTTGATCTGCAAGTCATACAGCATATGGAGATGACTGAATGATTGTTTGGGGACACTGGTGTGTGTTGGTTGATCTGCAAGTCATACAGCATATGGGATGACTGAATGATTGTTTGGGGACACTGGTGTGTGTTCATGGTTGATCTGCAAGTCATACAGCATATGGAGATGACTGAATGATTGTTTGGGGACACTGGTGTGTGTTGGTTGATCTGTAAGTCATACAGCACATAGAGATGACTGAATGATTGTTTGGGGACACTGGTGCGTGTTGGCTGATCTGCAAGTCATACAGCATATGGAGATGACTGAATGATTGTTTGAGGACACGGTGTGTATTGGCTGATCTGCAAGTCATGCAGCACATGGAGATGACTGAATGATTGTTTGAGGACACCGGTGTGTGTTGGCTGATCTGCAAGTCATACAGCATACGGAGATGACTGAATGATTGTTTGGAGACACTGGTGTGCATTGGTTGATCTGCAAGTCATACAGCACATGGAGATGACTGAATGATTGTTTGAGGACACGGTGTGTGTTGGTTGATCTGCAAGTCATACAGCACATGGAGATGACTGAATGATTGTTTGAGGACACTGGTGTGTGTTGGTTGATCTGCAAGTCATACAGCACATGGAGATGACTGAATGATTGTTTGGGGACACTGGTGTGTGTTGGTTGATCTGCAAGTCATACAGCATATGGAGATGACTGAATGATTGTTTGGGGACATGGTGCGTGTTGGCTGATCTGCAAGTCATACAGCATATGGAGATGACTGAATGATTGTTTGAGGACACTGGTGTGTGTTGGCTGATCTGCAAGTCGTACAGCACTGGAGATGACTGAATGATTGTTTGGGGACACTGGTGTGTGTTGGTTGATCTGCAGTCATGCAGCACATGGAGATGACTGAATGATTGTTTGGGGACACTGGTGTGTGTTGGTTGATCTGCAAGTCATACAGCACATGGAGATGACTGAATGATTGTTTGGGGGACACTGGTGTGTGTTGGTTGATCTGCAAGTCATACAGCATATGGAGATGACTGAATGATTGTTTGGGGACACTGGTGTGTGTTGGTTGATCTGCATGTCATACAGGACATAGAGATGACTGAATGATTGTTTGGGGACACTGGTGCGTGTTGGCTGATCTGCAAGTCATACAGCATATGGAGATGACTGAATGATTGTTTGAGGACACGGTGTGTGTTGGTTGATGTGCAAGTCATACAGCACATGGAGATGACTGAATGATTGTTTGGGGACACTGGTTTGTGTTGGTTGATCTGCAAGTCATACAGCACATGGAGATGACTGAATGATTGTTTGGGGACACTGGTGTGTGTTGGTTGATCTGCAAGTCATACAGCACATGGAGATGACTGAATGATTGTTTGGGGACACTGGTGTGTGTTGGTTGATCTGCAAGTCATACAGCAAACGGAGATGATGAATGATTGTTTGGGGACACTGGTGTGTGTTGGTTGATCTGCAAGTCATACAGACATGGAGATGACTGAATGATTGTTTGGGGACACTGGTTTGTGTTGGTTGATCTGCAAGTCATACAGCATACAGCACATGGAGATGATTGAATGATGGTGTGTGTTGGTTGATCTGCAAGTCATACAGCGTATAGAAATGACTGAATGATTGTTTGGGGACACTGGTGTGTGTTGGGTGATCTGCAAGTCATACAGCAAACAGAGATGACTGAATGATTGATTGGGGACGCTCGTGTGTGTTGGTTGATCTGCAAGTCATACAGCACATGGAGATGACTGAATGATTGTTTGGGGACACTGATGTGTGTTGGTTGATCTGCAAGTCATACAGCACATGGAGATGACTGAATGATTGTTTGGGGGACACTGGTGTGTGTTGGGTGATCTGCAAGTCATACAGCACATGGAGATGACTGAATGATTGTTTGGGGACACTGGTGTGTGTTGGCTGATCTGCAAGTCATACAGCATACAGCACATGGAGATGACTGAATGAATGAATGGGCACACCGTCTCTAATGACACACACACTGGACACCCCTCGCCTCCCCGACCATTCAACATTCTGGGCAATCTTTCGCTATCAATGGTACCCCTGCTTTCTGGAAATTTCCTGCTGGTAATTTTCCACTTTGCTGTTAATCTCCTTGACTGCCTTTTTGTTTTGTTTTTTAGGAATATTTCATGGTGAATGGAAGGATAAATGGATGAATAGCTTGACTGATGCTTTGCACATGCGAAGGAATCGACTGGTAATTTAGTCTCTCAAAAGTAAAGAGGTTTAAAGGTCTAAAACATAACTCTTGACCGCCAGTGAAGGACATTGTTAGAATATCACAGCTCTGATTCTGTGTGACACGCTTGCAGGAACACACTCATATACTGAGCAGTGATAACAAAAACTAGGGGATCCTTCTCTCCCTCCACCTCATAATAATTATGATAATTATTATGATTATAATCATTATTACTTCTATAGATTTACCTGCTTATTTCTATTCATTTATATATTCCTAGATTATTCACTTCTTGTCCAGGGAGGCGCACAGCAAATATGTTGTTTTTGTTATTGTTATCGTTGTTTTTTTTTAGTAGTATTTTAACAGTTATTACTATAATATTATTAGGAATATTACTATTATTATTTAAGACATCAATAGATTGATTAAGGAACACAGGGCAGGAAGGGGACAGGAGGTATGTCACACGGTTTCAGTTTCAGTTTCGTCAAGGAGGTGTCACTGCGTGCGGACTAGTGTAGTTTTGGAGTACCTGACTATAATCAAAGCTAGAAGAATGACTGCGTCTTCAACTGATGGCAACGACGACGACGGGGCGATGATAACAATGAAGTTGACTTTGTTGATGTTATTGTGTGACATTGGTATGAGGCCTATATTGGTCACCTTTCAGCCCCTCCTATGTTATGGGACGAGAGATCCAAGTGACATGCCAATGGAAACTTGTACTTTTCTTGCCATTTTTGTTTGTCTGAATCTTTTCACTTGCTTTTACCAATTTCTTTTTTTTTTTTTTTTTTACTGTTTATTGTTGTTGTTTTTGATTTAGGATGCTGAATCCAAATTCACTGAATTTTATCATTTAAGCATAGTCATCTTCCCCACTTCATCTTGCGCACTTATATCACATAAGACAAATAATCAGTACAACGAGGCCCAAAACTGTACATCCATAAAAGTCAACGATTTGTCTTTTTTTTTAAGCAGTAGACATCAGTGGGTAAACTGCTGATACAGAATGTCACTCAGCGTAACACTGTGTAGCAGGCTGATACACTGTACCGCAACTTCAGTACAGAAAGTCACACAGAATGATAGTTTGCACCAGCTTGATACACTGTACCATAGTGTGGGTATAGAAAGTCACCCAGGGTTATATTCTTGATCGGGGGCAACATTTTGTATTGTGGCAACATTTTGTGCTGTGGCAACTTTTGTACCAGCGTGACATTTTATGATGGTGACATTTTATACTAGGGTGACATTTTGTACTGTGGCAGCATTTTGTATCAGTGTGACATTTTACCATGTGACATTTTATTTTAGGGTGACATATGGTACTGTGGCAACATTTTACACCAGTGTGACATTTCACCAGGATGACATTTTATATCAGGGTGATTCTTTGTACTGTGGCAACATTTTGTTCCGGGGCGACATTTTACCAGGTGACATTTTATATCAGGGTGACATTTTGCACTGGGGCAACATTTTGTACTGCAACACAAAACCCTAGCGACGTCACTCACGGGACCACGGCACCCATCGATGATCACAGGAAAACAGCACACATCTGACTGACCGCTGCTGCTGAAGAGTTAGACGCTGTTTATAAGCGTGAAATATGATTTCCGTGACGGTGTTCATGATATGATTTTATATGATGATGCATGTCCCTAATTCCCTCTTTCACACCTCCTTGCCGCACCCTCCCTTCCCCCCCCCCCCCCATCCACAGACACACAAACCGCCTATACACACACACACACACACACACACACACACACGCACACTCCCGATACTTCATCCAGGCTTTAACACACACCCCCCCCCCCCCCCCCCCCGCCCTCCCCATCCATCTCTTTCCTCTGCTTTGCACCCTAGTCTCCTCAAGGCCTGGCTGTTTCTCACCTCGTTCCTTTCTCCCACCTCCCACTCAACAATCGCCTCCCAGCACCCCTCCCCCTTCCCCTTCTCCTGTCACGCCCTCTCTTTCCCGATACAAGCCCCCCCCCCCCCCCCCCCCCCCCCCCCCCCCCAACCACGGTCTGTATTGTTTGTGTATTTGTTTTTGTTTTTCTTAATGAATATTTCACGATGAAGGGAGGGTGGTGTTGATGCTATGCACACGCGAAGGAATCAAGTGGTAATTTAGTCTCTCAAAAGTGAAGAGGTTTGAAGGTTTAAAACGTAACTCGTAACTGCCAGTGAAGGACATTGTTAGAATATCACAGCTCTGATTCAGTGTGACACGCTTGCAGGAAACACACTCATACACTGAGCAGTGATAAACAAAACTGTGAGATCCTTCTCCTCCCCTACCTCATAATAATTATATGATTACAATTATTATTATTGCTATAGATTTACCTGCTTATTTCTATTCATTTACATATTCATAGATTATTCACTTCTTGCACAGGGGAGTGCACAGCACAATGTTTTTGTTATCGTTGTTTTTAGTATTATTTTAAGTTATTACTATAATATTATTAAGAATATTACTATTATTATTTAAAGACATCAATAGTTTGATTAAGGAACACAGGGCAGGAAGGGGACAGGAGGTATGTTACACAGTTTCACTTTCATCAAGGAGGCGTTACTGCGTGCGGACTAGTCCATAAGCTACACCACCTCGCAAAGTTTTGAGACCACACCACACTACGCATGATTTTAAGCTGATGGATAAATGAATTAACAACTAAGATGAGAGAATCGAAGAAGAGGGTCGCGTGGCTATGTTACGCGTGTAATACAAGCAAGATGTAGACGTGTCTGTGCGCGTGTTCATGCGCATTTAGTGAAGGAGAATGTAGACAGGTGTTTGAACGCGTTGGGTTGGTAGGCCTACATTGTACCCCAGCATCAGTACAGAAAGTCAGCCAGCGGAACATTCTGCACCGGGGCAATATTTTGTACTGGGATGACACCTTGCACCACCACAAAGCCCAAGCGACATCATTCACGGGGTCCTTGACGGCCCTTCGAGCTTCACGGGACAATCGCCCACCTGTGGCCCCAGTGATACCCGTATTGCACGGATGCTGTGCATATACAGGCGAGCTCGGCGGAAGCGCGTCTCGTTTGAGTAGTTGTCACGCACGAACTGATACAGGTCGCCTCAGTGACAATTGTGGAGTGTGGCCCGTCGTCCATTGCCAGGTTGGCAGTGGCCGTGAAGTGCGTGATTCCTGCCGGGAGTTTGCTTACCTGTCAACTCTTGGAGGGGGGGGGGGGGGGGGGGGGAGGAGGGAGAACATTAGACTCGCTGGAATAGTGGGTTTTTCGTGTGTAAACGAACACTCGTGAAACTGGAGTTCTTCGATGTGAGTGGGGAATTCCGTGAATGTGAGTGATGTCTTGTGAGTTTCCGAGGTGAATTCGGAGTGTCGTCGTGTGTCTGCAAGTCAGTACGAATTGAGGCGTTATCCGCGAAGGTTGGGTTGGCCTCGTGCTCATGTTTGTTTCTGCCGTTGGGGCAGGGGTTCGCGGTATGCCCTCGACCGACTTTTGAAGGTTTGGTACCAGAGTTTAGACTGTCGGTGTTTCGGTGTTCAGCGGCGGGTTCTGCATGTACCAGGGCGTTGGCTGTCTGGCAGTGTCCCGGCGACTGAGGGTGTCGTCCAGTGTGTGTCGTCAGAGTTTAGACTGTCAGTGTTTCGGTGTTTCAGCGGCGGGTTCTGCATGTACCGGGGCGTTGGTTGTCTGGCAGTGTCCCGGCGACTGAGGGTGCCCGCCAGTGTGTGTCGTCAGAGTTTAGACTGTCGGTGTTTCGGTGTTCAGCGGCGGGTTCTGCATGTACCAGGGCGTTGGCTGTCTGGCAGTGTCCCGGCGACTGGGGTGTCGTCACTGTGTGTCGTCAGAGTTTAGACTGTCGGTGTTTTCGGTGTTCAGCGGCGGGTTCTGCATGTACCAGGGCGTTGGCTGTCTGGCAGTGCCCCGGCGACTGAGGGTGTCGTCCACTGTGTGTCGTTCCTGTTTTTGTCCAAGGTTCCGGCGAGTTTCTTTACCTCCCCCTACACAAGAAATCCGTGAGGGTCGGCCTCTCGGGTTGAGGGGGGAGTGTCACCTCCACCTCCACTGTCATCCCTGCTCATTCCTCTGCCTGGAGTGAGGACCCCCCTGGAGCCGGCAGGGTGCGTTCGGTCGGAACGCCGTCTCGTTCCTTCCCCAGTCCGAGTGTGGCAGTTCCTCCGACTTCAGCTCTATCTTTTCTTCAGGTGGTCAAGCATCTTAAGGGCTCACTGTGGTATACTATCTGCGTGTGATGTGCGAGTGTAGTTGGTGCCCGGTAAGAAGGGGACCGCGCTCTTCGATGCATCACGTCTTTATTCCTGCTGCTTCATCTCAAGCGCTTCAGGGCAGGTCTTGTGCTTTGGGTGGTACATTGGTGTGAGGGCGTCGTGAAACAGACGTTTACATGATTATATTGGGAAACGCTGTGGTGCAGTTTTTTTTTTTTTTTTTTTTTGAAGGGGAGTTTGTTTTTTGCGTGTGTCAAGTACCTGCCAGGGACTTTGAATGAAGTACTGAAAGTGCAACATTGGGTTTCGGGTCACTTGAACAATTTGTTTTGAATATTTTGGAGGTTGAGCTTGGGTGTACGGATAGTCTGACATCGGTACATTAAAAAATTAGCATAAGGAATACAGCTTGGGAAAAAACATCGCGTGGGCATCTCAGGTTCTATGAGGTATCAACCTTGTTTGATATTTCAGCCTGGGGTTACCAGGTGATGTAATAATTCACCCTTGTCCTTTCTGGTATTGGCCTTCAGTGGGCTGAGGTGCGTGTGTGTGCCTCCTGAGGGAAGGGTAATTATATGTGAATGTGCAGCGTGCCAGGTATGCATAAGGGGCCATGCGCTGATGGTCGTGTATTGGTGTTAGTATAGTTGGATAGAGAACAGGGAACCTTCATTCTGGGCCACCTTCGCCCTCAAACCAGTTTTCGGGCGAAAGTGGCCCCGAATAAAGGTTTCCCTGTTCTCTGACAAGTAAGACTTCAATAACTAAAAAATAACGATTATCTACAAACAAACATACTGTGTAGGGTTATCCGTTTTCAATACTAATTTACTAAACTTTTTAGATTTCAGTTTTTGTTTAATCCTATGTTTTTCCTGATCTTTTTAAATAAAATCATTTTCGCGCAAACATTTTTCAAATGAGTCTCTGTCTTTTGTGAAATAACCTACTCTTTAACTGTTTCTCTAAAGTTTTTTAAAATGAGTTTATTTTTTGGCAAAAAATCCACACACTTACCCTACATCCCTTCGCTGAAAGCTTTTTGGGGACAAATGCTTTTTTTAACTATGTCTTTTTTTCCCCGAACAGTCTCTATAAAAAAAATTAAATAGTGTTTGGGCGTTCCTTCAAACAGTCTTTAAAAGTTCAAAAATCACTCAGTTTATTGCTAGGTCAACTAAATTATTTTCAATCTGCCTATACCTTCTATTTTGTATGCTTTTTTCCCATTTAAGTGTTGGGGCAGAAAATTAATATGATCAAAATTTTAAGGGTAAATGTTTGTAACGGTCGAGGATAATTTGTTTTTCCCAACCCGTCTGCCCAAAATCAATGAGAAATGAGGGTTTTTGCTAAAGTTTAACGCTCCAAGTTTTATAAAATTTTAAATCAATCCAGTTTTTATTTTTACATACTCTCCGTCAAAACTTTTTCAGTAAAATAAAACCCACAGGCCTAAATGGGTAAGATTAACCCAATTTCTTTTGAGTTTGTTTTATTTAAGTCAACATTGATTTTTTTGCTTGTTTTTAGATCTAATATCCTCGCTTTGTGAAAACGACGGGGTTAACTTTTAAGGCGTTTAAGGGTTAATTTTTGCCGCAAATTTAAATTCTTTTATAAGGCTCACAAAACCCCCACAACCCCCATCCCCTTCCCCATTTTTAAAAGACAGAAATTTCAAATATTTTTGTAAACGTGTCTCCAAAATTTTTCTGTTGGAAAGAATGAAATTTTTTGTAGAAGCTTTTTTTACAACTTTTCTTTTTGTGGGGTGTAATTTTTTTTTCCCATACGGGTTATTTCAATCTTTTTCCCGACTTTTGTCGTCTGGCTAAGATTACAAAAAAAGGGGCCCAGGGTTGAATGTTTTTCAAAATTTTTTTGGGCGGAAAAATTGTAAATGGGCTTATGATTAAATTTTTTTTTCCCCATTCAAATATGGTTTAAGGGGCCTTTTGAGGCGGGTTTTGAATTTTTAATTTTACTACCAACTTTTTTGTTCTAGATTCGCAGCTTTTAGTTTGGGAAATTTTTTACTGTCCCCAACCTCTTTGCGTTTTAATCCCCATCTTTAGGTACTAAAACCCCAACAAAGTCCTATCCACCTTTTGTTCAAAGTCGCAACGTCTGAAAGGGTTTTTTTTTAAATTTAAAGTTATACACCTCCAGGCGCAAGTAACTCCTGGTTCTTCGGGCCCCACGCGACATTATTTTTATTTAACGTATTTTTTTTTTTCCAAAACAATGTGCAGGTTATCACATTTTCAACTTTCCCGCTTGTTGCAATTTTTTTTTTAAATGATCCCCCCCCCACAAACAATTTTTAAAAACGTAAATTTAGGGATTTTTAAATTTCATAATGCAATTCAGTTTTCCCCTGAGGAAGAGCCTTAAAACTTTTGGGGGCCTTACTAAAAGTTTTATCAGTGCTTAGCTCACCCAAATGAACATAGAGAATGAATGTAATGCAAGCGACGGATTTCCCCTCATAGTGTTTGGTTGGTGTAACTCAAAATATATATTGTTAGCTTTTAAACCAAACATTTTAGCTAGTTCTTTAAAAAAAGTAACCTACTTTTCTCGGCTTGATTTTAAAAATTGTTTTTAGATTCGCATTTTTAAAAGTTTGAGAGTAATGTCGAAGTTCTCATTGCTTCTTTTAGTGAGCAAAACCCGTAAAAAACTCGCTATTGTTAACTGGCAACTAATGTTCCTGCTTACAATTTTTGATCTTATTATTTTTCCTGGATTAATTATTTTAAAACCCATAGACTTTGAAAATTTTCTGAAGCGCAACCATTTTGGCCCCCGATTCGTTATAAAAGCATTTTCAAAAAACGAAGGGGTTTTGGGGTTTTTTATTGTTAAAACATTTTTTTAAACGAAAAAAAAGGGTGCATTCAAATATACGGGGAAAATATTCTTTTGGGCCCGATACAATTTTTAAAATATAGAAAATGATACTCTTGCTTGCTGGCCCCAGACTGCCTCTTTTCAAAAAAAGGTGATCCCCATTGAAAGTATTTTAAACCCCCCTATTAAAAAACGACCACATCAAGAAAGGGGGTTTGTAATCGATGCGTTTTATCAGAACCGTTAAACTTTGCTGTTTTTTGCCCCAAACTGGTGTGGGTGTCTATGCCGATTTTAAATCACCATGACCTTTAGTGGGGTCAGTGACAGATTTCTTTTCTTTTCCCCCTTCGACGTTTTTTGACTGACTAAGTCCTTTCCCAAATAAAAACCTTTTAACCACCGCAAAAAGAATAGACAAAAGGGGCTTTTGAAAGGATTTAACGAATTAATATTAACATAGACGGCTTTAGAAAAAAGTTGGCCATAATATGGCCTGGGCACCTTTATTTTCGGGGACGCCAAAAGTATAACTATGCTGGCATCCCCTTTCAAATCTTTTTTTTTGGCACAATTTTTGGCCCGGTCCCTCACAAGAAAAAAAAACCAAGGGACAAATTTATCTTAGAATTCAAAGGGCCTAATGAGGGGGAATAAAAAAATAAACACTCTATTCGCATTTTCTTTTGGGTGTTTGTGGGTTGCAAGCACGGCAAGATCAAGCTAACTGACCCTTTCTACGGGCTTTGACGACAAAAACAATACTTAGAAAAATTTAAAGGGGAGCCCAAAAATTCTACAGTTGTTTACCTTCAAGTATTCAAAGGTCCCAAACATGTTTTAAATACGAAAATCAAAGTAGACTTTGCGTGGCACTGGTTTATACATGCTCCCTTTTGCCCCCAGCCCCAGATAGGACAATAATAAACTATAAAATGAAATTCTTATAGCAGGCAATGAACGAAGGGGGAAAAAAAACGACAAAAAATTCTGAGCCAGAAATATTACAAACAATAAAAACACCAAGATTAAGTCACAATTTCCCCGAAGTAAAACCCCCCGTCATTGAAGACTCAGAAAAACCGCGGACTCTGTTCGCGAGGGACAGAAAGAAAAGACAGCGCTTTTTTCTTGGTTTAATGGCATGGTTACTTCCCTTTATTTATAAAAAGAAAACCCAATATTCGAGAACAATGCCCCATAATGCTGGGCCCATAAAGCCAAAATTTGTTTGGTAGACAAAACCCAGCGACAATACCCCCCAAATTCCGGGAAAAGCGCCAGGCTTTACCAGCAAATTTTTTTAATAACTTCAAGATGATCAAGTTTTTTTTTTCCCCATGATTTATTAGGCGGAGGCGATGGGGGTGGAGGTACTAAAATTTTGGCCACCGCCCCCTGAAAGCCCAAAACCGTGACTTTTTGCAAAAACCCAAGGCCGTTTAAACGTTGCTAATGTGATCCCTTTCTCTCTAAACAGGTTCGATTTGTTCTGCTAGGCGTGTTTCAAAAAAAAATTTTTTCGATAGTTTCTCTTATTTAAATTTCCCTTTAGTTCGTAATTTGGGCTCGGGTTTGTAGTTGCGTTCTAGTCTTGCTGATCTTTTCTTGTTTTAAAATCTTTTTTGTTTTGTCTTATTCTTTCTTTAATTCAGGGCCCAAGTTGGGGTCATCAGCCTCAACGAGTTTTTTTTTTTCTCTTTTTATTGCTCATCTAGTTCACCTAGTTTTTCTAAATTGTTTTGTTAATTCCCCTTTTTATGCTTCTAAAAGATGATCAAGGGCGCTATTTCTGCTGGGCGCGGGGAGTCGTGTATATCTTTAATGGGGTTTTAGAAAAAGGTTTTGTTCTATTGCATTTTTATTTCATCTCCATTGATTTAATTCTTCAAGTTCCATGTTTTGTATTTGGTTTTGCTGTTTTGGGGGTTCCGCAGTTGTTTTGAAGTTTAGAACTGCCTCCGCCCTTAAATTTCGGTCTAACAAGACCAAGGCGATTTTGATCTTTCACACTGAGTTTTGTAAATTTTACTCTTGGGTAAAAAAAATTTTATGGGTTGGTTTGTTGTAAGCCCGGGAAAAAAGTTGCCCTTGGCGTTTTTCACAGGGCAAATACCCCTTCTAATTCAAAATCTTTGGGGCTATAAATCGGGAGGTTTTTTGGCCTAAACTTTTTTAAAAGCTTCGACCGTACTTTTGTTAATTACCCGCATTGAGAGCGTTTAGCGATGCTGTGTCAAAGGGGGTCATTTCACCAGTCGTCTCCACGATCAAAAAATCATAATTTCTTCACCTTCAATGCCCGCCCTGGTTTTTTAATTTTAATTAATTTTTTTTTTTTTTATAAAAAAAAATGTCACAAGCCGGTCGATTTTGACCCCATAGAGACGAAAGAACCCTTTGGGGTGAAGGGAATAAGCGGGCTATTTCGTTCAAAAAACCATCTACTATTGAGCAAAAATTCACTGTCAAATTTCAGCCCAGGGCAAATGACGTGTTGTGCAGGGCCCGGCGTCTACTTTCAAAAAGCGCCGTTTTACAACAGACCCAAAAAGGACAGTTGTAAGAAACGGGGGCGGGCAATGTTAAAAATTTTTTTAAAACTTGAGGGGGAAAAAATTTTTTTTTACACAAAGCAAATATTTTTAACCTATTTTGTCATGGGTAACCGGGACTGAAAGGGTGACTTTTTCTTTCAAGGGAAAAGAAAAAGAGAAGCATAAAAAAAGAATAGGCGCAGTATAAAAACGGCAAAATTGTGGCTGTAATTTTGCGTTTGGAAATCGCTTTTCCATTCCCTTAGTTTTTTAGTTGTTAAAAGCGCTGGCCATACTTTTAAGGAGCATTAAAAAACAGTTTTCTATAACTAACTTTTAAAAGATACAAAGGGTTACAAATATCAACAGAAGCAAAGTACGCATTTTGACATTCGTTGAGTTTGCGTTGTTGCAACCCCAAATTTTGCAAGGTGATTGAACAAAAACAGTCAAAATTAGCAATTTTTCGAAAGGTGATTATCATAAACATATCCTGAAGCGGGGGAACTATATGGAATTTTATTTTGCGTCTCAGCAAGATCGCTTAAAAAAGGGTTTTTATTGCTGTGTGAAAATGAAAACCCCTTCAAAAGAGGAATTGGGAAAATTTTTTAATCCAAAAAAAACGAAAGTACAATGTTCGATTGAGGGGAGTCCCAACCCAAAAATATGTACGGGCTTAAACTTTTAGATTTTGATGAAATAAAAAACTTTTGGGGGTTGGGTAGAAAAAACCACAGTTGACCTTGTGGCTAAAATCTACACCTTCACTGTAAGACTTGATGATTTTTTAACAAAAAAAACGGTTTAGGTTGACCTAAGGTCAACGGGGATAATCGTTAATGGATCGGGGGGAAATGTGAGGAGTAATAAAAATTCAATTGATAAAGAAGAAGAAGCGTAAACCCCTTTAAAAGTACATTTGTTTTTTTAAAATATGAGCCAGTGAAAATTTTAAAATAACAAAAAAAGATATACAAAAAATTATTTTTATTTTATAAAAGCATGTTGTTCAGGTTTTTCCAAAGTCCCCAGCCCGCCAAAAGAAAAGAAAGAGGCAATTTGCTGTTATAGAAAACCCCGAAATTAAAAAACCTTAGTTAACAAAATTCACAAATGCAACAAAACTAGAGAAGACCTTCAAAAAACGCAAAACCCAAAAGAAGGTATTCTGCGCCTTTAAAAGCGTTAATTTTTTTAATACTGGGCATCAAAAATAAGTGCTCATCGCAGGGAAAGAGTGTTTGGTCTTTTTGAAAGGGCTAGGGACCCGCAGCTTTACTTAGGGGTTGTCTTTAGTCTCGGCCTGTGTTCTTAGCTGTAAAGGCGGCCGGCAAAAAAAATTAAAAACAAACTCCAAAAGCACCGCTGTGGTTTAACTAATAACAGCTAAAATTAGCTGTTTTAAAGCAATAAAAAAAAGCGCATTGCTCAAAAATCACGGAGAAAATTTAAACGTTTACAGGCGATTTTGGACTACAAAAAACAAAAGTTTGATCTTCAAGAAAGGCGGGGGAAAATTTTTTCAACAGCCGACCCCCAGAGATAAAAAGGAATTTAAAAAAAATAAACGGACATTTTAAATCTGTTTTAAAAGTAAATTTTCAACACCAAAAGGGTTTATACTTTAGTTTATGAGTCCAAACACAAAAAGGCCTCGAATTGATTGTTAAGTTTTTTTTTTTTTTTTTTAATAAATATTTTTTCTTAGAAAGAAAAACGCTGGCTAAGTAATAAAAGGACCCGGGCGGTTTGAAGGAATGTTGAGAGAAGCGTTTTCAAAAGCACGAATGATATTGATTTAGAAGTTATTGACCCAACAAACGTACAGGCAAGTGTTGTTCATGCTATTTCTCAAGTTCCAAGTAAACTAACAATAGACCCGCCAGTTAAAGTAATGTTAGCTGTTTTAATCGACTATGTAACAATAAATGAAGAAAATCTAGAAGTCTGGGTCTCGACTAAACAACAGACTATTCTTTCCTCTAAGACTTAACACCCGGTTGGGCAGACGAACTGCTTACACAGTTTGACGCTGCCGCTGAAGAAGCTAAAATGAGAGGCTCTGGTTGGTCAGAGGGCGAAGTCTTAGAGATTAGATTAAAACAGGCTAAGTATGCACCGATTGTAGGCAAGGCTTACATTCCGCTACCTCGGGAGTTGGTTTTAAAGAGAGCAGTTTTAAACATAAAAAATTCAGACAACAAATGTTTCATGTGGTGCGTTCTTGCAAGGCTGCATCATGTCCGCGACCACGCAGAGAGAGTGACTAACTATCGGCAATACACCAAAGATCTTAACTTCAATGGAATATCCTTTCCTGTTAGTGTAGATCAAATTGATCAGTTTGAAGAACAAAACAAACCAATAACTGTTAATGTATACACATGGGATGAGGAAACAAATTTGGCGCCAATTAAAGTGTCCAAGAACAGTCCAACAATAGGCGAACCAGCCAAAAGTCATGTGGACTTACTCCTAATGTTTTCGCCAGCAGGGCTGCCCCATTACACATTGATACGCACAATGAGTAGACTAATGCAGCATACTTCAAAAGATCATGGCAAACAAGAATTCTGTAGAAAATGTTTAACAAGAATGCCATCTGTTCAAGCCGCGAGCGAACATAAGAAACATTGTAAAAGTTCTGTAGACTGTAATACAGAACTAACTACGCCCCGCCAGGATCTAAAGTTAGTTTTAAGAACTGGAAACGGCTGCAAACAAGTCCATACGTAGTTTACGCAGACTTCGAGTCGCTTATTGTTCCTTATGAAGGGCCAGCACCACAAAAACTTCGAAAAACAGTCTTAATGAGTAATCATCAGATTTGTTCATTTGCCTTCATTATTGTTAGGTCGGATGGCGTTTATTCAGAACCAGAATTATATAGAGGACCAGATGCTGCAGAAACATTCTTAAAACGCATGCAGCAAGTGCGTAATGACTGTTCTAATAATCTGAATTTATCTGAAATCATAATGACGCCTGAAGACCAAGAACAGTATGGCTCAGCCACACATTGTTGGATTTGCGGTTTAGGCCTCTCATCAGGCGAAGCCAATCCAAAAGTAAGAGACCATGATCACATTAGCGGAAAGTTTAGAGGAGCAGCGCACAGTAAATGCAATCTTCAACTAAAGTTTGAACCAAAGACATGGAAGCTGCCTGTATTCTTTCACAACTTGCGAGGTTACGACTCTCACCTTATAATGCAAGCAGTAACCAGCGCCTTAAGGGTAGCATGCATTGCACAGTCATCAGAAAAGTACATGTGCTTTAATCTAAATAACATGTCTTTTTATGACTCTATGCAGCACATGATGGGATCATTAGAGGCACTAGCTATGTCCTTAAAGTCCTGCCCAATAACGGAAGAATATTTTGACCCAACGCTTGTTAGAAAGGGTGTTTACCCTTATGAGTACATGAACAGTTGGGAAAGGTTTGATGAAGATACACTTCCTCCTAAAGGCGCGTTCTTTTCTAGTCTCAGAGGAAAGGACATCAGCGATTCAGATTACCAGCATGCTCAAGATGCGTGGCAGAAGTTAGATTGTAAAACGATGGGAGACTATCATGACTCCTATTTAAGGGCAGATGTATGTTTGTTGGCGGACGTCTTTGAAAATTATAGAAAGACCTGCATGAAACATTATAGCCTGGATCCCGCGCATTACATTTCTGCGCCCGGGATGAGTTGGGATGCTTTCTTAAAGTTTACTGGAGTAAAGATTGATTTATTGTCAGATTTACCATGCTTCAGATGATTGAAAACGGATTGCGTGGAGGAATTAGTATGGCGTCGCATCATTACGTAAAGCAAACAACAAATACTGGATCATTATGATCCGAGTAAAAGGTCTAACTATCATGGTAAATTTAGGTATGGCGTCAAGCATGTTAAAGTACCTCCCGGGGATTTTGGAATAAAGGGAAACTGAAAGTCCCAACATTGGGTTTGGGGTCACTTGAAAAAATTTTTTTGAATATTTTGGAGGTTGAGTTGGGGGGAAGGATGTCGACATGGGTAAAAAAAAATTACAAAAGGAATACAGTTTGGGGAAAAAACATCGCGGGGGCATCTCAGGTTCTATAGGTATAAACCTTGTTGTTATTTCGCCGGGGTTACCAGGAAGGGAAATTAATAACCCCCTTGTTTTTTTGGAAGGGCCCTTTAAAAGTGGGCTGAGGTGCGTTGTGTGCCCCCTGAGGGAAGGGAAAAATTATATGTAAAAGGGCCCAGCTTTGCACAGGTATGCATAAGGGGCCAGGTGTGGTCTGTTTGGGTTTTTGTAAGTTGGATGGGAAAAACAAAAAACCCTTCATTCGGGCCACCTTCCCCCTTAAACCCATTTTCCCGGGCGAAAGTGGCCCGAATAAAGGTTTCCTTTTAAACTTGACAAGTAAACTTAAATAACTAAAAAAAACGATTATCTACAAACAAACATACGGGTGTGGGGTTATCCTTTTTTCAATATTTTTTAAAAAAATTTATTTAAACTTTTTAGATTTCAGTTTTGTTTAATCCAAATTTTTTTCCCAGATAAATTTCAAAAAACCCCCCCATTTTCGCGCAAAAAAATTTTCAAATGAGCTCTGCCCTTTTAAAAAAAACCCACTACTTTTTTAAACTGTTTCTCTAAAGTTTTTTAAAAAAGATTTTAATTTTTGGCAAAAAATTTCCACACACTTTTTCCTAGCATCCCTTTCCCGGCTAAAAAGTATTTTTGGGACAAAGTGTTTCTTTTTTTAAACTATGTCCCCTTTCGGGGGGGAAAAGTCTCTTTTAATTTAAAATTAATGGGTTTTTGGCTTTCCCTTTTCAAACAGTCTTTTAAAATTTTTCTAACACTAAACCCCTTTTATTGCTAGGTTCAACAAATTTTTATTTTCTACTGCCCATTTTTAAACCTTCTATTATGAAATGTTTTTTTCCCATTTAAGTTTTGGGGCAGAAAATTAAAATATGATAAAAATTTAATAAGGGAAAAATTTTTTAACGGTCGAGGAAAAATATTGTTTTTTCCAAAAACCCCCTCTGCCCACAAATCAATGAGCAATGGGGGTTTTTTTGGGCTAAAGTTTAACTGCTCCTTAGTTTTAAAAACGGGTTTTTAAAATCAAATTCCAGTTATTTTTTTTAAACATACTCTCCGCCAAAAACTTTTTCAAAAATAAAAAAAAACCCTACGGGGCCCTTTAAAGGGTAAGATTAACCCAAATTTATTCTTTTAGAGGTTTTTTTTTTTAAAATCAACATTGATTTTGTTGCTTGTTTAAAGATCTTAATATCCTCGCCTTTGTGAAAACGACGAATTTTAACTTTAAGGCGTTTAAGGGTCTAATTTTTGGCCGTTTTTTTTTAAATTCCCTTTTAAAAAGGCCATCACAACCCCCAAAACCCCCACCCCCTTCCCCCACTTTAAAGACAGAAATTTCAAATATTTTTGTAAAACGTGTCTCCAAATTTTTCTGTTTGGGAAAAAAAGAAATTTTTGTAGAAGTTTTTTTTTACAACTTTTTCTTTTCTGTGGAGGATTTTAACTTTTTTCCCATAGGCTTTTATTTCAATCTTTTTCCCGACTTTTGTCGTTTTGGCTTAAATTTAAAATAAAAAGGGGCCAAAAATTTGAATGTTTTTCTAAAATTTTTTTTGGGCGGAAAAATTTGAAAAAGGGCTTATGAAAAAAAATTTTTATTTCCCATTCAAAAGGGGTTTAAGGGGCCATTTGAGGTCGGGGTTTTGAACTTTTTATATTTTACGGACCAACTTTTTTGTTCTAGATTGCGCAGCTTTTCTAGTTTGGGAAAAACCTTTTTACTGTCGCCAACCTCTTTGCGTTTATAAACCCCATCTTTAGTGTACTCAAACCAACAAAGTGTTTATCCCCTTTTGTTCAAACCGCCCGCAACGTCGGAAAGGGGTCTTTTTTTTCTAAAGTTAAAACACCCCCCAGGCGCTAATGTAATTTCCTGGTTCTTCGGGCCCCAGGGCGAAAATTTTTTTTTAGTAACGTTTTAAATTTTTTTTTCCAAAAAAATGTGAAAGGTTTATCACATTTTACAATTTTCCCCTTTGCTTTTCTGCAATTTTTTTTTAAATGATCCCCCTCCCAAAAAACTAATTTTAAAAAAACTGTAAATTGGGGAATTGAATAATTTCTTTAATGAAATATGCAGCTTTCCCTAAAGGAAGAGCTCTTAAAAAAACGGGTGAGGGCCTTAAACTATAAGTTTTCATCATGCTTAGCCCCATCCAAATGAACTTTAGAGAAAATAAAATTAATGCAATTTTCGAGGGGGAATTTCCCCCCCCTTTGTTTTTTTGGTTGGTTAACTCAAATATAAAATTTTTTAGCTTTTAAAGCCAAAACATTTTAGCTATTCTTTATCAAAATAGTAACCTACTTTTCTTCGGCTTGAATTTAAACATTGTTTTTAGATTCGCATTTTTAAAAGTTTGGAGTAATGTCGAATTTTCTAAATTGCTTCTTTTAGTGGGGAAAAAACCCCTAAAAAACCATCAGCAATTGTTAACTGGCTAACAAATGTTCCTGCTTATCAATTTTTTAATCTTATTATTCTTCCGGGATTAAATTATATTAAACCATCCCGACTTTGTAAATATTTCTTGAAGCGAACCATTTTGGCCCCGTTTTTCGTTATCAAACTTTTTCTAAAAACAAAGGGGCCGGTTTTTTGGGTTTTTATTGTTACAAAAATTTTTTTAAACGAAAAAAAATGGTGCATTAAAATATACTGGGCAAAATTTTCCCTTTTTGGGGGGCCGATCCCAATCTTAAAAAAAAAAGAAAATTGATACTCTTGACATTGCTGGGACCCAGACTGCCTCTTTTCATAAAAGGTGATTTCCCCAATTGAAGAGTATTTTAAACCCCCCCCTATTAAAAAACGACCACATCAAAAAACCCGGTGTTTGTAACCCCGACCCTTTTTTTATCAGAACCTTTAAAAATTTTGCGGGTTTTTTGCGCATAACTGGGTGGGGTGTCTTTATGCCGATTTTAAATCACCATGACCCCTTTAGTGAGGCCCAGGGGTACAGTTTTTTCATTTCTATTAAAACCTTTCAGACGTTTTTTGATAAACTCAAGCCCTTTCCCAAAGAAAAACCGTTTAATCCATCGAAACCCGAAATAGACATAAAGGGGCTTTTGAAAGGATCTTTTAACGAATTCAATTTTAAAAACATAAAGGACGGCTTTAGAAAAATTGGGGACCATAATAGGGGCCTGGGCGACCTTTAAATTTTGGGGGCACGCACAGAAAGATAACTATGACGGCTTTCCTCCTTCAAATCTTTCTTTTTTGGCACAATTTTGGCCTGGGTCCCTAAAAGCAAGAGCAAAAAAACCAAGGGACAACTTTTATCTTAGCCCTTTAAAAAGGGGCCTAATTGAGCGGGAATAGAACAAATAAACGACTCAATTCGCACTTCTTTTGGGTTTGTTTGCTAGGTTCGCAAGCACAGGCAAACCCAAGCAAAACTGATCCTTCTACGGGCCCTTTGACGCACAAAAAAACAATACTTAGAAAATTTAGGGGAAACGCCTTTAATTCTACATTTGGGTTTTCCCTTTCCCAAGTATTAAAAGGTACCAACATGTTTTAAATACGAAAATTTAAAAGTAGACTTTGCTTTTTGGCACTGGTTTAAACTTTGGCTCCCTTTTTGCCCCAACCCCCCAATAGGTAAAATTTAATAAACAATAAAATGAAATTTTTAATACGGGCAATGAACAGGGGTTTGGGAAAAAAAACGACAAAAATTTCTAAAGCCAGTATATTACAAACAATAAAAGAACCCCCCAAGATTAAGTCACTAATTCCCGAAGCCCAAAACCCCCCCCGTCATTGAAGACTCAGCAAGCTCGCGGACTCTGTTCCCCGATGCCCATGAATAGGAAAAGACAGCGCTTGTTCGGGTTTAAAATTGGAAAAGGATTATTTGGGCCTTTATTTTACAAAATGAACCCAACTTTTTGGGAGAACTAATGCCCCAAAGGGGGCTGGGGCCATAAGCCAATTTGCTTGAGTAGACAAAAGCCAGCTGAAAAATATCCCCAATATTCCGGGAAAAAGCGCCACGGTTTTCCCAGCTAATTTTTTTAAAAAACTTGCAAGATGATAAAGGGCTGTTTTTTTACCCATATTTATTAGGGGGAGGGGGAATGGCGGTGGAGGTACTGACTTTGGGCCACCGCCGCCTTAATACCAACACCGTGTACTTATTAAAATTCCAAAGGGGCCTTTTATAACGCTTGCTAAGTGACCCCTTGCTCTCTAAACAGTGTTCGTATTCGTTCTGCTAGTGTCGTGTTTCATAAAAATTTTTTTTCGATAGTTTTTTCTTTTTAAAATTTTCATTTGAGTTCGAAATTGGCCCTGGGTTAGTATTTTGGGCTTCTATGGGGGGCTAAATCTTTCTTTTTCAAAAATCTTTTGGGTTTTTGTCTTATTCTTTCTTTAATATCAGGTCCTAAGTTGGCGTCATCAGCCTCAACGATTTTGTTTTTTCTCTTTTTTTTTTGCTCATCTATTTAAACCTATTTTTGCTAAATTGTTTTTTAAATTCGAATTGATGCTTCTAAAAAGAATGATCAAGGGCTGCAAATTTCTGGGCAGGGGCGGCGGGGATTCGTTTTTATAGTTTTTTTAATCCCTGTTTCTACTGAAAAACGGGTTTTATGCTTCTATTGCATTTTTTTTTCTTTCTGCGATTGTTTAATTTTTCCCAAGTTCCTTTTGTTTTGAAATTTGGTTAGCTTTTTGGGATTTCCCCTGCAGTGTTTTTTGAAGTTTAAAAACTGCCTCCCCCCTTTAAAATTTCGGTAAAAACAAGCCCAAAGGCGATTTTGACCCTTTCACACTGGTTTTGTAAATTGTACCCCTTGGGCTAAAACTTTGATGGGTCGGGTTTTTAGTTGTAACCAAAACAAGTTGCCCTTGGTCGTTTTTCACGGGACAAATGACCATTTTCAAATTTCAAAATTTTTTTTGGGGTCTAAAAATTCGGGGGGTTTCCCTTTGGCCTAAACTTTTGTAAAATGCTTCGACCGTACTTTTGTTAATTAACGCCGCATTGAGAGCTTTTGAGCGTTTGTGTGCCCAAAGGTCTTTTCACCATGTCTCTCCACGATCAAAAAATCATAACCCTTCTTCACCTTCAATGCCTGCCAGGGTTTTTTAAAAAATTTAAATTTAAAATTTTTTTTTTGTTTAAAAAAAAAAAAGTCCCAAGCCTTGGCCGATTTTGACCCGATAAAAGACAAAAAGGGCCCCCCCTTTGGCGTGAAGGGAAATAAGCGGACAATTATTTTTCCCAAAAAACCATCTACTATTGGATGAAATATCAAATTCTTACTGTAAAATTTTCCCAAGCCCTAGGGCAAAAGACGTGTTTTTTCCGGGGCTTTTGGCGGCCCTACTTTCAAAATAGGGGCCTTTTTAAAACAACAGACCCAAAACGGGAAACAGTTGTACGGGAATCTGGGACGGGCAATTTTAAAGGGAAAATTTTTAATAAAACTTGGGGGGCAAAAAATTTTTTTCTTTACAAAAATGCAGACATTTTTTTAAAACCTTTTTCTGTTCTATGGCTAACCGGGCCCTTTGAAAGGGCTGCCCTTGGGCGTTTCAGGAATAAAAAAATTAAAAGAAGCACTAAAAAAAAATAAAATTTGGTTTCCCGCAGATAAAAAGACGGCAAAAAGTATGGGGCCCGAAAATTTTTGCGTTTGGAAATCGCTTTTCCATTCCCTTTAAGTTTTTGAGTTTTTTAAAACGCTTGGGGCCATACTTTCAAGGAGCTTTAAAAAGACAGATTGCCCTATGAATAATTTTTAAAAATGAATACAAGGGTTATCAAATAAAATCAGAAAACCGAAGCAAAGTACAGCATTTCTGACATCCGTTAGATTTTTGCGTTGTTAGAAAACCCCAAAATTTAGAAAGGGTGATTGAAACAAAAAAACAGTCAAAATTAGCAATTTATTACAAAAGAGTGATTAACATACCCCATAATCCTTGAAGAAAGGCGAAACATATGGAATTTTATTTTGCGTCTCGGGCAAGATCGCTTAAAAGGTATTTTATTGCTGTGTAAAGATGAAGAAACCATTCAAAAGGGGAAAAGGTGAAAAGTTTTTTAATCCAAAAAAAAAGGGAAAGTAAAATTGCGATTGAGGGCAGTCCAAAACCAAATCTATGCTAGCGGGTTTAAACCCTTTTCACATTTTGATGAAAAAGGAAAACTGTTTGGGGGTGGGGGGTTAAAAAAATTCCCCCGGGTTGGGACCTTGTGGCAAAAGATCTACACCTTCCCAGTGAAGACTTGATGAAAAATTTTAACAACAAATACGGTTTAGGAAATTGACCTAAGGCCCAACGGAGGATAATCGTTAAGGGAAAGGGGGGAAAAAATGTGAGGCCCGAAAAAAACTTTAAAAAATTGATAAAGAAAAAGAACCCAAAAAACCCGTTTTAATGTACATTTTTTTTTAATATATAGCGCAGTGAATTTGAAAATAACAGTTTAAAAATTTACAAACAAATTATTTTTTTTTTATAAAAGCATGCCCGTTCGGGTTTTTCCCCCAAAGGGGGCCCAAAAGCGCCCCCCAAAAGAAGAAAATTGAGGAAAAATTTGCTGTTATAAAAACCCCCGAAGAAAAACCCTTTAAGTTTAACAAACATTACACAAATCAAAAAAAACAAAGAAAGACCTTAAAAAATTACGCAAAACCAAACGAAGGTATTCGCTTTTTTAAATGCTGTTAAATTTTTGTTAATACTGGGCATCAACTATAAGTGCTCAAACCCCAAACGAGTTTTGGTCTTTTAGAAACGGGCATAGGGAACCCGCAGTTTTAAACCTCTAGGAGGTTTGTCTTTGTTTCTCGGCCTGTTTTTCTTTAGCTGTAATGGGGGCCGGGAAAAAAATTAAAAAACAAAACTCCAAAAGCACTCAGCTGTGGTTCAACTAATAACAGCAAAAAACTTAGCTGTTTAAATGCAATAAAATAAAGCGCTAGTTGACTCAAACTCACGGAGAAGAATTTAATCGTTTACAGGCTGTTTTTTGATGACTACAAAACAAAATTTTGGATCTTAAAAGAAAGGGGGGGACAAGTTTTTTAAACACCCAAAGCCCCCCGAGCAATAAAAAAGGGAAACCCCCTTAAAAAAAGTAAACGGACTTTTAAACCTTTTTCAAAAACCAAAAAATTTTAACAAAAAACCAAAAGGTGTTTATATTTTTATTTAAAGAGCCCCAAAGCACAAAAAGGCCTCGAAAATTGTTTCCCTTTTTTAAGTTTTTTTTTTTTTTTTTTTAAATAAATTTTTGGCTTAAAAAAGGAAAGCCCGCTGGCAAAGAAATATGGACCGGACGAATTGTTTAAAGGGAAAATGCTTGAAGAGAGCGTTTAACCCAGAGCACTGAATGATATTGATTTAGAATTTTTATTGACCCAAACAAACGTAAGGCAAGTGTTGTTCGCAATTTCTCAAGTTCCAAGTAAATTTAAAAAATGACCCCCCATTTTAAAGTAAATTTTAGCTGTTTTTCGCTTTGTAACAAAAAATGAAAAAAATTTCTAAAAAGTCGGGGTCTCGATTAAAAACAACAGCTTTTCCTTTTAAAAAGGGACTTAACCCCCGGGTTTTGGGCAGACGAACTGTTTAACACAGTTGCGCTCCCCGCTGAAGAACAAAAATGAGGGCTCTGGTTGGGTCAGGGGCAAGGTTTTAGAGATTAAAAATTAAAACAGGCAAAGTATGAAACCCGATTGAAAGGCAAGCTTACATTCCGCTCCCTGGGGATTTGGGTTTTTTAAAGAGAGCTTTTTAAAAACCTTTAACCCCCTTCAGACAAAAAATTTGTTTCTGGGGTTTGCTTTCTTGCAAGGTTTGCTTTCATTTTCCGCGCCCCGCAGAGAGAGTGACAACTATCGGCAATACACCAAAAGATTTTAAACTTAAAGGGAAAATTTTCCTTTCCTGGGGTTTGTGGGAATCAAATTGATCATTTGAAGAACAAAACAAACCAATAAATTTTTAATGTATTCCCATGGGATGAGGAAACAAAATTTTCGCCAATTAAAAGGGCCAAGAAAGTCCAAAATAGGGGAACCAGCCAAAAGTCAAGTGGGCTTTTCCCCAATGTTTTTTGCCGCAGGGCTGCCCCCTTACCATTGATACGCACAATGAGTAGACTAAGCACATTCTTTTAAAAGATCATGGCAAACAAGAATTCTGGGAAAATTTTTTAAAAAGAAAAGCCATCGTTCAAGCCGGGGAGCGAAAATAAGAAAAAATTGTAAAAAGTTTTTTAGACTGTTTAAAAAAGAACTAACTAAACCCCCCCCAGGATCCCAAGTTTGTTTTAAAAACTGGGGAAAAGTGCAAACAAGTCCATACGTAGTTTACGCAGGGCTTCGAGGGGCGCTTTGTTCCTTTTTGAAGGGCCCGCCCCCCAAAAATTCGAAAAACCGTCTTAAAAAGAGTAAACATCAGTTTTTTTCTTTTTCCTTTATTATTGTTAGGTCGGATGGGGGTTTATTCGGGAAACCCGAATTAAATAGAGGGAAACCCGATGCTGCCAAAAAACATTTTTAAAACGCAGGGAGCAAGTGCGTAATGACTGTTCTAATAATCGAATTTTTCTTAAATTTATAATGACGCCTGAAAAAACCAAGAACAGGGATGGCCGCCCCCCATTGTTGGATTTGGGGGTTTAGGCCCCTAAACAAGGCGAAAACCCCCCCAAAAGTTTAAAAACCTTTTCACATTAAACGGAAAAGTTTTAGAGGAGCAGCGCACAGAAATTCCAAACTTCAAAATAAAGTTTTTTAACCCCAAAAACCCTGGAAGCTGCCTGTATTCTTTCACAAAATTCGGGTTACGAAATCTCCCTTAAAATGCAAGCCTTTTTCCCCGCCTTAAGGGTAGCATGCAATTTCAAAAGTCAAACAGAAAAATAAAAAGGGGCTTTAATTAAAAACATGTTTTTTTTGACTCTTGCAGCCAAGATGGGATCATTTGAGGGACTTGCTATGTCCTTAAAGCCTGCCCAAAAACGGGGAAAAATATTTTGACCCCAAAGCTTGTTAGAAAAGGGGGTTTACCCTTATGAGTACATGAACAGTTTGGGGAAAGGGTTTTATGAAGATACACTTCTCCCAAAGGCGCGTTCTTTTTTAGGGCTCAGAGGAAAAAGGGCATCAGCGAAATTTAATTACCCGCATGCTCCAAAATGCGTGGGAGAAGTTAGATTTTAAAAAAGATGGGAGCCCTTTTATTTACTCCCCATTTAAGGGCGATGTAAAGTTTGTTGGGGGGACGTTTTGAAAAATTTTAGAAAGACCTGGGATGAAACAATTTTGCCTGGGTCCCGCGAATTTTCATTTCGCCCCGGGATGAGTTGGGATGCTTTCTTAAAATTTACTGGAGTAAAGATTTGATTTATTGCAGATTTTCCCAAAGCTTCAGGAAAAAAAAACGGATTCTGGGGGGAAAAAGTATGGCGTTTGATCATTAAATGTTTAAAAAAACAACAAATACTTGGATCATTATGGAAACCCAGAAAAGGTCAAATATCTCATGTAAATTTTGATGCAAACAATTGTAAAGGTGGGTTTTGGGGGCAATCGTTCCTTACGCAAAATTAAAATTTTACACAGGCGGCGATCCAAATAATATTCCAAAAGGGATTAAAGGGGGTTTGGGGAGTTTTAACCCCCGGGTCCAAAAGCGTGGTTTTTTCTAGAAGTTGACTTTTGAATTTCCCCATGAACTCCATGCCAACATAAGACTACCCCTTTGCAGCCCGAAAGTCCAAAAAATGGATCCAAGAGGACCCCTAAACTTGTCCCCAAACTTCGAGGCAAAAAAATTTTTCTGCATTACAGACTTCTACAATTTTTTTTAAAAACATGGTTTTAAGTTGGGCGCAGTTTATCCCCATAATTGCTTTTTATCAAAACAATTTATGGGAAACCCAAAAATCATGAAAAACACTGACCTCTGAAAATAAATCCACAGATGCTTTAGAAAAAGGCCCTTTTTCAAGCTGGGTGAACAAAAACTGTTTTGGGAAAGGGAAAATGGAGAATCCGCACAAAGTAAAAATTTCAGATTGGTCCCAAAAAAAACGAAGCAATTTAAACTAACCTTTTAAAACCCAATTATTTAGGACTTTTGAAGATTTTTTGTTTAGCTTTTGGCATAAAGATGAAAAAAAAAAAAAGTCAAATTAGACCAAAACCCGTTTTTTTTTGGGTTTTCTGTTTTTGGAATTTCAAAGCTTTTGGGTGTTAGGTTTCTTTTTTGGGGGTTTTCTTTTTTTGCCCCCGTTTCCTGAGTCCCGAGATTTTCACAGATACAGAAAGTTTTGATTGATATCCCTCCCGCCCACATCTATAAAAACAGGAAACCGAAGGAAGCTAAAAGGGAAAGCGGGGGGGGTAGACACATCTGATTTTCCCCAAAAATTCGCCTTTGATTCAATTACAACAAGAAGGTTTTTGGAAAGATGAAAGGGTAATTATCGGAAAAAGGGATCAAGGAGTAAAGTGGGGCTAAGGTTCAAAATGTCCCGTTTTTTGAGCCAGGAGAAAATCCTTAAGGGAAAACAAAAAGGGTTTTCCCGCAGCTTGTCAGTCCAAAAAAATCACATACAAATAAAAAAGAAGAATTTTTTGGGAATAAGACTTTTCATCATGACAAAAGTAAAAATGCGATCTAATCTACATGAGATCAACACAAAATGTTGTAACAAAAAAAGTTTATTAGATAGAACAAACACAAAACGGGGGGTTTTTAATTTCCTGTTTTTTTATATGCAAACGGGGACTGGAGGGCCCCATAAAAAGGGGGGTTTTTATTTTTCATCAACCTTTTTTTAAAGATCAATCATAAACTTTTAACCCAAATTTTTTAAAAAACTTTTTTCCCTTTTGCTTGGGCGAGTTCGAAAATTTTTTTTTTTTTTCCCCGATATTTTTTTTTCCCCAATTTGGGGGTTTTTAGTTGTAGGTGATCTGGATGATTTTTGCATGCATTTTTTTCCTCGAAAATTTTTTCCCTTAAAGCCCTTAAAAAAGCCTGAAAAGATTCCCCTACTTTTTTAAGGCCTCTTTCCCCTTTTCCATTCTTGTTTTGTTCTGCCCCTTCCTTCTGGCCTTTCCATTTTAAACCAAAAAATGTTTAAAATAAATTTAAATTTAAAACGGGGGAAATGTGCTGGCGGAATTATCTGCAGTTCTTCTTTCACAAAAAATCTTTTTGGGGGCTGGTTTTTTTGTTGTGGGCAGTTTCCGTAAATAATACACGGGGGGATTTTTAACCCAAATTTTTAAATTTAAAATGGATTTAAAAATCCCAAAATGGAAACGGTTTTTCCCTGAAGCGAGTGCCCCTTCCCCCTTCCCCCGGTAAATAAAGGGACCCCTTTCAATCCCCAAAGGGAATAGTTTTGCCGGGTGAAGACTCTCCTTCAGCAACATTTATTGTTTTTCTTTTGTTGTTTTTAAAAGGTTTTAGCCCTTTAAATTCCCTTTATTATTCATTGCGCGCAAAACTGAGGGCATCTTTTTAAAACCCCTTCTGTGTTTCGGAATTTTCAATCGGGTCTCATGAAACTGGTAGGAGAAAAGGGCTTTCAGCTAATGTTTGTTAAAGTTTTTTAAATAAAACTGTGAATGTGAACTCCCGGGGGAAAAACCCCTTTTAAAGGGAACTCCCATGTTTTTTAACCCAAAAATTGATTCCCCTTGCCCTTTAAATTTTTTTCCCTCATCGACTTGAATCATGCGAGGAAAAAAGTTTAAAAGGGCCCCGTTGGTATATCCCGTTGGGATAGCAACGCAACCCCCGAGAAGCTCTTTTTTGTTAATGGTTCAAAACATCTTTTATCTTGAAGCTATGTCAAAGACTTTTAAGTTTCGTTTCTTAAATCTTTTTCGTCTAATTTCCCTTTAGAGGGTAAATATAGAAGACCCTTTTTTGGGGGTCGGTTTTTAGTTGGGGTTTACAAAGGGGCGGTCTCTGTATTCGTTTAAAGGGGCAGGTAAAAAATTTTTCCAAAAAGCTTGTTTTTGTTTTAACCCTTTTTTTGCTGTTTTTTCCCCTGACTCCAAACTGCTTGCTTACCCCTTTTTTTAAATTTCTGTTTTTTCCCTTTTCCCCTTTTCCTTTGGTGAATAATTGATTTTGTTCATTTTTTTAAATCAGGGCCCCAAAATTTTGTGCAACAAAATTTCACAAGGGCAACCAAAGACTTTAAACCCCATTTCTTTATTTTTGTTTTTTTTGTGGGTTTATAAAAAAACATGAAATTTTTTGGGGGGGGCAAAGTCTCGTTGGTTGGCCTGGTTTTCAAGAAAATATTGTTTTATTTCTTGAAAACATTTTTAAAAGGTAAGCTTTCATGCCCCTGTTTTTTCCTTTTGTCTTTTAAAAAAATTAACTGCTCAATTTTTTCTGCTTTTCTTTGGCCCTCTTTTTGCAGTGCTAGTTCCCCCATAGCTTTGTTTTTTTTTTTTCTCTCGGGCCCTCATCCCGCAGTTTACTAAATGCGAAATTAAATTCCGTAAAAACAAAACGATTCCCCCCAGGGGCCCCCCATCCTTATTGCGAGTGAAGCCCTTTTTTAAAATGTTTAAAATTTTTTTTTTACATATTTAAATTTTTCCGGAATTATTCCTTGCTTAACTAGAAAATTTTCGTAGCAAAAGAAGCTGCAAAAAATAGCAATCAGCTTTTTTGAAACCTCAAAGTCTAGTTTGCCAAAATTTTGCTGGTTTTTTTCTTAACGGCTTTTTTCCAAAGCTTTTAGTAACCTACAAATTAGTCCTCCAATAACAGCGAATGGTAAAACAAGGTTGGTAAACCCGTTTTTTTCGGGGCTCCTTTTTTAAAAAAAATAAATTTTAAATTTTTTAAAAAAAAAAAGAACAATGAAACCAAAAGCAGCTACAGGGCGGGCCTTTAAAACCCTTTCCCAATTATGAATGACCAAATTTATGGCCCAAACTGTTATGCCCCAAAAGGAAGGTTTATTCTTTTGGGAGCGTGTTTTGGGAAAAAAAAACAGTTCCCCGGGAAAAGAATTCAGCATTTTTAAAAAGATTCAACAGATGACGCCGCAAGACCCTTTTAAAGTATCATAACAGGTTGAAACGCAGCTGGGGGTTTTAGAATGGGAAAAGCGTTGGGAAACGGTTTTTTATTTGTACATAAATAGTCAGTAGATTTGCCCCATTGATTTGAACAAGTCTTTCGTAAGATTTAAAAGAAAAAAACCAGTTTTTAAAAAAGTCAATTTGAGTTTAGGGTGTGATCTATAAACAGATTTGGAAAAAATTGTTATCGCCTTTTAAACAGGGGTTAATAAATTTTAAAACATATAGATTTTTTTTCCCCCCCAAAATGAAAGAGTGGGGAAAAACACAGAACCAGAAAAAAACCCGAATCGGGTGGGAAAGTAACCCCAAAACCCCGAAAAAACAGCAAAAACACTGAAAACCAGGGGGGGACCATTTAAAAAATCTTGGGGGGGGGTTTAAGCAGGAAAAAAATTAGCAGAGGGAACAGACAAAAAAAAAAAATTAAAGTTACCCGAAATGACCCCATCAAAGAAAACTAACCCGGCCCCCGCCCCCAGAACAAAAATTTATTTAACCCGCAAAAAAAACTCCATGTTATACAAGGGGACCAAAGTCTTCATGGGTTTTTTAATTTAAACTGTTGGGCCCTTTTTTGGGGCCATTGCTGCTGGTTTGGGGGGGGTTATTACGGTTTTAAAAAATATAAACCTTGGGGAACAAAAACAAAACCAAACAAAAAATTTTGAACCAAATAAAAAACAAAAAAAAAAACAGGGACCCAGCCCCCGCCAAAAAAAAAAGCTTTATTTTGATCCATTTCAAAGGAATAATTTTTTTAAGAACTTTAAATTTTTAAAATTTTTTTAAAAATAGATAAGGCGTATTTTTTTAAAAAGATGGGTCAATAAATAAAGACATTTGGGGTCTATAAAAGGGCTTTCCCTAAAAACCAAATTTGGGGAATCAATGCGGGTTTTTTCGGATGAAAAAACTTCATTAAGATCTATGGACCGTTTTCGCGCAGAGAACGCCCGGGAAGATATTTCGCGATGACGCGTTTTTTGATGGGTGGGTACTATATTAGACATTTACTATTTTAAAATAAAAACATAGATTGTATTTTTTTGGTAATTATAAGGGTGACTTGGAAAAAGAACTTGGTTGTACTTTAAAAATGACTTTGTTATATCTTGAGGTAAAATTAAACAAGAACTTTTAATTTAAGAACTTATTAAGAATTGAAGTAAAATTAATTAAAAAAATTTTTTAAGTTCTTAAGGATGACTTAATTTTAAAAATTTAGAGTAACTTAAAATTTAAAAATTGGAAAATGACTTGGGGTTTAAGAACTTTGGGGGGGGGTTAATTAAAATTTTCTCACTTAGGGGAAACTTTAAAATTTAAAAAATTAAAGGTTACTTTGGGGTTAAAACCCTTTTTCCAACCCAGTCGTTTAAAAGTTTGGGGAACAGGATCCCCTTCCTTTAAAAAGGCCAAGGGAAATAAGCGCTGTTAATATCTTGGGGATGTTAAACAGTTACTTTTAGTGGCCTTTTTTTAACTTGGCTTTCGCCTCTTTTGGGTAAGCCCTGTTTTTTGGGCGCGCTGGGGGACAGTGTGTCATACACACACACACACACACACATACTTACGCGCACAGCCTGTAAAAAAGAAAACCACGGGGGCTTTGGGGCCGCACAAACTTAAAACAACACACCACAAAACACACACACAAGCCCCCCATGAAAAAGTCGGCGGCCCCGGGCGGTCATTGATGGGAAATGCGCACTATCCAAATTTTCTTACAAAGGGGGCCCCCAGAGCCCGACCCCACACACAAAACCCCCAGAAAAAAAGAGAGAGAAAGAGAACAAAAAGGTGAGAAAGAGACGGGGTTTGACCCGGGGGGCATATAAATTTTTTCGGCAAGCGGCGAGCGAACGCTGGGGTGTATGTGGGGTGTTTGTGGGTGTGTTTTCAGGCTTTACCTTTTGGGCTAAATTTTACCCTTTGGTTTTTTTCGCTTTTAAACAGATCAAACAGCCACAAAGGTAGCAGGTTGAGCGTTTTTGCCTTGGCCGTTTCTTGCACACACACACACACATACGTAAAGGGCGACAAACACACACACACACACACAAAGCGCGAAGGGATGCCAAAACCACAAAACACGCACGCACCCTTAACACCCATTCTTACCGACAGCCCGCTAAACAAACAACCCCAAAATTTGGGGCCGAAAACAACCCGGGCCCCCGGGCTTTTGAGGGCCCCGGGCCCCAGCTTTATCGTTGCATCCCCGAAAAGTAGTAATGGAGTGGGTTTTCCCCGTACACGTGGATTGCACCCCCACCAAAATTAAACTTTAAATATAAGAAATTTCAACAAATCGGGTTTTGGTGGTCGGTTGGGCCCCCGCAGGCGTACACTTTCCCGGGTTTGGGGTTGCTTGAGTTCAGGGCTGCACTTCCCTCATTTGTTGGTCACACAAATTTTTGAGTTTCGAGTGAAAACCAGGTCTTGGGGGGCAAGTTCCCCCCCATCCAGAAGGGAAAACCGGGGGCCGCCCTTCCAGCCAGGGCCAGCCACCCCCCACCCCAAAAAAACCCGGGCAAACTTAAATCCGGGGTTTCCCCCCCAAGGCATGGGCGACACAAAGTGACGCCTGCAAATTTAAAATTAAAAAAACGTCGGCCCCTGCTCAGGGGGGGGGGGTTTTTGCTATTTTTTATGTTTAAAAAAAAAAAATTTTATTTATTACCCTTTTATAGGGTTTTTTTGCGTGCTGCCATTATTTTTTTCCCAAAAAAAACAAATTTTAACACGACACAGCAAAAATATGTCCCCACACTACAGTTTTCCCCCAAACCAAACCAAAAATTTTTAAAATCCCCCGAAAACCCAAAAACCCTTCCCCAACCAAACCCCAATGGAAATTGGGCCCAAGGGAGAGCTGCGTTGTAAGCCCCGCACAATTTTTTAATTTTTAAAAACACTGGGTCTCAAACCAAATCCAGATTTTCAGAAAAGATTTTTTCAAGCTGATGAACAACAGTTGTTTCGGAAAGACTATGGAGAATCCGCACAAGCGCAAAGATGTCAGATTAGTCACCAAAGAGAACGAAGCAATTAAGCAAACTTCAAAACCAAATTATCAGGACTTTAGAAGAGTTCATGATCAGCTTTTTGGGCATAATGAAAAAAAAAAGTCAAATTAGAAAAACCCTGTATTTATTGGGTTTACTGTTTTAGAATTATCAAAGTTTTTGATGTTAAGTTTCTTTATGACTACTTTAAGCCCCCGTATCCTGAGTCCAGAGTACTTTACACAGATACAGATATTTTGTTATAGATATTCCTACTGAAGATATTTTAAAAGACATGGAAACCGAAGTAGCTAAAGAGCATGCAGGAGGGTATGACACGTCCGATTACCCTAAAAAAATTCGCCTTTGCTTTCCCAATTACTAACAAAAAGGGTTTTTTAGGAAAGATGAAGGAAAGAATTATCTGGAAAGGTGATCAAGGAGTATGTGGGGTTAAGGTCGAAAATTACAGTATTTCGAGCCAGGAGAAAATCATTAAGAAAGCAAAGGGAATATCTCGCAGTGTTGGCAGTAAAACATATCACATGACAACTACAAAGAAGCATTGTTTGGCAATAAGACTTTTCATCATGGCAACGTAAAACTGCGATCAAATTTCTACATGAGATCAACACAACTGTTGTAACAAAGAAGTCTTTAAGATAGAACAAACAAAAAAACGGGTGTTTGTTAATCCAGAGTTTTCATATGCAATTGGCACTGGAGGCCGCATAAACAGGGGGTTTTATATTTTTCATCAACTTTTATTATAAGATCAATCATAGCTTCATCCAATTCATTTAAATCTTTTCTCATGTTTGCTTGACGAGTTCGAATTTTTTTATTATTTCAAGAAAATTTTTCTTTTCCCAATTTGGGGGTTTGAGTTGTAGGTGATCTGGATGATTTAGCATGCTTTGATTAATCCTCGAAAATGTTTTCCTTAATAGCATTACACGCCTGAAATGTTTCCCGTATCATTTTAAAGGGTCTCTTCCTTTACCATTCTTGTTTCGTCCTGCGCTTCTTCGGGCCTTCCTTTTTAAAACCCAAAATGTTTACGTAAATTAATTAAAGCGGATGTGTCTGGCGGAATTATCTGCAGTTCTTCTTTCACAAAAGAATCTTTGAGGGTTTGGTTGTTTTTGTGTCAGTTTCTCGTAAATAATACACGGGCGGATTCATTTTTACAATTCTTTTTATTTCATATGGACAACACTCCAAACCGGATCGGTTTGCCCTGATGCAGTGTCCCCTTCTGCTTCCCCGTTAAATAAAGGTACCTTACTTTTAAACCAAACGGTAATAGTTTGCCGGATGAAGACTCTCCTTCACACATTTATTGTTTTTCTTTTGATTGCTTGTACGCTTTTGCCCCTTTTAAATTCTTCATTATTCATTGCGCGCAAAACTGAGGGCAGTCTTTAACCCATTCTGTTTGCAGAATTGTCAATCACTCTCTGTGATTTCTGGTAGGAAAAAAGTCTTTCGCTAACTGTTTGTTAAAGTTTTTAACTAAAGCCTGTGATCTGTGAACTCCCGGGAAAGCCTCTTTTAATAGTAACTCTGTGTTTTAACAATAAATTTATTCACTTGGCCTTTTAAAATTTTTTTCCATCGTCAACTTGGGAAACATGCGAGGATAAGTTAGTGGCCCTCGTTGGTATATCATTGTAAAGCGACAGCAACAGCGAAGCACTCTTTTGTGTTAATGGTTCCGCATCTTTGTATCTTGAAGCTAATCAATGACTGTGAGTGCGTACTTAAATCTTTTCGTCTAATTCCTATCGAGGTAAATATAGAAGGTCCATTTGATGGTGTCGTTTGGGGGTTTTATTGACAAAGTTGGTCTCTGTATTCGCTAGGCGCAGTAAAAAAATTTGCCAAATCGCTTGTTTTGATAACCATTTTTTTTGCTGTTTTTTCACTGACTCCAGCTGCTTGGCTTAGCTTTTTAATTGCTGTTATCCCTTCCAAAATCCTTTGGCGAATAATAGATTTGTTCATTTTATCAGCCCAAAATTATGTGCAACAAAATACACAACGGGCAAAACCAACGACAATAAACCCGATTTCTTGCATCTTTGTTTTTCTGATGGTTGATAAAAGTCACTGAATTTTGGGGGGGGCAATGTCGGACCGGTTGCCCGTTACTAGATAATATTGTTTTATTGCTTGATCAACATCTTTAAATGTGTAAGCGCATGCCCCTGTTCTTTCAGGGTGTCATTAATAAAATCTAACTGCTCAAGTCTCTGCCTTTCATAGGCGTCTTGTGCAGCTGCTAGTTGCTCCATAGCTTGTTATGGCCTTTTTCCTCCCCGTCATTCCCCAGTTTACTAAATGCAAAATTACTGCCGCTAAAAGCAAGCGCATTCACCACAGCGCCGCCTATCATTATTGCGAGTGAAGCCATTTTTTATAAAATGTATTTTTTCTTACTATTTATATTGTCTGGAATTATTCCTTGCTTAACTAGAAAATCTTTCATGGCAACCGAAGCTGCAATGATAGAAATCAGCTTTGTGAATCCTCAAAGTCTAGTTTGCCAAGATCTGCCGGTTTTATTTTTAACAAGCTTTTACCAAGCATTGAGTATCCTACACTAGCCCTCCAATAACAGCAGAATGGAAATACAAGGTTAGCAACAGTTTTTCAGTGCTCATTTTTTAGAAAATAAAATAATTATAATTTAATAAAAACATGAACAGTGATGATCTACTACAGCTACAAGGCGGCCTAAACCTTCCTGAACTTATGAATGACCAAGTTGATGATCAAGCTATTATGCCCAAAAAGGAGAGGCTGTATCTTTGGCAGCATGGGGGAAAACAAAACAGTTCCTCGGAACTGAATTCAGCATAGAACAGATTCAGCAGATGTCTTCACAAGACATTATAAAGTATCATAACAGGTATGAGCGCAGCTAGGGTCTAGAATGGTGAAAAGTGTGGGCAAACGGTTCTTAGTTTGTACACTAAACTAGTCAGTAGATTGCTCCCATTGATTCTGAACAAGATCTTACGTATGATTTAACGCAAGATCCAGTTTTAACAAAGTCATTAGAGTCTCTAGGGTGTGATTTATACTATAGATTTGGAACATTGTTATCGCCATTAATCATGGGATTAATAACTTTTAATCATATAGATTTTATTTCCCCTTTAAAATGACCGGGCCAGAAAATCAGCAGAATCAGAAAACACTGAACCAGGTGGAGAAAGTAACCAAGCAGAAATCAGCAGAAAACGCTGAACAGGCGGAGACCATTAAAATCCTGGGGGTGTTTGAAGCAGGAAGAAAATTAGCAGAGTGGAACAGACAAAAAAAATTAATGTTACAGAATATGACTCATCATGAAAACATAACACCTCCAACGCCAGAACAAGTTGATTCAATGCCAGCTATAAAAACTCCATGTGATACAAGGGCCCCAAAGTCTTCATGGAATATTGAACTTAAAACTGTTGCCATTTTTGGGGCCATTGCTGCTGTTGGGGCAGTTATTACGGCTATAAAATATATACACAATGGCAACAGAAACAAAAGAATCAAAAAAATCTGGGGCCACTAAATGCAGAAAAAGACACCAGCACGCCAAAACCGCCAATAACAAAGCATCATTTTGATCCATTTATAATGGAATTAATTTTAAATTTTTTATAAAAATAGATCATGGCGTATTATAAAATGATGAAGTCAATAAATAAAGACTGGAGTCTATAAAAGACATTTCCATAGACCAGAATGTAATCAATGCGGTTGCTTCGGATGTAAGAATTTCATTAAGATCTATGCAGAGAACGCTGAGCAAGACATTCTCAACGATGACACGTTTTTTGAGGCGTGTGTGTACTATATTAGGCATTACTATTTAAGATAAAACATAGATTGTATTTTTTGATAATTATAAGAAACTTAAATAAGAACTTGTGTACTTAGAGGATGACTTAGTTATGATCTTAGGTAACTTAATCAAGAACTTAATCAAGAACTTATTAAGAACTTGAAGTAACTAATTAAAACTTAATTAAGTTCTTAAGGATGACTTAATTAAGAATTTAGAGTAACTTAATTAAAAACTTGGAAGTGACTTGGGTTAAGAACTTGGGGTGGCTTAATTAAAATCTCTCACTTAGAGGTAACTTAATTAAAAACTTAAAGGTTACTTGATTAACCTTTACCAACCGAGTCGTTCAAAAGTGGGCAACAGGATCCACTTCTTAAAATGGTCCAAGGGAAATAAGCGCTGTTAATAGTCTTGGGGATGTTAGGAACGAGTTACTTTCAGTGGCTTTTTGTAACTTGGCTGCGCCTCTTTATGTGTAAGCCCTGTGTTTGGTCGCGCTGGGTGACAGTGTGTCATACACACACACACACACACACATACTTACGCGCACAGCCTGATAAAACAGTACACACGCGCTTTGGCGCCGCACAAACTTACACAACACACTCACAACACACACACACATGCCCTCCCATGTAATGTACGGCTGGCCCCGGGCGGTCATTGATAGGGACTGCGCACTATCCATTATCTTACTATGGGGGCAGCCAGAGACAGACCCTCACACACACACACGCAGAAAAAGAGAGAGAGTAAAGAGAACAAACAGAGTGAGATGAGACGGTTGTTTGACCAGGAGGCATATAATTTCACGGCAAGCGGCGAGCGATCGCTGGTGTGTATGTGGTGTGTGTTGTGGGTGTGTGTTTCAGGCTTTACCGTTCGGGCTATTGTACGTGTGGTTATTTTCTGCTTTAAGCAGATCAAACAGCCACGACGGTAGCAGGTTGAGCGTTTTTAGTCCTTGTCCGTTGCTTGCACACACACACACACATACGTACGCGGCGCACAAACACACACACACACACACAACGCTGACGAGCATGCCACACTCACAACACACGCACGCACACACTTAATCACACATTCTTACGCGCTACAGCTGCTAAACAGAACACCGCAGACATTGGCGCCGAACACATCCGGCCACCGGTCTAATACTGATGCCGGCCGCAGCTTTATCGATTGCATCACGAAAAGTAGTAATGAAAGAGTGGTTCTCCCTGTACACGTGGATTGCACACCACCATAATTAAGCGTAATATATAAGAAATTGTCAACTACTCGGCTTTTGGTGGTCGGTTGGCCACCGCAGGCGTACACTTTCGGTGTTTGGAGTTGCTTGAGTTCAGGGCTGCACTTCCCTCATTAGTTGGTCACACAGTTTCGAGATTTCGAGTGAGACCAGGTCTGGGGGTCAAGTTCACCATCCAGAATGGAAGCCGGGTGCCTGCATTCCAGTCCAGTGCGCCAGCCACACCACCAAAAAATCCCGGGCAAACTTAACTCCTGGGGTTCCCCTGAAGGCATGGTCGACACAATAGTGACGCCTGCAAATTAAAATTATTCAACTGTCGGCCCATGCTCAGGGAGGGGGGGTTTTTGCTATTTTTTATGTAAAAAAATTGAATTTTATTTATCTACAATATATATGTTTGTAGCGTGCTGCCATTATTTTTTTCAAAAATATCAAATATTAACACGCACACAGCAAAAATATGTCCACACACTACAGTTGTCCCCAATCCAAACCAAAGTTTTAAAGTCCCAGAAAACACATCCCACTTCACAACTCAACCAGCAAGGGAAATGCCGAGGCAGAGCTGCGTTGTAAGCCTGCACTTAATTTAATAAGACTGGCGTTAGTTCAAAATCGCCATGCCCATTCACCGGTAAGTATCGGATAGTGCAGAGTCCTTAGGTAGGCCGTCAACAAGCAATTAAAGGCTTACCTGAGGCGCGTTCGGGCCACCGGCTGCTTTTCCCTACGTTACTCTAGGGGGCGTGTTCAGTCCCGGCTACTTTCCCCTACGCTACTCCTGAAAACTTTAGTAAATTAGTATTAAAACGGATAACCCTGCACAGATGTTTGTTTGTAGATAATCGTTATTTTTTAGTTATTGAAGTCTTACTTGTCAGAGAACAGGGAAAAACCCTTTATTCTGGGCCACTTTCGCCCGAAAACTGGTTTGAGGGCGAAGGTGGCCCAGAATGAAGGTTTTCCCTGTTCTCTTGGATTCTTTTTGGGTTTTTTTTGTGTTTGTTTTTTCCTTTTTCGTGTGGAAAAAACTTTCCCGGGTGTGTTGGATTAGAGGTCTTGGTGCTTCATCTGCCATTCTGTGGGTGTGATGCGTGTGTGAATGCAAATAAAGCCTGTTTGTGCACCATATTTCCTTTGTGGTGTTTGTTGTGTGGCGTTCGTACTCTCAGGTAAAAAGGGGGAAGGGTGGTTATAAAGGGGGGTATATTCAAACATATATCCCTGTCTACTGTCTTATACCAGTGGACAGTAGTGCTCCCCGACGGTCAGGGAAACAAGGGAGACGATGTCTTGCCTGCAGGCACGACACTGGCTCATCATACACGACCTGTCAACTTGTTAATAGTTTAGGAGAGAAATGTGTTGAGGGTGCCAGTGACAGACCCGTGCAAAAGCCTCCAGTTTGTGGGAGAGGGTCGACATAGCACTGCGACACAACAGCCGTAGACTTCTTCTTCTTCTGCGTACGCAGGCTGATACTCCTGCGGACACTCCCTATATGGACAGACAAGTATTAATCCCATCTACCCAACAAAGGGAGTGGAGTTTTGTGTGTATGACCGTTTTTTTAAAAAAAATCCAGCCATTAGGGCAGCCATACTCCCATCTTCGTGGAAACAGCCGTAGACGATTCAGACGCCTTTGACAGAACTGCTGCAACTGCATGCGAAGAGTGTGAGTGACAGACTCGGCCCAAGGCCTCGTTCCGCCGAGGGCTTGGCAAGAATCCTGACAGGACCCCCCCAAGCCAGTGTCTGAAATAACCCGGTAAGTTGGGTGCATGTGGGGTGAATGTGCAAGTATATAAACCTCCAAAGTGTAGGGTAAACACCCTGGTGATGCTGCTACCGCTGCTGCTGAGAATGATGAAGACATGTCAGATGGCTGTTCGTAAGTGTGAAATATACTTTCAGTCAGTGATAGGGTTTTATAACATTTTCCGTAGGGGCCTACCCTAATTCTCCATGATGGTGCGTGTCCGTATCTTCCTTTACAACAACAACAACAACAACAAAAATTGAACAGCTCCTTGTCACTTCGACGACCCCCCCCCCCTCTTCTTCCCCCACCCCCATAGGCCCCGATACTTTAAGAGCCCGCCTCCCCCACCTCCATTTTACCTCTCCCCCTGTCCTCTTCCTTGCACCCAAGTCTCCTCTCAAGTTTCTCACCCGATCCCCCGACCCCTACTCCCGCGCCCCCTTCACCCACCCCCATCACATTCCTCCCTGTACCCCTTCTCCAGTCTCTTCACCCATCCGAACTCTTAAATTTAAGCACCCTGCCCCTCCATGCTTCCCCCCACCCCTACGCTGAATGGACTTTTTTCTTTTGTAGTCTAATCAATATTTCGTGTTTGATGAATGAAGGTGTCGTTGATGCTTTGCACAAGTGTATGAGTCGTCTCGGAATTCACCCCACGGAAGTTTAAAACACAAAGTGCAAATGAATGACATAGTTAAAATGGTCGAAGCTGTGATTCACTATGACGCGCTTGGAGGAAACGCACTCGTATACAGAGTAGAGTAAAAACTTGGATTATTATCATCATTATTATTATCAATTCTATTATTTTGATAAGTTTATGTACTCACTTTGATTATTAAGTCGTTTTTTTGCACAGGGGTGTGCGCGGCGCGCGCGCCCATTTATGTGTGTGGTGTGCCGTGCCATGCTCTGCCGGTGTGAAGGTCACTGACTTAACAATGCAGAATACTTCACTATTCCATAGACCAGATAAATTCATGAGCGGTGTTCAAGTATACAGGTAACAAACAAAAACAAAGCAAAAAGCAAAGACTCCCAGTCGTTGCGTATATCGTGGGTGTCGTGCCGTGTCATGGTTGTCATGCACTGTGATGGATGTTATGCCATGTCATCTGTACTGTCAGAGTATGAAATTAGATAACAACGTCAGTATGTGCACAAATGAATATTGTGTTAGCATGCATTAGGTGGTTTGTTGAGTTCATCATCGATATGTTAAATCCACGGTTCATAGAAAAGACGTATGAGCTGTTCTTCTTCCTCCTTTGTACGACCATCATCATTTTGCTGATGGTTTTGTCGTATTTGTTAGTGGGTAGTGTGCGCAAGGAAGGGTAAAAAAAGATTGTATAAGCCACGCTTGGAGTGTGTGTGTGTGTGTGTGTGTGTGTGTGTGGGGGGGGGGGGAGGCTGTGAGGGGGAGGGGGGGGGGGGCATCCCGTCAAAAACTAAGGCGTTGAGTTTTCCTGGTGGGTGAAGTAGTGTAAATTTGAGACCTGACTGGTTTGATCAGCAGACGAAGCAATGCAGCCCAAACCACAGGATGTGGCTGTAACTAGAGAGGTTGAGGATTTTTTTACCTTGGGGTCAAGTACAGGCATCATTGGTGGTTTGCCAATACTGGACCAGCGAGTGGTCAGTCACAGCAAGCAGACAAAAATCAGAGTTAGGCTGAGGCTTGTAACTCTAATGGTGAGTATTTGGGTGTTCTAATGTATACCTAAGAAGGCAAACCATGAATTTGTGAATATCATATTCGGAAAAAAAACAACAGAAGGAAAGAAAATAAAGTGAATCGTCGAAAATGAATAAAGGTAATGCTAAGGCTTATAATTTTGAACACCCCAAAGTAGGTTAAGTCATGGCAAATCCAAGACATCTCGGAAATATTATTCAGGTGAGTCGTGAGTACATTATTTCCTACCTGTAAATAAATTCGTAATGTTCTCTTCATTCAGTAATTTAGGGGTCAAGGTGTTGAAGGAACCTCAGCGCTTCTTCTTATTTCCTACCTCCTGGTAGCACCTGGGGATAGGATCCTCTCTTCTGGAAAAAGATCATAAAGGGATCGCTTTTAAATAGAGGAAAGTTTAAAGAACCTTGTATTGCCGGCTCATGAAAAATCGATTGAGGAAGAGCAAAGAACAGAAGGAAAAAAAGGAAAATATTATAGGGGAGTGGAAAGAAATTATATAGAGATATGTGTGAACAGAATTATTGAAAATTGGGAAAGTTGATTAAAAAAAAATCTAATCCTGATATCCCCTATGAAATGTAGTGAGTGTTTGAAAAAAGAAGAAAGCGCATTGTGCTGGAAGTGGTTCCTTGAGGGTGAATGGAGTGGAGGTGTGAGCACGGAGTCAGCATGCTGTGTTTGTGCCTGGATGTGAACAAATGTGGTGCGTTTCAGTGGTGACCCCAGCTGAACAGGTTAGCTTAATTTGAAGCAGTTATGGAATTTTAGTTAAATTTCGTTTTGTGCCCCTCCTCTGTAACTGAAGTGGAGGAGGATTGTGGCATGCACCCATTAATTATATTAGCAGTGAAGACAACTATCTCCCTAGAGAAAATGTTTAATGAGATTTTTTCTTACCTCTCCTAAAAAAGATTGACCCCCACCTCCCACCCCCTCCCCCGCTGTTATCTGTCTTTGGTTAGTATTTATTGCTGTCGTTTTGTTTCGTCGTTTCTTGTGTTACTTTTTTTTTAGTTAAACTGTGAGTGTTTCTTTTTTTTTCCTGTCCTCTTACTGTTTTGGATCTTTTCCCTCTCTTTGATTCATGCCCACTTCCACTTAAACTCTTTGCCCCTTCTTAACTGAATAGGCCCCTGTGTGGTTTTTGATTTACACTTTTTGTTTCCCTTTGGATGAATTGTCGGGTTTGGTTTTCAAAATTTTTTCTTTACAAAGTTTTTTTTTGTTTTGATCTTTAATCTCCATTTGAAGTTTTTTAAAAATTAAAAATTAAAGTTCAACTTTCCAAATAAATAGTCTCTTTGTTCACTTCTCGTGCCTTTCTTAAAATGTGTCATTCAACTTTTTTCCCTTCTGTTTCTTTCTGAAATGTCGTTTTTATAGAGTTACAAACCTTTTTCTAGAAGGGGATTTTCAAAAATTTACGCTTCATAGGTATAAATTTTTTGGTTTTAAAATAAAGTATTTCCAATTTTCCCAAATACATACAATTTTACAGAAAATATCGAAATTTTAAACAGTAAAAAAGCTAAAAACTGTGAATTTTTCTACCCCCCAAGAGGAATGTGTGTTGTAATTTTTATTGTCCCCTGTTTTTTTCCCCAACTCGTCCCTGGATTTTTTGAGTGTTTCTAAATAACACTTTTGAACAACATCTGTATACCCTCACCCCCGTGTCGGTTTGGGTGTTGTATTTCCCACAAGATTACCCTGGGGTTTATCGCGTTGGCCGATTTAAGTCGGGATTTTCAGCATTTTTATGTTGCAGACCGAAGGGGAGATTTTGGTGATTCTGTGATTGTTTATCGCTAGGGAGAACGAAATGCTAGACCCAGAGACAAATAAAAGAAGAAACGGGGCTAAAAAAGAGGAGGAGTCAAAAGGAGAGGACACTTGCGGAGGGGAGGAGAGAGAGAGAGAGAGGATAAAGGGGCTCAGAAAAGGGAAGGGGGGGGGGGGGGGGGGCGGAAGACTCATTTGGTAAAGCGCGGCCTCGTGTCCTGGGGTTGGGGTTTCGTATTTCGGAACGGGGTTTTTTTCCCCTCGGAGTTAACTTTGGTTCTGACCCATTCCCCATACAGTCCTTGAATGAGAAAAAACCGAGTGTCACGCCCGCCCCCTGGGGTCTCCCCTGAAGGATCGTTTGGGGATGGAGTAAAGGGGTGCTGCCTCCCCCCTGCAAGACCCCACACAAAAAAGATGCGAACGACCCCCCATTTATTACATCAACACACACAATGCAAAAAATATTTAACACAGCACCATCCCACAATCACAATAAAGCATTCCAACCACAAACATGCAAAATCCAATCAAGCATTTAAATATACGCTACACAATAAAAATCAAGTTTTAACAATATGACATTTACACAATTATAAAAAAAAATTTTCCCAGACCCATCCCTTTCCACCCATGGGTGCCCCCACCCCTGCTCTCAAATTAGGGAGACCTGTCGCACTAGGTGCTCCAACCGGGTGGGTTCTTGAAGAAAGTGTTAAAGGCCCGCCCCCTTGAACCCCCAACGGAGGGTTTGGAGAGGGGCCCCCCGGGGGGGGGGGGGGGGGGGGGGGGGGGGGGTTGGTTGGGGTCCTGGAGGGGTCGGGAACGGCTAGCCAAGCCAGGGCTTTTCCACAGTACGGGGCTAAACCAGTGCGGGGCCCCAACCCAGTGCGTGCCCCCAACCCAGGGGGGTCCCACCAGTGGGGGCCCCCAAACCCCAGGCTGGCCCCAAACCCAGTGGGGGGGGCCCCCAGCCAGTGCAAGCCCCGGGTGACCCAGGAGGGGGAAAGTAGTGGGGGAGAGAAAAAAGGGGGGAAAGGGAAAGGGTACTGGACCCCGCAGTCAGTACGTTGCCCCTGCTTTTAAACCCTAACACCCACTCGCATGATGGGGAGGGGGGTTACTAAATCACCAACAACCCAGTAACACAGATGGCATAACACCAAAAAAACCAAAATCAGTTATTCGTTAAAGCTTTTCTTCGAAGCGGGAAAGGGGACGTTAAATAAAAAGGCTATAAAAAATAGAATTTATTTTCCTTCTCTCACTCACTTTAAACATTTTCCTTTCTTGGAAAGCCAAACACAGAACCGTCGCTTTATAATGCCCCCTTGCAAATAATACTTCAATGGCGTAATTTTTCCTTTTTATGCACATTTCAAATAACACAAATCTCCAACACGCACCCAAAAACGACAATCATGGTACCACGCTCGGAAAAAAAAATCGTTCCCCTTCCCAACACAAACAGCGGGGGCCCGAAAGAATAAGAGCCCGGCGAATGTGACGGGCGGACGAGCGAGACCAAGCAAGTCCAAACCCCTGAATCAGGGGTTTCCCCTTCCCGCCGATACCGCTCACAGTGCAAAAAAAGGAGAAAGTTTAAGATATAATTTTGTTTTGGCCAGGTTAAAGATTGATTAACCGGGGAAAAAGTGGTCTAGACAATATTTTTTTAAATTTTTGAAAACAAAAAAAAAATTGCGCAAAAGAAAATTAGCCGGCTAAAAACGAAAAAAACCCAAACAACAAAACGAACCACAAAAATGATGTTCCCAGCTACCCGTGGGGGCCCCAGAAGAGGGGGGTAAAACGACTCTCTCTCCCCTTTGCCCGTCGGGGACAGCGCGCAGATGCGGAAAAAGAAGAAGTGGTCCCTCTCCTCGGGCCCGAGTGGAAATGAAGGTACGACTGTCCCTTCGCGATAAGGTGAAAAACCCAGGCCGGAGGGCGCCCCCAGGGGACATTTTTCGCTGAGTGAAGAAAAAAACCTCCCAAAGCGATGGGGGCCAACACCCACGACGTCACAGAGTGAGATCTAAAACTAACAAAAATGAAGACTTGCGACAGGTAAAAAGACGGGAAGGGGGCCCGACAGACAGCAAGTTCGAGAGAAAGGTCCAGCCACCGTGCCGAGGGATTGCAGGGGCAGGGGAAATTAGGAGAGAGAGGAAAAAAGTAACCAAACCCTGGTGAACGACTTAAGGTGCAAACGCCCCCAAAAACCCACTTAAGGGACGGATCACGACAACAGAAACGACTAAAAAAAAGAGAAAATTTCCCCCACCCAAAGGGTAAACGTCGGGGGCCCTCGTGCAAACTCGTGACAAACCCCCCTTTTAAAAGATCTGTTTTCTGGAACATGCTCTTTAAAACCTGGGTGTGCAAATTCACAACAAGGGGCCCCGAACCCCCCCTCTGTGATGGGGCCCAGGTCGATAAATCCAATACAAACTTTTCCCAAAATCCACAGGGAAAAAATAAAAATACATTTATAAAACAATAGGAAAAAACCTTCCAAAAATGAAGTAAAAATCCGAACCTTTGGTGTTTCATACTTTAACATCCTAAAGTGAAAACATCATACACCTGCAGAAAAAAAAAGGGAAAAAACCTGGTTGGGGGAAAGGTCCCTCTGACTTTTTTAAATGTGCTGATAGGGCTGGTAAGATAGCAGATCGTATTACAGGAACCCTTTATGGGGAAAAGTGAACGTGACTTGCTTCCCAGCAAATCATGAGTCGACGACTGTGGCGGATCGGTCCAGCATGGAGGGAGATGATCGCTTCCGCAAATTTCCCGGCCCCGTACTTCTCTTGGGCCGCCAGTGCGGCCCAAATTCCCGGAGAGCTTCAGCAAAGTAGGGGTATCGATGTCCTAAGGGGGGGGCAGCCTTGGACGATTTGCATAGTCTCCCGCTACGAAGGTACGGTGACCGCGACTGGTGGTGGATTAATGGGTCCCCCCAGGTCGCCCCCCCTTGCTAAATGGTCCCCCCCGGGGCAGACCCTGGGGAAACGTTCAAGCGCCCCTTAGGCGTTGCCCGTTGGCAGACATCACAACTGCGGCGTCTCCTAACCTGTGGTTCACCCCGGGCCCAAAAGAAGTCTTGTTTACCGCTCGAGGCCCGTTTTACCCCTAGCCCTGCCATAGGGAATCATGGGCCTCCCGGGAACGTTCTTCAAGCTTTGGGGAAACTAGTTGCTTGGCTACCGTTTCCCCCCGAGTAAAAACCCCAAAAAGGGACCCCCTTTGGGCTTGAAGCTCCCTTGGCGTGTCGGGCAGACTGAGGGGGGACGTCCCCCAGTTGTGCAGGCGTTGGAATCAAGTCCGGGCCCTGAGGCGGACCATGGTAGCGGGTCGCCCGGGCCAAAAACCTCGTCAGAGATCGGCTGAGCGGGACGCAAATTTGTCCTGCTTTTTAGTTTTGGCGCAGGGGTAACTCCACACACGCCTGTACGGGCAGCCGTAGACACGGGACGATGCGTCCGTCCGAAAAAGGTGATGTTTTCCCCTTGAAAAGGAAAATACAGAGGTCGCTCCCCCGCGTGGCCCCATCCCCTCGCCACGAAGTGGGGGGTGGAATAGAAATGAAAAAGGAGGGTGGGGTAAAACCAACCTAAACCGCAAATGTAACGGGCCCCCTCGTGAGCCTCAGGGGAAACCCAATCTTATCCACAAAGAGGTTGATGCTCCGAATCCCTGATGGTGGAAAAGGAGGAACCCAACAACAGAGGAACACTGGGATCTGTACCTGAAGTGGGTGGACCCCACGTTAGGAGGCACGAGGACGGGGGGGGCTACCCCCATGCTACGGCGGTTTAGGGCACTTTTCCTTAATGTGGCCGGGAGCCCAAAAAACACCCGGGGTGCTGGAACCCCGGGAAGCCTGCCTTGTTCAACCGCTAGCAGTGTCGGGCCTTATGCCCCTAACCCTGGGGGGTCTTCCTGTCGAGTCTGAGCGATCCCATATTCTACGGGCTTCAGAAAACTTTGAAGTATGAAATGACCAAAATCTGAGTCTGTCTCCCATAGATCTCAACTTGGGAAAGAGTTGGAAAGCGTTCATGCGAAAGTCTTCCAGTCCAGTAGCCAATGGCAGTGGTTGACCCGGAGTGCCAGCCTGTCTTGCTGGACGTAAAGTTTGGTTTCATTTTCAGACCTGCTAACAGGTTCCTTCTTTAGTTTTGGTTAAGTTAAGTTTCGGGCCAATTCTTTCTGAAGGAAATTTGGATGCACCATTACATCTCCTTGCTGAAGACAACTATCCCAGAAAAGGTTTATGGCATTTTGTTTCACTTGTATAAAAGATTGTAAAATGCTCTAAGAAATATCAATGTCCTCCACAGGTCCTCTCCCCCGCTTTATTTGGTCTCTATGTATTATTGCTGCGTTTTGTCGTCTTGATTTAAGTTTGGTTTCGTTAAACGTGTTGTTCTTTTTCCTCCTCGTAACTTTTGGTCTTTTTCCCTACTTGAGTTCCTGCCAGCGTCCTCCTTACGCGATCTCTTTGCCCCTCCTACTGTAGGCTCTGCGGCTCTTCCTACTGCACTTCTGCTTCCTTTGGATAACTTTCTGCAGAGCTTTCCTATTCTTACGTCTTACAAGTTTATTCCTTTAGTCCTTCTTGAGCATTCACTGAAGCTTAAATGAAATCTATTCACTTTTCCTAAAAATAGCCCGGTGTTCATTCTCCGATGGCAGGCTTAAAATTCCACTTCAAATTTCCCTGTTTCTTCTTGGATTCTGTTTTCTGAGTTAAAACTCTCTAGGGCGCATCTTACAAAGGGTACAGCTCATGGAATAAATTTGTTGGTTTCAAATACCAACCCAACAGCTTACTTCGTAATATCGAATTCGAGCAGTGACAAGCTGGGAACTGTGAATCTTTGCTAAAATAAGTGGAATTGTAATATTATTGTACCGTTTGTTTCCCAACTGTACCCGGGTATAATTAGTGGGACTACTGAAATACACTCTTTAACAAGCGTGCCGTATCACAGCACCCGTTGCCTGATTTTAGTTCCACATAGGTAAACCTGTTTCATCCGCCAGAAGACTTTTAAAAGTTGCTTCAGCATTTTTCGTTGCCCACTCTGGGAAGACTTTCCTGATTCGATTAATATGCGCAGTGAGACCACGAGAAAAAGACAAAAGAAGAAGAACGGGCTCCCAGAAGGGCTCACAAGAGAGCGACACTTGCAGAGGAGGGGACGAGAAAGAGAGAAAAAGGGTCAGAAATCGGAGGGGGGGGAGAAGGTGCGAAAGCTCCGATTAACCCACGACTCGTGACCCGGTTAGATAACTGGTTACATTACGGAACAGCGGATTTTCCCCGAAGGCATGTTCGGCGCATTCCCATCAGGTCCGCGGAAAGAGGTCTAAACGAGTGTCACTCCCACTTGGTCTGCCTCGGATCCCCAGTACGGGGATGTCCTATGGCCCAAACCCCTTCAGCTAGAGCCCACCAACAAAGATGCATACGACACCATTTATCACATCAACACATACAAACGCAAATAAATATACACACAAAAACCATGCACAATGACAGTCAGAGCCTTCAACACCGACGAACACCACAATTGCATGACATTCAATATAACACATACATAAATCAAGCATTTCCAACCACCTATCACACCATGATAAACACCATTTCCTCCAACCCTTCCCGGAACCCGGGATGCTCCAAACCCCTGCTCTCCAAGTCTACTTGGACCCATGCCCACTAGGGCCAAACACCGACCGTACGAACAAGGTGAGAGCGCGCCCGGGACGGCAACGGAGGGTGGAGAGCGCGCCCCGGGGGGGGGGCGGGGGGGGGTTGGGGGGTTGTGAGTCCTGGACGGGGTCAGGACCGCTAGGCCAAGCCACGGTTTCCAGTACGTGGTCCCAACCAGTGCGTGCCCAACCGAGGCGTGACCCCAACCAAGCGCGGTCCAACCAGTGCGTGGTCCCACCCAGTGCGTGGCCCCAAACCCAGTGCGTGCCCGGAGTGAAGCTCCGGAAGCTCCAGGAGGAGGGAAAAGGTAGCTGGGAGGAGAGAAGAAAGGGAGGGAAGGAAGGGTACTGGAACCCCGCAGTCAGTACAGTCTGCCCATGCTGTTAAATCCTAACAGCCACTCGCATGATGGGGAGGGGAGGTCTACAAATACACCAACAACACCAGCTCAACACAGACCTGAGCATAACACAACAAACCAACCAAATCAGGAATATTCGTTAAAGTCTTCTCATACGAAGCAGGTAAGGGACTGCATTAAATTAACAGGAATAAAACAAATATGAATTATCTCATCCTTCTCTCACTCACATTTAACATTTCCTTTCTTAGGAAATTGAACAACACAGCAACCGTTTGCTTTATAACTGCCACCACATTTGCAAATAATACTTCAATGGCGTAATTATCACATTTTATAGCCACATTTCAAAATAACACAAATCTCCAACCACGCATCCAAACGACAATCATGCGTACGCACCTCGCGAACTAAAACTCGTTCTCCTTGCACACAAACAGACGGTGGCCGAAGAATAAGAGTCCCGGGGAATGTGACAGGGGGCGGACAGCGAGACCAAAGTACCAACCCTGAACACTAGTCCCCTTCTCCCCCCTACCGCATCACCAGATGCATAAAAAGATGCATAAAAGAGAAAACTTTGAAATATAATTTTTACTGGCCAGGTTAAAGATTGAATTAACCAGAAAAAGTGGTCTCAGACAATATTTCTTTTATAATTTTGAAAACAAAAGAAAATTGCCAAAAAGAGAATTAGCCGGCTAACAACGGAAAAACAACAAACAAACAACAACAAACGATGCTTACAGCTACCCGTGTGACCCAAAGAGGGGGTCAAACGTAACTCTGCCTCTCCTTTCCCGTCGAGAGGGCAGCAGCGCAGATGCGGAAAAAGAAGAAGTGATGTCCCTCTCCTACAGGCCGACTGTAGGAAATGAAGGTACCGACTGTACCTTCGACGATAAGGTGAAGAACCAGGACCGGAGCAGGCGCTCCCAGAGACATCTTCCGCTCGAGTGAAGAGAAAACCTGCCTAAGCGATGGCGGCCAACATGCCACACTACGTCACAGGTGAGCATACCTCAAAACAACAGAAATGAAGCACGTGCGACAGGTAAAAAGGGACAGGCGACAGGGCGCAAGTCGAGGAGAGAAAGCCAGCCCGTGAACCTGCAGGATGAATTGCACGGGCATGGAATTTTGAGAAGAGAGAGAGAAAGTAAACCTAACCTGAGCTGAACGACATTAGGTGCAAACGCACCAAACCACATTAAGGGACGGATACACGACAACAGCAACGACAATAAATAAATGATAATTCCGCCACCCCAGATGGGTCAAACGTCGTAGCCTCGTGACAAACTCGTGAAAAAACCCCAGGTTCTGTGTCACGAGACACTCCTTGAACCTAACCTGCAAATTCCGCAAGGGAAGGCCATTGCCCTCGGGGATCGCGAGAATGATAAATGCATACAACCTTCCCGATAGATCACACAGGGAATAATAGTTATATAAACAACTGCCAAAACTCCAATAGCCTGAAAGTAACAAGTCCGACATTGGGGTTCACATCGTTTAAAATACAGAAGAAAACTATCAACGGGAAGGGGGGCCGATACAGGGAAACGAAAAGGAAAAACCTGGTTGAGAGGAAGAGTCACAGACAATTTCAAATGGCAGGAGTTGGAAAAGCAAAGAATTAAAGAAGGCCTAATTTGACGGAAAAATGAACAGCATATCAGTTCACTTGCATAAATCTGAATAAGCACTCGACTGGCCGATCCGATCGACAAGCACTTGAGAGAGTAACCTACATTCAGGCACGTACTCTTCTTGAGTCAGTGCGTGTCAAAAGCCGAGAGCGTTCACAATTTCAGGTTGAATAGTCCCTAGCGGGAGTTGGATCAGTTGCCCTAGTCTACCGCTACCGAAGGTAGCGGGTCCTCTGCAGTTTTTTAATTGGCACCATGACGCCCCGGGGTTGCGAACTGCTCCCCAACCCGTGGCACTGCCTGTGAACACCTTCAGGCTTTGCGTGCCCTGGCAGACATCACACTGTGGCAGTTTCCAAACTGTGAGGCATCCTGGCCAAAAGAAAGTCTTGTCTTAACTGTCGGAGTTCGCGTTTGGCCCATGCATGCCTCTAAGGGTCATGGGCCTGACAGAGAACAGATTCTCTCACTTTTGTCGCTTTCTTTTGGCCCTTTTGCCGTGAACCCTAAAGTTCTCCCTTTTTCTTGAGTCACCTTGCATGATCCGGCGACCTGAGCGGGGGATCACCAGTTGTGAGGGCGAGTGGACATCCAACCCTCCTTAGGCGGACCGTCCAGACGGGACCTGGCCAGGACCTGTCAATCGGCTGCCTGGGGCTCCGGTCCGCATTTCTCCGGTGGCACGGTAACCCCGCATCACGCCTGTTTCCCGGGGGGATGTAGCAGATCAGGGGGGAGGGTGGGTCGGTTGATAGTATTCCCTAAAAAGGGAACGAGATGCTCCTTCGCCATGGCCCTACTCAGGGATGAGGTAAGGGGGTGGGGATATAATAAAAAGTCAGAAGGACGGGTGGTTAAACAAAACCCCCACCCCCCAAAACGAAGGGGGGCGCGACCTCAGGGGAACCAATCTTCCACAAAGACTGGTTGATGCTCCCGTAAGCACTGAGGTGTTTGGCCTGGGCGAGGGAGGGACAGAGGGAAGCCCTTACCCTGAAGCTTATCGCCCACGTTAGCGGTCAGGGTTGGAAGGACCAGCCCCATACAGGGGGATTGGATTCTCTCCTATGTTAGGCAGACCAAAAAACAACAACGGCTGCGAAAACCTCGTGGGAACTGCGCCTTGTACCCCTAAACGTTCGATCGCCAACTGGACTAATTCCGTGCGGGCTTCAGCCGTGGGAGAGCGGATACGCCGAAATGGCGTCCCAGGCCCCGGTATGAATCGGGGCGGTAAAATGAGAAAGTGTGCCATCACGATCCCACTCTGGGACAGTTTGACTGTACTGCCTCGGTCATCAAGTCGCGCTCAGCTTTGCCACTGAGTCCAGTTGCTAGTTTGCGCAGCCTATTCCAATTGCAGAAGTCCAACGTATCTTTTGGAATCTAGACTTCCTCCTGTAGGCCTGGGGTAGGTGGAAGGGTTTTCGCAAGCAATTGCCATGTGGCATAAGAGCACCTGCATTTGGTGGCACACTCGGTGGCACCAATCTCCCTAAAAAAGTGCCATCTTTGTTAGATCCATCAACGAATCAAAATTGAAGAAAATTCTTTTTTGAGCCTTGTCAGATTGTTCTAGACCAAATCAAGTCTCACTAGCTTCGAACTCTGGAAGATAAGTTTTCCATGGGTCTCTGTGCCTGTGATAACCTTTTTTACCCGACTGAGGAAAAAGAATCTTGGTTCATCCTCCTACGTAGAGACTCCATCCTGTCAAGTTCTTCCCTACGTAGGGTCCTCTGAAACGCCCCCTCAACGCCCGATCTACACATCTGGCAGCTTCCGGCAGAAAAACGCCCCTTCCCTACCTGACGCCTCTTCTCGTGCGCTCTCCTAAGCAGAGTTCCCCCTTTGTGCTGCATGGGTCCCTGCCTCATCTCCTCAGCCTTTTCCCTTGGCAAGCTGCCAGCAAGTTGAGATGACGCGGTCAAACCATCAAAAATGTATCCTGGGGGGGAACCGTTAAGGAGATGACCTGGGATGACCCGTTTTCGCCTCTTGCTCGGAAGTACCTAAAATTGGAATCCCGGGACAACTTACAATGAGGAGCGGGGAAAACTTTGTGTCTCATCAACCTTGGCTCAGAGACTGCAATTAAGCACGCTTCCTGCGGCTATAAGTGCAGTTGGTCTCACGGAAATCCCTTGCGAGGGAGTAAAGTCCCTTGACTATAAACAGCACTGGAAAATAGAAGTCACTGTAGTAATACAGGGTTTAAAGTAGGTCATTTTGAATACCCTTTCTTCGCTCCTATCACCACCTTCTGCACCGGTTTGTTCAGACTTGTCAGTCTGATATCCACGGTTTCATACAGGGGAAGACTTAACGGTATAATCCTCTTGGAAGTGAAATTTTAGAGGTGTTTTGTGAGTGTCGGATGTTGTGTGTCCCACTCTGGCAAACCGCTCTCCACACCCACTTACAGGGCTTCCGAAAAAAATAAAAAATAATGTCCTGGTCCTGACTTGGCATCACCGCCCACCAGGCATGACCAGTTTCCTGGGGCTTTACAACCAAAAAGAAAAGTCCAGACGAAATCCGGAGAGGATAAAGAAGTGCCCAAACTGGGATACTATGCAACCTACTCAACCACCCGGATTAAGGGAAAAAATGGTTAACCAAACAGAACCAGAGAATCTCGACAAAAGGCAAGTGCTACGCCGTATGCCGAGTCCCGCAAAACTACCGTGCAATACCACTTCGGCTTCGATTCGACTCCCCAATGTCGGAAGTTCGCCACGGCCAGCCATAGGTTCCAACGCTAGTCCCAGCCAACCACCAACACACAAACCGTGCCAAACGAGACAATTTAAAGAACTAAAGTACTCCGCGAAAGAGAGAGCTCAGCCCTCACATCTAAGCCCCACAATGTCATACATTGACACATCATTAAAAAATATAAATAAACATTAACACCCATCCCTTTGTAACCATGAAGTTTCTCTCACCTACAAAAAAACATGGGAATCTGCTGTTCACTAGGTGAAAATCCTCGCTTCTTGAAAAAAGCCTTTTTCAAAACCACACCCTTACACGAAAAACCACGTGCAACTTTCCAACAACATGGAGATCAATCTTTCGTTATGGAGGGAGGGTCTGCGCGTCGCGGGTATAGTTGTTGGAAGTCCTTAAGTCAGAAACCTTCCGCCCAACTAGGCTTTACCACTGTCTGCCTCAACCAGTGTGTGGCCACTGTTTCGTTCCCCAACCTGAGGGGGAAACCATATTCCCCAAACCTAAGTCTTTCCCAACCAGTGCGTGCCCAAGCTTTGCAAGCTGGTGAAGCTCCAGGAGAGGAAAAGGTCATGTAGACTGAAGAAATGGAAAGGAATGGTATTGGAACCGCAAGTAAAGTGTGGTTCCCAACATAATCTAACAGCCACCCATTTGTTCGTTGGGAGGTCTACGGAACCCTTAACAGCACACAGCGGGAAAAACTCGACTTGGAAATCAGGAACATCGGAAGTCTGGATACTCAGTTGGACTTAAATTAACAGGCTATAACAAATATGATTACTTCAACTTTCACTCACATTAATTGTCCGGTTGGACACTAATTTACAGAGCGTTGCTTTACTGCACCATTGACTATCCTCCTTGGGAATTATCACTTATACATTGTTAAATAACAAAAGGTTCAACCTGCTCAACGCATTTGATGTTTTCTGTCACGCCGAACATAAAACCTTCCCTTCACACACAAACAGCGTTGTTGGAAAAATCAAGGGCCGGGAATCGGTGACCTGGCGTACAAGGGGACAAACAGTTACCAAACCTGAATCACAGTTTTTCCCCTCCAATTCATCGAACACCCATTCACTGTAAAGAGAAAACTTTAAGAGTATAATTTTTGACCAGTAAATTAATTTACCAGAAAAAGTGTCTCCAAACTTCTTTTCCAGAAAAGCAGAATATTGGCAATAGAGGGGGCTGATAAGGAAAACTTGGCAAAACCACAACTGTACCCAAACTGGACTTACGTAGCCCTGGGGCCAGAAGAGCGGGTCTAACCCTAACTCTGGCCCTGTCCAGTAAGGCTTGTCTCATGCTGGAAAACAGCAGTCCCTCCTCTGACGACTGTAGGAAATGAACTCTTAACCTGGCGAATTAGTTAGAATAGGACGTATCAGGGCGCTTTTCAGGAACAAATCCGCCTAGTGAAGGTTTAACCTGCGTCAAAGTTCGAAGACAACCCAATTCCGCCTTTGGTCTTCGAGCAACCTCAAAAAAACAGGAAATGAGGCCTGACGGAGGGTCAATTTCCAAGTCCGGACAGCAATCGAGAAAGGACCTTCCACCCCAGATCCCTTGATGAATTGCACGCAATGGAACCAGGGGAGGAGAAGAATCTACCTGAGCTGATCGACATTCAGTCAACGCAACAAACCGTTTCAATGACGGTTCCAAGACAACAGTACGGCCTGAGTCAATGGTAATTGCGGGCCCCCCCTAGATGGTTAAACGTCGTAGGCCTCGTGACAAACTCGTGCTCGTTGTTCTGGGAACGCCAATTCTGGGACAACTAAAATCCGAATCACACTTTCGTGAGGAGGCCAGCTTGGCCGATTGGAGGACGAATTTCACATGCAGCAACCCTTCACATTCTTTGTTTTGCAGTTAAAGCGGATAGGTACACACATTACTCCACTGGGTCTGTATGTGGCATGTCTGCAGGAAGTATCAGCTGCGTACGCAAAAAGAAAGCACAAGAGAGAACTGGCAAGGATATGAGACTATAATACCCTGCAGAGTGAAAGACCCAAAGTTGAAAAGACTAAGGAAGTTGAAAAGGAATTGGGAAACCACGTGAAAGAAATCTTAGACCTACCCCCTGGAATTAAAACTAATACTCTAGGTAGGTGAATTGAAAATTCTCGACACAGCATCCGAAACCTTCTGACGGATGTAAATCCTTTTTAAAGGGAAAGCTACATCCTTCAGTAATCCCACTTGACAAGACACCAGTTATTTGATTTGCACTTTCATTTGAATATAAGGTCGGAAAATTTCTTACAAATCCGTTCCCTAATCCGAAGGATGTCCTCTGCAGCTTTTTTAAATTCGTGCAGTCATTGACTTTTTCATCCGGTTGAAGCTTTGCGGAAGGAGTTGGTCAGTTCCTTAGGCTTTGCGGCGGGGGCATTCAAACTGGAGATAGGCTTTTTTTTCTATTTTTTTTTAAGGGCTGATATTTAAGTGGTGACAGCCCTAATGTAACGGGTAAGGCGGTTGGTGCGCTATAGGGCCTTCCTTAGTCATATAGGAAGGTTGGATTGAATGTTTAACCGCTTATTTTATTGCTTTCCGTTTTTATTGGCCTTTTTACTTTCTCCTTCAAATTTTTTTCTTTTTCTTCTGTGGTTAAAAAGCTTTCAACGTGTGCGAAGAATGAAGATCTGGAAATGAAGGGCCACCTCAACACAATTTGGCTCGACCTAGACAGGAGTACACTTGCGTTGTTATTAAGGCCCCTTATTGGGGCACGGTCAAAAAGCATTTCTCCGGTGGCCAAGGTAACCCCTGCAGTGCTCACTCTCTGTTCCCGGAGTTGGCATGTAGGGGATAGTGTGTTTCTCTGGTATGTCTTCCCTGAAACCGGAAGGGGTCAAGAGAATGAGTTGCCTGGCCTTACTCCATGTGGGTGGGAAGGAAATGAAATAATAAAAATAAACATGTTTTCTAAAACACTCCCCCCAAAACGATAGGAGGCCGCAACCCCTATTTAGGGGATTTTCAATTTACAGTACTCGGGTATCAGTAAAAGAGAGGGTGGTTTTTTGGGCTTCCTGGCTCGTATGGGAAGGGGCGGGCGGAAAGGGCCCCTTTCAGCTCTGATCTTTTTGCCATCCAAAGGGCTTCCAAAGGGTTTTTCAGGTGAACCCATCCATCGAAGGGTTTCGGAAATGGTCATTTTTGTTTAATGCAGATCCAAAAAACATCGGAAAAGCGCTAGGGGAACAAAGCCGGGACAGAGAGATAGGGTGACTCCCCCTAAACAATTGAATGTCCAAAGGATGATTCGATGCCGGGATTTGACGGGAGCGGGGCGGAGTCAAGACGGAACTGGCGTCCCCGGGTGGACGGAGGTGCATGGGTGACGGTAAAAAAAAATGCAGAAAAAGGGGCCCCCAACACCCTTTTCTGACATTCTGCAAACCCTGTATGCCTCCGGGCATCAAAAACGGTACCTGAATGCCAGTTCGTTGTATGTTTTGCCCCCTTAGGGCTTTAGATGCCAAAATTTGGAAGCAAGACCGCGTTCGGGGGGGAGGTTGCTGTTTTGCTGCAAGGCAACCCCTATGGGCCGTGTAAAAAACCCGGCAATTGTGCGAACTGCGGTGGCGACCATCCCCCTTTAAAGAAACTGCCCCCTTTGGATTTAGGAATCCACTAACAACGAACAAAATGAAAAAAAATCCCTTTTTTTAGGCCTGTAAACAGGTTTTTGGCAGTCAGCGCCAACAGATCTTATATCTTCGGGGAAAGAAAATTTCCCCTGGGTCGCTCGCCAGACTGAACAAATTTATCTTTTCAAGACCGCAAGGAAAAAGTAAACTCGGTGGAAACGGTCCACCACTCTAAACCCCAAAAAGAATGCCCCCGTGGGGCAAAAAAAACCGCCACCCCCCAGAGCCGCTCTACAACATCTGCTGCTGGGGAGATTAAAAAAAAACCCGCTCCCCCCCTCGAACTCCCCCTTTCAGTGCCCGTGCGGAAAGGAGTTCAACCCATGTGGAATGGGGAGAGAGGGGAAAACCCCCCCCATTCCCAATCCAACCTTCTTACCCGTGGGGAAGCTGCCCGCAGGTTTAAGATGCAAACATCCGGTACAACTCTCAAAAAATTTTCACCATTAGAAGCAGACGGATGAGGAGATGACCTATCTCTCCCTTTTTGCCCTCTGCACCTGATATACAGTAACCTTGGGAAATCCGTGGATAAATTCCAATTCGGGACTGCGCTTCTGGTCAATCTAAAAACCTTCCGGTGGCTCTTCAGGAAACTCAAATTCAAGCCAGAAGACCTTTATCTTTCTGGGTATTTAAAATTTTTTCTAAAACCCGCACAACCACCACGTTGGGGCGTCGGTGGTGGCCCTTCTCAACAAAAAAACTTCTATATAGCCTGTCGCTCTGACTACTTCCCTTTAGGTGTAGCTGCGAGGTCATCTCCACAAACTGTGACAACTGCTCGCTTTTTACCACCTTTTTCCCTTTGTCGTCAGGGCCTTGTCATCTGAAAAATTCCTCGACCTTTTTGCTGTTTGGGGGACTTTAACGGTCTAACCCTTTGGGGGAGGGCAGTTCGATCCAGAGGTTGCTTTTGAGGGTGTCCTTTTGATTTTTATTTTGTTTGTCTAACGACGGGTCTGCAATTACCTCCACTCTTCCACAGGGTTTACTTTCGTGTTTTAAATTTTCGTTTTTTACCCCCGTGGTCCTGGCTATGAGTGGTCGTCCATGCGACTACACGGAATACCCTTTCCCCGTCCTTTTACAACCTAATAACTGAAAAAAGCTTGTTCGCAACATCAAATTATAAAAAAGGCAAACTGGGGGTTATTTCAACCACTATTTCCAAGGTTCCAGACACTGATTTTCTTTAGAGTCCAACCCGCAAATTCTGACTAAAATTTATCAATTGCTAAAACCGTATTAGTCTCCGCAAACTCCAAATGCCAAAACCCCTGGTTCGATTCAGACTGCCAAAAAATTTTAAAAATCGCAAAAGGGGCCCCGTCGGGTATACCAACGCCTTTTGGGTCCCAACCCACCCATCAGAAACTCCGTGCCAAAACGAGACACACTTTTAAAAAACATAAACGTCGTCCCGGAAGCTTTTGCTCCAGGTGAATCTAAAAATTCCAAAAAAAAGTGTGGAACTTTATAAGAAAAACAAAGGGGAAAACACCGTCCTACTGTAACCCCTCTCAAGTTTTCTGACCTTTTTAAAAACAGAGAAAAAAGCAGTTGCTAATCTGCTTGCTTCAACCATTTAAAAAATTCCCCCCTTCTAACAAATCAGCCAGTTTTTTTCAAAAACAAAACCTTAAAGAAAAACACCCTGCAACTTTTTTCAAAAAACTGGAAGATACAATCTTTTTCACGTTAAATGAAGAAATCGCCCTTTCTTTCCCGCGCGTTTCCCCCCCGGTATAGATGAAAAACCCTATAAACTGTTGAAACATCTCCGCAAATAGGGCGGAAAATACTGCTAATGTAACAACCAGTGTGGCCATGGTTTCTTTTCCCCCTTCTTTGGGGAAAAGCCCCCTTATTCCCATTCCCAAAAACCGGAAAAAATCTTTCTGCCCCTCAAACTACCGTCCCAAGCTTTGCCACTGGGGTCTTAAAAAAGAGGGAAATGGCAATGCAAACTCATGTGGAAAATGGAAAACCGATGGCCTTTTTGGGGAAAAACAGTGTGGTTTTCCGCAAAAATCGGACTACAGGACCTTTGATTCGTCTGGAAAACACTTTGGAACGCCCTTTTTTTAACGACAGCATGCAGTGGCAATTTTCTTTGACTTTGGGGAAGGGCCACAACCCCTGGGGTCGGATATTCATGACCCATGATCTTGGGTTTTTTGGGGTCATCTTCCCTTTTTATACAAAATTTTTTGGCAGGGCGACAGTTTTAGGTCCGGGTTGGCACCACTCTCTCTGATGTTCCGACAGGGTTGGGTGTTCCCCAGGGGACATCTGTCTCCTGCCCTCCTTGCATCAAAAATGAAAACTTGTTTTAAAAAATTCACAGGGGCGCTGCTCATTGTTTTGGATGATTTTGCTGTCTACCAAATGAAACTTACCCGAGTATCCCCGCAGGGTCCACTTTGTCTGGATAAAATTCCATGGGCGGATGAAAACGGTTTTACCTTTTTTCCCACAAAGCACAGTTATTCACTTTCAAATTTCCGTCATTTTTTTCCCAATCCCGAAATTCAATAGGGAAAACTCCCTTTTTGCTGTCAAAGACGCCAAATTTCTAGGAGTGATTTTTTACCAAAACTTAAATTTTCAGCCACATTTTAAAAATTCAAAACTGCTTGCCAGAAAGCAAGAATATTCCGGGGGGCGTAGCGCACACTAGGGGCGCTGTAAAAAAACTTTGCTGCACCCCTACAGAGCCTTGGTCCTTCCAAAAGGGGCTCGGGGTTTTGGGGTGTAGGCTCGCAAATCGCTTCCTCAAAACCCTTTGGGCCCTACCCCATTAAGGGCTTCGTCTCTGTCTTGGGGCATTCCGCACCCCCCCGTGTACAGCCTGTTTGCGAGGGAGGTGAACCTTCACTGCAACCGCAGGCTGAAATTATCTTTTAATTATTAATCAGTTTGTTCCGGAACCAAAAACCCCCCTATGACTGGTCTTTGCCCCCCGTTTCCCAAAATGTTTGAAAACAACCCTAAATGTATTTCCCCCGTTTGGTTTCGTATGCACCTCACTGCGGAAGCAGGGCTAACCTAGAGTTGTGTCCGATTTTTCCCAAATTTCCCGGATCAGCATCCGTGGGCCTTTTTTACCCGAGATTTGTTTCGATCTTTCACTTTTTGCAAAGGTCTACCAGCTCTTGGCGTACAAGGGATTGTATTTTGACCTTGTTCGAAATTCCCCTCCCACAAAAAGTTTTCACTGACGGGTTCCCCAAATCTGAAGGGAGTGGCCCGTGCACCTATTGCCCTGGGGCTCCTTCTCAATATGTTGGGAAAATATACATCAATGCTTCTGTCTATTCGTGAAAGATGCTCTGGTTCTGCATTAAAATAATCCACAATCTACGAAGAGTGACTTTTTGGTTCGTCGGATTCGCTTCAGCCTTGGGGGGCCTACTGGCCGCAACCTTCAGCATCCCGAACTTTACATTTCTTTTAACTTTTTTTGCAAGTTAAAACGGATGGTTACAAATTTCTCTAGCTTTTGGGTTCCGGCATGTTGGCATCGCGGGACGAAAGGTTATCTTTTTAAACCCGAACGCCCCAAAAGAGAAAATGTCCAACATATAAATATTATATAAATCCCTGCCAGATTGAAACCCAAAAAAACGATTATGTCAGAGTCCCCTTGGGGGAGGTTGGAACCCCGGACGGGTAACAAAACCCTTTCAGATCCGTCCAGCCTTGGGGGTTCCTCCCATCTACGCTGGTCGAAAGAGGAAACGGTTCTATGCCCGGGTGCACACCGGCCATTTTATTTTACCCATTCCCACCCTTTTAAAGAGTGAAGAAGCCCGTGGTGCTTCCATGCATGCCCACTCACAATGAAACAGTTTTTTTTAGAGTGGTTGGATTCACAGTGGAAACCCAAAAATTTTACGTGGAGTCCAGAAAATCCGTTCGGATGTCCCCTAGTGTCCTCGAGTTTTTGAGAGGATTAACATTTTTTATCGATTTAAGATTTTACGGAAAAAAAGATTTTTAACGAAGTTCTGGGCGTTTTTAGGGCGATGTCATTTAAAGAGATGTGTGAAAGGTTTTTTTTATTTTTTTTTTTTTCTGGATTTATTTAACGTGGGACACCCTGATGTGGCCCTTTGCGGTCGGCTGGGCTATAAGCAACATTATCTTATCTTATCTGACTGTTGGATTGAATTGTTTCCAACACAGACTGAAGTGTCAATTAGGCTTTACCCGACTTGTTTTGCGTGAACAGATTTTACGTAGCGTTTAAAAAGATCTTGCTATTTTTTGTTTGTTTGCTTGTTAAAGAAAGCTGTTTCAAAAGTGTGCGAAAGACACGTGCAAAATTGCCGAACAATATCGTACAGCATACCCAGAGAAAAAATTGACACAAAAAAAAAGAAAGATGCCCATGTTTGTTTTTTTAGGCCGATTAATTGCTCACAGCAACATCAAAATTTATTCCAGTGATCATTAACGTTTAGATAAGGGAAATGTCGTTCGTGGCTGCCAACAATTCTCCTGGTGGCCGGCAATCTGGCTGTAGTGGTCAACACTCCAGTCATTCAAACCAGGATACTGTAAATTGTGGTGAAGATATCGTAAGTTTTGTGCCCCATGGTACGTAACCGAGTTGTTGACATGTAGATCTTTTCGTGGGCGTTGTCAAAATTACAATCATGGTGGTGCATCTGCTTCAGCAGATATTTCATGCTGGCACTGCAGCTGTAAGCTTAATGAAAAGGAATGCTTGCCCTTGCTCTCAAAATGATTGTCATACTCACGCCAGTGTGTCTGTACGACCAAAAAAAATGATGCACATTATTTTTGGTTTCTGGCAATCGTATTGATGGTTTATAGCAGAAACATGAACTGTCAATGTTTTTTTTAATCGTTATTTACTGAGGAACACATGGTGTACCACAGCGGATGTCAGAAAAAAATTGTAAATGAGAACCAGTGTACAGGGAAATCCAAAACTCTGGTTCGTTCGATGGGAAAATGGAAAGTTTTGCACTGGTAAATAACGTTTGTACCCGTATTTCACAGGGCAAATTGAAGCGTGTGTGACAGACGATCCAGATGCTGACTTGACGTTGAGAAATCTCCCTGGTGTGTCTATGTACAGCAGGGAGGGTGGCTCATTTGTGCTGTGCACTATCAGTATGAGGCAGCAGAGGGATAGAAACGAAACCCCACTTGTCCATACCACCCCCACCCTAAATTTGACCCCGGCTGACTTGCCAAAGATGAAGACGATTCTTCACTGTCCCATTTGTACAAGGATGTATTACCATATATACCACAGACTTGTGACAAGATTTCCTATGTTAAAAGAATGATGTCCTGTACAGGTTGTTTCCAGAGGGTGGTAAAATTGTTGAGTGAATAGTTGTACCTACATTATTACATGGTACTATATCGCAAACTGCATACGATTGTTTGATGGCGGTCATTGTGGAGGTGAAGCGAACCTGACAGAGGTTTGTTTTCATTTTTCTGGCCCGATGTCGGCGTTAGTGTACCCCGTTATTATCAGCCACGTGATGCCTGCCAGAAAACGGTTCGAAAAGGTCACATCCCATGCGCCACTATACAGCGCATACCGGTGATTGGTGAACGGTTTTTTTCCCCCATTTTTTTGCAGAGTTGCTGTTGATGTGAATGGTCCATTCCGTGTCTCGCACTCTGCTTTGAAATGTGTTAACTGTTGTGGACGTGGCTGCTCTGTATCCAGAGGCAGTGCCGTGGAAGAGGATTAATACAGTCACGGCCGCCGAGGCACTCCCGTTCATCTTTTTCCAGATGATGTACTTTCAGATCGTGGTGCCCAGTTCGAATCTGACATCCTCGGTCACAATCACATCCTGTCATCCGCTGTCAAACGGGCTTGTTGAATCTTTTAAGGCTACACTGGAAACCATCTTGAAATAAGTATTCATTGAACGTCCGTCCGACTAGGTTCAATACATATCTTCATTGCTTCCCCTATCACGGGAATCATCAAATGAATGTACCGGTTTTTCTTCCTTATGATTGCTTTTTGGTCGTGTCCCAAAAGGCCCCCATCAGCGTTTTGGTCGTGGCCCAAAAGGTCCCCATCAGCGTTTTGGTCGTGGCCCAAAAGGTCCACATCAGCGTTTTGGTTGGGCAAAGGTCCCCATCAGCGTTTTGGTCGTGGCCCAAAAGGTCCCCATCAGCGTTTTGGTCGTGGCCAAAAAGGTCCACATCAACGTTTTGGTCGGGCAAAGGTTCCCATCAGCGTTATGGTCGTGCCCCAAAAGGTCCCCATCAGTGTTTTGGTCGTGCCCCAAAAGGCCCTCATCAGCGTTTTGGTCGTGCCCCAAAAGGCCCCCATCAGCGTTTGGTCGTGCCCCAAAAGGTCCCCATCAGCGTTTTGGTCGTGCCCCAAAAGGCCCTCATCAGCGTTTTGGTCGTGCCCCAAAAGGCCCTCATCAGCGTTTTGGTCGTGCCCCAAAAGGTCCCCATCAGTGTTTTGGTCGTGCCCCAAAAGGCCCTCATCAGTGTTTTGGTCGTGCCCCAAAAGGCCCCCATCAGCGTTCTGGTCGTGCCTCAAAAGGTCCCCATCAGTGTTTTGGTCGTGCCCCAGAAGGTCCCCATCAGCGTTTTGGTCGTGCCCCAAAAGGTCCCCATCAGCGTTTTGGTCGTGCCCCAAAAGGTCCCCATCAGCGTTTTGGTCGTGCCCCAAAAGGTCCCCATCAGCGTTTTAGCAAAGATGTGGTCAGGTGAACACGCATCCCAGGAAGAAAGAAAGTTTATTTTTACTCCGCGAAACAAGTGGACAGAGTGAACAAGACAGTACTTACAAAAGTGCAATCATGGATAAGAGGTATGCGATCAAAGATCCAAGATGCATTCACTACTTGTTGGTGAACATGTTCTGGTCTTGTTGACAGAAGAAAAAACACGAGGGTAATTTGGTGAGGTCCTTTCACTGTGGTTGAAAAGTGTTCTCCGGTCAGTTACATGTTTGACATGAATGGTATTTCAGATCAGTACGCTCACAGAAAAAAAAAATTCGATCGTTCAAATGTGTTGATCAGCAAAATGTCTTATGACTCGCAGTCCTGTTGCATCTGTTTACGAGGACATGTCTGATGTTTTGCCTGTTGATTATCACTCTTCCCAGAAAGGCCAAACAGTCTTCCCAGAAAGAAACGTAATGTGGTCTGTTTTGATGAATCATGGAAATAGGTGAGCTATAGTACGTATAAGGTAGTTTTAACAAGAATCAAATGCGGGCATAGACTCACTGAAAATATTAACTGAACAAATGGAGCGAAACAAAAAAAGTGTCTACAGTCCTGTTTGGTTTTTGTTATTCAACAATGATCTAGCAGCAGAAGTAAAAAAGACAGGTATGGTGCACTGTTCATTTACTGTCCTTTCGAACTGTTTCTTTTTTATGACTGATATATTTTGTTGTCGGAAACGGATTTCGGATTACAGAAACAACTTAATAGTGTATTGAATTCGCTCGTAGATTGTAATTAAGGGTTCATAGAGCAAAACAAAGCAGTGGCTTATAAAGATAAAAGGGGAGGGGAGGCAAGGGAGGGTGTTGGGTGGCAAGGGATAGATGGATGTATGTATGGTTACTGTTTATCCTTTTCTCTGAACGTGAGTTTTGTAGCTACATTTAGGGGATCATTGTAGCAATGTAAAGAATGTAAAATTACATGTTACGAAGAATCTCTGTTGAAAAAGAAAGTTCGAAAAATTTGATCAGCCTTTAACAAAATACAACCCATTGTACAGTATTGTTCAGAGTTGTGGGATTTTGATAGAAAACCTGCTATACATTGCGTGCGCGCCTGCGTTTCTTCAAGTGTAGGTTCAAAGGTTTTCTCTTACATTGTCTTTTATACTTGGGGGGGGGGGGGGGGGGGGGCGCAGCCTATTTCCTTGTAATGCTTCCTCCTCATTTCCAATTTTCTACCCTTCGCTGGCTGCTTGGGGAGATTCTCGGAATTTTTTTGTTTTGTTTGCGTGTCCTTGTTGGTGAGGATACAGCAGAATTGTAGGTGGTATTGTCTTCGTTTGAAACCCGTATTGTCTTCGTTTGAAACCCGCGGGTGGACCAACACAGTCGGCCGTGCTCCACTGATTAGTCCCAGTGAGAGGACGACGGTGGGCTTTGGGGATGCAATGTAGAAGTGGTTCTGTTTTCAAAGACACCTCGTTGATCCCCGTGTTGTGCTTGTGAAGGGTTAAAGATTTACATGTATATCTTTATACCTTTTATTTTTCTTTTAGTCTTAAGGAATTGTCAAATCAGCAGACAGAAAAGATATTCCTTTGAGCTTTGGGGGTTAAACATCTGTTTAAAAATGCACCCCCCCCAAAAAAAAAAAAGCTCTGCCCGAGAGTAACAAGAAATCCGTATTGACACAGGGATATCAATGGGGATATCAACTCCCATGTAGTCCAAGCGTCTTGGAAAAAAAAACCCCGGAGCCCTTATGGGCCCAAACATTGTCCTTGAGGCTCACGTGCAACTTGTATATAACTACATCGCTTAAAAATGCACCAGCAATTCAATATTTTGAATTATTCCAACTCGGACACCGACAAATACAACTTTAAAACAAAAAACTATATAAGTATAGCCCAACATCGGCAATTAAACGGTTAAATTAGATCTAGCTTTAACGGCTGTCGCAACTAGCCGTTTTGCCAACTATGAAGTAGTATTCAGCGAAACGAGTATCTGACTGAGATACACAGAGTAGCATGTTTGAAAGGTCTCGTGATTAGAAATGGTATTTACAGAATGGGAATAAAGAGGGAATTAAAATGTAAATTTAAAACCCTTCACAAGCACAACACGGGTATCAACGAGGTGTCTTTGAAAACAGAACCACTTGTATTGCCTCCTCTGTGTGTGTGTGTGTGTGTGTGTGTGTGTGTGTGTGTGTGTGTGTGAGGAAGAGGGAGAGGGAGAGAGAGAGAGAGAGAGAGAGAGAGAGAGAGAGGAGCTGAATGAAGAAAAAGAAACACCCGAAGGTGCTGGTGGGGACCCAGAGAAGCACTGCCTTCACCCACCTTTTGAGCAGTCCTGTACCACCCTTGGAGGCCTGCGCTGTGTTGACGATGGGTACAGGCAATAAGTTGTTACTTGTCTAGTTCAGAACAACAAACCGATTTAATGTTCGTACCTGAATCAATTGGCTAAATTTCAAATTCACGTGTACTCGTCACGCACGTGCGCGCACGAACACACACGCACGCATACACGGACACACATATACGCGCGCCAGCAAACACGCACACACACACCCCGAATTTAGACGGTTAGGCCTATTTACTTTTCTTGTGGATATAAACAAGCTGACCCAACCTGCAATTTGCACATATATTTATCAAGATGTATTTTTCTTTTGATAAATTGCTCTAAAAATCTTAGGCGACATTATTGTATGCTGCTAACACGCACATACACACACAAACACACGCGCGCGCGCGCACGCATGCATGCAAGGACACACATACGCGCGCGAACACATACACACTGTCACTCACTCGAGCGTGCGCTCACACACACACGCGCGCGCGCGCGCATTCGTTTTAAGCAACAGTCTGAATCTTCTAACGAGTTGTAGACAGCGTGATAGTATTACTCGCGCATTCATGATCAAAATAAGATTAAAAAAATATATTGACTGTATTGTATCATTTCATGTTAATTTGGTGATATTTGGACAATCTATTTTATCGTGTAGAAGGCATAACCGTGGGCCCTACAAATATCGAACATCACAACAAGCGCGACCTTTGATTTCATATCCTCTCCCCCCCCCCCCCTTTTATATTTGACACTGGGAGATTTTTTTTTTTAAGCTAAAAATAATATAATCATAAAATTTGTGTGAATACAGTTTTTGGCTACTGAAATTTTATTTATTTATTTTTTATTGTTAATCAGACATGTTCGCCTTTTAGTCGTTCAGAACACATGATATAATTATGGTGGACATACACATTGTGCCAGCCGGAACGAAAACATTTACCTGCGCGGATACGCTACATTGCACACTCGCGACGCTTGGGAGAGAAGGAGAGATGTTCGTTTTCTTTCTTTTCACTCCTTCAAATACATCTATAACTAAGAGTCCAAGTCAGTTTAAATTCACAGGATTCCGTAAAAAATTGAAATAATTACACATAGAAACCATAGCTTTATGTAACATAATGAAATTAAGATCATCGCAACTTGATGGCTTGATTCTAAGTTAGTTCGGAGCGAGTGAAACAATTAAATTTGAGCAAAAATTTAAAGTTAAGGTAATCTGAAGTCAATCGGATGTTTCCAAGGCACTTGAAGCATTTTTTACCCTCAAGTTTGATGTTTCTGTTTAAAAATCACAAGAGCAGATCCTGCAGAACTATGCTGTACACCGATTCATCAGTGTAGACAAATAATTGCATTTTTCTTTCAAACCAGTTCTGGCTGATGCTTCAAGACAAATCACTTTCGATGTTTTAGAAGCGAAAATGTTCCCATTTGGATTCTCAGCTCCCAGGGAGGGAGAGGAGGTACAAGTACACGAGATACGATTATTGTCTAGATTATCAACGTTTGAAGAATTCAAAACGTTCGAGACATATGTGGAAAGTGTGTAGGTTTGAATTTTTTTTAAAGGCATTTTCCAAGAGAATCCACGTCAGACGTAACATTCAAGTCCGCAAAAATCTTCCATAGCTGAGCATCTCATTACATGTTTGATAGAACTAAACTTTCTTTCTCCATCAAGAGAGAGAGAGAGAGAGAGAGAGAGAGAGAGAGAGAGAGAGAGAGAGAAGAGAGCCCAACAGATCAACAGGAAGTGGCGAATGCCTTCAAATGTGTAATGGAACCCCTCTACCGAAGAGTAAAGACACTGATTCTGCCGCCCCCTCGACATCTTTGCTACCGTTTAACAGCCTGTAACATAAAAAGTTTGATAACCTAATGTCTTGATATAAGTGTCATACCATTCGATTCATGAGGTATAACGCCAGTCTCTTAAGCTGGTTGGTTCGGCAGTTCAGGACAGTACTTCTCTGGGTGCTACCTGCACCATTGGGTGTATCTTTTTATTTCCCTTCGATTCTGGAGGTGTAGCCCTAGTCTCTCAAAGAGAAAGTCAGAGAAAAGAACCAACAATCATTCACATCATAAGATAAGCCGGATAAAAGTGGTTGGATCCTTTATTTCAGTCCGTTATTTTCACAGTTAAGGTTAATCACTATAATCATATTGTCAGTCATAGAGAACAGACTCAGTAACAATAATATTTTAAATGAAAGATTGTACATAATTTGGAGGGAGGGGAGAGAGAGAGAGAGAGAGAGAGAGAGAGAGGAGGGGGGGGGGAGAAGGGAAAGAGAGAGAGAGGGGGAGAGTTTCCTTTAATATCGTGCGTGTGTGTGTATGCATGCGTAAATGCATGGTGTGTGCGTGCTTATGTGTGTGTGTGTTTGAGAGAACGAGAGAGAGAGAGAGAGAGAGAGAGAGAGAGAGAGAGAGAGAGAGAGAGAGAGAGAGAGAGAATCTGATCTGTACTGAATCGAACAATAACAAAAGTATTATTCCTTATTATTCATTCTTTATTCAGTATATCATTCCATGTGACTTGATAACACAATATTTTAAAGTACATTAGATTAGACAGGTAATCACATTGCAAAATACTGCTTAATATTTTTGCTATTGTTACTATTAATAGTGTTATAACTTTTTCATTATTATCATAACTTTTGTCATACTAAGTTTCTGTCATGCGATTAATTCGTAAATGTCAGTTTGATTTTTAACCCATCCGACCTCGCAGTGCTGTTTCATGGCAGCGACCAAAACGAGAATTTTTTTTTTGTAATTTGGAAAGATAAAAAAAAAATAAAAATTCGACGTGTCTACAGCAGACCTGCAATAGTTTATTTTCGTCCTGCGTTCCTCAAAACGGTCAATGAAATACGTGCATCAGGTCAATTTCAAGACCTTATCAAGAGTAAGCATAATTTTTTTATAGTTAAAAACAAAAGCCACCTAAAAAAATTATAAAAACCTATTGAAAACAATAATAGATTTAAAGTAAAATAAACCGAAATAATCGGTATTTTTTGTCTTAACCTGCAGATTCCACATTTTAGTATAACAGACAAGCACAAATGTAAACCCAAAACAAAACAATGCAAAAGCAAAACGACGGTTCTATCAAGAGCTGCCCACAACAACAGTGACATTACTATTCACAACAAAAACAACCATAATGATAAAAATGCTTCTTGCTTTGACTGAATCCATAATCTGTCGCGTTAGGGCAAGCTATTTCCAATTCGGTATTATGTCGACGTCGCCCGTCTCAAAAACGTTTTCATGTCAAATTTTGAAAAAAAAAAAAAAATCAAATTTGCGTTTGATCATGATTTTATGATTAGGTGTGGGTAAGCGTGCGCCACCTTTTAAGAACATGGCAAAACATTGTCACATCTTAACACGGTTTTTCTTGCTACTTTTCATTAACCCCTATTTTTATAAGTAAATCTACCTCATACTTTTTCTGAACAGTTGATGCTAATTCAATTATTACTTAGTTCAGATAAATCGTACGAAGCAAATTAAAATTCTAGGCATGATTTGCGTTTGTCATTGTTATAAGAAAAATATACCCTCGTTCTCGAAAAAACATAACTTGTAAGTAGTTGCTTAAATGGGTAGTGTGACTGTATCTGTCTTCTTTCTTTCTTTTTGGTTATCTGTCTATTCTTTCCACACAAGTCGTGCGTTTTTCCACTCGGATTTAGGGTAACATTGGAAACGTTCAAAGCGGTGAGTCTGAGAGGGGAGAGGTGGTCTGGGTGCATGGGCCACAGAAGAGTCGAGGGATCCGGGGGAAGAAGGGTAAAAGTACAAGTGTGAAATTGTATATCATAAATCTTGGAATGTACCCGTCATATACGTGTATATCTTCGAAGAAGTGAGTGTGGGTGTGGTGGGTGTGTTTGTGTGTCTGTCTGCGTGTCTATGTTGCTTGTCTGCGTGTGTCTGTGTGTGTTTGAGTTTCTGACCATCTGTTGTTTTTAAACAATGAAGATATGTGTTATTATTGACCTCATGGAATGGACGAGAGAGAGAGAGAGAGAGAGAGAGAGAGAGAGAGAGAGAGAGAGAGAGAGAGATGTATAAAAAATCTCGTAAAGATTAGATTATGAAGAAAAAGCACTTTTTTTTAACAACCCCCGAGCACAAATCACGTTAAGTGTAGGGGCCCAAAGCAAGCGGACAAACGATGACACTTTATAATGCTACGTTTACACGGACGTGCAACTAGCCGTGCAACCCCCTTTGCGTTCGCACGGCAACTAATACCTAAGCATGAATAATAGCAGACCAACAGTTGCAGCAAGTCCTCAAAATAGCTCAAAATAATCGGCAATACCCGATTAGGACTTGCACGAGTAGTCGCAAAATATCGGTCCAGAGCGATATTTTTGCAGCAGTTGCTGTAGTTGCAGTGACTTGCATCAGTGTTTACACAGTTGCACCGCCGTACAACCGGATGTTACTTTCGCGCCAAGCCGAAAAAGTCCGTGCAGTTCGTGGAAAATCGCGGAAAGTTCCTGCGCGGCCTGCGTCACCAAAAACGGGGCGGAGCAAGGCGTCGCTCACTTGCAGCACGGTACTTGCACCGTTCGCGTTTACACGGGGGCTCTTTCGTGCAATTAAGTAGTTGCACGTAGTTGCACAGAGGGGACTTGCACGAGCAGTTGCACGTCCGTGTAAACGTAGCATTAACAGTGACCATATAGGGCTTATAATACAATTGGCGTAGCTTTGAAGTACTGCTTGTTACATGAACACAAAAATCGTACATGACCAGAAAATTCAACACATTATGACATCAAACAAAATCGAAAATAAAAAAGAATGTGGCAGTATTTTTCTTTTAACCCTCCTCGTAACTGAAGGCAAAAACCAGCCGTTCAGTTCAACGAAACCCGCACAGTATGATTCATTCCACTGACCTGCGACGACAGGGATGCATGAAGTCCCGCCATATAACAAAAAAGATATCGATTCATTCCTGTAACAATTAGTCTTGTTCGGTGGTAACAGTACCCTGTGTATATAAGGCGTATTTTTCTTCGAAAGGAAGCGATTGAAGTCAGTTTTCATGCAATCTTTGCTTTTTCAGTCTCAACGAAAACGTGCATCGGCAAAGTCGTCGTTTAAAGTCCACCAGCCACCTCCTTTTCCCCTTTGTGTCGACGTCGTTGATTGGTGATCTCACACATAGGAAGGCCTCTCTTCGTGAGAGCGCATATCAATGAGAACGACGCAGAGAGGGGCCTCTGAACTAAGACCCTGCTCATAAATCTGTCCACCACCTTGTTTCAAACAACAGCACACAGCTGAATAAAGGAAACGATAGTTTCCCATAAAGCAATCGTTAATTCAGTTCTCCTAACCAAACGTGTCCCATTTCAACGAAACAAATGATCACAAACTTATTTCTGCAGAATGTTACAATGTCATCAAAATGAACATTCCGCGAACTGCATGACCTAAAATTAGTATACTTCAACAATGCGAGCATATAAACTTTGACTGTAAATTGTGTTACTTTTTCGAAGTGCATGGTCCATGAACTGCATGATTCTTAATCATTCTCTTCGCCAACGTCTACCGTCCACAAATTGCATGATTCTAAATCATTACACATCAACTGTCAAGGGGCGTGAAACCCCTCACAAAAGGCATTAAACGCTTGGAGGCAAAGGGATGTTGTACGTAGTATACAAATAGGTAATAGACCCATTAACCAGGGTACCCTACCCATCGCACACGGCCGAACTGTGTCAAGGAGGATGAAGTGGTCAGATAACAGATGGCACCTAACGTAGTAGAGAGTTCGGACCTGCCCGATGGCGAAAGGGGGAAGGGATGTAACCTCTACGACCTCGGTGCTCCAAGTGAGCGCTAGACACTTAGTCAGCTGAGGTTCTTCTGTAAACAGTCGGTGAAGAGCAGGAGTCTTAGACTCGTTCGGATGGTATTGCCGTGGGTCACTGTGTTGGTTCTATTGTCAGGCTGGTTGAATGCGCGTGGATGTTGTCGTAGCCCTCCGTAAGATAATTACTGTGTTAAGTGACCCCCGAAGTCGGCGGGAAATTTCGATGTCCACCTGGTGCTAAGTGTTTGTTTGCTAATCAGTTAGGTAGGGATGTGTGTAAATGCTGTGTGGGAGAATGTAGCGAATGGAGAATTCAGGGTACTTGTGAACTAGGGGTTTGAGAAGCAGCATGGACAAAGGCATGGTCCGAAGGGGATCCTTTGTTTCCATCCCTATATAAACTGAGGGAGAACAACATGAGGGAGAATAACACCAGGAGAGAGAGAGAGAGAGAGAGAGAGGGCAGAGGAGAAGAGAGGAGAGTGAGGAGGACATTAGGGTCGAGAGAAACGTGGTCTGGGGGATAGAAGAGACAGCTAAGTCTTAGGGTTGAAGACAAGCTGAAAGAAGAAAACTAAGTTTGAAGCCCAGAGGTGGGTGAAGACAAACTGAAATTGAACCCAGAGGTGGGTGAAAGAGACGAAGAAGAATTCTACGTCGAGATCCCAGAGACGACCACGAAGACCCAGTCCTGAAACCTGGAGCCAGTCAACCAAGGGCGTCACCATCAAGCAGTGCTGAAGAAGACTTGAAGAAACTTGTTCAAGAACTGTGGTGTGGTGTGAAAGCGTGGTTGTGTGTGTGAAAACTTGGCCAGGTAAGAAGTCATTTTTATTATAACCCGGGATTAGGAAGTATTGATCTTTATGTTTTGATATTTCATTGTGTGCGATTGATTGTTCATGATTAATTATAAGTAGCATAGAAATTGTATTTCTTGTTCTCATTCGTGTTAGGAAAGAATCGAATGCGTGACATCCCATTCCCAGAGAGGTGAATGTTTGATGGGCGCATGAGTGTGCATATGCGTGTATGAGTGCAAAGATAACCTTGGTGTGTTGAGCCTGACTAATAATACATCAACTTGGTGCACTTAAGCAATACCATCACGATTTCCCCCGTCCTGGACATCAACAAACCAAACACTTAACGAACCGCGCGATGTTCACTTTCCAGTCGAACTGTCTGTAACTTGTTTGATTCTAAGCTGTTGTTCTTCAACATATCAAGTGAGTAAAAATTTCACAGATTAAACGTACAGTTGTAACGCTCAGACACAAACGAAATGTGAGCCGCTATAGCATTAGTGATACTGAAAAAGTGAACTCACGCGGGACAACGGCAAATACCGATGGTCACAAAGGCGCTCTGCAAATCCACCTTCATTCGTGTTCGTTAGAAACTAACATTATATATATATAAATATAAAAGAAAGACTGACCACTAATCGAGTCGTTTGTGCTCTGCGAGATTTTTCACCACAGCAGAACTCGGAATTCTGAAATTCCACGCAAGTTCTAACAGTGAACATTTTCCTGCAACGGGAGAAAAAACCTACCATTATCACGGCTAGTGCTGTATGCGTGAACACGCTAATGTGCGGATTGTTTCAGCCAATGCTGTCCAAGTGGACAACCGATTGCGTTTGACACGGGCAAAATGCCTGTCTTCTAGATTATGCTTTACAAGTCGTGTGTGAGCAGCACAAATAAACGAAGTCATATTAGTCCAATTTAAAAACGGTACAAACTATACACATTAACAACATGAGGCGGGCGCATTCCACCTTTAGCAGTAATTTTGAACGATTGAAAAGTCTTTGTACACGTTAACGATTCTGTTAGAGAAATCACGCACGCAACAATAACTAAAGACCTTTTACAATCAATGAATCTATAAGCAAAATGTGAATATCGGAACATTCTTTCTCTTGCTCCTCCCAGGGAGGTCGGGGAATAGCGGTCATAGAGATCAGGATGAAAACGGTCACATATTGTCCCAGTGAAATACATTTGAATCGTATCGGACTTCAAATTATAACCGGCTTCACGTGTTTCCCCGAATGGGCTGCGTATGAGATGATTCCGTATGGACTGCGTATGAGATGATTCCGTATGGACTGCGTATGAGATGATTCCGTATGGACTGCGTATGAGATGATTCCGTTTGGACTGCGTATGAGGTGATTAAGATTTTGTTCATGGGGGTTGCCATTAAAAAAAAAAATCAGAACCATTCTGCTTTGTCAATGAAGTGAAAGTTCACAAATTTTTACAAAATACATTTGATTAGTCAAAGACGACACGTGGATTGGCATTTCAATCATGTAGCAACATAACGGTTGGATCTTAGTGACATTGTAACATTAGAACAAGGATTTTCGCCCACTGTAACATGGTAGCAACATCAGGTAGTAAATTATCAACAAGTGAATAAAAAAAAAATTGGTAGTAACGGGACTTGTTTCATCAACAGCTTGGTACAGCCTCATATGCGGACGCTTCACTATCCGTTCACCGTCGGTCCATGTGACTGGAGGAGTAGTTGGCCTTTGGCCTCCAACCCTTTCCCTCACTGCATCGTATAGATAGTTTGGAGAGGCGTGTGTAACAGCCATGAACGCTTCCACAGAGTGCTACTCAATGGCGTGTGCAATACCCTAGCAACATTCACGTTACAGTTGTGTAAATGTCGAGTAAATTGTTGGGGGCTTTGCTATTGTATTCTTTATGGAATTTGGACTTCATCCTCACGCTGTCGGCCTGTAGGACGCAAAAGGAAGTTCCTATGGACGATATACTTCTTGCAGGACTCATCCGCTATGAAAAGAGACGAGTTTTTAACAGTTGTTAACGAACACCACACATACTTTAACGTGGAAAAGCGTGTACACAGGTCGGTCTGTTTAAGAAACAACTCGCCCTCACACGCGCGCACACATACACGAGGCCAACAAGATGTATGTAGTAGTTCAGAGTAAGGAATGTTGTCTTGTTTTCGCCCATGTTCAGCATGCAATCCGTGGTATGTTCAGCCAGGACTTGGATGTCAATACAAGACACTTCATCGTCAAGCAAGCGATCCGTCGTCATTTTCAGCGAAATGAGGGCGTCCTTCGTCACAGAACGAGCACATCGTTGGCGATTCGGTCAATACTCGGAGCAGAATCCGCTCTCTTTGTCATAGTTGGAGCAAGGGGTCTTGGCGGGGTTGCGTGTTTTGCCAGAATCAGAGGAATGCGAGGGGCTGCAGGACTTGTCTCCCAACAGTCCGCTCACCTCATCGCACGGGGCAGCACCTCGGTCGGGGGCGCCGACCCGTCCCTTGGGATGCTTCTTAGCGTGGAGGTAGTGCTGGAGCTCTTCGTAGGGTGGGAACTCCGGATCCTCGTCGGTGTCGGAGTAGGGCGAGCCGACCTCGGCCATGTTGTTCAGCAGCAGGTAACCTTCCTGACGCGGGGTCAGGCTCAGACGCTTGGGGCCGCCGTGAGGATCCAGGTCGGCGGAGAACCTGTCCTGCGTGGTCTGAGTGAGCTCCACCAGCGAGTTGGAGCGGCAGGTGTGCGGATGAGTCGTCAGCGAGTCGGTGAAGAACCGCATGTGCTCGCTTTTGTCCAGCGCCCGCCGACACACGACCCCCGCGGCTGACGAGGAGGCTGTCCTGCGGCCGGTGCTGGATCCTCTCTGGAGGCGACCCTGCACCAGATCCCCACGGTGGACGTCGTCTTCCCCGGCTTCTTCGTGTTCCCCCAGCTCCCCGCTGCCCCCTCCCATCCCCGCCACCCCGTCATCTATGCTGCTCTCCCCCTGAACGGCACTGCCTCCGTCCACCATCAGACCATGGCCGCTGTCGGCGTCGTCCGGCTTGGTGGGGAGGCCGTCGTGGTTGACGACGTAGGCATGGCTAGTTCCGTTGCAGATGTACCTCTGGATGGAGGGCCGGTCCTCGCCGTACTGCGTCACCATGATCTTGGTGGGCGGGGCCGAGAAACGGGGAGCGGCGGCGGCGGCGGCGGCGGAGGAAGTCTTGGTGTCGTGGACGTCCCTGCAGGCAGGGTCTCCCCTGTACGGCCTGCTGTTCTCGATGGGCGAAGAGCTGGCGCTGCTGCAGCAACGCAGGGTCCCCTCCCAGCAGCTGCCCCCTTCTCCCCCTCCGTGGCAGCAGGGAGGAGCGTCGAAGCCGTTGTGCGGGGAGTGGATGCTCACGTGGTCGTTGTCTCCCTTGCTGTAGGAGACGACGGGCAGGACCAGGTCTTTGCGGGACCGTTCTCTCTTCGGCTCCTCCCCCACGTCCCCCACCCTGTCCGCTGCGATGGGCCTTCTCTTTCCGGCACTCGCACCCCGCCTTCTTGCACTGGACCTCGTCTCGGCGGCTCCTGGGACTCCGGTCGTTGCAGCTGCAGCTGTTGCGGTTTCTGGTGGTGAGAATGCTGGTGGTGGCGACAGCTGCTGCTGCGGACATAGCCGCCGTAGTCCGACTGCTCGTGATCCACGTCGGAGTTGGGGAGGTAGGTCTCGTTGGTGCAGTTGTAGTCGTCGCTGCACAGTCTCTGGCTTCGTCCTCCCCCGCCACCGGGGCTGTAGTTGGGGTGGGCCTGGTGCATGATGACGCGGCAGTCGCGGCACTGCCAGGAGCACGTGCCTTTGTCTGGGGCGCAGGGGGCGTGTTGCACGTGGCAGCGGGTCAGCATCTCGTTGTAGGCGTTGGCCGTGTCGTAGTCGAGGCCGGCGTCATCGTCGCCGCCGATCTCGCCTTTGTTGTTGCTGTGGCATTTGCAGCCCTCTCGCCGGCTGGGCGGCGTGTCGGAGGTGGGGATCTGTCGGGGAGCAAGAATATTCAACAGCAGAAACAGTTAGACTGAAGGAAATATATAACATAATCATAGTAATAATATAAAAAACTATTATAGTAATAATAATGAAGGAAATGTACAATGGTGATGGTAATAATTTATGACGAAGGAAAGACATAATTATAATAATGATGGTGATAATAGTAAGAATGGAGGAACATGATAATTATAATAATGATGGTAATAATAGTAACAATGGAGGATATTTGAAATAGTAATAACAAACAGCAGTAAGTTTGTTTTATTGTTAATACTATTTCAAATATCCTCCATTACTACCATAAAGGAAGAAGAGGAACTACTACTACAACTAGTACTACTACCACCACCACTACTACTATATGTGACGGAAGAGCCATAAACTGTAAATAATCAAAACAGAAAATGTACCAGCCGCCATGGCGAAGTGGTTAGCGTCGCGTACTCCCGGCTGGGAGGTCGTGGTTCGATTCCCATCAGAGCCAATTATTTGTGGGATTTTTCTGCCCCGACCGGCTCCTACCCAGAGTTGAGTTTGCTACGGGGTCAGTTGGGAAGACTGGGACCACACAGACGAGTTTCATCCACTTCATGGATGCGTTGCTGAGTGTTGCTCAAGTTTCCTGACCGACACTGCAGGTGTCTGTATCTCTCCGGCCTGGTTTGACGCCGGGATACATTATGAATGTAAGCGTAGAGTACATCCTTGTCATGCAGTTCCAGACCAGAAAGGATATCCGTAGCATCGTGTTCCTCCCTCTCCTCCTCACCGATAAGCTTAAACACAAGAAGTCTCAAATTCTGTGGCCCTCCATGCCTGCTCGCATCGTGTTCTCAGTTTCGTTGGCCTCGGTTGGCTTCTGTCGCGATCGCCTGTATGGGGCAAATTCATGGGGACTGTCGTTGGAGGGACATGGTGGCGCCCTCCGGAGGGAGAGCTCACACGTGCAGACTCCACGACTGTCATTATTGCCGTCAGTAGGGGGCTTAGTAGATGGTGTCCTGCATATGTTGGATCGGAACAGGCACCACTGAACACCATCGAGGTGTTTCGTTGGCAGTGCAGCGTCTCCTCTGGTGGGATGCCCTCTGACGGCTTGAAATTGACTTTCTGTGGACTGCCGGGGCTGCGGCGGGACGGGTCTGGCTGTGGCTGTGGCTGTGGACAGGGGTCGGAATGAGCGGCGTGGGTGCAATGCCACCGAGGTGGCACAGAAGATGGGACAGACACCCCCCGCCCCTCCAATAAGAAGTGCAGAGTACAGCCGATCTGAATCGATTAACGACAAAAAAAAAGTCTTAAATTCTGTGACGGTTTCATGTCCTGCTCTGATGGTTATCTGAGTTTTGATGTCCTCTCCGCGTCAGTGGCTTTGGTTCGATTCCGTCGGGGTTATGGGTATCGGCAAATTCATGGAGGTTGTCGTTGGACGGACACGGTGGCGCTCTCTGGAGGGAAAGATTACGCGCGCCAGCTCCGCGACTAAATAAATATTGTCGTCCGTAGAGGGCATAGTAGGTGGTGTCCTGCATATGTTGGATCAGAACAGGTACTGAAGTGACTCGGCGGCAGTGCAGTGCCTCCTGCGGTGGGTTGCCTGTTGATGACTTGACACTGACTACACCCTGGGGATTGCCGGTACCGGGGCTACCTGGGCTGGGCTGCAGCTGTGGACGGGGGTTGGAATGAGCGGAGGGGAAGGGAGCTGGGGAGGGGGGGTGCTAGAGAGAATAACAGACAGAAGGGGGGGGGGGGGGGGGAGTTAGAGAGACAGATAAAGATAAACTTCTTTATTTACGAGGATAATAGATAGGACTGACGCGCCTTTTTAAAAAAATTTCCAGTCCTCGCCATGCGTGGGGACTACAACATGCCGTGAAATGAAATAATGTATGAAAGCAAATAAACAAAGCAGTCATGCAATCATAATCAGATAATGGAACATCAAAAGAGAAGAGAAAGGAAAAAATAATGAAGGCGAAAAAGAGGAGTGAGGTGGGGTAGTGTGGGCTGGGGGAGCATACAGAAATATACTATAACGTACAACAATTAGCATGTATAAAAACAGACAATAGAATGAATATGACAAAATACTCGCAGACGTTGGGGCGCACACACACACACACACACACACACACACACATATATATATATATATATATATATATATATATATATATATATATATATATATATATATAATATATAATACAGAGACGGTGGGGGGAGGGAGATAGACAGGGGTGAGGGAGCCAGAGAGACAGAAGGGGAGGGAGCTAGAGAGAGACAGAAGGGGAAGCGGAAGGGAGCTAGTAAGAGACAGAAGGGAAGGAGGGGGATGATTAAAGACAGACAGAAGGGGAAGAGAAGAGACAGAAGGGAGAGGATTAAGGGGGGAGGGGGGGGGGGTTAGGGAGCTAGAGAGACAGAAAGGGGGGGGGGTGCTAGAGAGAGACAGGAGGGGGGTTAGGGAGGGGGAGGAGAGAGACAGGGAAGGGGAGAGAGACAGGGAAGGAGAGAGAGACAGGAGAGGGGCATTGGAGAGAGAGAGAGAGAGAGAGAGAGAGAGAGAGAGAGAGAGAGAGAGAGAGAGAAGGGGGATTATGGAGGAGCTAGAGGAATGGGGAGGGGATATACAAAACACAACTTGCTCTGGTGGGCGGCTCGCACAAAGGAAAAGGAATACAGCTGTAAGTTACGTCTTGCAAGGCAAGAGGATTGGGAAATCATATTTGTGTGTGACATTCTCCCTCCCCGACCCCCCTCCTGAGTACTTTGCTTATATACAGCAATTGCTGTGAACTGGGCCGACTTCAGCTTGCGACTCACTTCACCATGTCATGCCTTGCATGCCTTTTGTGATAGAAGAGAACGGGACAGGAGGAGTGTGTTCAGGTCGCAGCAATCGGCAATGCAAACCAGGAGTGCTGGGAATAGTGGGCGGTTCACACATAAATCATCTCCTCCTTTCTTTGAGTGTCCACCTTCATCGAGTTGAAGATTCTGACACTTTCGTGTGTATGACCGTTTTTTTTTTTATTTTTTATTATCCCGCCATCAAGGCCGCCATATTTCAATTTCGGGGAAGGTGCATGCTATGTGTAACGTGTCATCCATACCAACGGCCAAACTGGCCTTCTCTTCCGAAAGTTGGTGATGGGACCTTACGTGTGTGCAAGATGGTGTGCGTGCGTTCACACACGGAACCTCGATTTATAGTCTCATTCGAAGGACTGTATGGGGAATGGAGTCGGAACCAATGTTAACTCCGAGGGGAAAATCCCCCTGTACCGAAATTCGAACCCGTAACCTCAGGATCACGAGTCCGGCGCTCTACCAACTGAGCTATTCATCTTATGACATGTTTGGGGGGGGGGGGGGGGGGGGGGGGGGGGATGAAAATTTCTGCCAACATGTTTCTATCCTGTTCTCTTCGCAAAAGGCATGCAAGGCACGACATTGTGAAGCAAGTCGGAGCCAGTCCAGTTCACAGCAATGGCTGTATATAAGTAAAGTGCCCACGAGGGTTGGGGGTCAGGGAGGTGATGGCGCACACACAAACACACAACTTGCTCTGGTGGGCGGCAGCACACAGAGGGAAAGGAAGACAGCTGTAACTTATGTCAGATTTTTGTTCCTTATACAAGATAACATTGAACACTGTGAGATCAATTCACTTCACTCTTGACCAACAGAATCAGAGCGATATTTGCATGCACTCGAAGATTTTCATGCTTTTAATGTTATAGACAGAAAACGAACAAAACTGGATTGAAGCAGGTCACAGCAATAAGCAATGCAACAACCAGGAGTGTTGAGAGAGAGACAGAGGGGTGGGGGATTGGGTGGGAGCTCGAGAGAGACGGACACAAAACGGGGGAGGGAACTCGAGATAGACAGAAGGGGGATTGGGGAGGGGGAGGGAGCTAGAGAGACAGAAGGGGTGGGGAGGGGGAGGGAGCTAGATAGACGTGCAGAAAGGTGGGGTATTAGGGAGGTAAGAGAGAGACAGAAGTGGGTATAATTGGGGAGGGGTTAGACAGAGACGGAATGGGGGGATTGGAAAGGAGGTTAGAGAGAGCAGAAGAGGGGGAGGTTGGGGAAGGGGAGGGAGCTAGAGAGAGAGGGAACAGAAGGGGGATGGGGGGGGGGAGGGACTCAAGATATTTTATTCATGTTAGGCCTTGGCCCATCACGAAGGGGATGTGAATATGCAACTGAATGAAGGTATGTAGCAAATTCAGAAAGCTAACGATCACATAGAATGCATTCATGTAGTCACAGCATCTCTTATTTTAAATCCTTTGTATTGAAATAATGAAAAAATTATGTACGTCTTCAGGTACCATCGACGACATTAACAAATTCAATTTAAACAGTGCAGGATATCTATAATATTTAGGCTTAAATAACGTTTCACGTGTACGTCTAAGTGCTGGGCAACAGAACAAAATGCACCTAATTTTCTTCGCTTTCATTACGACAAATTAATTCGTTAGACATAAACGTTCTGTATTGATAATGGTGTATCACCAGATCAGAAATCCCAAGCCTAACTCTTGTAATACATTTCAGATGCTTATCAATCTAGATTACAAATAAGGTTTTAAACTGTGGTCACTGCAAAAAGTTCTGTTGGGGTTATTGATATTACCTTTTTTTGAAAATATGCTGAATAACAGATTCAAACCAGTTGCCAGGAAATATACCATTATGAAATAGCTTATTGAATAATTTCAGCAAAAAAAAGTAACCTGATCATTCGAATTCTTAAAGAGCTCGCTTACGGTTTTTTAAAAAAAAATGAAATGTTTGTTAAAGCAAGCACCGTTTCTTCTGTATAGATTGGACTATTCATGTGGCCTTCTGTGTCTTCAACCGGATCCTCATTGACTCTGTTGTCAGCATCCGTTTCCAGCAAGGCTTTAAAATGTTGAAACCAGAGCCAACTGATATGCTATTTCTGAGCTGTTTCCTTTTGAAAGATGCATCATGAACAACGTCGCAGAATTCCTTGTTTTCCAGTGTCATTACAAGTTTATCTAATAAAGCTTTGTTGCACCGTTTCTTCCGCTTTAATGAATTCTTATACTCACGTCTGACAATCACATATTTATTTCTTTTTCAAATCCCTCCGGGGTTGCGACCTTGTCGTGGTCGGAGGGCTTGCGCGGTCCAGTGATCCCTTAGGCTTTGCTGGCGGGGGCATCAATACTTGGAGATAGGCTGTTTTTTTTTCAAACTGCTTCTAGGCCTGTGAAGTCGAGATGCTGCCTGGCCTAAGCGTAACGTGGTAAGGAGTTGATGCCCCTGGTAGGGCTTCCCATGTCAGATAGGCTAAGGGTGAGGATCCTGACTAAGAGAAACCCCCGCCTTTCTCCTTTTCTTGTTTTCTGCCTTTCTTATTTGGCCCTTTTCTATCTTCGTCTCCCCTTCAAGTCTTCTTTTCCACACTCCTTTTCTCTCTGTGGCCTCCTTAAGATCCGCCGCGTTTGCCGTGCGGTGCGACCTGTGTCGGAGGGGATGAGATCCTGGTGATTGAGAGGGCCTGTGCTTGAGGAGGCCGGTGCTCTCAACACATCACTTTGGCTCGGACCTCTTCTAGACAGGGAGTACACTTTGGCCCGGTGTACTAATCGGCTCCCCTTCTTGGGGCTGGGTCAAGACAGGCAGTTCCCCTGCTGGCCAAGTGAACCCCTGCAGTGCTCGACTCTCTGTTCCCGGGAGTTTGAGCATGATCAGGGGGATAGGGGTGGTGGTTTCTGTTTGTCGTATGTCTCTCCTGAAGCCTGGAAGGGGTCAAGACATTGGTTTCTTGGCCCAGGCCCCTTAGTTGGACTCCAAGGTGGGTGGGTAAGGGAGAGATGAAACATAATAAAATAAATATGGCTTTTTCTAAAAACACCCCCCCCCCCCCCCCCCCAAAAGAAGAGGAAGGCAGCATCCCCTATTTCAGGGGATCTTTTTTCAGATAGCGATTCAGATACAGAGGTAAGACAGAGGACAGGTTTCTGGGCTTCCTGGCTCGTGAGGAAGGGACGGAGCAGGAAAGACCCCTTTCAGCTCTGAGTCCTTTCGCCATACAGAAGGGCTTTCAAGGTTTAGCAGGTGACCCTGTCCATCAAAAGGTTGAGGAATGGCTCGTTTCTGATTCAATGTAGATCAAAAAAAAAATCCAAACAGCTGCTGAGGGCAACAAAGCTCGTGGACAGGGAGATCAGGTGACTCCCCATAAACAGTTGAATTCGTCGAAAGGAGTGATTCGCTGCCGAGATTTAACAGGTGTCTAAAGGCAGAGATCAAGACGGAACTGGCGTCCCAGGGTGTGACGGAGGTGCGCAGGGTGACGGTAAAAAAAAGGTGCAGAAAGAGTGGCCACCAAGACCCTCTTTCTGACATTCTGCAACCCTGTGCTGCTTCCGGTCATCAAAGTTGGTTACCTGAACGTCCGAGTTCAGCTGTATGTTCCGTCCCCCGTTGAGGTGCTTCAGATGCCAGAGGTTTGGCCATGTCAGAGACCGCTGTTCTGGGCAGGAGGTGTGCGGTGTTTGCTGCAAGGCAACCCATAATGGGCCGTGTAAAGACCCCGGCACATTGTGCGAACTGCGGTGGCGACCATCCCTCCTCTTCACGAAACTGCCCTCTTTGGATTCAGGAATCCACTATAACAACGAATCAAAACTGAAAAGAAAATCTCCTTTTTTGAGGCCCGTAAACAGGTTGTTGGCAGTCAGACGCCAACAGCATCTTCAAATGCTTCGACCGTAAAGAAAGTTTCCACTCGGTCAGTCTGCTGCCAGACTGATGAATTTATCTTTTCCAAGACACTGCAAGGAAGAATAGTAAACTCTGGTGGAAGCAGGTCCACCACCTCCCAACCCAAAGTTAATGCCCCTGGTGGAGGCAAAAAATCCGCCACCCCTCAGACTACACCCAGCAGTCTACAACATCTGCTGCTGGGCAGATTAAAAAACCAGCAATCCCGCCTCGAACTCCTCTGTCCAGTGCCCGTGCGGGCAAGGGAGTTCAATCCAGTGTGGAGATGGTGGAGATGAGGAAGAAACCCCCACCGTCTCCCAAATCCAGACCTTCTTCACCTGTTGGCAAGTCTGCCAACAGATCTGAAGATGCAAACAGTCCCGGTACAACTCTCAAATAAATTTACACCTTTAGAAGCAGACTTGAGGAGGAGATGACCTGATCTCTCTCCTTTTCGCCCTCTGCACCATGGATAGTAGAATATTCCATTGGAATATCCGTGGACTAAAATTCCAACTTCGAGGAGCTGCAGCTTCTGTGTCAATCTATAAAACCTTCCGTCGTGGCTCTTCAGGAAACTCAAATTCAAAGCCAGAAGACCTTCACCTCTTTCTGGCTTAATATCTTTCAAAACCTGCACAACCATCCACGTTGGGACTGTCGGGCGGAGTTGCCCTTCTCATACACAAAACTTTGCTGTATAGTCATGTCGCTCTGTCTACCTCCCTTCAGGCTGTAGCTGCGAGAGTCACTCTCCACAAGACTGTGACAATCTGTTCCCTTTATCTTCCACCTTCTGTCCCCGGTTTGTCGTCAGGACCTTGTCAGTCTGATAGGAGAACTTCCTTGACTTTTTTTGCTGTTGGGTGACTTAAAAAACGGTCATAATCCTCTTTGGGGTAGTGTCCAGTACGTCATCCAGAGGTCTGCTAATTGAGGATGTCCTTTCGGATTTGTGTTGTCTGAACGACGGATCTGCAACTTACCTCCACTCTTCCACAGGTTCACTTTCGTGTTTAGATTTGTCGATTTGTGACCCCTCGCTGGTCCTGGACTATGATGGTCTGTCCATGACGATCTGCACGGAAGTGACCATTTCCCTGTCCTTCTACAACCCGTAATAAAATGAACACGTCTGTCTGTCAACATCTAAATGATAAGAAAGCAAACTGGGATCTATTTGCAGCCACTATTTCTAAGGAATTCCAGGACACTGATTTTCTCAGAGTCCGGACCCAGCAGAATCTCTGACTAACACTGTGATCAAATGTGCTAAAGCCTGTATTCCAGTGTCTTCCGATAAACTCCAAATGCCAAAAACACCCTGGTTCGATTCAGACTGCCAACAAATTTCCAAAGTTCGAAAACGGGCTCAGCGTCGGTTATACCAACGACCTTCGGGTCCCAACGCTCGAGCCCATCAGAAACTCCGTGCTAAATCGAGACACACTTTTAAAATCAGTAAACGGCGGTCCTGGAGAAGCTTCTGCTCCAGGCTGACATCGAAAACTTCCAAGAAAAAAGTGTTGAACATCATTAACAAAATCAAAGGGAAGAACACCTGTCCCACTGAACCATCTCAAGTTTTCGGATTCTTTAGCAACTGCTTTCTTCTCTGTTATTAATCTGCTTGCTTCAACCATTGAAAAGAATTCCTCCTCTCTTCTAACAAATCGGCCAGTTTTGTCAAAAACAAAGCCCTTAAAGAAAAATCACCCTGCAACTTTTCGTCAGACAACATGGAAGACTACAATCTTCCTTTCACGTTAAACGAACTGAAATCTGCCTTACTTTCTTGCAGCGATTCCTCTCCAGGTATAGATGAAATCCATTATCAACTGTTGAAACATCTTCCGCAAATAGGTCTGAACCTCCTGCAACAGGTATACAACCATGTGTGGACTACTGGTTTCTTTCCACCTTCTTGGCGAAAAGCCCTCATTATTCCAATTCCCAAACCTGGAAAAGATCTTTCTAACCCATCAAGCTACCGTCCCATAGCTTTGACCAGCTGTGTCTGTAAATTGATGGAGAAAATGGTCAATGCTAGACTCATGTGGAAACTCGAAACCGATGGCTTTTTGGCGAAAGAACAGTGTGGTTTCCGCAAACATCGGACTACAGTTGACCATTTGATTCGTCTGGAATCTACACTTCGAACGCCTTTTTGAACAGACAGCATGCAGTGGCAATTTTCTTTGACTTGGAGAAGGCCTACGATACCACCTGGAAGTCTGGGATACTTCATGATCTCCATGATCTGGTTTTCGAGGTCATCTTCCGCTTTTCATTCAAAATTTTTTGGCAGAACGACAGTTTCAGGTCTGGGTTGGCACCACTCTCTCTGATGTTCACGAGCAGGAGTTGGGTATTCCACAGGGAGCATACTGTCTCCTGCCCTCTTTAGCATTAAGATCAACAACATTGTGAAATCAGTTCAGCAGGGTTCAGACTGCTCATTGTTTGTGGATGATTTCGCTGTCTACGCAACTGGAAGCCTGTACCCCCAGTGTCCAGCGCAGGCTCCAGCTTTGCGTGGATAAAATCCATCAGTGGGCGGATGAAAACGGTTTCACCTTTTCTGCTACAAAAACACAGTGTATTCACTTCCATAATTTCCGTCAGTTTTTTCCAGATCCTGAACTTCAAGTAGGGAAATCTCCCATTCCAGCTGTCAAAGAGGCCAAATTTCTAGGGTTGTTTTTGACCAGAAACTTAACTTTCTCAGCCATATTAAAAACCTCAAAACTGCTTGCCAGAAAGCACTGAATATTCTGCGGGTCGTAGCGCACACCGACTGGGGCGCTGATAAGAAAACTTTGCTGCACCTCTACAGAGCCTTGGTCCGTTCCAAACTGGACTACGGTTGTGCTGTGTACGGCTCTGCAAGATCGTCTTACCTCAAACTCTTGGACCCTATCCACCATCAAGGGCTTTGTCTCTGTCTTGGAGCATTCCGCACCACCCCTGTGTACAGCCTGTACGCAGAGGCGGGTGAACCTTCACTGTCCAACCTCAGGCTGAAACTGTCTTTGAATTATTATATCCGACTGTTCTCAGAACCGCAGAATCCTGCCTATGACTGTGTCTTTGACCCTCCGTTCCAAAGTAAGTTTGAAACAACCCGAAATGTATTCCGCCGTTTGGTCTTCGTATGCGGCCTCACGTGCGGAATGCAGGTCTAGACCTAGGAGTTGTGTCCGATTTTTCCAAGTTTCCGGATCAACCTCCGTGGACCTTTTTCACACCAGAGATTCGTTTTGATCTTGCAGCTTTTTTCGCAAAGAGTCTACCAGCTCTCTGGCGTACAAGGCATTGTATGCTGACCTCTGTTCCAAATTCCCATCCTATCAAAAAGTTTTCACTGACGGTTCCAAGTCTGAAGATGGAGTGGCCTGTGCAGCCTACTGCCCTGGGGCTCCTTCTCAGATACTGTTGGAACATATACATTCAGATGCTTCTGTCTATTCCGCTGAACTTACTGCTCTGGTTCTGGCGCTGAAGATAATCTCACAATCTTCGAAGAGCGACCTTCTGGTTCTGTCGGATTCGCTGTCAGCTTTGGAGGCCATAGCTGGCCGCAACCTTCAGCATCCAGAACTTTTACATTTTTTTGAACTTTTTAGCACGTTGAAAGCGGACGGTTACAACATTACTCTTGCTTGGGTTCCTGGTCATGTTGGCCTCGGCGGGAACGAAATGGTTGATCGTTTAGCCAAGAACGCCACAAGAGAGAAACTGTCCAACATTTATATCCCCTGCTCAGATGTGAAACCCAAAATTAACGATTATGTGAGAGAACCTCTGGCAGGAGGATTGGAACACACAGACGAATAACAAACTCTTTCAGATCCGTCCAAACCTTAAAGACTTCCTCCCATCTACGTCGGGTGGTCGTAAAGAGGAAACGGTTCTATGCCGGCTGCACACCGGCCATTCGTATTTTACCCATTCTTACCTTTTAAAGAGTGAAGAAGCTCCGTGGTGCATTCCATGTCATGCGCCACTCACAATGAAACATGTTCTTTTAGAGTGTTGGGACTTGCACGATGTGAGACACAAACATTTTACAGCGGAGTCCATGAAGATCCTGTTCAGGGATGTCCCGCCTGACGTGATCCTTGAGTTTTTTGAGAGATTAACATTTTTCATCTTTAAGATTTTAACGGAAGAAAGATTTTTAACAAAGTTTCTGGTGCGTTTCTAGACGATGTCATTAAAGAGATGTGTGAAAGTTGTTTTTTTTATGACTGGTGAGTTGATTTTAACGTGGTGACAGCCCTGATGTGGCCCTTTGCGGTCGGCTGGGCTATAAGCAACATTATCTGATCTTATCTCTTCTTTTTCAAATGTTACAGAAAGACGAAACGCCTGCAACAATCTTATATTTCTTTTACAATGTCTGCATTCTAAATCAAACCATTTACTTGAATTTTCATTGTTATCGAATGATATGAGTTTCTACATGATTCAGCACTTGATCTTGCCTTAAGAGCATCATTCACGTTGACATCGGTTAAATCAATCGCAAGATCAATTTTAGTACGTATTTCTTCACTGCACAAAATACTAGTGTATTCACCAGCACACTTTTCGTCCCACAAATGTTTGTGTATGACAAAATCCTCTTTTTGCGTACAAATATCAGAGGAATGCTGCTTTGGAAAAACACCACATACAGTCACTGGCAAATGGTCAGAATCAATACGATCAACAATGGATAATTCGCTGAAGTCAAACAATTTCATAAAAAATTCTCGTGAGAATACACAATAGTGTGTGACAACCGTTTCCAGCATCAGATATGAATAGAATGTGTAGCAGCCTGCATGGTCGTCTTTGCACACGCTATTCAAAATGCACTAATTTCCCATTATTGTTCAGAGTAATGTCATTTGAATGTCGGGTCAAATCAAGAGACAAAGTGTTGAATCGTGGGTCAAAATTGTTTTTTTACAGAGTAGTCTTGAGAAAAATCAGCAGTTTCTACTGTTCAAATCAACTAAAATAACATACACGTCATTCTGTAACCGAAAATCAGTTAAACACTCTTCAAGCATACTAATTCTATTGTCAACATCAAAATGAGTGTAGAAAGATCCTTCTGGGGTTGTTTTCCGCGATCGGTGTGGCAGCGATGCAGTTAAAAGGTGTGAAGTCAGCCGACCATATAGGCTACATGAGAGCGAAAACAAATTAAAACCAGACCTATGATTATACTTGGACTGAAATTAAAAATCAGACCATGCAAAAAAACAACAAACCAAACCACTAATCAACAAAAACAAAAAACGACATCACAACGCAAACATAAAACAAACATCTACATACCTTCTCATACTCCAAAGACCCTTTCCCAGAATCCGGATCGCTGTGGCAAGAAGACCCTCCTCCGCAACCTCCTCCACCACCACCACCACCGCCGCCTCCGCCTCCTCCACCAGTATTCCGGAAGCCCCCGGAGTGGGAGCAGCTGCCGACCTTCTCGCCGTTGACGAGGGAGTGGAGCTGGGAGGGGCGCGGAGGAGCCCCAGGAGAAGGACACGTGGCGGTTGGAGACGCGCGAGAAGTGTCGGGCGATGGACGAGTCCTCCAGGCGTCGGCACAGCAGCACGCAGTCCCGCTTGAACTGCTTGGTGAAGATGGCGTACAGGAAGGGTTGGCGCAGGAGTTGAGCGGCAGCACGAAGATGGTCAGCACCTGCCACACCCCAGGACAACAGAGAGCGGTGCGTCAATACAAACCAGAAAACACGCACGCACACGCGCGCGCGCATCCCCCCCCCCCCCCATGGTTGTGATTTGTGAGAGTATGTTAGCGTCTACAGGCGATGATAGCTGCTTTCCTTAATAGGAAATGGTACTATCCTAGAGAAAAACGGTGAAAAAAGAGAAAACGGGAATTTTTCTTTGGGACCGCAACATTCTTAGAATTACAACTGTGTTCCATGTTTTTTTTTTTTTAAAGATAACTGTGTTTCCCATGCTTTCCCTGAGGGTTGCAATTTCTCCCCCTTTTTTTTGTCTTGAGAATGACGTGTTATCCTTATCTTCAGGAAAACGTCCAGGAAAAAATCGTAAACTCATAAAACGCTGTGGTCGCCGTTTGCCAAGACAATCGTATGAAAAACCGTTGTGAGTCGGAAGATCACAATTCTTTTCCTGTCATCCTCGCTTTAAGGATGAAAGCTATGCCCCCCCCCCCCCCCGAAAATTGGGAAAACAGTGGTCCTCGGGCGAACACCGATAAATGACTCTTTTCCCCTGGAAAACAGACGACTTCTGATCCTTTGGGAAAACGGTTATCCTAAAGGAAACAGATGCGATTCTGGGATAACAGTATGACACCGTTTACCTGGAGCCTAGTGTCGGCTTTTGGAATCTAGCATGTTCCCATAGTTACCTCTGCCAAGATTATTTTTTCTACCCGCATATGTTGTTTGTTTTGCCGGCTGTGAAATGTCAATAAATTTCAGTACGCCCGATAAAACCATTTTTTTTTTCTTTTTTAACGTCGGTCGGGAATCTACTAGGGCGATAATCCGAGTTGGAGCTCGCGTTCAGCAAAGTGACCGGGTCGTTGTCATGGGGCAGACGCCGCCTCCGGTGGCATGCCCAAATACACACTGACCCCCCCCCCCCCCCCCCCCCCCCCCCCCCTCGGCTTAACTCTTCGACTAGAGAGAGACAATTACCACATAGAGATGCAAAACGGCGCGGCTGTGATGCAGACAGTCGATATTCCGATCGTTACCCTCGTCGTACGCTTCGTATCAATAATAAATCTCTCCAGGACCTGTTTGCTTGACCCACAAACTGAGAAAAGGTCAGTCTATTTTCTGGGACAGGCAGGCGTTATTCCTCTCCCCCCCTCGATTTTTTTCCCGGAACAGGTCTGCTGAGATGCATGCATTAAAGAGAGTGAACGGAAAGTGCAGGATCCATCTTTTCTTTTCTTTCATCGGAACGGCACCAAGCGTGAACCACTGTCCATCTTTCCACAAAGTTGCGTTGAAACAGGTTTTGTAGTTTTTGCTTAATTTTCATGTATTCATCATTTTCTCTCCATTTCCTTTTTCACATGCGTTGAGTCGTTAGAAAACGGTAGTGGCATGCGTACACACACACACACACACACACGCACACACACACACATTATATATATATATATATATACTTAAAAATTTCTATCCATCCATCCACGCGTATGTACGCACGCACACGTGCGCACACACACACACGCGCGCGCGCACCGATCTCTATGTGCGTGTGTGTGTACACAGACACATATACAGGGACATACATGCAAACCTTGGTAACCAGCATTCCAAACAAAAATCATCCGCTAACCTCTCCCCCTACCACCCCCCCTTCCCGCTCCACACCACCCCTTCCCACACACACACACCATGTAAGGCATAAGAGCTTTGATCTCTGCCGAGGTCGACAGACAGATAAGCACAGCCACACTCAGTACACCCCTCAGGTACTCTCCTCTCCCGGAGGTCGATGAAGTTCCCGTCCAAAGCCTCCAAGAACAGGGACGCTGCCCGAGGCCTGCTACGCCCATGCCCTTCACACACACCCATCCTCCCCCCTCCCCTCACACACACACAACCGCACAGCCCCAGCGTAACCGGATTAAGAAAGATAACCGCGAAAGGGCTGTTACTGCTGTCGATTCGTTTTCCGATAATTCCCCCCAAGACGTTTCTCCTGTGTCCATTTTCGGGCCCTCGGATATCTTCTCATCAATTGAGGTGCGTTTACCGGAGGGGCAGCTGAGCGCGAAATTGAAACGCGCACACACACGTACGCACGCAGGCAAATACACCTCACACGCACCCACACACACAATCCCACACACAACCCCACACCACACACACCTGCGAGCAGGAATGAATTGCGCGAGTGTTATTTCAGAAGGGATCTTGAGATTTGAAATTATCGACATAATCAATTGGACACATGAACTGCCAAGGATAAGAACAAAATGTTAGCATTTTTTTTTTTTTTTGGTGTGTGTGACGTTTCCCGGAATTCAAAACGGGTTCAGGTTTCTCGTAAACAAGTCGAGATTGCTTAACATCACATGGTTTTCAGTACGTAAAGGGCCACAACTTTTCAACGGCTCGTGTTGAGAGGAAGAATATGGCGGCTTGCTTGCTTATGTCCGTCTATGCTTTGGCCTTTGCACATCTTCGGACCGAAATACACCCAGTCGACGGTAAGCCCTGCAAAATCGATTGAGTTCCTTGCGGAAGACTTTCAGAAATTCCTTCACCTCCCCCCCCCCCATCCCCATTACCAACATTCACCAGCCCCCCCTCCCTCTTACCCCACCCCTAATCACACAATCCAAGAATATACAGACCCAGGGATACTCGCTTAAAACGAGGATTTTGCCGAAAGCTACCGTGGAGAAGATGACCCACTTTATACACCCCCCCCCCCCCCCGCCTCTTCCACAAAACTCGTAAGAATTAGTTGAGTGACCTTTACAAAAATGTGTCTTCACTTGAAGGAAAGACCCAAACCTATTAATCCTAACCATAATGCTAACTCTGCCGAACGGTGTAACTGAAAAAACAAAATCCATTTGTGAAACACTGAGTTAAAAAAAAAAAAGAAGTAAATCAGCCGTTTAGAAAACGTAACTTGTTGGAAAAAAAACACCCAACAACAAAACTTTTGACCGTAAAAATATGCTGGGATGTATAACCAAAAAAACAAAAATCTAGTTTCTTAAAAAGAAGCGAGTTTCTAGAAAATTGTCCCATATTTTGAGGTTTTGGCACGCTCATGAGTACTTGAGGGTAATTCATGTCTGCTTACACACACGCACACGCACACGCGCGCACACACACCCTTCCCCCCCCTCCCACACCACACACACATACAGCCACACACCTACACACCCACGCGCACTGACCTTGGCCCCGCTGAGGTCGATGAGGTTCTTGCCGAAGGAGGCTCCCAGGGAGAAGAAGGCGATGGGCGCCCAGCACAGGAAGTCGGTGAAGACCAGCAGCGCCATGCGCTTGGCCACCCGCGTGTCGTTGGAGTTCCAGGCCTGGGAGTGACGGATGCTCAGGTACATGCACAGGTAGCAGGCCAGGATGATGCAGAAGCACACGCCGTTGAAGATCAGGATGAAGCACACGTAACCTGCTCCGGGATGGGGGTGGGGGGGGGGGGGAGGTGGGAAAACGGGGTAGGTAGGTAGGGATAGGGGTGGGTAGGGTGGGTGTGGAAGAGTGAGAATAGGGGGACGGGTGGTGGTGGGGTGGGGTGGGGAGTGGGAAGGACGAAAGAAAGTAGAGCATTATTATTTTGTTTTCATTGGATGATGATGGTTTCCGGTCTCTGGTATTACCAGAGATAATGTACAAACACTCAAGAAGCACGAGTACATCCACAGGTACACACATACACACACAAATGCGCGCGCGCACACAGACACACACACATGCAAGCGTTGTTTTGCACACGGCAGCTTAAAATCTGTCATCTTTTTTTTGTGCGTGTTCTGGGTGATTGTTCCTGTCGCTGACTATTTGTTTTCAATCTTTTTGAGTCGTTTTAAATTGCTGAGACAGACGATTAATACATTTCACCCCTTTGTGAATTTCTTTGTTTTGTCTTTGTTTTCAATTGTTTTCGGCATCGTTTCTGCACACACACACGCACGCGCACACACACACACACACCACCCTGCATGCAACAAATGAATAAGCACACAATTTACGCACACACGTACTCGCACGCGCACACACTGACAGAGAGAGAGAGAGAGAGAGAGAGAGAGAGAGAGAGAGAGAGAGAGAGAGGGAGAGAGAGAGAGAGGGGAGGGGGAATGGGGTTGGGAGGAAAAGTAGGTTGGTTCGGGGGAGAAGGGGTGTAGGAGAATAGAGGAGACAGAAGTTTGGTGGAAAGATTTTTCCCCAAAAAAATTTACTTGGTCAGAACTGATTGTCTATGTTTTAGATGCTGAATTATAAGAGAAATCTGATAAGTGCGTGCGTGCGCGTGCGTCCAGAAACGATGCCGAAAAGAAACAAACAAGCAAAGGCACACTTTGAAATATAAAGATCGTCTCTGTCGCAACAATAACCGTCACACAGAGAACATTAAAAAAAAACAAACAAACCAAAAAAAAACCCCATCAGAGACAGATAATACGCTTTCGTCTTCGAAACGACAGAAAGATCGTCTCGGTCGCAACCAGAACCACCACCGTGAACATGAAAAAAAAAAAAAAACCCATCAGAGACAGATGATACGCTTTCGTGTTCAAAACAACAGGAAAAAAATAAGATGGCTGATGCAAAGGTATAGTAATAATAATGAAACGAAAGTCGCAGCTTTTGTATCAATAGGATCGTATTTAGAATGGCCGGAATTACATTTTGAGTATTTGATTTCTGTGATACAGTCAGAATGCTTTTTTTTTTCCTTCTCAATCCTTGCAAAGTCGTTTTAATGACAGGACTTCTTAGCTGAATTCGTTTTCCCCCGCTACTTACTTGCGTGTGTGCGTGTGTGTGTGCGAGGGGGGGGGGGGGGGGGAGAGTTCGTGCATGCATGTGTGCGTGTATATATACACCCCTTTGTGTGTGTGTGTATATATATATATATATATACACACACACACAAAAGAATAAAAAGTCTTTTCATGTATTTTTAACGAATGTTCAGTGTTAAAAGCTTCATCAGGCCAAGGTTTGTTCGATAAAAGGCTCGCGTCAAAGAAATTAATCGAAGGTTGATGAGAGGCTTTTATCATTGTACCTTGGTCTGATAAAGTTTTCAACAGCAAGAATTTGTTAAAAACACAAGTTTGAGACATGAAAAGACTTGTTTTTATTCTCGTATCTTACCGTCTCCGGTTTTTACTTCAGTTTTTTTTTTCTACAAGGTGCGGAGCTCAGGACAAGACAGCATTATTCTTAACTATATATATTACGTTGGGCGATTTTTTTCTCCTTTTGGAGAGAGAGAGAGAGAGAGAGAGAGAGAGAGAGAGAGAGAGAGAGAGAGAGAGAGAGAGAGAGAGAGAGAGAGAGCGTCTTAAGTGAATGGTTACATGAATGTCGAACTGTGGCATTTTGCTAAATCGCTGCATCGACTGCCCGTATAACAGTAAAGAAACAGCGCAGTTGGGGTCCGAGGAAGCTACACGTAAATGTACAGAAGCACCTCGGCTGTGGACACTTTACCTTCTGTCCTCAACCGGAGTATGTCCGACAAAGCAGACCATCTTTGCTATTCAGATCGTGAAGATGGCGGCTAGTCAGTCAATACATCGAAAACCGGGCAAATTTACCATCTTTTATTTTATTTTATTTTATTTAGAACAGATTTCTTTTAGCTCTTAACAATCGATGACTGGAAAAAAAAAGATGCAAAGCATATAAACGTCCCCCCCCAGTTTATCCTGAATATGCGCGAGCTATTCCATAAAGAGGAAAAACCGTCTTGGGCTGGTGTAACCATTAGTAATGGCTATTCTGGTAAACATCGGCCATCATCTGTGACCTATAATGAACATACTCACAAATTTTCAGAAAGATCGGCCAATAACTTTCTGAGAATTTCCATAAAGAAGAAAACAATTATGGGCCGTTAGTAACGGCTATAACGGTAAACTAAAACACCGGGCATCACCCGTGACCCATAATGAACATACCTGCTAATTTTCACAGAGATCGGCCAAGCACTTTCTGAGATATTCCATGAAGAAAAACCGTTACAGCCGTTAGTAACGGCTATAACGTGGTAAACTAAAACATCGGGCATCATCCGTGACCCATAATGAACATATCTGCAAATTTTCACAAAGATCGGCCAAGTACTTTCCGAGATATTCCATGAAGAAGAAAAAGCGTTACAGCCGTTAGTAACGGCTATAACGGTAAACTAAAACATCGGGCATCATCCATGACCCATAATGAACATACCTACAAATTTTCAGAAAGATCGGCCAAGTACTTTGAGATATTCTATAAAGAAGAAAAACCGTTACAGGCCGTTAGTAACGGCTATAACGGGGTAAACTAAAACATCGGGCATCATCCGTGACCCATAATGAACATACCTACAAATTTTACAAAGATCGGCCAAGTACTCTCTGAGATATTCCATAAAGAAGAAAAAGCGTTACAGGCCGTTACAGCCGTTAGTAACGGCTATAACGGTAAACTAAAACATCGGGTATCAACCGTGACACATATTGAACATACCTACAAATTTTCACAAAGATCGGCCCAGTAGTTTTGTCTGGAGCGAGTGGAACACATTTTGGCCACGAACGGGCGCGCGCGCACGCACACACACACACAACACACACACACACACACACACACACACACACACACACACACACACACACACGCACAGCATTTCTTCGTTCCCATTCTAAAGTACTTCCTGTTCTATAAGAACTGGGAGTACAAAAAGTGTCAGCTCAGACATTTCCTACTTTCTGCATCCTGAATTGATAGCAAAACCTTCAATGGCGGTTTTGCAGACTCTTCTGCAGATTCGCAGACCGTTTGTGTCTAAACACTCAGATCGGCTGACTTGTTTACCAGGCCGCCCACCAACTTCATATAAAACAGAAAGAAATCCCCATCCTCGGTTTTCTGGAATGCGAGAGATGCCAGAATCTACCCTTGAAAAGACAGCTGAGCAAGAACAGGCGAAGCAGCCCAGGCCATGAGCGAACATACAGAGTGACCCACCCTCGCACCACCGGCATCGAAGTTAAAACAGTATCAGACATGGCGAAGCCGGAAAAAGCCCGGATGGTACCGCTCAAATACTATCCTTGACCTGCACTGCTGCTGAACTGACAGAAGACTTCAAGTCCGGCATGTTCTGGTGGGCACTTAGTGGACACCTCCAAAACGGGATCGGAACAGTTCACTGGTAAAATGTCGGACTCGTGATCCTAGGGTTTGCATGTTCGAATCTTGACGGGCCATTTCAGTACAGAAGGATTTCCCCTCTGAGAGTTATCGTAAGTAAGGACTCCGTTTCCCCGTAAAATTCTTCCAATGAGATGATATAAACCAAGGTTCTGTGTGTGAACTCACGCATGAAATACTGCGCAGACATAAAATCCCATTACAAACTTTCAGAAGAGAAAGCCGGTTTGGCCGTTGGTATGGATGACATGTATACACATAGCATACAACCTCCGCGAAAGAAATCGAAGGAATGAATGACGAACTGAGTGACTGATACACGACCGAATGACACGGGAGACGATTGTTTAGTACCAGCTCGCAACTCTTTGATTAGCAGGTAGGCAGCAAGGGGAGGGAGGGAGGTGGAGTGGTAGCCCCCCCCCCACTCATCCCTACCACTCCCACCACCCCCAAGTCCACTCCCGATCATTTTTGTTTTTTTGTTTTTGTTTTGTTAACCCCTCTTCTCAACCTGCGTCCTGTTCTGAGTATTACTCAACCCACTGTCACTTGCCATCCCAAGCTTGCCCCTCTCTAATTTGCATTCACTCTTTCTTGTTAAATACTACTGCTTTTTTCCCTTTTTTCCTCACCACTGGCTCCCTACATTTGGTATTTTCCTTTTCAGGGATCACAGTGTCCACCTCTTGTGTTTTCTTTCTGTCCAAGAACATTTTTGCTTTAACATATCACCGTTTCCACCTTTTGTGTTTTCTTTACTTTCTGTGCAAAGTTTTGCCCTAACATAATCACCACTTCCACCTTTTGTGTTTTCTTTACTTCCTGCGAATACTTTTTTTTCCAGTAACATAATCACCGCTTCCATCTCTTGTGTTTTCTTTACTTTCTGTGCATAGTTTTGCTCCAACATCATGAAATAAGGAAAAATTAACGTCTCGCTGACTATTCATTTCGACCATCTTCATTTCTTCCACAGGCGTGAGCGCTGCTTCGGAACTGATGACGTCACGGATATTTCAAGAGAGCGGACTGTGAAATCAGCTCCGGTTCGGACCTGCAGGGAATCGAGAACAGCTGGCGTTGAAACAGCTAAAGAGAAGACAGGAGGAGAAGGACAAGTGAGGAAAATGAACCCCGGTCTACCGCGTGACAGGCGGGATACTAACCACTGTACTACCGAGGAGCTTACACAATTTAGTTACACTTCCCCGAAGATGGAGTATGGTTGCCTTAATGGCGGGATAAAAAAGGGTCATACACACAAAACTCCACTGCCTGGCTATACAGGGAGTGTCCGCAGGAGTATCAGCCTGCGTATGCAGAAAGAAAAAAAAAAGAAATTTAGTTACACTTAAGTTTTATAAACCGTTATTGCTTAAACTGTATATTAAAAAAAAAAAATCATTTACAGCCGTTAGTAACGGCTATTCTGGTAAAATATACTGTGCACAAAAAGAAACGCATTTTTTTTCACTGAAAATATTAAGGAAAATTTTGACAGAAACATGCCCCGTATAGCAGGAACTCTGTCTAGTGTGAATAGTCGGACATAATGAATAGACATAACAGTAGATTGATGTCTTATTTCTTCTGTGGTTGTAATATTTTGAATGCTAAATGACGCATGAAATGACTGAAATAAAAATACGCGTTTCTTTTTGTGCATAGTATAAAACATCGGGCATCATCCGTGACCCATGATGAACATGTCTACAAATTTTCAGAAAGATCGGTCCAGCAGTTTTGTCGGGAGCAAGTGGAACACATCTTGACCACGGACAGACAGACACACAGACAGCATTTCTTCGTTCCCATTCTAAAGTACTCCCTGTTCTACAAGAACTGGGAGTACAAAAAAACGATGGCTTCAACCTCAACGGGCAGACCAATGGCGAAATAGCAACCCCCCCCCCCCCCCCCCCCCCCCCCCCCCCCCCCCCCCCCCCCCCCCCCGAACAGAATGGGCTCATAGACAAACTGAAGGTCAGTCCCGACAACTGAAAGTATGAGTTGGGAAGTAAAAAAAATTGATTTTAATGCGCGGATGGGCAGGTGAGGACGGACGGACGGACGGACAGACACAACGAAGGGACGGGATGACTCACTCTTGGAGATGATGTCCTCCACCTCGAAGGGCAGGCAGATGGCGAAGTTGCGGTAGTCGCTGATGCCGAACAGAGGCAGGCTGGCCAGAGCGATAGTCCACAGCCAGCCGCCCAGCATGATGTAACCTGCGAAAGGGGGAGGAGGGGGAAGGGAGAGGAGGTGGGGGGGGGGGGGGGGGGGGGGGAAGAGAGGGGTTAAAGTTCAATGAAATCATGTTGTTTTTTTCTTAGCCCAGGCAACCGCTCTGGTCTTACACACACTCATGCATACGCAAACAGGCACGTCATACACACACACACATGCGCTCGCATATACACGCGCTCGCACACACACATGGGCCCGTGCCCACACATAAATACACACACGTGTACATCCACTACACGCACATACAACGATAAAAATGGCACAACCAATGTTAGGTAGGTACTCAAGGTCTGACTAAAGCATTGGGCTGAGTCGTAGCCACGAGACCTTCTTCTTCAATTCTCTCATCTTAATTGTTAATTCATCTATCCATCAGCTTTAATGCATGCGCAGTATGGTCTCAAAACTTAGCGGATTTGGTGTAGCGTATATGGACTAGTCCGAACGCAGTGACGCCTCCTTGATGAAACTGAAACTTTTACAAGCATTTCGGAAACCATCTTCATTATGTAACGAAGTAAGAAGGCTGCAGGTTATACGCAAATCGTCTCGTAATGTTTGCGAGTTCACCAAGAAACGAACATTTTTGTGGATTTTTCTGTGTGTGTGTGTGTGTGTTCATGTATGTACTGGTTTTGTGCAGGTAAATAACCACTTCGTCAAGCCTGTTCCTGTGAATGTCAAATTATTATCCTCGACCTACTTCTGAATCGGACCTGACTGACCCGACGGTTTACACAAATGAAATCAAACTTTCCAGCCGAATTCTGGTCTCCATATTTTTTCTTTTTGCTTGCCATTCCTTGTATTTCACCGAGATGTGAAAAGGGGCAATAAGGTAACAGGTTTACAGAGAATCTAATGTGTTTGCGTGTGTGTGTGTGTGTGTGTGTGTGTGTGTGTGTGTGTGTGTGTGTGTGTGTGAAACGTCGAACTATTGTCAACGAAAATACACTTCACAAACTTTTAATCCTCTTGTTTTGTTTGGAAAAAGTCGCACACAGAAATTCAATTACCTCAGAAATATGACAAGATCCTTCATCATCCCTGATTCAAAGAAACTTTGGACGTGTTTGTGGAGATTGTTAGCATCACATTTCCCTCGGCTGAATAGGAGAAAAATTCTAGACACGCAAATGTTGACATCCATTCTAAGAATAAAATCGAGATCTTGCCTCATGCGTTCATCATCAAAGTTTGAATCGTGTGCTAACATGACTGCCAACCCTCTGAGATCAAGGGGCAGAATGGGACGGGTGAGCTAAGAAAGGACAATTGGGCTTTTGACTGGAAGCATGTCTAGCCCACTTGTGCTTCAGTTGACAAAGGAAGGGTTCAAAACGAAATGCAAATTTTCCATGCATAGAATTAACTGCCAGCATACACGTAAGATCATTGGGGTTTTATTCTGCCAAACTTCGTAATCACTATTCAAAAATGACCCCCAAATCCACATTCTTTCATGACATTTTGAAATTCTGGATCCCCCCCCCCCCCCCCCCAATGAATTGGGGATTTCGGGAACGATTTCTAAATCAGGGAAATTCAAGAAAGTCAGGAGGGTTGACAGCTATATATGTTATCCTCATTTTTAATTTGACTTCTATTATCGGCGACATTGTTTTACATCATATTCCCAAAACTTAAGACAAAAAACCCCCATTACCAACAACATAATAAATACATTTCACACTACAAAGATAATCCGAGTGCAGTTTGTTTTTCTCGCACGCATTTGATGCGCTTCTAACACATTACAGATCGATTTGTCAATTTTCGAATCGGAACAGCTACTGAAATGCAGCTGAACACTGAAAAGTTTCGCTCGGTGCTGAAGACTGTCAGGTAGGCTTGTTCCTTGCCGGTTAGTCACTCTGAATTCTGATCAAATGGACTGAATCAAGCAAAGGCATGATATGAAGAACCACTAAATCATCACTGGAGAAATACGGCGTGAAAGATGACACAGACTTTCTGTCCAGATGCCCGAAATATAAATTGGTTTACACCGAGTCCGTGGTGCAAGGGAGCAGGGCCCAGCATGCACCAGCAAAGGGGCATCACCCATACTGCTGTCCTCACCGTTTCAGTAATGCGCTAGTTAGTTGTCTGTCTCCTGATATTCAAAATAATTATCTCTGTATCTGCTAAACTGAAACTAAACTGTTCTCAATGACGATGACACCAAACGAACAGTCTTTCCCCTCTCTCTCTCTCTCTCTCGGTGTGTGTGTGTGTGTGTGTGCACCAAGCAACACTCTCTCTCTCTCTCTCTCTCTCTCTCTCTCTCTCTCTCTCTCTCTGTGTTTGCGTGCTTGTATATATGCGTACAAAGGCGTGCACTTATTTGCACACATTGATGCACTGATTTTTTTTTCGTTCTTCTTGTCTTTGTGTTTTTCCCCCTCCTTCATAACACTTCTTCCCCTTTTTTCTTTCAATTTTTGTTTGTCTGTTCTATTTTATTTTTTTGTGTTGCCACAGTGCTGAGACAATCATTAAACTCTTCCGTCCGTCCTTTCGTTCTTCCTGGTCATCTTTCTTCCTTCTTTCATTTCTACTCCCCCCCCCCCATTCTTTCCTTCCCCACTCTTTCTTTCCAACCCTCCTCACCAGCCTGCCTGAGCGAGAGGCGCTTGTTGAGCTGCATGGCGTGTGTGATGGCGTAGAACCTCTCCAGGGTGATGACCGTCAGGGTGAACACGCTCAGCTCCGAGGACAGGACGCCCAGGAAGCCCGCCACCAGGCAGCCCCCGCTGATCTGCCACTGGATGGCGTGCTTGCGGAACTCCCCTGCCAGACACACCAGACGTTGCTCAGTGTGAGCCGTCCTTAATGGTGGTGTATGTGTGTAGAAACACTCTCTGTGTGTGTGTGCGTGTGCGTGTGCGTGTGCGTGCGCGTGAGAGAGAGAGAGATTCCAGATTCCAGATGGTTTAATGTTCAGAAGTCGTTAGACTCTTAACATTTCCCTTTAAGACATATATCATACAATCGAAATACATTCTGCATGGACTCTGAAAGTAACACAGATTCTTTTGTCTAAGCATTAACGCACACACATGGCATGATTATAACTGAACTCACGAGAAATACACTCAGCTCTTCCTCCCTACTTCCCCCCCCCCCCCCCCCGCACACACACATACACTGTTTACCACCCCATCCCACTCTTCCCTGACCTTATATCCTCAGAACTACCCAAATGCACTACGCACACCCTCCACCCTTCCCTACACCCCTTCCCCACACACTGTATTTCGATTTCGGCCAATGGCCCACAATTAACGTAACAATTTTTCAAATAACAATCTTGACCATACCAATTCAAGTCTTAATTTCAACCATATTTCACGCTTTTTGATGGCATAGTGCACAAACTGAGCAATGTTTTGCGCTGATAGGAGATCAGTACATTTCATTAAATCGCAAAATAAGTTGTCATTTATTTGGTTTGAGCCAAGGTATTTAAGCCGTAGTTCTTTGTAGCATGAACAGTTACAAACAAAATGAATTTCGTTTTCTATCTCAGTTTTACAAAAACTGCACAGTAAATCTGTTGTACTGTTTTGAGTATATCGGAAAATATTGGCATTTAACGGGAGAATACCTATTCTCAATTTGGCAATGATATCTCTAAAATGCTTAATTCGCAAATTATCAATGTATGGTTCATTCATGAAATTTGTCTTGAAAGAACAGTACAGAGAGAATCTGTCACTACTGTTAACTGTAGTTGACCAGTCCTCAATGAAGTTTGCTATAAGACGCCCTCTTAATAATGATAGAAAAGATCGCTCATTTCCAACACCTTTATTTAGCCAAGCGTAACCAAACCCGCAGTGTTGGAGGATATCTCTTAGCTTGGATGCCCAACATGATTTTCCATTTTCTTCCATACTAAGTTGCATTAAATAGGCCTGTTTGGGCAGTCTGCTAGTATCCATCTGGAGTAGCTTCAACCAATACCTGACTGCTCTCAGGCATGAATTGACGTGTATAGGATATCTGCCTAACTCTCCATACATACATTTGTTTGGGGTTTGGCAGGAGACACTAAAAAATCGCTTACACGCCTGCGTGTGTACCTTTTCGATCGCTTCTATAGCATCAAAACCCCAGATTTCTGACCCATACAACAAGATTGGTTGTATCTGAGCATCGAAGATTTTAAAGTACGTCTGCCTTGAAATTTCGCCGAGTTTGAGAAGCACTCGAGCACAATCACAGACTGCTTTCTTTCCCTTTGTTACTTTGTTCCTGACCCCTTGCGCAAAACTTAACCTTGTGGTAAATGTGAAACCTAGATAGTATAACTGTTTACAACCTCCAGCTCTTCTCCATCCAGAAACCATTTTTCATTTCTACCCAAACAGCCCCCTTTTCTTAATACCATAACTTTAGATTTATCTATGTTAATTTCTAAGAACCTATCCTTTCAAAGAGTACTGAGATGTCTTAATTGATTTTGTAGCCCTGCTGGCGTTCTTGATAAAAGAGCTAAATCATCTGCAAACAATAACATGAACAATTCAGTCAAACCAGGCTGTAACTGATTCCATGTTTTCCGACTTCTTCCATAGCTATTGCTATTTCGTTTATAAACAGAGAGAAAAGGGCTGGACTTAGTATGCAACCCTGTCTGACACCAACAGGACATTCAAACAAATCGGTCATCATTTCGTTTGCACGAACACAGGATGCAACTGAGGAATACATGGCCTTTAGAGCTTTTAAAAATGGACCAGGCAGACCTGCTCTCCCGAGAGTTTCAAAGAGGAAGCACGATGAACTGAATCGAAAGCCTTTTTTAAATCTATGAAGGCTACGTAAAGTTTTTCGCCTTTTTTGTGGAATGTTTTCTCAATAACAGAAGCTAGCGTATAAATGTGATCGACAGTTGAATATGATTTTCGAAAACCTGCTTGCTCTTCGACGATTTTTTAAATTTACATCCATCCACTTTGTAAGTCGACTTTTGAGTATACTTGTATAGATTTTACTCACGACACTTAACAAAGAAATACCCCTGTAATTATCGGGCACGTCTGTATTGCCCTTCTTAAAAATGGGTACTATTATTGATTGTGACAACTGTGCTGGAAATTCACCATTTCTAAAAACTTTATTGAATAGACAAGTCAAGAAAGAAACTGTTTTCAATCCTGAAGCCTTTAGCATTTCTGCAGTTATTCCATCACAGCCACACGCTTTGCCATTCTTTAGCCCAGAAATAGCCTTCCCCACTTCTCCCTCGGTAATAGGAACATTTAGTTCATCAGCTATGTCTTCGTCAAAAGACCTGTTGACCATAAAATTTTGCCCCTCCGACTCTTCAGTCCTAAAGACAGCTGTAAAATGTTGATACCATTGCTCTAATGTTATGTTTTCACCTGTCTTCTTTTTTTGTTTACATGTATTTGATCTTATTTCCGACCAGAATAATCTAGCGTCATGAATAGCGTTATTCAATCTATTCGCTTTTTCCCTTTTATAGGCTGATTTTTTAACCTGTTTTAGCTGTCGGTACATGTTCCTTGCTTCTACAAAGGCAACGAGATTACCATTCACGATTGCCGTACCTTCGTGCTCATTGTTACCGTTTTCACTTTCTACTTCGTTTTCACTCTCTACTTCATCATTTCTTTGTGATTCATTTACATTTGAATACCTTTCTTTGTTTCATTGACTTTCTGTATACATTTAAGAGTTTACGAGCTTTGTGTTTAGCATCTTTGCATTCTTTATCAAACCAAGGGGCCCCTTTATTTTCAAGTTCGATACCTGTTCTGACCCGCTTTTTCATACATGCCGATGCATTTAAGAGACATCCCACAAATCTGGTCAAGGCTGACTCAGTGTTTGTCTCAATTTCATTAAAGGCTTGGTGAAGGTCTGCGCCTGTCTCAGGAGAAGAGAATTTGACAAAGAACTCCTCTTCCTTCTCCTTTGCCCAACATAACTTTTCTTTCCAAGCACCCTGCCTATCTTTTTTGTTTTCCGCACTGATACGGTTACCAAACGCGGCTGAAATTGGCAAATGAGTAGACTCGACCTTATCAATTATCTTAAAAGAACAAACAAAATCGCATTCATGCAATTCATTAGATACGATAAAGTAGTCAATCACACTGCCCCCTGTGCGACAAATGTACGTAAAGCCGTCATCAAAATCTTTCTCACACATTCCATTAAGAATAGAACATTGAAACATACTGCAAAATTCAATTAGCTGAGATCCAAATAAATTAACCGTTGAATCTTGGGAACGTCTTGACACAAATATTTCATCATTTTGCCAAATAGGGTCAACGTCCACATTGGTCAAACCATTCAGACTGGCTGTTCGTGCATTTAAGTCACCACAGATTAGCAAGTAGAAGTCTTCAAATCTTTCGTACAAGGTATTGACACAACTTTCAAGGGCTTCAATTCCAAATCCATTCTGTAGAATGTTATATGCACTTGAATCACTCGGAGGAATGTACGTTCCTATGAACATTATGTCCTTGGGTGTGCCAAACAACAATTTATCTAACCGCAGACAAACTAAATTTTCGTAGTCGAGTTTGATTACATTTATCGAATTGCTCAATATTCTTTTGTAACCAAAAGAGAGAGAGAGAGAGAGAGAGAGAGAGAGAGAGAGAGAGAGAGAGAGAGAGAGAGAGAGTTGCCTGGTGTGAACTCTCCTTACATTAAAAGCACAATAAAGTACAGTAAAGAGAAATGAAGATCAATATAAGCATAACATAAAAAATAGTCACAAAAAGTTAAGGGCCAGACAGAAAAACTCTCACCAAAATAAAACGAAATAACGCACAGGAAAACAGCTTATACCGTATTTTATTTCATGTCTTTAGCTTTCATGTCAATGCCATTGCAATTGTGTCAATTCAATTTTTCTGGACAAAATCAAGGATCAAACATCATAACCCCTCTTTTTGAAATCACAAAATTGACAATTCACAAGAAAGTTTATTGAAAAGCTTCAGTAGTGCGTATGTCCGCCATTTGCATCCACACATTCCACGCATCTAGGCCTCATGGACTGGATCAGAGTCACAAGGGTCTGTTGAGGCATGGCGTTCCACTCCTGCAGCAGAAACTGGAACAGTTGGTGGAGGTCAACAGGAGGAGGGTGGTTGTCGTGGACGCAGCGTTCCAGATGGTCCCAAAAGTTCTCAATAGGGTTCAAATCAGGCGAACGCGATGGCCAGTCCAGTCGTGGAACCTGCTGCTGCCTCAGGTAGTCGTTCACCACACGGGCGCGGTGTGGAGTGGCGTTGTCGTCCATGAGGGTGGCACCGGGTCCCATGGCTTGCAGAGTGGGGATAATCAACAGCCTCACGATTTCATCTCTGTACCTTACGCCAGTAAGTCTGCCTGGCACAAGGTGAAGGGGTGTCCTGCCATGAAGGTGGATGCCTCCCCATACCATCAGGGAGCCGCCTCCATAGCGATCGTGCTCACGAACACAGCCATCAGCAAGCCTCTCCCCTGGACGACGCCAGACGCGTACCCGGCCATCATTTCGGGACAGGGAGAATCTTGACTCATCGGTGAAGAGGATGGTGCTCCATTGCTGCCTCGTCCATCGCTGATGACGTCGACACCACCTCCTTCTGGCCTGTTGATGGTGCTGTGTTAGTGGGAGACGGACGGCGGGCCTTCTTGAGCGGAGGTTGAAACTGTGAAGGCGACCTCAGACGGTCTGGCGACTTACGTTGATGTTAGTCGTTCTTCTCAGCTCCTGTCTCAGAGTGGTTGCATTGATGGTTCTGCTGCGGACTGCTGTCAGCATCAAGTAGCGATCGTCTTGCCCGTTGGTGATTCTTGGCCGCCCTGAGCGTGGTCGTTCCTCAGCTCTTCCAGTGTCTTGGTATCGCTGGTGAAGGCGTTGAATGACTGAGTGGCTCACTCCCAGACGTCTTGCCACCTCTCTTCCAGAAATGCCATCTTGGAGCCATCCCAGAGCCCGGCCGCGATCTAGTGTTGACAGTTTTCGTCTTGGAGGCATGGTTATTGCAGCCCCGATTAGCGGTCATTTTATACCCACCGCAGGCAAATTGTCATTGAAAAGTGTTCAACATAGGCAGGCCTTGCACGTGCACTGTGCCGATTTCTCAATTCAAAACTGCTGTGTAATCTGCGCCTGGCCAAACTTCATGCATTATTCACGGATTTTTGGTGTTTTGGCTGAGCGCATATTCTCGACCCGAAAAATGCGTCGTCTGAAAGATTATTTCGGTCATACAGTGTGGTGTGTGAGCTGTCAGAATAGCTCAGAATGAAACATGCTGCGCTTTGTTTTACGAGCATTCAGACCCATTACTTAGAGTACCCCAAAATCTAAGGCGGCCCTTAACTTTTTGTGACTAGCTTATTATTGCTCGGCGTACCCCCCATTTCTTTACAAAAGCAAGACAAGTATGATCCGTCCTTAACGATACACGCACACGCACACATATAATTATATATATACTACGCACAAAAAGTTAAGGATCGGTATAGGAAAACAGGTGCGTAATAAACTCAGTTCGCTACTGTTATTTATTTCTTAGTCCAGCCAAACTGTAATGAATTCTTGTTCAGCTGTAAGTGGGCGATGTTGTGTTAGTGCGAAAATTGCACGGGATTCTCTACTACTGAGCTGGGCCGCAAACGGAAAAGCGGAAACTTGCGAAAAATGACCTTGTTTTGGACCGTTCTGCCTGAACACATTGCACTTGCCAGATGGAAAAACCATTATGCACGTGCAAGCACTGCTGTTTATGTGTGAGATGCTGTCGCTCGCTTGGCTTTATAAGAAGACATTCCACCAGTAGTAGGCCTGATCTAACAATGCCTCCACGACGAAAATTAAGCGAGTTGGATGGGGGATGAGCTGTTGCATGGTTCTAAGATGGTGTTCCCAAGCGAGAAGTGGCCGGGCGACTTCATGTGTCCATCTCGGTCATTGTCCGACTGATTCAACGCTTCACAGCCACTGGGATTGTCCACGAAAGACGCAGATCTGGTCGACAGAAGAAGACAACCCCACGTGAGGATCGTCTCATTGAACGACATGCCCTGCAGACAAGAACAGCCTCTTCCAGCATCATTCAAAGGCAGTTCAGGGTGGCTACTAACATCAACATCACAACATCAGCCAGCAGACCATACGGAACCGCCTACATGGGTTTAATCTCCGTTCTCGTCGCCCAGCAGTACGGCCACGCTTAACTTCAGCCCATAGGGCAGCACACCGCGCCTTCTGCGCACGTCACGTGAGGTGGACACGTCAGCAATGGTCCCAGGTCCTGTTCAGTGATGAATCACGCTTCACCCTTCACCACAACGATGGCCGACTGAGGGTCTGGAGGCGCCCAGGGCAACGCTTTATTGACGCCACTGTCCAAGAAAAGGTGGCCTTTGGTGGAGGTTCTGTAATGGTCTGGGGGGCCTTCAGCCTTCACCACAGAACGCCCTTGTATCATGTACAGGGTAACCTGACTGGCATCCGATACCGGGATGAGATCCTTCGACTGCTGGCTGTGCCTACACTGCAGCAGATGGGACCGAGGGCTGTCTACCAGGATGACAACGCTCGCCCCCACAGGGCAAGGGTGGTCAACGACTTCCTGCAGCAGTCTGGAGTCAACAGAATGGAGTGGCCAGCATGCAGTCCCGATCTCAACCCGATTGAGAACCTCTGGGATTAGCTGGATCGCAAAGTGAGGAGCCACCCCCCTCCCAGGGATGCCCAACACCTCTACCAGATGCTGCAGGCTGAGTGGCAGGCGCTTCCACAGAGGATCTTCACCAACCTGGTCAACTCGATGAGGACTCGCTGCGTCGAGTGCCAGAACAGCCATGGTGGTTACACGCATTACTGAGCTTTTGGGAGCATCAGTATGCCCTGTCTTATGATTTCAATGACTTTGGGAAATCAAATTTGGATACGTACCCACTTTAATCAAATGTACACACCAAACGATTGCTCGAGATTGAAGGCAATTGTGTATCGTTATCACTAAAGAATGGAATTAAATGTTGGCCAAACTTCAACGCATTGACTTTCTTATTTTGACAGTTATGAATGTTTGTGAAAGTGATCCTTAACTTTTTGTGTGTAGCTTATATTAAACATTGTTATGTGTGAACCGCCCTTAACAATGATTACATATAACGCACAACACTGCTTACATTTAACCCTCCCTAACAATGATGATTACATAAGAGTATGAACTTTACTTGAACTCTTCTTCATAACGATGAGATGATAATATCACACAGCGTTTAGTGTGGGGCCTTATCAACACAGTGATAACAGCATAAAACACTGCCTAGTTCTAAGTTAACCTTGAACAATGAAGACAATACTATGAACACAAAACCTGCACAAGTAAAATCCTCCTCAATATTGAATAACGACACAAAATAATTCTCATTGTAAGCCCTTCCTAGAAAGGTTGATGATAATATAATAAACATTACTTTGTGTGATTCCTCAATAATGATAAATAAGACACAACTGCTGTCACATCGGCTCACTGACCACGATGTTTAAGACCACAAAACATCGCTGATTGTTGGTCCTTTATCGTGATGACGATGATAGCACATAACACACATATCCTTCTTCAATAATGATGATAATGAGGATGACGATGATGATGATAACACACAAAACACTGGCCTTCTGGAATAACGACAATGATCGTACTTCAAACAATGCTTGGTTTGATACCTCCTTAACGACGGTCCGAGCCCTGTTTAATTAATGACCACGATGACAAAAACAAACAAAAAAGAATATCCATGTAAGAAAACAAAGAAAAGAAACTTCATTTGAGTAAATGGGGAAATGCATCACGTTAATCACTTTCGCCATATTTTCTCAAAATCTATCCCTTCTGAGAACGTTAAATACTCTTCTTCGTCTGGATTGGATGCGTTAAGTTTATGAGTCTTCGGTAGATTTACAGACCTTAAGATTCACAAATCAATCCTCATAATAATAATAATAATATTTATTTATTTATTTATTATTATTATTATTATTATTATTATTATTATTATATTATTATTATTATTATTATCAATCCTCATAAGAGCATCATAACGATTCCTCCAACTCTGACAATATTCAAAGATCACACTCTCTGATCCTTTCCTCTCAAACACCTCACACCCAGTTTACTTAAAGTTTAAGAAATCGAATGTTTGAGATACACGTCAAGTGACAGCCAGTTCACTGACAGGGAATATTCTACACCCTTGGAGAATCACGGACTAATACAGCCAGTCAAAATGCATGAAACGTTCCAGAAAGTTCGGACGCCACAACATATTTCATCCAATCAAAATGTTCGAAATAATCACAAAACAGTTTCTGGAACTTTCCAGACGCTTTGTGGTCTTTCGAGATGATCCTGGAACTCGAAAGAAACTTCCAGACTAATAATGTCATCTACACATGCGACATTTGGTAGCTGTTTTTTTTGGGTGGGTTCTCTAGCCTCCAGCCCCCCCCCCCCCCCCCCCCCCCCCCTACTTTTTTCCTTTTTTTTTTCTGAAGTTTTTTCCTTTTTTTTTTTTTAACGCGTGGGGTCTCTATCCTATTTTTTTTCACTTTTCCCCCCTCCTTTGTTTCCCGAAACCGATTCACACTCACCATGCAGTGTGTGTGTGTGTGCGCGCGTGTGTGTGTGTGTGTGTGTGTGTGTGTGTGTGTGTGTTGTGTGTGTGTGTGTGTGTGTGTTTCCAGATGGACATTCGCTTACTGGTTTTAGTGGGTTTTTTTTTTTTTTACAAAGCGTCTGGCTTTATTCATGTTCCAACGCATCTGGCAGACTTACGACACTAACGTCAAAAAGAACCGACCCTGGAACTCTAAAGAAACTTCCAGACTGACAACGTCACCTGGACCTACGACATTTTGTTTGAAACCTAAGGTCAAGCGGAACTAAACTCATCTAAAACAAAAACTCAAGACATCTAGATCCGAACCAACAACCCGACACGGGGTCACACTCTCACCCAACAACCCGACACGGGGTCACACTCTCACCCAATGTGGAAGCATCCACCATGGCCAGCATGCCCAGGTAGACCCCCATGAAGAAGTCGGCGCAGGCCAGGTTGCAGATGAGGAAGCGAGGTACGTCCATCTTGGAGCGCGAGCTGACGGAGACGAAGAGGACGACGGCGTTGCCCAGAAGAGCCAGCATGAAGACGAACCACACCCCGCAGCGCAACGACCACCAGCCGAACAGGTCGGCACACGGCATGAAGGGACCTGCAGGGCAAGAAAGCACGTTGTTCAGGATGTCTGGGTGTTTGGGTCTGTCAGGGTGGAGACACTGTGGGGCAGAGCAATGCCTCTACCCTAGTTCATCACCGTGGAGCTGTGAGGTGTCCAGCGTGCAGGGGGTACAGTGAACTGAGTAGATGCGCGCGCGCGCGTGTGTGTGTGTGTGTGTGTGTGTGTGTGTGTGTGTGTGTGTGCGTGCGCGCGCGCGCGTGCGAACGCGCGAGTGCGTGCAAAGCTGAAGTGCTATAGCGACTGAATATCCATTGTTTATATTGTATTGCAAAACGGAACCTGTCAAGCGAGACTGTTTCGGAAACATACTTGAAGAGTCGTCATTAACCGCTTTACGGACACAAAAATGTCATTCAATTACATTTTCACCTCTTGACCATAAGAACAACCTTCTTAGTTGTCTTCAACCAGCAATCAGATCTGGCCGCAGTGCGGAAACCATACGCTTATTTAACCATAATAAACGATCTTATTGCACGAGATTCTGACGTTTCAGTTCTTACACTCCCCCACTGTTCCGCCGCCTTTAATACGAGTGGACACTCTCTTCTCTTCATCAGAATTTAGAACATCTTTTAATCTATAGCTCGGAGATTGTTCCTACCGATTTGGTTGATGGGAACAAAGATTCCTCGTCAAAGAGCTGTCCTCTTTACCGTGTTCATCGTGAGCAGGGCATCCTACAGGGTTCTCCGTTAGTCCATTTTCTCTATGTTGTTCACCTCACACTCTTGTCCAGAATTACTCAGCGTTACTGTTTGTCACATCAAGACAATCAATCTAACGTTTCTCAAGAATTCTTGTTTTACACTGCCGAGCTGATGATACGGATGTTTAAAAATTATATGCAACTTAATAATAACTGCTCAAACAAATAGACAAATTACCCCCCCCAAAACGAAAACAAAACCCCACACACACACACATCAGACAAAAAAAAAATCTTACTAGTTAACAAATTGACCAGGGTGTTGTTGTCGATCCCCAAAACGTTTTCAAATTACCCTTCTTTCCCTGGTCCTATACAAATCAGCGCCACTAACATTCTTTTCATCAGTATGTTGTCCGTACCTTTCTCCTCGATCGAAACAAAACCTTTTATCATCAGACATGTTCTATCTGCTGAGCTCCTCATTTGGACTTGCGTGGAGCCATCGCCATTCACTATCGTTTATCAGGAAATGCGGCAGAATCCGTGAAATATGTATTCATTCAGTCCAAGCAGGCACAGATGCCATTCAACACTAGTCACCATACCAAAATTTCAGCCGGGCAGACATTTAAGGAATACGGGAAAATGCTGCAAGTTTTGTCATCAGGCCATAAATGCGCGAACTCCCCAATCCCCTGAGCTATCGTCTTCTTTCCACCCCCCCACCCCACCCCCCCTCCTTCCTCGCTCCACCCGGACCCTTCACACACAACCTCGTCCTTCTCTCCTTCGTACATTTCAGTTCTTTCAGTGTCGAGCAGGATTCTCCGCGCCGTTCTGTCTTTCACCACGCTGCTTCACTGTCCGTTCCAGCACAAATAGCAGTTTGTGTCGCCTGGGCTATGATCAGACCCGACACTTTTTAACTTGGTTGCCTTCCTGATGCGGCCTTCGCCGTTGGGCGCGCTGTATCTGAACCCATGACTTTTGCTTCTGTTTACCCATCAGAATGGATGTGTCTTCCGACTGTAGCTGGGGCCCATTCTGTTGTTGCCTTGGGTTCCTTTACGTGGGTAAATGCATAATGAGGACGGGAAGCAGGGAGGAGGGGGTTTGAGGGGAGAGAGAGAGTGACAAGGGGGTGAGTTATCCTTGGAGTGGCAGACAGAGACACAAGAGAGAAAACGCAATTGTCATGCAAATAAAACTTCTCTGACTCCCAACTTTCACTCGCGGTCTTACACGATCTCCCGCATTCAACCTTTCCTCTTGTTAGGCGACAGTTTCCCTTTGAGTTCTTATGTATTTTAACCCTTTCTTTGTAAACGTATTTGCAATAATGTTAAAATAAATTCTTCAGAACTTCCGTTCACCAGTTTCTCCTCTATCACAGCAACATTTCATGGAAAGATTACTTAGCACACATTAATCAATATAACAAGCCCCACAGGCTTCAACCTTGGACAACAAGACCTTCAATGGACTTTACCAGCCAAGGCCAACAAGGCCGCACAAAAGCATCTTCTTCTAGTTGGCCACCAGACCACACTATTTCTAAATAACCAGCATTGCCCTTCAAGGCTACAAGTAAGTAGTTACAGTCTTCCACTCTCAAATCATCCCAACCTAACTGAGACCTCAGTCAGTCACTATTTGTTTCATCCATTTTCTTCAATTTATAGACTTCCACTGTCTGACACTAATTCATTCTTTTGATTTTTGTTACATTGGGGACTTAGAGGGGCAACTACTCTGACAGAGAAAAATCCCTTTCCATGTTTCGGCCTACACTGGCAATTCAGTGCCTTAATTTACAATCAAACTTTTTTTTTCAACAGAGGTGAGGACAACTCCCACACAGCACTTCTGAAAAACAGCCCCTGTAAAAGATGAACACAGCTGAGGCAAGTATCTCTCTCTCTCTCTCGAACACCTCTGCTGTCACTGACTGCTATCTTAGCCAGGTAGTCCAGCGACAGCCAGTGAGCACCGTTATCCTATCACAACCAAAAATCATGCTTTTCTTGCAGTGAAGCCCAAATCATGCTTTGCCTGCAGTGAAGCCAAAATCATGTTTTTCTTGCAGTGAAGCCAAAAATCATGCTTTTCTTGCAGTCAAGCCAAATCATGCTTTACATGCAGCCAACCAAAAATCATGCTTTTCTTGCAGTCAAGCCAAAATCATGCTTTTCCTGCAGTCAAGCCAAAATCATGCATTGCCTGCAGTCAAGCCAAAATCATGCTTTACTTGCACTACACTCCTAGATATTGCTAAAACTTGCCAGGCAAGCTAACTTGTTAACTGAATCACTGACCCCCTCAGGGAGTGTGAGTGGAAGCAGAAACACTTTTCACATCGTTTTACCTTAGACTACATTTTGAACTTTTTAACATAAGGGACATTACTAGTGTTAACTCTAGGTTTACTGACCATCCCCTTGAGCTAGAGTCTAAAGCAGCTTTTAACGATGAATAAAAAGAAAAGGGAAATATTTTTCAAACATGTGCATTTGATATGGTGCACATGACAGAGGGTGAGGAAGGTGAATGACAATGGAGGGTGGAGTGAGGGGTAGATATAGTGTGTGTGTGTGTGGGGTGTGTGTGTGTGTGTGTGTGTGTGTGTGTGTGTGTGTGTGTGTGTGTGTGCGTGCGTGCCCGTGTGTGCCTGTGCGTGTGTGTGTGTGTGTGTGTGTGTGTGTGTGTGTGTGGTGTGTGCGCGTGTGTGCGTGCGTGCGTGCGTGCCCGTGTGTGCCTGTGCGTGTGTGTGTGTGTGTGTGTGTGTGTGTGTGTGTGTGTGTGTGTGTGTGTGTGTGTGTGTGTGCCCGTGTGTGCGTGCGTGTGTGCCTGTGCGTGTGGTGTGTGTGTGTGTGTGTGTGTGTGTGTGTGTGTGTGTGTGTGTGTGTGTGTGTGCGCGTGTGTGCGTGCGTGCGTGCGTGCCCGTGTGTGTGTGTGTGTGTGTGTGTGTGTGTGTGTGTGTGTGTGTGTGTGTGTGTGCGTGTGTGTGTGTGTGTGTGTGCGTGCGTGCGCGTGCGTGCCCATGTGTGGTGGTGTGTTTGTGTGTGTGTGTTGTGGTGTGTGTGTGTGTGTGTGTGTGTGTGTGTGTGTCGTGCCCATAGTGGTGGTGGTGTGGTGGTGGTGGTGGTGGTGGTGGTGGTGGTGGTGGTGTGTGTGTGTGTGTGTGTGTGTGTGTGTGTGTGTGTGTGTGTGTGTTGTGTGTGATATGCGATATTATACACAGCCATCACCACTAACGTGAAGCTAGGAGCCCTTTCATCGTATTTTGGGAGCTTACCCATTCCCACCACCACCCCGTAACCAACAACACACACACACACACACACACACACACACACACACAACGAGAGAGAGAGAGAGAGAGGGAGAGAGAGAGAGAGAGAGAGAGAGAGAAACATGACCAAACAAAGAATGATCCCCCCCCCCCTACCCCGCCAGCAAAATCAGAAACGCACACGCACACACACACACACACAAAAGACTAATGCACGTGATACTCGTTCCAGTCCCTGACCTGGTTTGGGCTTGCAGGTGAGGGGCGGGTTGGCCATGACCAGGTTCTTGATGTAGACGTCCCCGTGGCCCGGCTCATAGTCCTCCAGGTACAGCTCCGCCTCCGGGGAGAAGTCGTACTGGTCCGGTCGTACTCGTTGTTCTGGATGTCCTCCCATAGCTCTGTCGTATGGTTGTCTGGCAGAGAGAGAGAGAGAGAGAGAGAGAGAGAGAGAGAGAGAGGAGAGAGAGAGCAGAGAGAGAGAGAGAGATTCTTTATTTACGAGGATAATAGATGAGCACTGATGGGCTTTTTTACGTCCACTTCTCGCAAGCGGAGACTACAACGTGCAGTGAAATAGAATAATGTATGGAAACAAACAAAAACAAAAACCAAAAAAAAACAAAACGTTCATGCAATCATAATGGAATATCAAATGAAAATAAAAGAGAAAAGAAAACAGAGAGAAGAGAGACAGAGACAGAGACAGAGAGAGCGAAATTTTATTTTTCCAGAGTAACGAGATAAGCATGTCATTATACATGTTTTTTCCCCCCACCCAACCCCAGATGAGAGAGAGAGAGAGAGAGAGAGAGAGGGAGAGAGAGAGAGAGAGAATTATGAGGCCACTGGCCAAGATGCAAGGGGTGGAGGTGGGTTGTTACATATTTGAATGGGGGTAAGTAACAAAATGGACATGTAAATTCGAAAGGGAAGATCACCCAGTTTACCAATAGAGGAACGAAACAAAACGCCAACATTATCTTGTTACAGGTTTTCGCTATTAGAAGCCTGAGAGACAGCGGGAGGGAGAGAGAGAGAGAGAGACAGCGGGGGAGAGAGAGAGAGAGACAGGGGGGGGGGAACGGGTGAGAGGGAGGAAGGGAGACAGAGGGAGAAAGACAGGAGGCAAAGAGAGAGAGAACGAACGAACGAATTTTATTTTAAGAGGATAGTGGATTAATTGAATCATTTTTACATCCAGGCCGGGGGGGGGGGGGGGGGGGGGGGGGGGGGGGGGGGGGGTGTCGATATATAGTAAAAAGCAAATCAGAAAAAAATGCAACAATTCCTTGCATGGGAACCTTTGACAAAAAAGAAGTATAGAAGAAAAAGAAACCGGTGATACCACCACCACCACCACCACCAACAACAACAACGAGACAAAATGATCAGGGCAATAGGGGGAGTGTAAATGGAGAGAGAGAGAGAGAGAGAGAGAGAGAGAGAGAGAGGAGAGAAGAGAGACCGACCGACCGACCGACTGACCGACCGACCGACCGACTGGCGAAAGAAAGGCAGAGATAAAGGAAGAGAAAGACAATGAAGCAAATATAGATAATCACCTACGAAAAACTTTGAAAAAACACATTAATGGCACAGGATGATCACTGCAATTTGCGTAGAATTAAGTCAACTTCGAACATCACATGTTTGTTAAATTGAATCTGAATTGAGAATTATTAATACATTTTCGGGTATAGTGCAGTCAATCTGAGACATTCATAAGATATTTGTGAAAATTAGACTTGAACTTTTTAAAGTTTGATTGATTTTTTTTAAGCTCTTCAGGAATATGGTTCTATAGCCAACCACCGGAATACGCCAGACTAGACTTGTATAGATTAATCATGGCAAACGGGAGGTTTATTTTATGTGAATGTCGATAGTCGTTAAAAGTGAACATATTGTTAGAGAAAGTGGAGCATTTCCATGGAGTACCTTATGCATAAAGAGTCCTTTATTGTATAGAAGTTTGGCTTTAAATGGGAGAATGCCTGATTGCTTATAGTCTGAATCTACCAGTGAAGATGGATGACATAATGTTACTTTGACAGCTCTTTTGTGAAGGCTAATTAGTGGTTTGAGTGAATTCTTGCTCGCTTAGTCCCAAAGTGTTGAGGCATAGTCGATAATAGGCTGAATATAAGAGTGAAAAAATAGTTTTCTTGCATGCAAATTAAGAAGTTCTTAATCCTTTTTAGAAGATGTAGTTTTCTTGCAACGTTTTAGATAAAGACTCTAAGTGTTTTGACCAAGTTAGATTATTATCTATTGTTATTCCTAAGACTTTGTGATGGATACTTCTTTGATGGTTTCATTAGAAATACAAAGTACTGGTAGATTCTGGCTTAGAATTTGACGCTTCTGTCTAGTAGTTATCATCATGAATTTAGTTTTTTGAGGTGGATAGCCATGTGATTAAATCGTGTCCATTTAACCAAAAAAACTGATGTTTTTCTTGGATGTTACTGCAACCTGTTTGGCATCAGAATTACTTGTGTCTAAAGTTGTATCATCAGCGAACATTTCGCTGTTTATTTTCAAGTACAATGGCAGATCATTGATGTAAATGAAAACAACAGAGGACCTAATACTGACCCTTGTGGGACTCCAAATTTGTTGGGAAGAAAATTAGATTTGTATGTATTTAAGGACACAATTTGTTGTCGGTTGGACAGAAAAGATGAAATCAGTTTCAGTGTTTTGTATGATAGCTTTACAAAGTTAGTTTTCTGAGTAAAAGTTCATGATTTATAACGTCGAAGGCTTTTGCGAAATCTACGAAGAGAATTCCTGAAAATTGTTTGCAGTTCATGTTTAATAGCCATCTATCTATTAGTCTAGTTAGCACTGTGTGGCATGAATGGTTTTCTCTGAACCCCGATTGATTTGGGTGGATTTAAATCGTATTTTACTGCATGGGAATGGAGACATTATTGATGTGGAGTTCTAATGGCTTAGAAAGAACTGATAGAATCGAAATAGGTCTATAATTTGATGGATCAGTAGTGTTTCCTGATTTGTATATTGGTATGATTTTTGCCATTTGCAAGGTATCTGGAAAGCATTGTTTATCTATACAGAGGTTGTAAATGTAAGTTAACGTTTCTGCGATAACGGGTGCGGAGAGCTTTAGAATTTTACCGTCTATACGTCAATTCCACGAGTGGCTGTCTGTTTCAATCGCCTAGTGACACGAAAACAGAATGAACATCTAGATGGCTGATATCTAAATCTGAATGGATATTTTTTCCCCTGCAGTATTTTTGTAATTCTTCTAGGTCATTATCATTTGATTTATCATCATGAATTATTTGATCTGCTACTGTTGTAAAATGGTGATTTAGTTTACTGGCAGATATATCATTCATAATATTTGGAGCAGAGGAAACATGTTTATTTGTTAATCCATGGATGGCTTTCCATACGGACTTGCTGTCTTTCTTTTCACTAATTAAGTTTGAAAAATATTTCTTTTTCTCTGCTCTAATGAGAGAAGTTACTTTATTTCTTTGTTTTTTTTTTATATTCTTCACGAGGGCCATTTTTTAACAGGTACTCTCTTTGTAAATAGCGTTCTGTATCTCATTTGTTAGCCAAGGAGGTTTTATCCGATATTTGACTCTTTTGGTTTGGAGCGGGGCATGTTTGTTGTATATACTATAGAAGATGGATAGACCAAGCTTCTAGAGCCTGATTGGGTTCTGTATATTGATATCACTATATTTAGAGGTGAATTTAAAAGGTCAGAGATAAAATTTGTCACGATCAAATTTTGAAAAGTTTCTAAAGGTAATCGTTTTATGGTTTAACCTTGGAATTTTGATACCCTTTTTTGACCAAGTGCAACAAATCGGGAAGTGATCACTGCATCCATAAACAGGTACACTTGTCTCAAGAAGGTTTCTGGATTTGTAACATATAAATGGTCTATTCAGTGTTTCAGAAATCTCAGTGACCCTTGTAGGAGTGTTGATTAGCTGAGTAAGACTAAGTGACTCAAAAACATAGTTCCACTGTTTATTTGATTTTAGTAGATCTATATTAAAATCCCTAATTCATGATGTCTTTCGATTCGTCATGTGCGTTTTCCATCATAACATGAAACGGTCAACCCAGTCGACATGTTCAGCTGGATTTCCAGAGAGAGAGAGGAGAGAGAGAGAGAGAGAGAGAGAGAGAGAGATGAGAGAGAGAGAGAGAGATGCTTTGCTGGGATGGGAGATGTGGGAGAGGGGTGAAGGAGGGGAGGATGGATGGATGGATGGAGAGGACTACCCCCCCCCCCCCCCAGTCCTCTCATTCTTGAACTCGTCCCCCCGCCCACCCAAAAAGAACAACAACAACAACAAAACCCTTCCTCTTCCTGACCTTAACCAAGCCTTCTCCAAAAAGAAACACTCAGATAGCCATGTCGCATTCACGTCCAATTTGTTTCGGGAGCCGCCTTGATATTGGTTTAATTTGTTGGTTTGAGACAGAGACAGACACAGAGAGAGAGAGAGAGAGAGAGAGAGAGAGAGAGAGAGAGAGAGAGAGAGAGAGAGAGTGCAGTGTGTGTGTGTGTGTGTGTGTGTGTGTGTGTGTGTGTGTGGTGTGTGTGTGTGCGCGCGCGGGCGTGTGTGTGTGCGTGTGCGCGCGTTCGTGTGTGTGTGTGTGTGTGTGTGGTGTGTGTGTGTGTGTGTGTGTGTGTGTGTGTGTGAGTGAGAGAGAGAGAAAGAGAAAAAGAGAGAATGTATGCGCGCGCGCACGTGCGTATAAACGTATGTGTGTGTGTGTGTGTGTGTGTGTGTGTGTGTGTGTGTGTGTGTGTGTGTGTGTGTGTGTGTGTGTGTGTGTGTGCGTGCGCGCGCGCGCTCATGTGTGTGCATCCGTGCGTGCGCGCGCGAGTTTGTGTGCAGGTACTCACGCGCGGGGACGTAAAGGGGCATGTAAACTATCCCTTCTTACCGAAGTGGGTGGTCCAGAAGTCGGACAGGTTGTAGTAATGCTCTTGCCAGATGCCGGCGTCAGGGTTGTTCAGCCACTTCACCTGCTCGTCCATCTCCACCGTGTCCGTGGGCTGAAAGGCACATGTGACGTCACCATGCGTCATCTTGTGATGTCATCAGATTAGGGTCTGATGACGTCATAAACCTGTTTTTCTCTACTTTCCCAAGGAAAAACGGTTATGAGTCTTCGAGGGAAATAAGTTATCACAAGGATATAAGTAATCATCACGTCTTTTTGGTATAAAAGGAAAACAGTAAATAGCCTGAAAGGAAAGAAAAAAGAACAAAAAAAAGGGGGGTGGTATTCCAGGGAAAACAGGTTATATCGATGTTTTCCAGAAGGATGATAACCGTTTACCGTGGAAACAAAGGATGACAACTGATTTCCTGTTCTCTCTCTCTCTCTCTCTCTCTCTCTCTCTCTCTCTCTCTCTCTCTCTTAAGGACAATAATAATGAGTAATGTTATGCGTCACCAAGCTGGTATTTTCCCATGTGTGAGCCGGACCCTGGTTGTCTGAAAGGAAGGCGTGTCACCTTGGCCTTAATATCTGCGGCGGTGACGGGTCACCTTGGCAGCGAAATGGACTTTTGGCAAGTGAAAGAAGTGGCGATAGTCAAGAAAATCTCTCTCTCTCTCTCTCTCTCTCTCTCTCTCTCTCTCTCCTCTCTCTCTCTCTCTCAGAGGGAGACGTGGGCAGGAACATTATTGACGACAGCTTTGTCATGTTGCGTACGTCTCTAGTGTCTGGGTTTTTTTGTTTTGTTTCACTCACCCACCAGCAGTTTTACACAAATGAAAAATGAAGAAGAAGAAGAAGAAGAAGAAAAGGAAGAAGAAGAAGAAGAAGAAGAAGAAGAAGAAGAAAAAAAGAAGAAGAAAAAGAAGGAGAAGAAGAAGAAGACGACGACGAAGAAGAAGAACAAGAAGAAGAAGAAGAAGAAGAAGAAGAAGACGAGACGACGAAGAAGAAGTCAAAAACAATTTCTTTCCACGCATTCAGTTTGCTCCAAGTGTTTAGATTTAAACTGACGAGGAAGTAAGCTAATGATTAAATAATCAAATGTTATATAAACAAACAGATTTGGATCAACATATTTCGACATGGACGTGTAGCTGACGTGTAAAATCACGGTCCGACTTCGACAGACCTCCTCTGTTCCTGTGAGAAGAACTGATAGGTCAGTGACGTCACTTCCTCCCTAATGCATTTGGCTCCTAATAAACCAAGCCCATTCGGTTCGGTGTTTGGCATGAACGCTTTTTTTTCTGTGTCTTCGTCTACCCCCCCCCCCCTCATTCCGACTCCCAGTCCACAGCCACACCCTGCCTTATCCATGTCAAGCCGCCATGAGGCCACCCAACAGAAGAGACACTGCACTGCTGCTGAATCATTTCGGTGGCGTTCCCTGGCGACTGTTCTGAGCCAACATAACGCAGGAAAGCACATACTAAGCCCTGTTCTGACGACAAGGATTGCTCGGTCGTGAAACTAGCGCGAGCGAGCGCCACCCCCCCCCCCCAACCTACTTCCGAAGGGCACAGCAACCACATCTGACCAGTGAGAGTCCCTCTGAATTTGCCGGTATTGGCGACTTCGACGCAAACTCACCAAGGGCTGATCGATGGGGATGAAGAAGGTGATGCTGTGGAGCTCCACTGCCGAGTTCTGAGCGGCATGACAGGGCTGTGTTCTACGTTTCCTTTCATAATCTACCAGGCCCGTGAGATACACAGATGGGCCTACCTGCCGTGCTGGTCAGAAAATTTGAGCAACACTCTTAAGAGATGGCCCACGAAGTGGATCAAACCTGACTGTGTGGAAACCAGTCACGGGTCGACAAATCCCACAAATACAAAACGGCTCTGACGGGAACCGAACCCACGGCACGACCTCGCTGCGCTAACCACTGCGCCACAGCGGCTGGATCAAGAATTAGAATTTCAGTTTAGGTTTCGTGATAGCCCAGCCGCCGACCCCACATGACCCTTGAAGGCCTGATACCACGTGGAGGAAGAAAAGCCCCTCCTATCTTTGAAAAGAACACTCAATTACGCCCGTACACAACAATTTGTATCACATACTCAGCAGGCGTGTGCACAGCAGTTTGTATCACATGGTTATACACAAACGGTGGAGAAAATTACACTGTGCTGAGTCCGCCAGCATCATCTGCTCAATTCGTCGCCATCAGATTGAAAGAAAAAGATATTAAAACGCAACAGAAAATGCATCAAAACCCTATATCAATAGAAAAAAAAAAGCACGGAAGAATTAGTATTAAGTGCTCATCTCCCGAAGCCAGACTCCAACTGCCTAGTCTGTATATTACAAACAACAATATCAACAACAACAACAACAACAACAAATGCTATGCATTACAAGGGGAAAAAAAGAGTTCCCGGAGCATAGGTAGATACGTGTGACTCAAATTCTTTAAGAAACAAAAAAGAAAAAAAAGAAAGAAAAGACAGCGGACGACAGTACAGACAGATTAAAAAAAAAAAAGAGGTAAGAGTTATAAGAGTTGGACGAAGTAGGGGAGGTTACCAGCACATAATTTCCTGAAGACGTAGCTACAGGTGGTACTGAAAGACTCGCCCTCCCCCACCCCCGTCACCACATTCTCTTTTCCTCCAGCCATCTCCCCCCCTCTCCCCTAACTCCCTTCCCAGCCGAGTGAAGGGAAAAAAAACCCCCACTGAGATGATGACTGTTTTTTTTTCTTTCTTCTCTCATCCTTTTGCTTTCAATAAACCGAATGTCATTCGTCTTGTCTGAAAAGAACCCACAGGTCCAAACGCGTTGCGTCTATGTTGAAGTCTCTTTGTTCCATTCGTCTGGCGGTCCCGTAGTTCTACTTTTGCTCATAAAGACATGTGAACGTTTCTTATGACCCAGACGAGGGGAACAGGTCACAGTGGCAGAAGAAAAACTACCTGGATGACAGTAAAGAAACAGAAAAGACAACACACACACACACACACACACACACACACACACACACACACACAACTCACACACACAACTCACACACACACACACAGACACACACACAACTCACACACACACACAAACGTGCGCTTGCGCTTGCGCTTGCGCGCGCACACACACACGCACACAAAGCAGATTCAAAGAGAATGAAAGGAAAGAGGAAATTACAAGCAAGCAATTTCCAGAGACGAGGATGCAGTCTGGAGTGAAAAAAAGCCCCCGGTAATGTCGCCCCCACATCCCCTCCTCCCGCCGATAAAAAAAAAATGTCGGTAAACGCTTTGTAGATAATGACTCGCCCCTGAAGTCTGAGCAGCAGGAGTCTGCCCCACACCCACCCGAGGCTAGATCAACAGGTCCAAGCCGCAGGCTGTACCGACCAATCGCCATGAAGTTAACAAAAAGTTCGACCAATCACATAACTCGACTTACGCATTAACATGTGCAAAATATAAAGCAAGACAGACATGAGGAAAAAAAACCCAACAACATACACACACACAAACACACACACACAGAAGAAAGGTTGAAGAACAGTTTCTGATTCAGCTTCTCTCCGTTGAAATTTCTTCTTCACCTTCAACATGGACAAGATCAACAATGCGGGACGAAAGGTAAAGAAAGGAAATCTTTTCGAATGAAGTGCAACCATTATTTTTTGTGCCCCCCCCCCCCTCCTTCTCCCCATTCATGCACCCCCCAAAATAACGTCCTCTAAATGACAGGAAGGATTGTAAGCTTTTAAAAAAAAAGAAAAGAAAAAAGAAATATACTTTTACGCTCTTATATGGCAAAGGGTGGGGCCATCGAAAACTTCAGCACCACCATCTCAGTTGGGAGGGGGGGGGGGGGGGGGGGGGGGGGGGGGGGGGGGGGGGGGGGGGGGGGCTGGCCCATATACAATTTGCGCCTCGCCGATGACATAGGCAGGACTCGGCAGAAGCAAGGACGAATTGCAAGCACGCTAAGAAGACCGAGCCAGCGCATATGGGATGGAAATCCGCGCAGACAAGAGCAAGGTGATGGTGAACGGCAGCAACGAAGACCAGACCGGACCGCCAACATCGCAATGAACGGACAAAAGCTGGAAGAGGTGGAAGCGTTCAAATACCCCGGGCCCACGCTCATGAAAGACGGTCGTTCTTCAACAGAAATCAAGGTCAGTCTGGCTCTTGCCACTTCACGTACGGCAAAGCTCACAAAGCCGTGGAGAAGCAACCAGATCAGCTGCCCAGCAAAACTCCAGCTACACAAAGCCCTCGTCCTCTCAATCTTCCTGTGCGGGTGTGAGAGCTGGACCTTGATGGCAGGCAGAGTTGGAGAGAAGGATCCGGGCCTTTGAAATGAAGGCACACAGAAGATGCTCCAATCTCCTGGACCGAGCACAGAACCAACGACTCTGTCCGAAAGCAGGTGACCACACCGGCGGGACCACAGGAACCCCTCTTGGCAACGGTCAAGAGGACAAAGCTGATGTGGTTTGGCCACGTGACACGACACCTCTCACTGCCCAAGACAATCCTACAAGGCATGCTCGAAGGAGGAAGACGCAGAGGCAGGCAGAGAAAGAGCTAATCGGAGAAAGTGATAGAAAAACAAACCAACCTCAGGCTGCCAGAACTCCGGCGAGAGACAGAGGACAGGCTGCGATGGAGAAGAAGATCGACGGATTCGTCCCTCATGTCCCCCCTACGACCACTTAGGTCACGGGGAATGGGAAGATGATGATGGCAAAGGGAGATAATCAAAGACGGCGATGAGACTAAGAACTAATTCTACGCTGTTTACCATCGCAACGGCCACAACATGTAAGATGGCCAGTCGATTCTGAAGACAGCCATCCGCGGGATTCAACCCCACCAACACATCGTTTGACTGCAAAACTCGATTCCCTACAGCTGAGCTGTCTGGGCAACCCTGAAGAAGACCATCAGCCGCAGGGGGCAGTTTTATTGCGTCTGACCCCAGTGTCAACCTCAGGCCACGTGTGCAGACTGTGGCCGATGATGGTCTTTGTATGGCTTCCCCAAGTCGTCAAAAGTCAGCGACCTTTAAATCGCGCCGCTTAGTTTGGAAATGAGATGAAACTTCAGAGCTGGCAAACTGCTTTTCTTTCTCTTTTTGTGTGTGTGTCAATGTTCGATTAGTCTTTGGCTTTCTGTGACTTCTTTGTCGATCTTTTCCGAGGTTTCCATACACAACGCGTCTCAGCATATGGGCTTACAGACAGATAGATATACACGCATACAGTCCCCAGCGCGAGCACACACACACACACACACACACACACACACACACACACACACACACACACACACACACCATTTACACACTAATCATTTTCACACACACACACACACACACACACACACACACACACACACACACCTCCCCATAAACACACACACACACACACACACACATTATATACACACACATACTGCCCACTCAAGTCTAGCTCTTGATTCAAAGGGTATCTCACCCATTTTTACAAATCTATTTTGACCAAATACACGGTTTTGGTATGTGGTCGTATTGCGAAACACAGCCCCGAATCAGCCGCCTGTGCTCTCATCTTGCAGTGAGAGCAGCATTTCCTGCGGATTGGGTAAGCGAGAAGCTGAAACAGGAACGAGAGCCTCGATTTCGATAATAGGGGGGTTTCCCGACTGATGACGTAGAAAAGCCAAGTCGCTCTTCGTGTTCGGCTGAAGTGAGATATGTGTGCTGTGTCTGGTTGCGGAATTTCATCAGGAAATAAGCAAAGAGTAAGCGTTCACGCTTTTCCAGGTGCTTCCAGCCAGTTTAGGCGATTGTGGATAAATTTTGTCACCACGAGGAAAGATTTTGTTCTTCGGGACAGTTATTATGGCATTTGTGGTCGTCACTTCGAAAGCAGTTTTCCAAGACCAACACACCTGGAAAGTAAAGGTGGAAGCTGGAATTCGGGTCCGAAGACAGCTGAAAGAGGATGCTGTGCCAACTATTATAACAGAAAAATGTATTAAAGCACTCTTTGTTCATTCGCCAGCTGCAAGTGCAAGCCTCAAACGCAACAGTGACACGGATTCTGTCAGGAGCAAGAGAGCCAAACTCAGAGGCGTAAAGAAGGTAAGGTTTGTGGAATGGGTGGTTGATCGTTTTGGGTTTCATTTCATTCTCAGTGTATGGTTGGTGTAAAGATAGTTGTTGGTTTTTGTTGAGTGTTGGCATCAAACTAAAACATACATTGTTACTGTCATAGTGGCAGTCAGGCAGTCACACTGCCTGCTGCCACTGAAACTGTTGCATGTTTGCGATTGATTTTTTCCCCTGCTGTTACTGTTTCCAACAAAACTGAAGTTACGATTCTTATTAAGAAGAAAGTGTCCATGTCCACAAATAACAACTTGTTGGACTCCAGTGAGTAATAGTTTGGGTTTTTATTTTTCAGGACATTGCTGAACATCAGGCACCCCTGCAAGTTCAAGTTTCCGCCCAACAACCATATGCTTTAGTAAGTGAATTATTTATCAGTATTTGGACACAGGATGGTGATTTAGCGTGCATTTTAAGATATATGCAGGTGTGGTATGTCTGTATGCTACACACTGCCCTGGTAAGAGAATAATGAGCTTAGATCTGCTGCTTAGATCTGCATCAGTTTTTACAATAACAGCCAGAATCTTTGACTGCAATATATTGTAAAAGACCCCTCAGATTCTAATTGTCATTGTGGAACTTCAGAATTTTAAGTGTAGAGAGTGAGCTTGAAAATGAGGAATGTAAAAAAAAGTGTGTGTGTGTGTGTGTGGGGGGGGGGGGGGGGGGGGGGGGGGACTGAAAGTGAACAGGTATTGAAAGATTTCTACAGCAGGGAAGGAGAATTAGTGTGATGATGCAGTAGCTGACAAACTCCTGTTCAAAGGAAAAGGCAATTATCTGATAGATCTAAACAACTGAAAGAAAATGTGGTTGATCACATAATCATTTTAAAGTTATTTACATACTACGGTAATGTGTGTGTGTGTGTGTGTGTGTGTGTGTGTGTGTGTGTGTGTGTGTGTAAAAGATGCATGTGTGTGCATGTTTATATCATGTACTATCTGTGTCGTGCGTATGTGTGTACCTGTACATAATTGGTCAACCTGTAAAATGTCGAACTGCCTGGAAAGAAACACAAGCGTCTGATGGCGACGGAGGTGGTACTGTACAAGGAGTTGTAGGTTCAAACTGGTACGGCTGAACTCCATACACTTCAGTGAAAATTTCACGTTGGATGTCCTCTTCGTTGGAACTTGACTCGTAGCTTGGAGCATCTGCCATTATCGCCGGAAATATAGTTGAGTTTTACGTCCTCATAGCGAAAGCTTTTAGGGACATGTCTTTCATTCACAGTAATTTTGGCATTGATACGTCACTTGCGGAATCCCCGACTCTCGTCTCTTTCCGTACTAGTGCTCGGCAATCTCCGTGGCGAGTCACGATTTGGCTACTTGCACGACCCGAAACACGGATAGAAGTGAGTTCCAGAAGAAAAGTAACACGTACATCGAAACACTCTCGATCATACTTTTGAACAACCCAAACATGCTATTTAGGGGTGAGTACCCCTTTAAGCTTTGCCCTGCAGCTCTTCAACATAATGGATCCCTGGCAGCCCTGCTGATGGAGCCAAACAGATGTCGTTTGCTGGTTCTGCCCACCCCCGCTTTGGACAACCACAAAGGTCACCACAGCGCTCACTGGGGAAGAGTCTATACTCATACCTCCTTCACACTGAACACAAGTCTGTCTTTGAAAGTTGCGTCTTATAACCGAGACGGATTCTGATGACTACTGATTCCCTGCACGGAAATTAAGGGCTCAGGGTATGTGTGTGTGTGTGTGTGTGTGTGTGTGTGTGTGTGTGTGTGTGTGTGTGTGTGTGTGTGTGTGTGTCTGTATGTATGTATACGTGTGTGATGTGTGTGTATGTATGTATGTGCGTGCATGTACGTGTACGTGTGAATGTATGTTCGTACGTACGTACGTATGTAAGTACGTATGCACGTATGTATGTATGAATGTATATATGTGTATGTATGTATGTATGCATGCATGAATCTGTCTAGCTCATTTTTTTAATGTATGTAGCTATCTACCAAAAAAGCGAAACGATACAACTGCAGTGGGAAAACATCAAAGTAAGAAGGTAACCACGAGAGAGAGAGAGAGAGAGAGAGAGAGAGAGAGAGAGAGAGAGGAGAGAGAGAGAGAGAGAGAGAGGAGAGAGAGAGAGAGAGAGAGTTTGTTGAGAGACACCCCCACCCCCTCCAATGAATGGTTTGCAGCCCATCATCTTACAATGGAGGCAGACTGTAGGAAGTCGCAGCAGTGGTAGGCATAGTTGAGGACCAGGGAGTACACCTTGGGGAAGGCCTCTTTGGGCGGGAAGTCGCGGAGATTCTTGATGTCGAACGTCTGCAGCTTCTGCAAATTCTTCAAGCCTTGGGTCGGAAGGGTGGAGATCTGATTGTCTCCCACATTCCTGGGGGAAAAAAAAAACAAAAACAAAAACAACCTCAACCAAAGAGCTGATTTATTTTAAGAAAGGAAAATACGAACAATGATACAAGGCCAAGAACTCCCCATCCAACAAATATATGCGTTCCACCCCTTTTCTCCCAAATACCCCCTTCCAACACCAAGAACATCTGCAAACACACATACACCTTCAACTTCATATAAACAATAACTGTCTCCCTTTCGCCCTCCGCCCCCCCCCCTCCAATGACCTAGATCCGGGCCACCAACCCCTCACCACCCCCGTCCCCGTCCTACTCTTCCGTACCCGGCAGAACATGCTGTACGATTTGCTTTGGTCGCCCTCATTCACTTCCTCCTTTCGTTTCATTTAAAAAAAATAGAATTTATATTTTTGGTGGTGCATTTTTTTTACGCTTGGATGAAATTGTTGACATTCGATGAGGCGTTCTCCTTTGACCTTTTTGTTGTTGTTGTTGTTGTTGTTTTATTGTATTTGAAAACGCTTGGATTACATTTCTTCCTCTTCGACGAGGTATTTTTTTCCACCTTTTTAAAAAATTTTTTTATTGCTAGAATGTTTTTTTCTTTAAAGCTTGGATTGTATTTTTTTTAACTCTTCAACGAGGTGACAGCCCTGACAACGGCCCTTTACGATCGCCTGGGTTGTAAGAAACATGACTTGAAGCTGAACGGAACTGCTCACAATTCCCTGATATGAACAGGTATCCGATGGCCACAAGAAGAGTAAGACGTCCGGCTTAAGGCCTCTTGGTCATGACGCGCCCTGTCACGCAGCAGGTGCTGCGTCTTCTTTCTTTCTTTCGCGTTCCCGGCCATGCTAGACCCGCAGTCCGGTGAGTACGGCGAAGTCCACAGTCCGCCACAGTGACCCCCCACCGGTCCCCACAGCTTCTCCTGGACCTCAACCAGACTGGGCCACGTCTGGCGCCTCAAGGCTTCAAAGGTGGGTGGGACTGTAGATGTGGGTGGGAGTTTGGGAGCCTGTGCCACGAGGGCACTGATCAGTAGGAGAGAGTTTGGGACCTGAGAGATGGGAAGAGGAGCTGGCAGTGTCCTGGTCGCAGCCTGAAGATGGTAACTTGATCTGCTCTGTCGAGTTGGTGGATGCTGTTTCTTCAGTCCCAATGTCCAGGCGTTGGCGCCCATGCTCTTGTGAAGTTGTTCCTCAGGATGTTTTTTTTTTTTTTTCCTGGTGCTGGTTGGAATCTCGGCACCCAAAAACAAACAAAACCAAAGCCATCCTTCTGACAGCAGATGGGGATCCAGGAGTCATAACTGGATACAACCTTGCTTGGTTAGAGTGTGCACAATTTCTGGTCCGGAAAAAATCGAACGCCACCGGGAGAGGACAGCAAACGAACGAGGGAAACCCATTGTTCCAACGATCTGAAACAAGGTTTGCGCCGGACGATACCAGAATGGTCTCGGTCAAATTCTCGGTGGGGCGTTCTCTTGTTTTGCTTTGGAAACCTGACTTGGACATGCATCTTGCGACGTTTTCTTCGTTTTCATTAAGAACTGGCTGTCGTCAGTGAGCAGAAATACAGATAAAAGAACTGAAAGATATGTTGCTCGAAAAATTTTTTTTTTTAGATTTTCCAAAATGGTAACCAGATAAGACGTCGTTTGTAGACAGACTATGTTATGAAGGCATTTGGATTTGATAGAATATGTTCTCATTTCAACCATTGCCATTACGGCTCTCTTACGTCATAAAAATGCCTGATTAAAAACTAATTGAAAATGGTGGAATAATATTCATAAACCAGTAGATCGATTGTAAACGCCCGCTGTGAAGTTTTGACATTTCTTCCTCCCCCCCCCCTCTCTCTATCTCACTGTGTGTGTGTTGTGTGTATGTGTGTGTGTGTTCGAATAATGTTTTATCTATTTCCCCTCTTTTCATATCCCTGTATATGCATTGCGCTTTATCATTTTGAATGTAACTAACTATCAAAAATATCAATACAAGCTATGTTGTGCAAACTCTCTCTCTCCTCCCCAATGTTCTCACTCCCTCCACTCGGTCTTCAGAAGAAACGAGAGCGGTGTGTTCACTGATCGCCTTTATACAAAGTGCTTTTTACCGACCCAGTTTCAGTTGCACGCGTTTGTTTTTAAAGATGAAAATTTGTGCTTTTTCAAAGTTATTTTGGTTTCAGTTGTCAGAGTTACACACGCCACGCGCGGAGGCGCACACAAGAGAGAGGGAGAGAGAGAGAGGAGAGAGAAGAGAGGAGAGAGAAGAGAAGAGAGCACGCTAAAACATTCGTTACGAAGCTTTGGAGTACGATTTTTTTCGATTGTCTCCTTATTCTCGATGAAAAAACTGCTTAACAAAGGGCCCAAAAAAAAAGCACCCCCTCATTCTTTCAAACTTTTGGACAACAACAACAACAACAAAAAAAAATACCTTTTAGTGTTTTTTTAAAAATCAGCAGCGAATAAGTTGTCCCCATGTTTTGTAGAATCTCTCCCTCTTCTCTCTCCATAACACTTTTCTCTTTTTAAAATTAAAGAAAAAGGCCCCAAAAAAAGTTCAAAAGAAAAAGATGGGAAATTACGTCCTGTTTTATATTAAGACGCCTTTCCATGCCCCCCCCCCCCCCCCCCCCCCCCCCCCTTCTTTTTTTCCCCTTTCCCCCCCCACCCCCCCCCCCCAAAAAAAAAAAAGAAAAAAAAAAAAAAAAGAAAAAAAAAAAAAAAAAGAAAAGAAAAAACTGTCTTTCCATAGCTCCTTTAAAAAGCGGGGGACAAAAGTTTTTTTTTTTTTTTTTTTAAAAAGAACAGAATTTGTTGTTATTTTAAAGCCTGTTACACAAAAAACCGAGCGACAAATACAAACTTTTAACAAAAAAAAAAAATCAATTATGGGGAAAAATCGAAAATTCTCGCTCAATTTTTTTTTCGTTTTCTGTTCTTATAAAAATATTAATAATAATGAATTTATATAGCCTATTCTCGGCAAAAGGGACCAAGCCCCTAAGCGTTTTTTCAATCAACACTTTTTTCACAAGGGCTGCTCCTGGGTAGTGCCGCTGAAGAGTGAGCCGGCGTTTCATTCAGTCTTTTTTCCCGTGCCCCCGTCAGTTCGTTCAATCGAGCACCATTTTCCTTCTTCCTTTTTTTTCTTTATTTTCCCGCAGGGGGTGATGCTATGTGTAACGTGTCTCCTCCAAGGGCCAAATGGCTACTCTTCCAAAAGTTGGGTGGGGTTTTAGGTGTGCAAGATGTTTACGGGCTTTCAGCCCCGGGAACCTGGGTTTTAGTCTCATTCGGGGGGCTGTATGGGAAAGGAGTCAGAAAAAAATTTTAAACTCCGAAAGAGAAAAACCCCCCTGTACCAAAAACCCCCCGGCGGAGGTTCGAACCCGTAACCCCAGGATCCGAGTCCGGCGCTCTACCAACTGAGCTATTCCGGTTCTTTCTCTCTTTGCTGAAGCCATTTTGCCCTCTCGTTTAAACTCTTCTGTGCGCCCATCCTGTTGGCTGTGCCCCTGTGTGTGTGTGTGTGTGTGGTGAGAGAGAGAGGGGGAGAGAGAGAGAGGGGGGAAAGGGAGAGAGAGAGGGGGAGAGAGAGGGGGGGGGGGGAAAAAAAAAAAAACCCAACCTACTACAAACACAGGAGGGAGAGAGAGGAGAGAGAGAGGAGGAGAGAGGGAAAAAGAGGGGGGGAGAAGGGGGAGGGGGGAGAAGAGAGAGGGGAAACCAGGGAGAGGGGGGGGGAAAAAAAAAAAAAGGGGGGGGGTGGGGGGGGGGAAAAAAAAAAAGGGGGGGGAAAAAAACAAAAAAGGGGGGGAAACCCAACCGCCATACCGGTTTCCCAAACCCCAAAACAACAAAGCACCCCCAACAAAACCCCCCCCCAACAAAAAATTCCCCCAAACCCCCTTCCCCCTTCCTTGCCCCACCCCACAAAGAACAAACTGCCCCCTTTTTTCCCCCCCAATTCCCGCCCTCTCCTCCCCCCCCACACCCCCCCCCCCCCGTCTCCCACCAAAAAACATCAAACCCGCGGGATAACAAGCCAGACAGGGAAGACAGCGCCCCTTTCAAGGGGCTCCAACGCTGCCAGGGGGTCGAAAGCCGAGGGGGGTCGATGGTCTGAATTGTTGTGAGCCAGATCCTGCAAATTGCACCCCCAACATTCGGTAAAGGAAAAAAAAAAAAAAATGTACATCGATCAAATAATAAAAAAGGGCAAGGCATTCAAATTCCCCCCTCCCTCCCCCCCCCCCCCCTCCCCCCGGTGGAATAAATGTGAAAACAAAATCACTGATTTTTGGGCCGAGCCCGAAAAACTCACCAGGAAAATGGGTAAGTAAAGAAAAAAACAACATATTAATAAAGGGGGCCCGACTCAGCAAAGTTCACCCCCCCAAAAAAAAAACAAAAAAAAAAAAAAAACCCAAAAACCCAAAAAAAAAAAATGAGAAGTTACAGTTTAAATCAATGTTTTGTGCCTAATCTTGGAAAGCTCAACCCAAAAACTGAGTAAAACAAAATGGGCAGAGAGGGAAAAAAAAAAAGACACAAAAATTTAAAGATCATGTGTCTATCTTGAAAAATTAACCCCCCCAAAACGGATAAGGTTAAAAAAACAAAAAACAAAAAGGTACTATTCTCGTAATGCTCACCTCAACACATACATAAGTAAAAAATAAAAAAAAAACACACAGAGATACAAATCGATTGTGTAGAAGTTCACTTGAAATATGAGTAACATAAAGAATATAAAGATTGAAGTCCACTGTTATATGCATGGTCTCTGCAAAACTTAACTCAATAAATTGGTTAGAAAAAAAATACAGAGAAACAAATTAATGTATGCCAGAGCTCCGCAAAACCTTCTCCAATACATCGCTACGAAAACCAAAACATAACAGGATAACTGATTATATGCCAGATTTCTGCCAAATTCACGCCAACACACAGGTGATGAAAAAAAACAAAACAGATACAAATCAACGATCGTGCGCTAGGTCTCAGCCTACAAAGTTCACCCAAAACATGAACGGGGAAAGAAAACAGATACCAATTAATGACTCTGTGCCAAATCACGTTCACACCCCCCCCCATAAAAAGATCGAGTCAAAAATGTCTGTAAATTATCCCCAAAACTTTGGCTAAGAAAAGAAATGATAAAGTTACAACTCAATAAAAGACGATGTTCGGAAATCTGCAAGGGAGTTAACCCGTGTTACAAAAGCTCGCGTTCAGCGAGACTGACCCCGTCGTTTTCATAGGACAAATGACGCCGATGAGCACGGCCAAAGCAATTGAGCCCCTTCAGTTAGCTTAACAGTTCAATCAGAGACAGAAAATTGCCCAAATTTGGCTGTGAAACAGTGCGCCGGAATGCAGACATCCTGTTGCAAACGTCACTTATCATTGTTACCATCGATGGATTCGGATTTTCAGGTCTTGGGGTTGATGTGTGTCGTTTGTTTAACAAATGACGCACGCGTAAACTGCGTACTGAGAAAATATAACTCTGTTAAAGAAAACAGAAAACTGTCCCTCCCTAGTTCCTTCTTTAAAAAGCGATGGATAGAAAGTTTTTTTTTTTTTTTTTAATAAATAAAAAAAGAGAACATACAGACTATGCATGGTGTGTAAGGGAGTGGTTGAAGAGGAAAAAAAAAAAAAGAAAGTGGCGGAAACTGCTTTTTTTTTTCTTTTTTTTTTCCCCCCCGTTTTCGTTTTGTTTGGCAGATGAAGAGGACGGTGTGAAGCACCAAAAAATGAAGAGGTGGATTTCGGCCTCAGGGAAAATAAGAAGAAAAAAAGGAACAAAAAACAAACAAACAAAACAAAAATCACCGCCTTAGGTGCTCCATTGATCCGATAACTGATGCCACACACACACACACACAAACAACTCTGTTTGCACTGGAATACGGGGGTTATCTTCTCCTGATCCCCCTCCCCCCCCCCCCCCCCCCCCAAACATATCTATTGTATGTCATCTCCGTGCCAAATTCACGTCTATACAAAGAAAACAAGATGCAAAGCATATAAACGTACTCCCAGTTTATCTTGAATACAAGTACTTTCTGAGATATTCCATGAAGAAGCAAAACCGTTTGGGGCCGTTATAGCCGTTAGTAACGGTTATTCTGGTAAAATCAAACATCTGGGCATCATCCGTGACCCATAATGAACATGCGTACAAATGTTCAGAAAGATCGGCCCAGAAAGTTTGTCTGGAGCGAGTGGAACACATTTTGACCACGGACAGTTACACTGACAGACACACATACAGACAGACACACAGACAGCAATAAGAACTGGGAGTACAAAAAGGTAGATGTAGAGATACAAATAAAAAAAAGCATTCTGCTTCATTCCTATGTGTCTATGCATTGTATTGTGATGAAGATAGCAGGTTGCATTGATTTCCTGACATTTTCTTACAGGCATAGACGTTTGCACATACGACAGCACACACACACACACACACACACCACACACACACACACACACACACACACACACACGAGGCAATCAAGCACACACATAAACACATGCACAAGACACGCTCGCGTGGGCGAACAAACACGTACACATACAGTATGTACAAGTACTCATGATTGTCGTAAGCATACATACACGCACGCGCCTACACACGCATCCTTCCCCCCCCCCCCCCACTCCCCCTCCCGACACACACAGACGCGCGAGAGCGCTCCTCTCTTGCGCTCTCTTATGCATGCGCGCACGCTTCCACACACGCACACCCCCTCCCTTCGCCCTTACACACACACACGCACTCGCGCATACGCACGCACTCACTCAGATGCACGCGCGCGCGCACACACACACACCTTCGTTACGTGTGTAAGCGCGCGCGCGCGCGCACACACACACACCTTCGTTACGTAAACTGAAACAGACTGCAGTGTAAGCGCGCGCGCGCGCGCACACACACACAAGAAACAATATGACCCCTTCGACAGAAGAGAAACACAAATAAACACGGAAAGGAAGATGCAAACCACGGGTTATCTAATACACAGGGCAACACGGACAAGACAATGCCCTTTCTTTGAAGATAGCCGTCTGTTTTACGTCAGTTATTTGTGACGTCTAAAGATGACACATTCGCCGAAAATCACTCGTCTGTCGCATATTTTTGCCTTAAAATTAAATAAGCGCAACTTAGCATCTGGTTGGGAAATTGTATTTGTGTTTCGGACTGTACATATAAGTGCTGCAGCTTGCATCTTGTCTGGTGTGCATACATGTATTTTTGGACTGTACGTACGAGTACTGCAGCTTGATGCATCTATCTATCTATATGTATTTTTGGACTGTACGTACAGGTGATGTTGCTTGGTGTGTGTGTGTGTGTGTGTGTGTGTGTGTGTGTGTGTGTGTGTGTGTGCGTGTGTGTGTGTGCGTGTGTGTGCGCGCGTGCGCACTGTTGGGCTGCACGTACAGGTACTGCAGCTTGTTGAGGCCCACGAAGGCGTCAGCGGGGATCTCCTTGATCTTGTTGTGGCTAAGCGTCAGGTCCCGTAGCTGTAACAGACCCTTGAACGGCTTGCCGTGCAGCGCCAGGATCTGGTTGTTGCCAGGTTCCTGGAGAACACAGGCACACAAGAACCACTTGGTGGTTTGAAGAGTTTGGCTTGTAAAAAAAAAGAAAGGAGAGAAACTTACATGATGGATGGTTTGCTGCTGTGGTGGGGTGCAGAGAGAGAGAGAGAGAGAGAGAGAGAGGAGAGAGAGAGAGGGGGGGGGGGGGCTGGAGGGAGGAGAGAAGAGAGGGGAGCGAAAGACACTGGTGGGAGGGAGAAAGAGAGGGGAGCGAAAGACAGAGAGAGAGAGAGAGAGAGAGAGAGAGAGGGGGGGGGGGGGGGGGGAGGGAGGAGAGAGAGGAAAGAGAATGAGAGTGAAGGAAAGAAAAAAGCAAGAGAGAAAGTAAGAGAGAGGGAGACTGACAGAGACTGAGACAGGAGAAGAGAGAGAGAGAGAGAGAGAGAGAGAGAGAGAGAGAGAGGGGAGAGAGGGAGAGGAGAGGGGGGGGGGGGGGGCTGGAGGGAGGGAGAAAGAGAGGGGAGCGAAAGACACTGGTGGGAGGGAGAAAGAGAGGGGAGCGAAAGACAGAGAGAGAGAGAGAGAGAGAGAGAGGGGGGGAGGGGGGAGGGAGGGAGAGAGAGGGAAAGAGAATGAGAGTGAAGGAAAGAAAAAAGCAAGAGAGAAAGTAAGAGAGAGGGAGACTGACAGAGACTGAGACAGGACACACACACACACACACACACGCACACACACACACGCACACACAAAGAAGGACAGAGACCCAGACAGAATGACACACACACACACATACACGCGCACATGAGGGCAGGATGTAAAAAAAAGCTGGAAAGCTTATTCTTTAACCCTCAATAAAGATAACTTTGACTCGACTTGACTTGACACACATACAGCTGCACACACACACAGAGAGAGAGAGAGAGAGAGAGAGGAGAGAGAGAGAGAGAGAGAGAGAGAGAGAGAGAGAGAGAGAGAAGACAGACAGACAGACAGACAGACAGACAGACAGAGACAGACAGTAAACAGTACTCAACCGTAAACAGAACTGTAAACTGCGTAACAGCAAACAGTGCACAACGCGTAAACGAAGCTACCAACAGTGCACGACAGTAAAGAAAGCCGTAACCAGCGCACAACAGTACACAGAGCAGCGCACAACATCCAACGCAACCCGCACACCATGCGCAACGCTAAAACAGCACAACAAGAACCGAGCACAACAAGCAAAACAAAGAACACCGCGAAACAAACACAGCCGTGAACAACGCGCAACAACAACAAACACTGCTGACCAACGAGGACCAACAAGTGCTCGCTTGCGCGGGGGGGCCCAGTTTGGGGTGAAACCACTCAGGGATCACACCGTCCAAATACGTCACAGAGGAGGCAGGGGGGGAGAAAGAGAGAAAGAAGGGGGGGGGGGGGGGGGGGGGTCAAAAAAGGGAAGACAGATGGGGAGAAGGAAAACAATAGGGAGGACAGAGCGGGGGTGGGGGTGGAGGTGTGGAAGGATGGAGGAGAAGGGAGAGGGAGGTGGAGGGTGGGGGTGGGAAGGGGGGGGGGGGGGGGGGTCTGAGACACAGTCCAGTCTTGTTTCCCGTTAACAAAGAGGAAACCGTACAACTCGTCCATTTTTGCAAGGTTGGGCTTTTCCGGCTTCGCCTAGATTGTGGGTGGGACTTCCGCCAAGGATGGGACAGGGCGTGGGGGTGGGGTGAACAGATAGACTGAGCGGGGGTGGGGTGGGGGTGTGGGGGGTGTGGAGGAGAAGGAAGACATGAGCGGCGGGTGGGGGAAGGAGGGGAAGGAAGGGTGGGTTGAGGGGGGTGGGGGGTGGGGGGGCGACTGAAGGGGTTGATGTGTCGGGGACTAGTTTCACATTTGGGGTTTTTTGTCCGTTTCTTTGTCATCTTAAACTCATTATCATCATTATTACTATTATTTCTTTGTTCTTCACATTTGGTTTTCCTTTCTGCCCGACACTGAATTTCAAACCCTTCTTGCTCTCCCCATGTCTGGCTGAGAGAGAGAGAGCAGAGAGAGAGAGAGGAGAGAGAGAGAGAGAGAGATGAGAGAGGAGAGAGAGAGAGAGAGAATCTGTGTGTGCGTGCGTGCGCGCATGTGCGTGTGTGTGTGAGTGTGAGTGTGAGTGTGTGTGTGTGTGTGTGTGTGTGTGTGTGTGTGTGTGTGTGTGTGAGAGAGAGAGAGAGAGAGAGGAGAGAGAGAGAGAGAGAGAGAGAGAGGTGACAGAGCACCCTGCAGTCAGACTCCCTCCTGGCACCGGATCTCATTACCCGTCCCACCCGCTTCCTCCTCAAACGTCTGTGGGCATGACTTCCCTTCTCTCTTGTCACTGTCCAAGTAGTCTCCTTTTTTTTTCCCCTGTCGCTCTTTCGCGGGTGAGAATGGACATCCGGCTGCCAGCGATCAGATGACGTGTCTCTGCATGGTGCATGGACACAGGGAATGGCCAAAAGTATATATAGAAACGAGTTCCTTTTGACCTGTGCCCCTCAAAGGCAAATTTTGGTTTTTTTCTTTAAACTAGAAATTACAGGAACAGAAACTGCCCGGAGAGTTTTGGCTATGGTGTTCCTCTTTCCGTACCTACCCACCCATCCACCCATCTATTCATTCATCCATCCAGCTGCCTACCTACCCAGCCAGCTACCTACTCGCTGACCTCTCCACTCGCCTACCCATCAGGTTAGCAGTATTCATCTGCCAAAAGAGCGCACGCCTGCACACACTCCAAACATGACAGATCCCTGTCCATGTTTTATCCGGCCTATCAGTTTCTTTCCGCTGAGCACGCATGCAGCAGCAAAGCAACTTCTTCCAACTGTGACTCGAACAACAGATGAGAAACTACAATAATAACAAAACAAAACAAAAACACTTAGGATGCAGCCTCTAAATGAACAAGTTGTACAAGGCTAGGCATCGGTTATTCTTTTTTTCAAATTTCGAAAAATAACACGCCAAGTTAAATTCAAGCTCTTTTTGAACAGCATGCTGAGCAGCGGTTCTGACTGGCTGAAATTCCTTTCACCATACCCACACACTGATGAAGACAAAACGAGTCTAGGTTTCTCAGGACCGTCTGTCTGGAACTCACTTTCACATAGTTTTACAAAACACGACTTCGCTCAAACATTTTCATGAAACCTCCATACAAACATCTACAGCCTCAATGATTTGATACTTTGATTTATACATCATAAACCTGTATTTGCAGACTCGTCTTTTAGCCAAAGTTTGTTTACACCATCTTAACACCTATTCCATTTAACCCCTTAACCCTTTCTAACTTATTCTCCTAGCCCCCTCCCCCTTTTTTTTTCTTCCTCTGTCTCTTTCTTGATTTCTGTTGTTCCATCTGCCTGTACGGTCGACGCGTCAGTCACTGAAGTCCTCACTTGTGCTGGCCTGCCTAGCATCTTCACCATCCTGATGCAGTCACAGCTTCGCTGGGCAGGTCATGTAGTTCGCATGCAAGACCATCGGCTGCCAAAGAAACTATTGTTTGGCGAACTACAACAAGGAAAACGCTCTCACGGAGGCCAGAAGAACCGTTTCAAAGACAACCTAAAATCTTCCTGAAGGCCTTCAACATCAGCCACACAACATGGGAGCAGACTGCCAGGACAGAGACGGGTGGCGATCAGCTGTCCGCAAAGGTTCAGAGACCTGTGACAGCAACAGAATTGCTGCAGCTGAGCAGCGCAGGATGATCAGGAAGACCAGTGCCAACTGATCTCCAACTGCTGCCACCATCCCCTGTCCGTACTGTGATAGGTCTTTCGGGCGCAGATCGGCCTGACCAGCCATCTACGCACTCACTCCCGATCCCAGGATGACTAGATGGTCTTCGTCGTCTCGACGGACAAGCAACAACAGCAGTCGACGCTTCGTTCTCGCATTCATGAATAGTCTGCTTGACGGTATTAGAACTACACACACACAGTGTTACAATCATGTCTGTCCGTGCATATGATATATACTGTAATGATGTGTGCACGACAAGGACAGATAGTAGAAGTAGGCCTCGGCCTCAAATAAACACCCGTGAATATCAAAGATCAGTCAGTCAGTCAATCAGTACACCAATCAATCAAATAATCGATCAATCAGTCAATCTGTCTCCATATCTCCATCTCTGCCTGACTGTCTGTCTGTCTCCCTTATTCTCTCTCCCTCCTCCCTCTCTCTCTCGCCCTGTATTTAACCAATTAATCTAAATTGATAGACAGATGGATATAATAGACGTATGCATGTGTGTGTGTGTGTGTGGTGTGTGTGTGTGTGTGTGTGTGTGTGTGTGTGTGAGGGGGGAAGGGTAGGGGGGGGGGGGCTAGGTGAGTCGCAGAACTCTCAGGGCGGGCGAGAGAGAGAGAGCGACCAAGGATGAGAGAGAGAGAGAGAGAGAGAGAGAGAGAGAGAGAAGAGAGAGAGAGAGAGAGTGAGAGAGAGCTAGAGGGAGGAAGGGAAGGAGTGAGTGAATGAGTGAGGGAGGGAGAGTGAGTGAGAGGGAGGGAGGGAGGGAGAGATAGATAGAGAGACAGGGAGAAACACAGAGAGAGAGAGAGAGAGAGAGAGAGAGAGGAGAGAAGAGAGAGAGAGAAGAGAGACAGACAGAGAGATACGTACATACAGACAGACACACACACACACACACACGCGCGCGCGCATGGACACACACCCACACACACACACACACACACACAACACACACACAGGCAAATAAACAGACCGAAGGACCGACAGACAAGGGCGATGATGCCAGAAATGAGACACTGTTAATTCTCCATGCCTTTAATCAGGTTGCAGTAAAACCAGGCGCCCTGCCGCTAGTTGGACACCGCTACCCCCCACCCCCACCCCACCCCAAATGCCCCTTCCCAACCCTCCTTCCCCACTGGAGGGCGGTAGGACTGGAAAGGAGGGGAAAGAAGGGGGTGGGGGAAGCGGGGGAAGATGGCTTGTTGCACATAAAGAAAACAAAATAATCCTGAACGTGCGACAAGCCAGCCAGCGCCTGCGTGGGATAATAGGTGGCAGAAACCAGAGGAAGAAAGAAGTTTTAAGAGAGGTGTGTGTGTGTGTGCGTGTGGTGTGTGTGTGTGTGTGTGTGTGTGTGTGTGCGTGTGGTGTGTGTGTGTGTGTGTGTGTGTGTGTGTGTGCGTGCGTGCGTGCGTGCGTGCGTGCGTGTGTGTGTGTGTGTGTGTGCGTGTGTGTGTGTGTGTGTGTGCGTGAGAGAGAGAGAGAGAGAGAGAGAGAGGGTGAGATTGAGAGAGTTTGCGTCATGCATGCATGTGTGTGTGTGTGTGTGAGTGTGTGTGTGTGTGTGTGTGTGCGTGCGTGCGTGCGTGCGTGCGTGTGTGTGTGTGTGTGTAGGGGGTCTGAGGGTAGCAAAAGAAATAGAAAATAAACAGAAGAAAAGGAATATAAAAAAAATGGAGAGGAGCGGCGAGATCGATCCTGCGAACTAATCTGTTTATATCAATTTGATTTTTTGTTTCTTCTCCGCTCTTGTGTTTGTTTCTTTCTTATCAAAACAAGCATGCACGCACGCACGCACACACACACAGACACTGGTACACACACACACACACACACACACATGCACCGTGCGCGCGCATGCACGCACACCTAAGCAAACACAAATATATATATATATATATATATATATTATATATATATATATATATTGAATTATAAACAAAGCTTGCTCTTATGTCTTAGATTGAAGAAATAGGTGGAGATAAGCATTCATATCTGCAGTGGTAGATGACTCTGCCTAACTAACAGTATGTGCTTGAGTGGGTGAATGGGGAAAATAAAATAAATGCTTCTCAAAATGAACCTTCAGCAAGCTTATAGTCTCCAAGGGGAAGACACCCTCCAATAGGGAGGGAAACTCACTAACATATAACTCCTGGTCATATACCGATATTTCGAAACTTGGTGGTTTCCCTCAGTGACCGCGGAAAGTGGTAATTTGACTCCTCTGCCTTTTCAGTTTTAAGAAGAATGCAATCCCAGAAAAGGCTGGTGGCAATACCGTAGTATGTTTGTTGAGTTTTCAAAAAACCACCAAGGTGCCACCTAAGAAGCAAAAGAAAATCATGAAAGAGCAAAAAAGCTACATTTTCTTGTGAAAAGTAGAAAATATAAAAAGATATCCTCTTACACAAGTGCTGAGGGCCAGTTCTTGGAATGAATCCGCAAGGGACTAAAATACAACAAACTAATAAATTCCAAGGATAAGGTACCGAGCACCGTTCCAGCAACTTACAGAGCAGCTTGGTGTTCAATGAATGCAATCAATATTTGAATTATAAACAAAGCTTGCTCTTATGTCTTAGATTGAAGAAATAGGTGGAGATAAGCATTCATATCTGCCGTGGTAGAGACTCTGCCTAACTAACAGTATGTGCTTGGTGGGTGAATGGGGAAAAATAAAATCAATGCTTCTCAAAATGAACCTTCGCAAGCTTATAGTCTCCAAGGGGAAGACACCCTCCAATAGGGAGGGAAACTCACTATACATATAACTCCTGGTCATATACCGATATTTCGAAACTTGGTGGTTTCTCCTCAGTGACTGCGGAAAGGTAATTTGACTCTCTGCTTTTCAGTTTTAAGAAGAATGCAATCCCGAAAGGTGTGTGCAATACGTAGTATAGTTGTTGAGTTTCAAAAACCAACCAAAGGTGCCACTAAGAAGCAAAGAAAATCATGAAAGAGCAAACAAGCTACATTTCTTGTGAAAAGTAGAAAATATAAAAAGATATCCTCTTACACAAGTGCTGAGGGCCAGTTCTTGGAATGAATCCGCAAGGGACTAAATACAACAAACTAATAAATTCCAAGGATAAGGTACCGAGCACCGTTCCAGCAACTTACAGAGCAGATATGAATGCTTATCTCCACCTATTTCTTCAATCTAAGACTTAAGAGCAAGCTTTGTTTATAATTCAATATTTCTTGCAGTCATTGCAACACCAAGCTGCTCTGTAAGTTGCTGGAACGGTGCTCGGTACCTTATCCTTGGAATTTATTAGTTTGTTGTATTTTAGTCCCTTGCGGATTCATTCCAAGAACTGGCCCTCAGCACTTGTGTAAGAGGATATCTTTTTATTTTCTACTTTTCACAAGAAAATGTAGCTTGTTTTGCTCTTTCATGATTTTCTTTTGCTTCTTAGGTGGCACCTTTGGTTGGTTTTTTGAAAACTCAACAAACATACTACGGTATTGCACACCAGCCTTTTCTGGGATTGCATTCTTCTTAAAACTGAAAAGGCAGAGGAGTCAAATTACCACTTTCCGCGGTCACTGAGGAGAAACCACCAAGTTTCGAAATATCGGTATATGACCAGGAGTTATATGTTAGTGAGTTTCCCTCCCTATTGGAGGGTGTCTTCCCCTTGGAGACTATAAGCTTGCTGAAGGTTCATTTTGAGAAGCATTTATTTTATTTTTCCCCATTCACCCACTCAAGCACATACTGTTAGTTAGGCAGAGTCATCTACCACTGCAGATATGAATGCTTATCTCCACCTATTTCTTCAATCTAAGACATAAGAGCAAGCTTTGTTTATAATTCAATATTTCTTGCAGTCATTGCAACACCAAGCTGCTCTGAAAGTTGCTGGAACGGTGCTCGGTACCTTATCCTTGGAATTTATTAGTTTGTTGTATTTTAGTCCCTTGCGGATTCATTCCAAGAACTGGCCCTCAGCACTTGTGTAAGAGGATATCGTTTTATATTTTCTACTTTTCACAAGAAAATGTAGCTTGTTTTGCTCTTTCATGATTTTCTTTTGCTTCTTAGGTGGCACCTTTGGTTGGTTTTTTGAAAACTCAACAAACATACTACGGTATTGCACACCAGCCTTTTCTGGGATTGCATTCTTCTTAAAACTGAAAAGGCAGAGGAGTCAAATTACCACTTTCCGCGGTCACTGAGGAGAAACCACCAAGTTTCGAAATATCGGTATATGACCAGGAGTTATATGTTAGTGAGTTTCCCTCCCTATTGGAGGGTGTCTTCCCCTTGGAGACTATAAGCTTGCTGAAGGTTCATTTTGAGAAGCATTTATTTTATTTTTCCCCATTCACCCACTCAAGCACATACTGTTAGTTAGGCAGAGTCATCTACCACTGCAGATATGAATGCTTATCTCCACCTATTTCTTCAATCTAAGACATAAGAGCAAGCTTTGTTTATAATTCAATATTTCTTGCAGTCATTGCAACACCAAGCTGCTCTGTAAGTTGCTGGAACGGTGCTCGGTACCTTATCCTTGGAATTTATTAGTTTGTTATATTATATTATATATATATATATATATATATATATATCCTGACGATTGCATCCGCATGAAACAACGTTGTAGATAGTTTTAAACCTTACCGTTTAACAAATGTTGCTCCCAGTCCGGATGAGCATTTGTTAAAAATCTCTGCTGGTATTTACTACTATTGTCTCTCTCTCTCTGTCTCTCTCTGTCTCTCTCTGTCTCTCTCTCTATATATATATATACAGTACAGACGTTGAGAGACAGGCTAGCAGACACAGACAGACACACATGCGTGTGCGCATGCACGCGCACATACCGATACGGACATATCCACAGATACAAACGCGATCTTTAACACATACATACATACACATACGCACACTAATACATATGTAGACAGACAAGCAGACAGACAGACACATAGCCAGACAACACTGGCATACTCACAGGTTGATCAGCATACTGCACGTCTGTAGGTTGGGAATCATGGTGATCTTGTTGGAATGAATGTCACTGCAACACACACACACACACACACACACACACACACACACACAAGTACGCACACATCGCGGACACGCACACGCACACACACCATAAAAGGATGATGATGATGATGATGATGATGAAAAAGATAGATATACCAATGATTACGATTTCTTTCTTTTTCTTTCTCTTTGTTTCTTTATTTCTTGCTGTTTTTTTTTCTTGCTTTCTCTCCTGCTTTATTTCTTTCTTACTTTGTTTTCTTTCTTTCCTGCTTTCTTTCCTACGTTCTTGTATTCTTTTCTTTCTTTCTTTCTTTTTTCCCCTTTCTACTCTCTTGTATTCTTCTTTTCTTTCTTTCTTTCTTTTTTCCCCTTTCTACTCTCTTGTATTCTTCTTTTCTTTCTTTCTTTCTTTTTTCCCCTGTCTACTCTCTTGTATTCTTTTCTTTCTTTTTTCCCCTTTCTACTCTCTTGTATTCTTCTTTTCTTTCTTTCTTTCTTTTTCCCCCTTTCTACTCTCTTGTATTCTTCTTTTCTTTCTTTCTTTCTTTCTTTCTTCTCCCTTTCTACTCTCTTTCTTGCCTTCTTTCTTTCTCTTTCCTTCTTCTCCCCTTCCTCAACCAGAATTACGAGGTCTACCATTAGTGAGATTTTTGTTTTGTTTTGTTTTGTTTTGCGAACGCCAGCTTTTCAACCTTTTCATTAGGGTAGCCCCCCATTCCATCTCCGGAGGTAATGTCTGAACAAGCCGTGAGTGTGCACGTGATTTATTTACATGACAACAACAACGGCAACTGCACACGGTGGTCTATCCGACTTCCAGAGGTGGAATCGGAGGTTTTTATTTCATTTCATTTTTTTTTAACAAAGATTTTCAATGCATGCATTTACAGGCGCGACCTCGGAATGTAATGTCATCAAAGAATTGAGAGGAGACAAGAATCTGCACAGCCGTTAATTCCGGAGAGAGAGAGAGAGAGAGAGAAGAGAGAGAGAGAGAGGAGAGAGGAGAGAGAGAGGAGAGAGAGAGAGAGAGAGAGAGAATCTTTTTCAGCCTCGTTGCTGAGAGTGGGGGAATCGACCAGCCGCCATGGTGAAGTGGTTAGCGTCGCGGACTTCCAGCTGGGAGGTCGTGGGTTCGAGTCCCACTAGAGCCATTTGTTTATCGGATTTTTCTGCCCCGATCGGCTCCTACCTATAACTGAGTTTGCCATGGGCTGAACAGGGAAGACTGGGACCACACAGTCGAGTTTCCTCCACTAAAGAATCAACAAACATAGAACAAATGGAGTGTTAAGGAGTGTACATGCCGAAGAAAACTGACTGCCGGCGTATCCGAAGACCTCAAACACTGTACATCGATAACATCTGAGACAACAGCGTTAGTTCAAAACAAATCAGAGGCAGATTCCCATGGGGCCGGGACTTCAGAGAACCCGCGAAGCAATGAATAGTTATTCCATTTATCTTCAGTGGATGGTGGTACACTAGTTGACAATTTATGCCCTATTTTAAGGACTAGCCGCTTTACTCCTGGGCAGCGAAAAAAAAAAGTGGTTGACAATAGTTTGCCACACATACGATGTATACTGTGCACAAAAAGAAACGTTTATTTTCATTTCAGTCATTTCATGCGTCATTTAGCATTCAAAATATTACAACCACAGAAGAAATAAGACATCAATCTACTGTTATGTCTATTCATTATGTCTGACTATTCACGCTGGACAGAGTTCCCTGCTATACGGGGCATGTTTCTGTCAAAATTTTCCATAATATTTTCAGCGAAAAAAACATGCGTTTCTTTTTGTGCACAGTATATATATTCATAAATACATCTTTTTTTCCTTGGAAAATTTCCATCAAAAATGATTTACACGAAATGTATACATCACATTTGCAATATACCTAGAACGCGTGAGGGGGTGAATGAATCACTCACAAAAAGTCAGGATTTGCAACATTTATTACTTAGACACAGCGCTGGTGATACTGGCCGTTTGAAGGTTTATGCAACTCGTCAACTCCATTTCACATGGCTTCATCCACACGTCTGTCACCTTCATGAAGATCTTACTGAATGCAGAGCTGACGTCAGTAAGATCTTACTGAATGCAGAGCTGACGTCAGACTTCTGAGGTGGCTGCTGCCTTTCTAGCAGGTTTACCTACCTCCTCATTTTAAACTTTTCCACAGTGAGAAGACATCCAGCGGATTGCTACACTGGTACATCTTACAGACAGTTGATAAATTATGTGTTATAACTAACTATCATCTTGAGCCGCATTCAAAGACTTGGTGATGTAACGACTTGTCATGCAGACTTGGAGTCTGCACCCAGTATTACGTAATGTGTATCCGTCAACAGATTTACAATACAGTTTAATGCCCTAAGTATGGCTATAGGTTTTCAGCAGTGAAAATGAGATAATGTTCACCCATGTGGTACTGTTTTTTCCCCCCTTTATTCCCACTTCTCAATGAGAGAATTACGAAAGGTGCCGCTGTTTCCATTTTCAAGAACAGATCTGTCACTGTACGTTTTCAGATAGTCTGTAGACTTACTTTCCAAACTGGAATATACTGAACTCTTTAAGAGATTATGCGAAAGGTTTGGGGATAAATCCGTATCGCCAACGTCAAGGATTAGTCGGTTTTGTTTCCATTCTGGATTTGGAGAACAAAACAACATAAAGAAATCCGCGCGGGTGCGTGCG
>CM031614.1:24603034-24613034 GCA_018398815.1 Conus ventricosus | reverse complement strand
CACATTCTACCTTTCCACCAAGGTTTGCGCAAAGCGATTCAGCAGTTATTTATTTATACATTTATTTATTTATTTAGTTGTTCATTCACTTATTTGTATTTTATATTTCTTTCTTTTTGTTCCTTTCTTAATCTATCCATCTATTTATTTCTTCATTCTTGTATTTATTTACTTATCATTTTATTTATTATTTTATTCAAGTTCTATCTATCCATTTTTGCGGCATCTTGCTCAAAAACAATCAAACAACAACAACAAAAAACACGAAAGGGGGTGGGGGTGGGGGGGGGGGGGGGTGGGTGGGTGGGTGGGAGAGAACCTAACCTCGCTGGCAGCGGCAAGAACGATAACTCCGGTACTCACAAGAACTTGAGGCGAGGACGGCTGGTGCAGATGTTGGAGGGCACGACCTTGATGGAGGCACGGTCCAGGCGGATCTGGGTCAGGTTGTTGGTGCCGTTCAGGTCAGGGAAGACGAACATCCTGGTCACCTCCGATAACACGCTGGACAAGGCCAAAGTCAAGGTCAAGGTCAGGTCACAGCGGAGGGGACGGAAGGGAGGTACGTTTCAGTAAATTCCGATAATTTAAAGGTAAAGCAGAGCAGAGTGAGATCAGGTGTGGTGAAGGAAGGAGGAGGGGGAGGGGGGGGGGGGGGGGGGGGTTCGGGGGGCAAAGCCTAAGGAAGAAAGATAAGTAACGAAACATGACTAAAGCCGAAGTAGCTCAGCTGGTAGAGCGCCGGACTCGTAATCTTCGTGATCCTGGTGTTGCGGGTTCGAATCTCCGCCGGGCCGTTTCGGTACATGGGGGATTTTCTCCTCGGAGTTAACATTGGTTCTGACTCCATTTCCCATACAGTCCTTCGAATGAGACTATAAACCGAGGTTCCGTGTGTGAACGCACGCATAACATCTTGCACACACGTAAAGTCCCATCACCAACTTTCGGAAGAGAAGGCGAGTTTGGCCGTTGGTATGGATGACACGTTACACATAGCATGCACCCTGCGTGAGAAATGGAAAGAATGAAGGAAGTAAGGAAACTGGGTGAACAATATTGAATGATACTGACTGGATGACACGGGAAACGACTGAACGAAGCGCCAGCTGGCAGCTCTTCAGTCGGCCCTACCCAGGTAGGCAGCCCGTTGTGTGTAACGAGTGTGGATTGTAAAGCTCTTAGAGCTTGGTCTCTAGCCGAGAATAGGCGCCATATAAGTATTCCTTATGATATGAAACATAGCGCCAGCAAAGCAGCTCTTCAGTCTGCTCTACCCCGGTAGGCAGCCCATCGTCAAGTCAAGTCCAGAACACTTTATTTATGTCCAAAGAGAAATTGCCTGGATTGTTAAGTGCTGAGAGCCTGGTTGCCATCCAAGGATCATGCCATGCAAATACTCAAATATAAACAGTAAACAAGTGGGGTATGTTTTGCTCCCATAAGGAAACCTAACACAGAGTAACTTTTATTCAAGACTGGCACAGCCTTTTAAACTTGAATAAAGTCAGACAAATACATAGACGAACAATCTAATAGTGGGGGAAAAAACAAGCGCAGGCCAACACCTGAACTGTCTGGCAAAGATTTGGACTTGAGTGGAGGGGAGTTTGAAGATGGAGAAACTGGGAAAATGAAATTTAAAAAAAAGAAAAAAAAATGTTACAGATATGAAAACTCTTCTCTAGCTGCATAAGGGAACCATCGCAATCCCTTTTGAAGGATATTTGTATTGCCTGCTCCGAGGCCTTTCGCTTGTTTTTCCCCCCACTATCAGATTGTTCGTCTATGTATTTGTCTGACTTTATTCAAGTTTAAAAGGCTGTGCCAGTCTTGAATAAAAGTTACTCTGTGTTAGGTTTCCTTATGGGAGCAAAACATACCCCACTTGTTTACTGTTTATCGTTTACTGTTCCCTACCTCATTTCATTTCTAATTTTACTCAAATATAATCTATAAACCTTTGTGCATCACCACCTCACTCCATACGCACCACACTGCACCAGACCATATCATACTATGTAATACTAAGCACACCACGCCACCTCTCTCGTTCTCTCCCCCTCCCTCCCTCTCCCCTCTCTATCTCTTTCCCTCCCTTCCTAACTCTTTCCTTCCCTCCCTCTATATCTCTACCTCTCTCCCCCTCCTTATCCTCTCTCTCTTCCTCCCTCCCTCTCTCTCTCTCCCTGTCTTCCTCCCTTTCTTCCTTCTTCCTCCCCCGCCCTCTCTCTCTCTCTTTTCCAACCCCCACCTCCTCTCCATGCCTCTTCCTCCACCCCCCTCTATCTCTCCTCCCCCCTCTCTCCCTCTGCCTTCCTCCATCTCCACTCTCTCTTCCTCTCTACCCCTCTCTTTCCCCTCCCTCTCTTTCACCCTCCCTTCCCCATCTCTTCCGCCTCCCTCTCCTCTTCCACCACCTCCCTCCCTTCCTCCAACTCCCTCTCCCCCTCCCTCCCTCCCCAACTCTCCCTCTTTCCATCTCTCTCTCTCTCTCAATTCAATTCAATTCCATCAACTTTATTGTCCATCGGAAATTTTTCTTCTCCTCCACATCATTTCACAAGTACAGAAGACATTACAAAAAGACATTATAGATCGTTACATAAAAGCAAGTGTTATTATATAGACTTGTATATACATCAACACTCACCCCCCCCCCCAAATGCACACTTACACACATACACCCACACACACACATGAAATAAACATTAAATCTCTCTCTCTCTCTCTCTCTCTCTCTCTCTCTCTCTCTCTCTCTCTCTCTCTCTCTCACATTTTCTTCAGGGAAGGCAGCTGGGCGAAGGCCCTGGTGCCGATGGACCGGATGGGGTTCTTCAGCAGCTGGATCTGCGTCAGCTTCCGGTTCTGGCTGAAACTGTTGTCTGGCAGCGTCTCTATGTTGTTCTCCTCCAGGTTCCTGACACCACACACACACATCCGACACACAACACAAGCATGCACACGCACATGTACACACACACGCACGCACGCACGCACGCACGCACGCACGCACACACACACACACACACACACACACACACCACACGCACACACACCAAACGCACACACACACACACACACACACACACACACACACACACACACACACACACACACGTGGCTTCATGCATCATTTTCCTTTGTAAGCAATCGCTCTGTATCGCAAACGGGTGTCGTGTTTTAAGTCTTGGAAAGAAAGTCTTCTTCAAAACACACACACACACACACACACACACACACACACACACACCACGCACGCACGCACGCATGCACACGCACTCGCACACACATACACGCGCGTGCGCGCACACACACACACGGCTTCATGCATCATTCTTCTTCGTGAGCAGTCGCTGTGTATCGCTAACGGGTGTCGTGTCTGAAGTCTTGGAAAGAAAGTCTTCGAACAACCTAGCTCTCTAGTGAGTGCCATGCACCGTCATGCCTGAAATCCCTGTCTTCTTCACGGGAAAACAACAACAACAACAACAAACAAGATTAAACTTCCCATATCCTGGTTATGCACAGACACAGCGAACTACAGGTCCCCGCATCTGGGGGCACGGCATGATGAAAAGCGGTGCCCACCCCTCTCCTTCCGCCGTCTTCGATCTACCCTGAGCTGAATCAGATACTCAGTTTAACGCTGGGTGGACAGAGAGAGGATTTTCAAGCTGAAATGTTCGACCCCTGGTGTGGGTTCGAACCCACGACCGCAAGCTCCGAAGGCAGGCGGTCTAACCGTTGGGCTGCGAGCTCTTCATTTTTGAATTCTTCACAAAAGAGGTGGCCTAGATCGCTGAAGCTGTGCTACGACTTACGTCCCCATGGAAAATCCCCCCCCCCCCCCCCCCCAAGGGAGCGATTCAATCGTGGCGAAAGCAGTGCAAGTAAGGTAGTGTCCCTTCATATGGCTGGCCTTTCTTTTTCTTCTATCTCTCCTTTGTAATTTAATTCTCCTGTGATTATAAAAGAAAACGAATGGGAAGCGAACAGCGAGTGATGTTCTTTGTAAAAGATTTATGCGAAGTGTGCGCGGGTTTCTGTGTCCGACTTTGTTTGATGAGGTTCATGTAGGCGCTTTGATGTCGTTTTTGTCATCTGCCTGTATATTTTGCGTCCTTTATTGCTCCTGTTGTTGTTGTTGTTGTTGTTGTTGTTGCAGAGGTGTGTTTTACGTGTGTGCGTGCGTGCGTGCATGTGTGTGTGTGTGTGTGTGTGTGTGTGTGTGTGTGTGTGTGTGTGTGTGTGTGTGTGTATACATACATATATACATACGTATATTATATATATATATAATATATATATATATATATTATATATATATATATATATATATATATATATATATATATATAAGCTAGTCACAAAAAGTTAAGGGCCGCCTTACATTTTGGGGTACTCTAAGTAATGGGTCTGAATGCTCGTAAAACAAAGCGCAGCGTGTTTAATTCTGAGCTATTCTGACAGCTCACACACCACACTGTATGACCGAAATAATCTTTCAGACGACGCATTTTTCGGGTCGAGAATATGCGCTCAGCCAAAACACCAAAAATCCGTGAATAATGCATGAAGTTTGGCCAGGCGCAGATTACACAGCAGTTTTGAATTGAGAAATCGGCACAGTGCACGTGCAAGGCCTGCCCATGTTGAACACTTTTCAATGACAATTTGCCTGCGGTGGGTATAAAATGACCGCTAATCGGGGCTGCAATAACCATGCCTCCAAGACGAAAACTGTCAACACTAGATCGCGGCCGGGCTCTGGGATGGCTCCAAGATGGCATTTCTGGAAGAGAGGTGGCAAGACGCCTTCACCAGCGATATCAAGACACTGGAAGAGCCGAGGAACGACCACGCTCAGGGCGGCCAAGAATCACCAACGGGCAAGACGATCGCTACTTGATGCTGACAGCAGTCCGCAGCAGAACCATCAATGCAACCACTCTGAGACAGGAGCTGAGAAGAACGACTAACATCAACGTCAGTCGCCAGACCGTCCGAGGTCGCCTTCACAGTTTCAACCTCCGCTCAAGAAGGCCCGCCGTCCGTCTCCCACTAACACAGCACCATCGACAGGCCAGAAGGAGGTGGTGTCGACGTCATCAGCGATGGACGAGGCAGCAATGGAGCACGATCCTCTTCACCGATGAGTCAAGATTCTCCTGTCCAGAAATGATGGCCGGGTACGCGTCTGGCGTCGTCCAGGGGAGAGGCTTGCTGATGGCTGTGTTCGTGAGCATGATCGCTATGGAGGCGGCTCCCTGATGGTATGGGGAGGCATCCACCTTCATGGCAGGACACCCCTTCACCTTGTGCCAGGCAGACTTACTGGCGTAAGGTACAGAGATGAAATCGTGAGGCCGTTGATTATCCCCACTCTGCAAGCCATGGGACCCGGTGCCACCCTCATGGACGACAACGCCACTCCACACCGCGCCCATGTGGTGAACGACTACCTGAGGCAGCAGCAGGTTCCACGACTGGACTGGCCATCGCGTTCGCCTGATTTGAACCCTATTGAGAACTTTTGGGACCATCTGGAACGCCGCGTCCACGACAACCACCCTCCTCTTGTTGACCTCCACCAACTGTTCCAATTTCTGCTGCAGGAGTGGAACGCCATGCCTCAACAGACCCTTGTGACTCTGATCCAGTCCATGAGGCCTAGATGCGTGGAATGTGTGGGTGCAAATGGCGGACATACGCACTACTGAAGCTTTTCAATAAACTTTTTTGTGAATTGTCAATTTTGTGATTTTCAAAAAGAGGGGTTATGATGTTTGATCCTTGATTTTGTCCAGAAAAATTGAATTGACACAATTGCAATGGCATTGACATGAAAGCTAAAGACATGAAATAAAATACGGTATAAGCTGTTTTCCTGTGCGTTATGTCGTTTTATTTTGGTGAAAGTTTTTCTGTCTGGCCCTTAACTTTTTGTGACTAGCTTATATATATATAATGATTAACAATTAAGTAGTGGGGGAAAACAAGCGCAGGCTAACAATTCTTCAGTCGTTATAGTAATGACTTGGCAAAGATTTAAACTTTTAGGAAGAAAAAAATAAATAAAAAATAAAATAAAAATAAAATTGAAGATGAAAATGTGGAATAAATTATAAATATGAGAAACCCTTCACTAGCTGCCTGAGGGAACCATCGTAATCCCTCTTGAAGGCACATCTATTTGTATTGCCTGCTCCGAGGCCTTTCGTCCGCTGGATCGAACTCATCAGGGAGATGCGGCTGGTTGTGTCTGTGCTCTTGGTGTCAAATAGAGACCCACCACAGTCCATAATTCTGTGGTGTTCTCACCACCAAGGGTTAAAAAAAGAATCCAACAGCACCCTCAAAGCAGCCAGTGAAGGGTAGTAAAATGGAACCAAACGAAAGTGCAGAGAAGAATAAAGTTGCTGAAAAACTAAAAGCATTATTTAAACAGTATAAAATATTGGGGAAAATATATATCATAATCAGACACAAGGAGAGTGCAAGCTGCGCTGTCAGAAAGATAGATGGAAGGGAAAAAGAAAGAAAACAGACAGACAGATAAAACAATACGAGACAAAAAAAAGAAGAGAAGACGAGGAAGAAACGAGATGGAACCAGGCCCACGCTCAGACAATACAAAGACAGAATCGAACTCACAACTCTGACAATGATTGCAGGTGGGACAGGGAGCTGGGCATTTCAGTCAGCCGGTTCTTGTTGAGCTCCCTGAAACGCAAACACCCGAAGCGGTCACGGTGGGTGATGAAAATGGAAACTGAGTCACGGTAGGCTGTGACGGATGAAAGCTGTCAGCTGATGTGGTTTATGCAAATAAAGGCAATTGGACAGGGCGTGTTCAGAAAATAAATGCACTAAGTCAGGGCGGGTCATGAGAATGAAACGTCAGTCATGGTAGGTTATGAAGATGAAAAGTCGGTCATGAGTTGCAAAAATGAAAAGAGTCAGCCATTGTTGATGATCAAAATGAAAAGCCAGTCATGTGGGGTTATAAAAATGAAAAGTCAGTCATAGTGGGCTATGGATATGGACAGAATCAAACACGGTGAAAAGAGGCCATGAAAACGGTCAATTATCCTGGGCTATGAAAATGAAAGGAGTTAGTCGTGATGGATTATGAAAATGGGCACACTCGGTCACGGTGGGTTACGAAAATGAAAACAAGTCAGTTACAGTGGGTTATGAAAATGAAAACAGTCACAGTGGGAAATGAAAATGAAAAGTCAGTCATAGTGGGTTATGAAAATAAAAATGGCCATTCATTGTGAATTGTGAAAATGAAAACAGTCAGTCACGGCGAGTTAGGAAAATGAAGACGGTAAATAAATGGTGGGTTATGAAAACAGAAGCAAACAGTCATGGAAGGGTGAGGGGGCTGATGGGCTAGAACAATGACAGCAGTGGGCCAACGCAGTCATGGAAGGGTGAGGGGGCTGATGGGCTAGAACAATGACAGCAGTGGCCAACGCAGTCATGGAAGGGTGAGGGGACTGATGGGCTAGAACAATGAAAGCAGTGGGCCAACGCAGTCATGGAAGGGTGAGGGGGCTGATGGGCTAGAACAATGAAAGCAGTGGGCCAACGCAGTCATGGAAGGGTGAGGGGGCTGATGGGCTAGAACAATGAAAGCAGTGGGCCAACGCAGTCATGGAAGGGTGAGGGGCTGATGGGCTAGAACAATAAAAGCAGTGGGCCAACGCAGTCATGGAAGGGTGAGGGGGCTGATGGGCTAGAACAATGACAGCAGTGGGCCAACGCAGTCATGGAAGGGCGAGGGGGCTGATGGGCTAGAACAATGACAGCAGTGGGCCAACGCAGTCATGGAAGGGTGAGGGGGCTGATGGGCTAGAACAATGAAAGCAGTGGGCCAACGCAGTCATGGAAGGGTGAGGGGGCTGATGGGCTAGAACAATGAAAGCAGTGGGCCAACGCAGTCATGGAAGGGGGAGGGGGCTGATGGGCTAGAACAATGACAGCAGTGGGCCAACGCAGTCATGGAAGGGTGAGGGGGCTGATGGGCTAGAACAATGAAAGCAGTGGGCCAACGCAGTCATGGAAGGGTGAGGGGCTGATGGGCTAGAACAATGAAAGCAGTGGGCCAACACAGTCATGGAAGGGTGAGGGGGCTGATGGGCTAGAACAATGAAAGCAGTGGGCCAATGCAGTCATGGAAGGGTGAGGGGGCTGATGGGCTAGAACAATGAAAGCAGTGGGCCAACGCAGTCATGGAAGGGTGAGGGGGCTGATGGGCTAGAACAATGACAGCAGTGGGCCAACGCAGTCATGGAAGGGTGAGGGGGCTGATGGGCTAGAACAATGAAAGCAGTGGGCCAACGCAGTCATGGAAGGGTGAGGGGCTGATGGGCTAGAACAATGAAAGCAGTGGGCCAACGCAGTCATGGAAGGGTGAGGGGGCTGATGGGCTAGAACAATGACAGCAGTGGGCCAACGCAGTCATGGAAGGGTGAGGGGGCTGATGGGCTAGAACAATGAAAGCAGTGGGCCAACGCAGTCATGGAAGGGTGAGGGGGCTGATGGGCTAGAACAATGAAAGCAGTGGGCCAACGCAGTCATGGAAGGGTGAGGGGGCTGATGGGCTAGAACAATGAAAGCAGTGGGCCAACGCAGTCATGGAAGGGTGAGGGGGCTGATGGGCTAGAAGAATGAAAGCAGTGGGCCAACGCAGTCATGGAAGGGTGAGGGGGCTGATGGGCTAGAACAATGAAAGCAGTGGGCCAACGCAGTCATGGAAGGGTGAGGGGGCTGATGGGCTAGAACAATGAAAGCAGTGGGCCAACGCAGTCATGGAAGGGTGAGGGGGCTGATGGACTAGAACAATGAAAGCAGTGGGCCAACGCAGTCATGGAAGGGTGAGGGGGCTGATGGGCTAGAACAATGAAAGCAGTGGGCCAACGCAGTCATGGAAGGGTGAGGGGGCTGATGGGCTAGAACAGTGAAAGCAGTGGGCCAACGCAGTCATGGAAGGGTGAGGGGGCTGATGGGCTAGAACAATGAAAGCAGTAGGCCAACGCAGTCATGGAAGGGTGAGGGGGCTGATGGGCTAGAACAATGAAAGCAGTGGGCCAACGCAGTCATGGAAGGGTGAGGGGGCTGATGGGCTAGAACAATGAAAGCAGTGGGCCAACGCAGTCATGGAAGGGTGAGGGGGCTGATGGGCTAGAACAATGAAAGCAGTGGGCCAACGCAGTCATGGAAGGGTGAGGGGGCTGATGGGCTAGAACAATGAAAGCAGTGGGCCAACGCAGTCATGGAAGGGTGAGGGGGCTGATGGGCTAGAACAATGAAAGCAGTGGGCCAACGCAGTCATGGAAGGGTGAGGGGCTGATGGGCTAGAACAATGAAAGCAGTGGGCCAACGCAGTCATGGAAGGGTGAGGGGGCTGATGGGCTAGAACAATGAAAGCAGTGGGCCAACGCAGTCATGGAAGGGTGAGGGGGCTGATGGGCTAGAACAATGAAAGCAGTGGGCCAACGCGGTAGGCTGTGACAATAAAAGTCACACGTCAAGGTGGTTTGTGAAAATAAAAGCCGTCAGAGATTGTGGGTTATGGAAAAGAAAGCAATCATTGCGGTTCACCGAAAATGAAAGCGACCAAACCTACCCTACTGGGTTATGAAAATGAAGGCAGCCTTCAAGGAAGGGGAGGGAGAAGGGTGAGTGTTATTAAAAAAAAAAAAGAAAAACAACAACGCACACACTCATGATAGGTTTTGAAAATCACTCACAACGGGTCATGGAAATGAAAGCAGTCACTCCTATCAGGTTACGAAATTGTCAGCAATGAGATGAGAATGGTGGGTCACACACACCAAAAAAAGATCAAATCAATCGGTATATTAATGACCTATCAAAGCAATCAAAACCAATCAATGAAGTCCAGCGAAGCCATGTGGAGACAGACACAGAGAAACCACGACCACAGACCACGAGGAAAACCAAGCCATTTAGGAACCCAGACAAA
>CM031614.1:24593034-24598034 GCA_018398815.1 Conus ventricosus | reverse complement strand
GTACTGGTTCCATGTTTTTAGAAGTCCTTCGAATGTGGCTAATAAACCGAGGTTCCGCGTTTGATCGGGCGCATAACATCTTGCACAGAGGTAAAATTCCATCATTAACTTTCGGAAGAAAAGGCCCAGTTTGGCTGTTGGTATGGATGACACGTTACACACAGCAAGCGTCCTCGGTGAAAAATCAAAAGAATGAGTGACAAACTGAGTGACTGATATTGGACCGAACGACACAGGAGGCGACTCAATGTAGCGCCTGCAGGCAGCTCTTCAGTCGGCTCTACCCAGGCAGGCGGCCTGCTGTGTACACGAAAGCTTGGATGTTAAACCACTTGGAGCTTGGCATCTGGGGATGGATCCTACATAAGTACTCTCAGAAATAATAACAATAACGATGGTGATAATAATCATGATCATGATAATAACAATAGCGACTACAACAACAACAATATCTACTCATTTATCTTCCGAACTATCACGCCTAAACCGCAGCTGTTCCGACGTATTGACTCTTCAATGTGGCAGCTACAGAATGGTGACAGTTGCCGGTTTCTGGATTACTTCGTCGATGTACAGTGGCTGAATGATACCCCACCCCACCCCACCCCACCCCACCCCCTTTCCACCGGTGAATGTTATGATGCCCAGTGGGTCTGCCTTGTAATCCGGGACCCTGAGCAAAAAAAAAAAAAAAAAAAAAAGAAAATCACAAATTCGTAGCTAACAAGCCACAGTTCTTGTTTTGATTCCGATCCATAATGTCTTTCCTGCGAATACAAATGAAATGAAAGTCGAAAAATGCCCTGTCTCTCGAAGACCAATCAAACCTTCGCCGTACGTCGTGGGGTATCCAATAACCCACACTCATGGTTTTTCACTCGATCCCTCGGTTTGTTTTGAAGCTGTCTCCACAAAAAGTCCGCGCACCTCGGTCAATAAAGCATGGCCCTGCATCTGTACCAAAAGTTGTTCTTTGCCAGCAAACGAAAAAGCGCAAACATACAGACAAAACAAAACAAGGCAAAGCGTTGCTCAATTAGTAAACGCACGGGTCCCTGAAATCTCGCCACGTACCACAAGGCTTTTAGTCCTTCACCAAAAACATGGGTCCCGAGATCCAGTAGTTGTAGTTTTCTCATCCACGCCACAGTTTTGTACCAAGATCGAAGAGACAAGGGACTGTTCGTTCGTCCTGTGTTTCCACTGTTTTGAGTTTGGTTTGTTCTGCCTCAAGAAGACTCAACAGGTCGAAACGCGTCGTGTCTGTTTTGTAATTGGTTCGTTTCTTCGTTTGGTGGCACAGTAATTCGGTTTTTTTTCTTGTTCAGTCTTTCAGAAAACAAAACAAAACAACAAAAACCAAACGAAAAAGCAAACAAACAAACAAAAACCCCAACAACAACAAAGCAAAACAAAACAAACAAACACACAAATCATGGGTCCCTGTAGACCCACAGCGCACGGCAAGTCTTTAGTCTGTCAGAAAAAAAAGTGTGGGTCCCAAGAGACCCACGACATTCAGCAAGACTTTAGTCCTGCAGAAAAAGCATGTGGAGACCCACAGAGAACCCACGCCGCGCGGCAAGGCTGACACATCCTACACAAGTATGGGTTCCAGGGGAACAAAGACATGTGAGGCGGAAACTTTCAGGCGACGTATGGCGAAGCTTAAAAAACGAATCCTGGATCTGCCTAGATCCGTCCAGCTTCTAATGGCTTGGCACTCGGCCACACGTTATCTTCCCACCAAGAGTCGTAAAAATCGGTTCAATGATTTTTGCGTATTCCTGTTGACAGACAGACAGACGGACGGACAAACAGACGAATAAACCGACAGTTGTACGGGTGAAAAGATAAACTCCTTGGTGCAGATAGTATTAAAACTTTAACGGCAGTGGCAACTATATGAAGACGAAGAAGAAGAAGAAGAAGAAGAAGAAGAAGAAGAAGAAGAAGAAGAAGAACGAGAGCAACAACAAGAACAAGGACAACTACTACTATTACTACTACTGTTACTACTGCTTCTGCTGCTATTACAACTTCTACTACTTTTACTACTACTGCTGCTGCTGCTGCTATTACTACTGATAATGATGATGATTATGATAATCACAACTGCAAATACACCATTACCACCACTACCAGCAATAAGAACAAATGCAATAGTATTACAAGCGTAACAACAATAACACTGAAAATCACGAACTAAATCAACAAGAACAACATATCAACAGCCGCAACACCAGGAACAACTACAACAATAACAACAACAAAAAACAACCCAACAACAACAGCAATGGCAACACCAGCGACGAAAACAAAAAACAAACAGCATCAATGGTAGCAACAACAAAAAGGACAGCAACAAAAATAACAAGAACAGCAATCATTACAGCAACAACAACGACACCGACGACAACAACAAAGACGACGACAATAGCAACAAGAATAACAGCAGCAGAAGCAACAATACCAACAAGAACAACAACAACAACAGCAAGCAACGACAACAACAACAACGAAGACGACAACATGAAGAAGTAAAAACAACAGCAGTTACAACAGTAACAACAATAACAAGGACTACAACAACAATGACGACGACAAAAACGACGACGACGACAACAACAATAACCACAGCATCAGCATCAGCAGCAACAACAGTCACATAAATGACAAATTTCATTAAAATCAGTTCAGTAATTTTTGCCTAATGTTGTCCCAGACAGACAGACAGACAAACATGGGTGCAGATGTCACTTCATTGGAGGAGGTGATGGGGAGAAACAACAGCAGGGCCGAGGAGAGAGTCAAGGCTCGCCGTTTGTAAGAAACTAGGGCTATCTTCATTTCAAAGAAAATTCGACACAAACTGAGTTCTCATACTCCTAAAGTACAGCTGTCAAGTGACAGCGATGAAAACTGTCTGTGTGGACTAGCAACTGAATCCGGATGCCAAAATTGTAATTCTGGTCGTCGTTGGTACTTTTAATCCATCGTAGAATAAGCCCCCAAAGTAAAAAAACAACAACTTGATAATACAGCTTTTGCTAACGCAATGTGCGTCTGGGTCATAATCACTAATGTCCTGGCAGGTTAACCCAAAGTATCCCAACACCGACAACAGCAAAATGGTCGTAATTATGACAGAAATATCAGACATCGCGCTAAATTGAAAATTCCGCTTATGTCGCACGGTTTCCTCCTTTTGTCCATAATAAAACCCACTCGTTTTTTGAAGGCAGGTGTCATGAAGATCTTTTGAGAACAATGACGGACCATAGAGACCGGGCCGACTGCGGTGCGTAGGCTGGCGTCTGCGCCACCATAAAACTCATTCCTTGTTACTACCACCATCACCACCACCAACCACCACCACCACCACCACCACGACTCCCCAGTGTCATCACTGGCGCCTGTCTATCCTATTCAGGGTCTGCGACTCTCAGGGACCGCAGGGGGACATGGAGTCGAGAGACCTGGAAAGTGGGTATTAGTCTGGCTTCTGTCAGTCTAGCCAGACCTGCGGTAGCAGCAGCTAGCATCAGCAGCAGCAACAAGAGCACAGCAATCAGAATAACAACCACAACATCCGCAGCATCAATACTGCTACTTCTGCTGCTGCTGCTGCTACTACTACTACTACCAACAATAACCAACAACGGTATTAATGACAACAACACTGGTAAGACAACCACAGTATCAAACTTGATGCAGTAACTAGAAAATCATCACTAAAGACAACACACACACACACACACACACACACAAACACACACACACACACACACACACACACACACACACACACACACACACACACACACCGACAGAGAGAGAGAGATACCCATGTGCGCGTACAAACACACTGATACACACACAACGGCGCGCGCACGCATGCACGCAAGCGCATACAAATCTGAAAGAGCAACGACGCAACTGAAAATAATACAGACAAAAGCAGCGGCAACATAAACGATGAGGACATTAATAAATAAAATATCATCATCATCATCATCATCATCATCATCATCATCATCAGAAGAAAAAGAACGGCAATAAAAAGTAGCAAATGCAGCCACCGTTGCGACAAAAAGAAAACAATATCACCTTCCCACAACAGCAAAACAGAAATAAAAACAAAGCAAAAGCAACCTCCCCCCCCCCCCGGAAAAAGGCAATCCCCCACAAAAAAAGGCAATCAATGTCAGCATGGATCTTCCAAACAATTATTGGTAATGGAAAAAAGAACCCCTAACCTATCCATTACAGCAGCAGCAGTAAAAGAGCAGAAGAAACAAGAGTACAAATAGCAGCAGTTGCGATAAATTAAACGAATAAACAGTAAAAGCAGCAGCAGCCGCAGCAACAGGTTAGAAGAAACAACAGTACAAGCAGCAATAGATGAGAAGGAACAACAGTACAAGCAGCAATAGATGAGAAGGAACAACAGTACAAGCAGCAATAGATGAGAAGGAACAACAGTACAAGCAGCAATAGATGAGAAGGAACAACAGTACAAGCAGCAATAGATGAGAAGGAACAACAGTACAAGCAGCAATAGATGAGAAGGAACAACAGTACAAGCAGCAATAGATGAGAAGGAACAACAGTACAAGCAGCAATAGATGAGAAGGAACAACAGTACAAGCAGCAATAGATGAGAAGGAACAACAGTACAAGCAGCAATAGATGAGAAGGAACAACAGTACAAGCAGCAATAGATGAGAAGGAACAACAGTACAGGCAGCAATAGATGAGAAGGAACAACAGTACAAGCAGCAATAGATGAGAAGGAACAACAGTACAAGCAGCAATAGATGAGAAGGAACAACAGTACAAGCAGCAATAGATGAGAAGGAACAACAGTACAAGCAGCAATAGATGAGAAGGAACAACAGTACAAGCAGCAATAGATGAGAAGGAACAACAGTACAAGCAGCAAATAGATGAGAAGGAACAACAGTACAAGCAGCAATAGATGAGAAGGAACAACAGTA
>CM031614.1:24585534-24588034 GCA_018398815.1 Conus ventricosus | reverse complement strand
AATGATGAGCTTTTGTTTGACGACCCTATAACTACAGACGAAGTAAGAGCAAGTATTAGAAATTTGAAGACTGGTAAAAGCCCGGGACCAGATAGAATTAATAAGTGAAATGATAAAACATGCCAATGACTATGTGATTGATTTCTGTGTTTCTTTATTTAACCATTTGTTTAATCATGGATTGTTCCCTTTGTCGTGGTCAACGTCCATTATTGTACCCATTCATAAAAAAGCAGACCCAAATAACCCAGACAATTATAGAGGTGTAGCTCTCACAAGTATAATTAGTAAAGTATATACTCATGTTTTGAATAGAAGATTGACACAATGGGCTGAAAAGGAGAGGAAAATTGGGGAAGAGCAGGCGGGGTTCAGGTCAGGGTACAGTACAGTTGATCATATTTTCACATTATATGCTTTAGTCCAAAAGTGCTTAAGAAAAAATACTAAACTGTATGTTGCTTTTGTTGATTTAAAAGGCTTTTGATTCTGTTAATAGAAATGTGTTGTGGCAAGTTCTTAGAAAAACAGGGGTTAAAGGAAAATTGTACTATGCTCTTCGTGGTGTATATCATTCAGTTTTAGCATGTGTTCGTGAGAAAGGATTGTACAGTGACTTATTCGATTGTCCGAGAGGAGTGAAGCAAGGTTGTATACTGAGCCCTCAAATGTTTGCATTCTTTATTAATGAGATAGCTTTAGAAATGTCACATAAAGGCAAACATGGTATACAGTTGATTGCAGGTGCTGTGGAACTGTTTATGCTTTTGTTTGCAGATGATGTAATCTTGTTCTCTAGTACTGTTGTTGGTTTTGCAAAATCAAATAAATGTTTTAAAAAATGAAGCAGATAGACTTCAATTAAGTGTTAATCTAGAGAAAACAAATATTATTATCTTTCGTATGGGTGGTTATTTTATCCCAGTATGAAAAGTGGTGGTATGGAGATGTAGAAGTAAAAGTAACCAATAGTTACAAATATTTGGGGATGCTATTTACAACTCGTTTAAGTTTAAATGCAGGGTGGCGTGAAATCGGCAGAAAGGGTAAGAAGGGGGTTGTAGAAATTCTAAGATGCATGAAAAGACTTAATAGCATTGACCCTTCTTTGTTCTGGAAGCTATTTGACTCGCAAATAGCGCCCATGCTGACTTATGCTGCAGAAGTTTGGGGATTAGAAGAAAATTTGGAAATGGAGAAGGTGCATACTATGGCTATTAAAAGATTCATGAACATTCCACTGCATTCATCAAAACACAATGGGTTATGGTGATTCTGGAAGATATCCTTTATTTATTCAAACGTTTTCAAAATCTATTAAGTATTGGTTAAAATTGACACAACTTCCAACGTCAAGGATATGTAGACAAGCATATGATATGCTATATTTACAAATGGAAAGTGGACACTGCAACTGGGTTAGTAAAGTAAAACATGTGTTAACTATTAATGGGTTTGGTATTGTGTGGCTTAGCAAAGAGGTAGGGAACGAAAGGACATTTATGTCAGAATTTAAGGATCGCTTAATAGCCTGCTACAAACAGAATTGGCATTCAAAAATGGAAGAAAGTGACAAGTATTCATGGTTTTATTCCTTTAAAAGTATTCTTCAGCCGGAAATGTTTTTGAAATCTGTTACTAATAAATGGCATAGAAGCATATTGGCCAGATTTAGAAGTCGGACCCTCGGTTTCAAAGCAAATAAGAAATGGTTTTGCAATGAAGTTTCTGTTGATGATGTTTGTGTGTTGTGTCCAGACAACAGTAAGGAAGATGAAGAGCACTTTTTATTTCAATGTAAGGCATATGAAGATAAAAGGAAAAAATCAAAACTGTTTAATTTGATGCCAGAAAGACCATATACTTTGATTGAACTACTATCGTCTGATGATGGAAATATTCTTCGTCTGTTTGCTAAATATATTGCTGAATGTTATGATATCAGAGGGAAAAAAATGTCTGTTGCTGTTTCCATGTGAGACAGTGCTTTGGTTCTTCGTATGTCATAGCTGGTCTTTTAGGCCCATGTTTGGTGATCTTTTGTTTGACGTTAAATTTATTATTCCCAGATAGATCAATAACGGGAATCATGTTTGTAATGTACTATTCATTTTTGTTTGTTTGTTTGTTTTGTTTCATAAATTCTTGACGCTGCATTGATGATAGCCCCTTGACATGAAGACTGTATTTTGTCATTGTCAATAAAATGATTCTGAAGCGTCTGAAGCGTCTCTCTCTCTCTCTCTCTCTCTGTGTGTGTGTGTGTGATTAAGACTGCTTAGCTGATTAACGCGGCAAAATTGCTTTGGACGTGCCTACCAGCGTCACCTGTCCTATGAAAATGGCGGGGTCACTCTCACTGAACACGAGCTCTAGCACTGATTACCTCCCTTTAAAGTGTCCGAACATCGCTGTTACGTAAAAACTGCCGAGAGCGTTTGAAGTAAATTCTGCCAAAAGACGGACTGTCGCATGGATATGAACTCCACTGACATTTTGG
>CM031614.1:24570534-24580534 GCA_018398815.1 Conus ventricosus | reverse complement strand
CGGACATGATAAAGGTTGGATGAAATGCTGACTAACGTATACGCTTGAAAACGAAAAAAAAAAAACATCTTGTGAGTGAATTTCGGACTAGAGGAAGAACAAGAAAAAGAAGATGACGACGACGAAGAAGAAGAAGATGAAGAAGAAGGGGGAGGAGGAGCAGAAGAAGAAGAAGAAGAAGAAGTAGAAGTAGAAGGAGGAGGAGGAGCAGGAGCAGAAGAAGAAGAAGGAGGAGGAGGAAGAGGAGGAGGAAGAGGAGGAGGAGGAAGAGGAGGAGGAGGAGGAGGAGGAGGAGAAGAACAAGAAGAAGAAGAAGAAGAAGAAGAAGAAAAGAAGAAGAAGAAGTAGTAGTAGTAGTCCGCTACCCTTCTCGAATATGTTGCTCCCCATCGTGCCAAATTTCAGTCCAAGAAACTTACACCACGTGTTTTGATCCTGAGAAGTACGTCACAAAACGAAGAAGACTGACCTACCGGGAGAAAAAGAAGAAATGAATACAGGAAAGAAAGAAAGAAAGAAACCGAATAAGGAAAGAACGTAGGAGAAGGTGGAGTTGGAGGATGAAGGAGGGGGTAGAACCAGAGGAAGCAGAAAAAGATGAAGAAGAAGAAGAGAAGAATGAGAAGAAAAAGAAGAAGAGGGGGAGGAGGAGGAGAAGGAGGAGGACGAGAAGAAGAAGAGGAGGAGGAGGAGGTTGAGGAGGAGAAGGAGGAGGAGAGAGAGAAAGAATAAGGAGGATGAGAAGGAGGAGGAGTAGAAGAAGAAGAAGAAGAGGAGGAGGAGGAGGAGGAGGAGGAGGAGGAGGAGGACGAGGAGAAGAAGAAGAAGAAGAAGAAGAAGAAAAAGAAGAAGAAGGAAAAGTAAACAAGAAAAAGAGGAAGAAAAGGAAGATGAAGATGAAGTGTAGAAGGAGGGTAGGAGGAGGAGGAGGAGGAGGAGGAGGAGGAGGAGGACGAGGAGGACGAGGAAGAGAAGGAGCAGACAGGAAAAGAAGAATACGAAGAATAATAATACGACGACGACGACAACGATGACGACGACGGAAGAAGAAGAAGAAGAAGAAGAAGAAGAAGAAGAAGAAGAAGAACAACAACAACAACAACAACAACAGCGACAACACTAACAACAACAACTGTAAAGTTTTGTTTTAAGGACAAACGTAAAGCCAACTCACAGTTGCTGAAGTTGCGGCAGATCCTGAAGAGCACGGCGAGGAACGGATTCGAATCGGTTGCCCTGTAGATACCTGGAAAAGTGACAATTTATCATCATCATCATCATCATCATCATCATCATTGTCTTCATCATCATCGTCGTCTTCGTTCTCGTCGTCATGGTTGTCATTATCATTATGATCATCGCCGACAACGTCATTACAACGTCTTTGTTGTCATCATGATCGTCATCGTCGCCATCATTATCATCGCAGACTCACGACTCATTTATAGAGAGAGAGAGAGAGAGAGAGAGAGAGAGAGAGAGAGAGAGAGAGAGAGAGAGAGAGAGAGAGAGAGAGAAGAGAGTTACACACATATTCACAAGCATACACATCCAATATCACGCACGCGCGCGAGCACACACACACACACACACACACACACACACACACACACACACACACACACACACTCACGAAACACACATGCACACACACGAACGAAACACACACGCACGCACGCACGCGCGCGCACGCACACACACACACACACACACACACACACACACACACACACACACACACACACACACACAGTCTAAACCACTGATCTTTACACACAGCTATGGCCACACAGACAGCCACAAAGAACAGGAACAGATTCGGACAGGACTTAGGAAAGAAGGGAAGAACAGAGGGACGGAGGGAAGGAGGGACAGTGGGAAAGGGGGGACAGAGGGACAGAGGGACGAGTGTAGACTCACAGTGTGGACAGGTAACGGTTCTTCTTGAAGATCTTCCTGGCAGGCTCCTCAGCTTGTTGCTGGCCAGTCTCCTGAAACACCACACACAGCAAAGGCTGGGCTGCAGGGACCACACAGTCAAGGTGCACACTGCCATCACGTCCTTCAGGAAGAAGGCCAGACGTTCGAGACAATAATACTAATAATGATAAAAACAATAATAATTATACTACTACTACTACTAGTAATAATAAAACTAACAACAATGATGATGATCATGATACTACTATGCTACTACTGCTACCACTACTTCTACTACTGATGATGATGTTGATAAGAAAGAGAAGAAGACGTAGGAGAAGGAGGAGGAGGAGGAGGAGAAGAAGAAAAGAAGAGAAGAGAAGAAGAAGAAGAAGAAGAAGAAGAAGAAGAAGAAGAAGAAGAAAAACAACGACGACGACAACGAAGAAGAAGAAGAAGAAGTAGAAGAAGAAGAAGAAGAAGAAGAAGAAGAAAGAAGAAGAAGAAGAAGAAGAAGAAGAGAAGAAGAAGAAGAAGAAGAAGAAGAAGAAGAAGAAGACGACGAAGAAGAAGATGATGACGGTGACAATGATTATCATCACGGCGACACTAACGACGATGATAGTAATTACGATATGATTGTGACGACTAGGAAAGTATTATGACGACGGTGACAGTGATCGCGGTCAGAATGACTATGACAAAGATTGACGAGAATCAGTCTTCAGCCTTTTCCTCCCAAATGATGGACGGTTTCGAGTCAAAAACGCGACCACCATGTCGATAATGACAACAGTGATGATGATGATGATGATGATGATGATGATGATGATGACGACAACATCTTGTCGCTCTACGTTTTGTCGTCTACGTTCAACAAATGGACAGTACTCAGTTGAAAACACGACGGATGATTTTGATGACGACGACAGCGATAGTGATGATGATGACGATGATGATGATGATAACGACGACGACGATGATGATGGTGATGATGATGATGACGACGACGACGATAGTGATGATGATGATGGTGATGATGATGATGATGACGACGACAATAATGATGATGATGACGACGACGTTGACGATGATGACGATGATGATAATGACGACGACGACGATGACCACGACAATGACAACGAAGACGATGATAACGATAATGCTTTTGATGATGAAAATGATGACATCTTCGATATAAAAAAAAAGAAATCAAGTTTGTCGCTCGTTTGTCTTTCACACTCAGCTAAAGGACAGCGAAGTTGTCGCCCGTTTGTCTTTGACACTCAGCTAAAGGACAGCGAAGTTGTCGCTCGTTTGTCTTTGACACTCAGCTAAAGGACAGCGAAGTTGTCGCCCGTTTGTCTTTGACACTCAGCTAAAGGACAGCGAAGTTGTCGCCCGTTTGTCTTTGACACTCAGCTAAAGGACAGCGAAGTTGTCGCCCGTTTGTCTTTGACACTCAGCTAAAGGACAGCGAAGTTGTCGCTCGTTTGTCTTTGACACTCAGCTAAAGGACAGCGAAGTTGTCGCCCGTTTGTCTTTGACACTCAGCTAAAGGACAGCGAAGTTGTCGCCCGTTTGTCTTTGACACTCAGCTAAAGGACAGCGAAGTTGTCGCCCGTTTGTCTTTGACACTCAGCTAAAGGACAGCGAAGTTGTCGCCCGTTTGTCTTTGACACTCAGCTAAAGGACAGCGAAGTTGTCGCTCGTTTGTCTTTGACACTCAGCTAAAGGACAGCGAAGTTGTCGCCCGTTTGTCTTTGACACTCAGCTAAAGGACAGCGAAGTTGTCGCCCGTTTGTCTTTGACACTCAGCTAAAGGACAGCGAAGTTGTCGCTCGTTTGTCTTTGACACTCAGCTAAAGGACAGCGAAGTTGTCGCCCGTTTGTCTTTGACACTCAGCTAAAGGACAGCGAAGTTGTCGCCCGTTTGTCTTTGACACTCAGCTAAAGGACAGCGAAGTTGTCGCCCGTTTGTCTTTGACACTCAGCTAAAGGACAGCGAAGTTGTCGCCCGTTTGTCTTTGACACTCAGCTAAAGGACAGCGAAGTTGTCGCCCGTTTGTCTTTGACACTCAGCTAAAGGACAGCGAAGTTGTCGCTCGTTTGTCTTTGACACTCAGCTAAAGGACAGCGAAGTTGTCGCTCGTTTGTCTTTGACACTCAGCTAAAGGACAGCGAAGTTGTCGCCCGTTTGTCTTTGACACTCAGCTAAAGGACAGCGAAGTTGTCGCTCGTTTGTCTTTGACACTCAGCTAAAGGACAGCGAAGTTGTCGCCCGTTTGTCTTTGACACTCAGCTAAAGGACAGCGAAGTTGTCGTCCGTTTGTCTTTGACACTCAGCTAAAGGACAGCGAAGTTGTCGCCCGTTTGTCTTTGACACTCAGCTAAAGGACAGCGAAGTTGTCGCTCGTTTGTCTTTGACACTCAGCTAAAGGACAGCGAAGTTGTCGCCCGTTTGTCTTTGACACTCAGCTAAAGGACAGCGAAGTTGTCGCCCGTTTGTCTTTGACACTCAGCTAAAGGACAGCGAAGTTGTCGCTCGTTTGTATTTGACACTCAGCTAAAGGACAGCGAAGTTGTCGCCCGTTTGTCTTTGACACTCAGCTAAAGGACAGCGAAGTTGTCGCTCGTTTGTCTTTGACACTCAGCTAAAGGACAGCGAAGTTGTCGCTCGTTTGTCTTTGACACTCAGCTAAAGGACAGCGAAGTTGTCGCCCGTTTGTCTTTGACACTCAGCTAAAGGACAGCGAAGTTGTCGCCCGTTTGTCCTTGACACTCAGCTAAAGGACAGCGAAGTTGTCGCCGTTTGTCTTTGACACTCAGCTAAAGGACAGCGAAGTTGTCGCCCGTTTGTCTTTGACACTCAGCTAAAGGACAGCGAAGTTGTCGCCCGTTTGTCTTTGACACTCAGCTAAAGGACAGCGAAGTTGTCGCCCGTTTGTCTTTGACACTCAGCTAAAGGACAGCGAAGTTGTCGCCCGTTTGTCTTTGACACTCAGCTAAAGGACAGCGAAGTTGTCGCTCGTTTGTCCTTGACACTCAGCTAAGCGACAGCACACAGCTGACACAATACAGTTTAAAAGTACGAACACAGTTTCGGAAGTGTTAGCAAAGGTAATTTGACACTGGCGCTGCGGTCGTTGCTGCGGCTGCTGCTGCTGATAATGACCAGCATTATCGCCCTTTACTCTCCCGCATTCGGCCAGTAATGGTCAGCGAGGGTAACGAACGGTTTTCGCCCGGTCGACGTGACTGGAAACGTGGCTGGTGACGAGTGGTTTCAGCTCAGCCTGGTCGTTTCGGCAGGTGGCTTGAACTTCAGTCGAGGAATTTCAACTTTTGTGAACAATAGATCCGTTCTGAATTTGCTTTGCATTCTCGATGTGGTCCCTTTTGTCGGCAGGGATGTGAACATCATGACTTTCCTCTTCATGGACAGTGTTACGAGAAACATATGACAACGATTACAATGATGATGATGATGATGGTGATGATGGTGATGATGATGATGATGATGACAATGATGGTGATGATGATGACGATGATGGTGATGATGATGATGATGATGATGATGATGATGACGACGAAGCAGTCTTGTGCCGTTTGCCTACAGGCCACTCATTTTACACCCATTCTTATCTTTTAAAAGATGAAGCAGCTCTGTGGTGCATTCCATGTCATGTACCACTCACAGTGAAAACATATTCTTATAAAGTGTTGGGACTTGCACGATGTGAGACATAAACACTTTACAGCAGACTCCATGAAAACCTTGTTCAGAGATGTCCCACCTGACGTGATCTTTGAATTTCCGAAAGAGATTAACATTTTTTTTTTTAATCTGATCTAAGATTTTACGGAAGAAAGATTTTTAACGAAGTTTCTGCTACGTTTTTAGAAGGTGTGTTTTAAAGAGATGTGTGAATGTGCCCCCGTTATCAAACTTCGAGATAGTGCAAAATTCGTTATGGCTATTACGTATATTCTCTTCGGGTGTCTTGTCTTCTCTGATTCAAATTCCATTCCTCAAAATCGAGTAAGAAAAAATCTGAATCTTTTTCTTTCTGGCCGAGACTATCTCGTCTGCCGAGGTGGAATGAAAGTGTGAACTGAGGAGAGAGAGAGAGAGAGAGAGAGAGAGAGAGAGAGAGAGAGAGAGAGAGAGATATCCTGTATTGACGTTTAAAAATCGGACAATTCAGGCAGGCAATTGTGTCGGCTGCAGACTTGGTTTTTTATTCCGTTCTCTCTGTGCAACCTCGAAGGAGCCTGAGTGAGGCCCACGAAATAGAATTTGTCCAGGGGGAGGAACTCCTCTTGCTGGTGACCAGAAAGAAAACTGCCCAACACATAATAGAAAGCTGGGGTACCAAATGGAAATCGTGTCCCCAGAGGGAGCATGGAAGAAAAAGGATTCTGTTTTTTTTTGTGTTTCTTTTTCAAAGAGGAGAAGACTGTGAGCGACTGACTACTTCAGCGCGTTCATTGTGTAAAACTTTGCATGAAAAGACAGCGTGGTCGCTTATGAGAGTAGAGCTACCTGACACGGCAGTGAGCGCTTTCTGAGCCGTCGTCCGTGCATATTTGCCGTGCTCTGTGCCTTTGTTGAAGTACTGCGAACAAACGTCTTCTCGTAAACTGGAATAACGTACCAGTAGATTGTATCTCCAAAAACACTGTGGTGCGACTGAAGCACACGTTTCCCCTGGGGGATATACAGTCGGCGGGCGGAACCCTGTAAAGATTCAATAAGCAGGGGACATTCCCAGTGCAGACAGCCGGGAAAGATTGGAGCATTGATTCTCCGAGACAGAGGAGTCCCCAGGGGAAACAGCTGGCCCCCTTCCTGTTTTTTTGAAAGATCGCGCAGAGTGTTTTTCAGGCTTTCTTTTGTGAATTGCGTTTCGTCTGTGGGACTGGTGGCGCTAAGCATTGAAAAGATTTCCGAACAGCACAGTCGCTGAATGGACATGGTCGCCGGAGCGTGATATTCATGCTGTATTCCTACTCTTTTCAGGAAAAAACACAAAACAAATCATTTCTTTCCTTAAACTCCATACCTTGGTAAATCATTGTGAGTTTCCTGTATTGAACAGGGTTTTTTTTGTTAATTCCTCCCCAAAACACGGTCGTGTTGGTGATAAATAAGAACATATAGTTGTATATGTTGTCACAATTAGTGTGAGTGAGGTCGGGGAGCCTGAGGAGACACACAGGGTTTTTATTTGTCCGTGTAACTCGAACGCTTTCTTGCGTGCTGCTCGTTTCTCGTCCATGTTGTTTGTTTGGATGTTAGGAAGCTTTTTTTTCCTTTTTTTTTTTTTAAACTGTACACCGTCGATATCTTCTTCTTTTCAGATATGCCAAACTTTTACATTCTTTCAAACAGTCCAACCGTGGCAATGATGACGATGGTGGCATTTATTTGGTTGGTTAGGGGAGGGAGGGAGAGAGGGGGGTGGGCAGCATGCAGGCACTAAGAGAGAGAGAGAGAGAGAGAGAGAGAGAGAGAGAGTAATACAGATTCGCTCAGGCCCGATAAAATCAGTCGCTCGGCTGACCTGCGATTCAACCCACCACAACACCCACTGGCAGCACGCGCCCCTCCAAAACAAGAGAAGGGAGAAGACTAAGCAGTAGAAGACAGAGGAGGAGAAGGAGAATGGGAGCAGGAATAGGAGAAAGAGGAGGAGGAGGAAGAGTTGGAGGAGGAGATGGATGCTGCTGCTGTTAATGTTGCTGCTGCTGCTGCTGCTGCTGCTGCTGATGATGAGGAGGAGGAGGAGGAGGTGGATACTGCTGCTGTTAGTGTTGCTGCTGCTGCTGATGATGATGATGATGAGAATGATGAGAAGGAGGAGGAGGAGGAGGAGGTGGATACTGCTGCTGTTAGTGTTGCTGCTGCTGCTGATGATGATGATGATGAGGAGGAGGAGGTGGATATTGCTGCTGTTAGTGTTGCTGCTGCTGCTGCTGATGATGATGATGATGAGGAGGAGGAGGAGGAGGAGGTGGATACTGCTGCTGTTAGTGTTGCTGCTGCTGCTGCTGCTGATGATGATGATGATGATGAGGAGGAGGTGGATACTGCTGCTGTTAGTGTTGCTGCTGCTGCTGCTGCTGCTGATGATGAGGAGGAGGTGGATACTGCTGCTGTTAGTGTTGCTGCTGCTGCTGCTGATGATGATCATGAGGAGGAGGAGGTGGTGGATACTGCTGCTGTTAGTGTTGCTGCTGCTGCTGCTGCTGATGATGATGAGGAGGAGGCGGAGGTGGATACTGCTGCTGTTAGTGTTGTTGCTGCTGCTGCTGATGATGAGGAGGAGGAGGTGGATACTGCTGCTGTTAGTGTTGCTGCTGCTGCTGCTGCTGCTGATGAGGAGGAGGAGGTGGATACTGCTGCTGTTAGTGTTGCTGCTGCTGCTGATGATGATGATGAGGGAGGAGGAGGTGGATACTGCTGCTGTTAGTGTTGCTGCTGCTGCTGCTGATGATGATGATGAGGAGGAGGAGGAGGAGGAGGAGGTGGATACTGCTGCTGTTAGTGTTGCTGCTGCTGCTGCTGCTGCTGATGATGATGATGAGGAGGAGGTGGATACTGCTGCTGTTAGTGTTGCTGCTGCTGCTGCTGCTGATGATGATGATGAGGAGGAGGAGGTGGATACTGCTGCTGTTAGTGTTGCTGCTGCTGCTGCTGTTGCTGATGATGATGAGGAGGAGGTGGATACTGCTGCTGTTAGTGTTGCTTCTGCTGCTGATGATGATGATGAGGAGGAGGTGGATACTGCTGCTGTTAGTGTTGCTGCTGCTGCTGCTGCTGATGATGAGGAGGAGGAGGAGGAGGAGGTGGATACTGCTGCTGTTAGTGTTGTTGCTGCTGCTGCTGCTGATGATGATGAGGAGGAGGAGGTGGATACTGCTGCTGCTGTTAGTGTTGCTGCTGCTGCTGCTGAGGAGGAGGAGGAGAGGAGGAGGAGGAGGAGGAGGAGGAGGAGGAGGAGGTGGATACTGCTGCTGTTAGTGTTGCTGCTGCTGCTGCTGCTGATGATGATGAGGAGGAGGAGGTGGATACTGCTGCTGTTAGTGTTGCTGCTGCTGCTGCTGATGATGATGAGGAGGAGGTAGATACTGCTGCTGTTAGTGTTGCTGCTGCTGCTGCTGCTGATGATGATGATGATGAGGAGGAGGAGGAGGTGGTGGATACTGCTGCTGTTAGTGTTGCTGCTGCTGCTGCTGATGATGATGATGAGGAGGAGGAGGTGGATACTACTGCTGTTAGTGTTGCTGCTGCTGCTGCTGCTGATGATGATGATGAGGAGGAGGAGGTGGATACTGCTGCTGTTAGTGTTGCTGCTACTGCTGCTGCTGCTGATGATGAGGAGGAGGAGGTGGATACTGCTGCTGTTAGTGTTGCTGCTGCTGCTGCTGCTGATGATGATGATGAGGAGGAGGTGGATACTGCTGCTGTTAGTGTTGCTGCTGCTGCTGATGATGATGAGGAGGAGGAGGAGGAGAAGGAGAAGGAGGAGGAGGAGGAGGAGGAGGAGGTGGATACTGCTGCTGTTAGTGTTGCTGCTGCTGCTGCTGCTGCTGATGATGATGAGGAGGAGGAGGAGGTGGATACTGCTGCTGTTAGTGTTGTTGCTGCTGCTGCTGCTGATGATGATGATGAGGAGGAGGTGGATACTGCTGCTGTTAGTGTTGCTGCTACTGCTGCTGCTGCTGATGATGAGGAGGAGGAGGTGGATACTGCTGCTGTTAGTGTTGCTGCTGCTGCTGCTGCTGATGATGATGATGAGGAGGAGGTGGATACTGCTGCTGTTAGTGTTGCTGCTGCTGATGATGATGATGAGGAGGAGGAGGAGGAGGAGAGAAGGAGAAGGAGGAGGAGGAGGAGGAGGAGGAGGTGGTGGATACTGCTGCTGTTAGTGTTGCTGCTGCTGCTGCTGCTGCTGATGATGATGAGGAGGAGGAGGAGGTGGATACTGCTGCTGTTAGTGTTGTTGCTGCTGCTGCTGCTGATGATGATGATGAGGAGGAGGTGGATACTGCTGCTGTTAGTGTTGCTGCTGCT
>CM031614.1:24523034-24563034 GCA_018398815.1 Conus ventricosus | reverse complement strand
TGCTCCATCAATTGAAGTGTCAGTACTTTTCCCAGTGTTTAGCGCAGCGTGATTACAGTTGCATATAATTTTGTATAGATTGGGATGAGAACAATTTCAGTCATCAAAATCATATACTATATCTTTGAAAATGTGCAGGCGTTGGGGCAGACGGATCATACAGCCTGGAAAACGTTCTGCATATATAGCACGGAAAAAAGTAATAAAATGAAAACCAAAACAAAACAAAAATGTTGTGATCATGTGACACGTAAACAAATAGATACATATTTTGAACAGAGGCCCTAAAGCCGACATCAGCGACGCGATTAAAAAAAAAAAAAAAAAAAACAGGACTAGAGATGAAAAGGAGGAAGAGAAAGGGGAGGAGGAGGAGGAGGAGAAGGAGAAGGAGGAAGAGGAGGAGAAGGAGAATTAGAAGAAGAAGAAGACGAAGAAAAAGAGGAGGGGGGGGGGGGGTAAACAAGAACAAGAGGAAGAAGAGAAGGAAGGAAGTAAGGAAGCAAAGAAGGAAGGAAGGAAGGGAAGAAGAAGAAGAAGAGAGAAGAAGAAGAAGACATAGGAAGAAGAAAGCAAAGAAGAAAGGAAGGAAGGGAAGAAGGAGGAGGAAGAGAAGAAGAAGAGAGAAGAAGAAGAGATAGGAAGAAGAAAGCAAAGAAGGAAGGAAGGAAGGGAGGAAGGAGGAGGAGGAGGAGAAGAAGAAGAAGAGAAGAAGAAGAAGAAGAAGAAGAAGAAGGAGAAGGAGAAGAAGAAGAAGACAGAAGAAAAGAAGAAAGCAAAGAAGGAAGGAAGGAAGGGAGGAAGGAGGAGGAAGAGAAGAAGAAGAAGAAGAAGAAGAAGAAAAAGAGAAGAGAAGAAGAAGAAGAAGAAGAGAAGAAAGAGAAGAGAAGAAGAAGAAGAAGAAGAAGGAAGAAGAGAAGAAGAAGAAGAAGAGAAGAAGAAGAAGAGAAGAAGAGAGAGAAGAAGAAGAAGAAGAGAAGAGAAGAAGAAGAAGAAGAGAAGAAGAAGGAGAGGAGAAGGAGAAAAAGAAGGAGAAGAAGAGAAGAAGAAGGAGAAGAAGAAGGAGAAGAAGAAGACGAAGAAAAGAAGAAAGCAAAGAGGAAGGAAGGAAGGGAGAAGGAGGAGGAAGAGAAGAAGAGAAGAAGAAGAAGAAGAAGAGAGAAGAAGAAGAGAAGAAGGAAAGAAGGAAGAACAAACGAAGGAGCAGAAGAAGAAGAAGAAGGAGAAGAGAAGAGGAGGAGAAAAAGAGAATAAGAAGGAGAAGAAGAGAAGAAGGAGAAGAGAAGAAGAAGAGAAGAAGAAGAAGAAGAGAAGAGAAGAAGAAGAAGAAGAAGGAAGAAGAGGAAGAAGAGAAGAAGAGAAGAAGAAGAAGAGAGAAGAAGAGGAGAGGAAAGGAAAAAGAAGGGAATAAGAAGAAGGAAAGAAGAAGAAGAGAAGAAGAAGAAGAAGAAGAGAGGAAGAAGAAGAAGAAGAGGAGGAGGAGGAGAGGAGACTAATGCCTCACTAGATGACGCCAATATAAGAAAGAATACAAGCTATCCGCGCATGTGCGCTTGAGTGTTTGCAGGTGTACGTTTATCTATATCTGTCTTTAACGACATCTATATGCATAGATAACATGCACTATAAACTAGTATAAAAAAAAAAGGATTAAAAAAAAAAAAGAATATGTGGATTTTTTTTTTTAACTTGAGGGAAAAAGAAGTCATCATGGTCGCAAAGCTTTCATTTGACATCTCGGTCGTCACGTTTCGTGTGGACTCTTTATGCATGAGCTTTCTTCTTCCTTTCTTAAGAACAGAGCCGCTTTTCTTTTCTTCTCTTCCTTTTCAATCTTCTTCTCCTTTCTTCGTCCGTTTTTCTGTCAATCTCCTTCTTCTTCTCGTTCTCCTCTTATCTCGCCTGCTTCTTCTTCCCTTCTTTTTATTTTCCTTCTTCTTCTTCTCTTACTCATCTTCTTTGTTCTTGTTGCTTCGTTTTTTTTTTCCTTCTTCTGTTTTTCTTCTTTTTCTTCTCCATCTCATTAATTTTTTTTTCTTAGTTACTTTCTTCTTCTTCTTCCCATGTCCTCTCCTTTTCCTTCTTCATCTGCTTCTTCTTTCACTCTTTATTCCTCCTTCTCCCATTTCTAATTCTTCCTCGTCCTCTTTTTTTTTTTTCCTTTCTTTCTCACACCTTCTCCTCACTTTCTTTGTCCGCCTCTTCTTCTCCTCCTCCTCCTCCTTCTCTTATCTTCTCCTTGTCATCCAAGTCCTCACAACACAGGAACCCATGTAACGAGAGATAGAAAAATGGGGAGGAAGGTGCGAGAGGGGAGGAAGAGTAAGGAGGGCGAGGCATCCGCTAGACGGCGCTCGCCGTCACAATGCATAAAGATGAGATGAAAGAACCGTGTTTTGCGTCACCCACAAAACCTTGGTTCGCTCCCCTTATGAACCCGCTCCTAGCGCCTTCCCCTACCCCCTCCTACCCCCCCCCCCCCGCCACCAGCCTCCCCCCCCCCCCCGCCCACCCACCTCCATGGCCCTGCCACCTCTCTTCCGCGTCGATCTCCTCTTGTGATCGTGGTCCCGTCGTGCTTGTCTCATTATCGCCATCGTAATTATCACCAGGGGAGAGAACTCCAGTTCGTGTTGTCGATCGCCCAGGCGACATCAGCGCCCCTTCCCCACCCCACCCCACCCCACCCCCAACCCAGTCCGAGCTTTCGACCAGCTATTTTTACTTGTGAAACGGACGGAGGTATAAATTAAAAGACGCCACGAGTAAAATTCAAAAACCAAAGTTGAGTCAGCGAGTTAGGGGGGGGGGGGGGGGGGGGGGGTTAGGGTTGGGTGGAAGTGGGGTGGGGCGAGGATGGGAGGGCGCTTGAACACAATATTTCATTAGCAGGTCGACCTTGATCCAAAAGTCCTACTGCGTGAGAGGCAGATATGTCAGGGACCGACCGCATCTCAGGCGGCACACCAGGAAATTAATGCGCCAAGGCCGTGCGTAAAGAGTTGAGTATTTATAGACCGGCAGAAATTAGATCGTTTTGAGATTTTTTTTTTTCCAACTGTGTCTGATAGTGAGTTCTTCTATAATTCATAGGCCCGTAACGGTACACGCCAAGTGGCGCCAAGGAGACCGATTTAAAACGAAAGGAATGCAACTATTTTGGGGAGACCACCGGGCGCAAAGATAAGGGTCGAGGGTGTGCACGAGGGTCTGGAATGTGACGTTAGATAAAGGGCAGGTCATGTATTTTCAGACTGTGAATGATGCCCTCGGGCAGAAATCCCTAGAAACAAGCGACACGACTGACAGCGGTTTGTTCTTTTGATCTGTAAACAGTATCGCATCAGTCTATGGCTAAAAACGTATGCCACGCCTCCAAACGTTCGCATGGATTATGCAGCGATTTGGTACAGAATCTTAATTCCGGCGTGTGGCCTCCGCATACTCGGAGGTGATGATGCCAGACGCCGGCAGACAAGTGCCGTTCTAACGGTGGAGGCTCTGCAGCTCAGGTAGGTTTGCACGGCGAGGGCAAGTATCTATAGGTAATAGCCATTGCTAGGTAATACTAGCAATGGCTGCCCGGTCCAAGACCGATCTGCAGGGTGCAGTGGAGGGGGGAGCTGGAGGGGTGGGGGTGGGGGTGGGGGGGCATTCCCCTTTAGAGGCCGGCTGAAGGCGTCCATCATGGATAAAGTAAAGGGACTGTAATATCTCTTCGCTGTTAGTTTTACTATTGGTACTATTTTATCATCATCATCATCATCATTATTACTATTATCATTATTACCATCATCATTACTATTGTTCTTCTTCTTCTTATCATAATTGTTATTATTATTATCATCATCATCATCAGTAGTATTACTATATCATTACAGACAACACAGGGCCTTTTTAGGGGCTCCCAACATGTGAAGAAAACAGGTCCCATTACGGAAAAGAAACTCAAACATCATATCTGCCTCTCTCTCTCTCAGTCTCTCTCTCTCTGGCTTTAGCAGGCAATAATTATATCTGCTATCACTTTCGTTGATTACACCTAAAAACTGTTCCAACTCTCTGTCTACCTGCCTGTTTCCTACTGTCCTCCTCCAACCTTCTCTCTCTCTCTCTCTCTCTCTCTCTCTCTCTCTCTCTCTCTCTCTCTCTCTCTCTCTGTCTCTCTCTTTCCCCCTCTTGCAACCTCTGTCCGACTACCGTCTTCTTTTTTTCCTGATTTTTTTCTTATTTTCTCGCTTTCTCAGTCTTTCTCCTTTTAATCATCCTCCCTCTCTCTTCTCTGCTTAACTTTCATGTTGCCTTTCTCACTCCACGTCTCTCTTCTCTGCTTAACTCTCATGTTGTCTTTCTCCCTTACGTCTCTTTTCTCTGCTCAACTTTCATGTTGTCCTTCTAACTCTCTACATCTCACCTCAGCCCCTCCTTTTCTTCCAGTTCTCTCATCCATCCTCTGTCTCCGTCCCCCCCCCCCATGTCTGACCCAAGCGGAAAGTTATAGCGCACAGGTTACACTGTTCACGGACAAAAAATGAAACAACCCAACTTGTGGAGTCGCCAGCCAATTTGTTCGGACATAAGCTTCAACTCAAACATTCTAGGCGCCACATAGACGGGCCCATGGGTCGGGCCCCAGCCAATTAAGCTTAGTGGAGAGGCTTCACGGAGACGGTACGATCCACCCAGACAGACTAAGCCGTTTTGACCGACGCCTCGATGTCTGCCCGGACGCATCTCAGTGCCTGGGCCGGACTCATCTAGCCAATTTACACTGACCAGTGCCCACGACTTAAGCCACACGGCGCCAGTTAAGTAGGGAAGGGGGGAAGGTAGTGTGTGGTGGGGGTGAAATCTAGCTTATCAATTAAATGACCGATTGACCACCACAGAGAGTAAGGTGTGTAGGCGTGACCGTCATGATTTGAATATCCAATGGAATTAGAGGGAGATAACTCCGGGTGTCAGGGGTAAAAATACTGACCAATGGTACTCGCCCTTTTTGGACAGATCGGAACGAATAAGAAGGATGTGAGAGTGAGAGAACGGGAGAACGAGGGGAAGAACGAACAGAGAGACAGGGAGAGAGAGGTCTGAGTGTAGTCTCTGCAGGAGAAAGGCAGAGAGATGAGAGGAGTGAAGTTTGGGCATTAGCACGAGATAGTCTGCAGAGGAAGGACTTAGGAGAGATGTGGAGAGAGTTGCTAACTAATGAAGAGGAAAAGAAAGAAGAAAAAAAAAGAGAAAAGAAAAGCAACCATGTCCATTTGATAAGAGCAGACTAGAAGAGGGAGAGAGAGAGAGTGCAATGCGTTAATGCAGGAAGAAAGAAAGGAGAACAGATCGATGTTGATAGTCACTGTTCTATCTAAACCGGGGGTTCGACCTCATACTTGGCCAGTGCCACTTTCATCGACAGACCAACGCCAGTGCCAACAGTCTCACCTGACCAGGCGCCAGCAGACCAATACCCGTGCCAGCAGTTGTGCCGTGTTGTGAAAGTGACAGTGAAAGAAAAAAAAAAGGAAAAGAAAAGACAGTGATTCGTGAATAGTTAAGATCACCTGGCCAGGTAAAGTAGAAATCTATTTATACCCGGGTTAGTTAATGATGTTTTAGACAAATGATTTTGTGAAGTTCAGGAAAGAGAGAATGTTTTTATTTTGTTTGATTCCATATGCATTGATGGTTCGTTCTATGAACATGTGTAGTAAAGTTATAGACTTTACTAGTGGTTTGATGTGACGAATGCATGATATATGAATGAGATCGTAAGCAAGCTGTGAGTGTGTTTGGGCTGTGCGCTAGTCCTTCCTCCACTGACATCACCAGAGGTTGACAATTTATTGGCGAGCTTGCCAGGATATTCTGGCCCATTTATTATAATTGATCAACTTCTCAGAGAGGAAGCTGGGTGGGATTCAAGTATTGTAATCCTAAGACAAGGGGTTGTCTACTGTATGTTTCCAAGATAGTTAAATACTAGGCTTGGCATTGCTTCCAAGATAGTTAATACTAGGCTTGGCATTTCAGCCCCAGAGTACTTATTTCGCACAGATTGCCTATAATTCGCTCTCATAGTTGGGTCAGGCGCTGGGCGTCTTATAAAAACTAACTACGTTGTCCCAAGCTAATATTATCATTCATAGGATTGTGCTATTACGTCACTCGTGTCGGTAACCACCATGTTGGCTGTCGTAGTAGTAAAATCTTGTTCAAAAAAAAAAAAAAAGGAGATATAATGGCGGACGAAAAGAACACCCCTATTGAACAACTTGTGAGCGTCGCTCGTGATCTAGGTTACTCAGGAGATGAGTTGCGTGCATTCGTTGAAAACCAACAAAAGATGGAAAGGGATGAACGCGCGGAAAGACGCCGTATCGCAGTCGAAATAGCAGAACGGGAAAAGGTTAGGGAAACGCAGGAAACAGAAAGAATAAGGCAAGCGCAGGAAACAGAAAGAATGAAGCAGGAAACAGACAGAATAAGGGAAGCGCAGGAAACAGAAAGAATAAGGGAAGCGCAGGAAACAGAAAGGATTAAAGCTAGGGAAACGCAGGAAACAGAAAGACTAAAGGTTCAATTAGAGTTTAGAGAAAGTGAGAATACAAGGGGAAACCACCGATGATGGTAGTTCACTTTCCAGTGACTCTGTGCGCAGCTATGCCCCCGACCCAAGTTGCCAAATTCTCGGAAGGGACCGATTCGATTGATGCATACATCAGTCGTTTCGAAACGTTTGCAACCAGTCAGGGTTGGCCTTCAGAAGAGTGGGCAGTCATTTTTGTCAGCGCTATTGACGGGTAAGGCATTGCAGATTTTCACTGCGTTACCAGCAGAACAACAGTCTGATTTTGGTGCTGTGAAGGAGTCTTTAATGAAGGGATTTGACCTCACAGAGGAAGGATTCAGAAAGAAATTTCGTTCAGCTAGATTGCAAGCAGGGGAAACGTACACTCAGTTTGGTGCACGTCTAGATCACTATTTTGAGAAATGGTTAGAGTTGAGTGGTACGAAAAAGGAGTTCGCCGAATTGAAAGAGCTAGTTATGAAGGAACAGATTTTGTCAGGTTGCGGCCCTGAGTTAACTATACATTTGAAAGAGAGACAGCCAGAGACAGCAGGGGAGTTGTTGAAGTTCGCAGAGGTGTATAGAGAGGCACGTTTGGGCACTAAGGTGCAGGAGAAACAGGTGCTAGGCACAGGTGAGAAGAGTGCAAGGAGACTAGGAGAGTTTTCTGCAAAGTCTGCAAACCCAGTGGTGGGGCAGAAGGAAGGGCAAAGGGACATTAGGTGTTTCATTTGTCACAAGAAGGGACATGTGGCGAGGGATTGTCGCATGAGGTTCCAGAAGGCAGCAGCCTTGCAAGAGGTGGATAAGGGTCGTCAAGGGAAACGACCTGCAGTGGAACCAAAAGGGATTCAGTCTGAAGAGGGTGGAGTGAGCCTATGGCTAGCACTGGACAGCAGTCAGTGTCAGGGATGGAGGGCACTAGGCTGAGTGGTTCGTTACCAGTGGAAGAAGGGTGGATTGGCCAGCAGAGGGTGAAAGTGTTACGAGACACTGGTTGTTCATGCGGGGTAGTACGAACAACGCTGGTCGAGAAAGGGGATTTGACAGGGCAAATCCAGACCTGTACTCTAATCGATGGCACTGTGAGGGAGTTTCCAGTTGCTAAGATAGAAGTACGTACCCCTTACTTCTCAGGCGAGTTGTCTGCGTTGGTGATGGAGAAACCCCTTCATGATTTGATCATTGGAAATATTCCAGGTGCAAAGGATCCAGGGGATCTGAGTTGTTGACTGCTACAGGGGCAGCAGTTCAAACACGGAGCAAAGAAAGAGGGAAAGGTTGATAAACCGTTAGTCGTTCCGGCAAGGAAGTCAGGCATAGATGTGTCGCCTGATGAGTTTAGGGCAGCGCAGGAACAAGACCCTTCGCTCGTGAAGTCTTGGGAGTTGGCAAGAGGTGGAGAGAAACAGGAGGTTAGAGGAGGTGAGACAGAATTTCTTGTGAAAGGCGGGCTGTTGTACCGAGTGTTCACCAAGGGGAAGACAGGTAAGGTGACCACTCAGTTAGAGGTACCAGCGTGTTATCGTGACACTGTCATGTCAGTGGGTCACGAGTCGCTCATGGCGGGTCATCTCGGCACCAGCAAAACAGCTGACCGAATCTTTGATGACTTTCATTGGCCAGGAGCAATGGCAGACATCAAGCGTTTCTGCATGTCATGTGACGTGTGTCAAAGGTCAGCACAAGAGGGGTGAAGAGGAAGGCGCCTCTTAAACATCCCCCTTTAATTGACACACCATTCAGGAGGGTGGCTGTTGATTTGATTGGCCCAATCGCGCCCTGTTCCAAAGGTGGGCACAGGTATGTGTTGACGCTGGTGGACTACGCGACCAGATACCCAGAAGCGGTTGCATTGAAAGGCGTAGATACGCAACAGGTCGCTGAAGGGCTGGTAGACATCTTCTCTCGCGTGGGGTGTGCCAGCACAAATTCTCAGTGACAGGGGGTCACAGTTCACCTCAGGCGTGATGAGGGAGGTCAACAGGCTGCTTAGGGATCACACAGCTGCTCACTACCCCATACCATCCACAATGCAATGGCTTGGTGGAAAGATTCAACGGTGTGCTGAAGGGCATCTTAAAGAAGCTCTGTGAGGAAAGGCCAGCAGATTGGGACCGCTACATTCCAGCGGCACTGGTTTGCCTACAGGGAAGCCCCTCAGGAAAGCACAGGCTTTTCGCCATTTGAGCTGCTGTATGGGCGGACAGTTCGGGGACCAGTGTGCATTCTCAAAGAGCTGTGGTCCGGAGAACAGGAGTCAGAAGAGGTCAAAAACCACTTATCAGTATGTGGTGGACCTACGCAATAGGCTCGAGGAGACATGTAAGGTCGCAAGGGAGAGTTTGCAGGAGGCTAGGGTCGTCCAGAAGAAGCAGTATGACAGGAAGGTGAGGAAGCAATTCCTCAAGGTGGGAGATCAAGTCCTATTACTGCTTCCCACGGATCACAACAAGCTGCTGATGCATTGGAAGGGACCATTCACCATCATTGAAAAGGTAGATCAGGACTACCGAATCGATGTGAATGGGAAATCAAACTTTTCCATGCAAATTTGCTCCGCAAATACATTCAGCGTGAGACTCAGCACATAGGCGCAGCAGCAATCATTGATGGAGGTGAAGGAGACCCAGCAGAAGAAGGGGAGATTTTGTTGCCTGAGTTTCCAGGAGAAGAGTCATACAGGGATGTGTCACTGTATGAAGGGCTAGACAGTAGGAGACAGGAGGAAGTTAGTGGGCTCCTAGAACAGTATAGGGCGTCCCTGACTGATAAACCAGGCAGGACAACTCTAGAGACATGTACGGTGGAGTTGACATCACAGAAAACCCGTACATGTGAAAGCCTACCCGATCCCATATGCCACCAAGCAAGTGATCGAGGAGGAGGTAGAAAAGATGTTGGACCTTGGGGTGATTGAACCGTCCAAATCATCGTATAGTGCCCCCGTCGTCTTAGTGAGGAAAAAGTCAGGTGAGCATCGATTCTGTGTCGACTATAGACGTCTGAACAGTGTCACCAAGGTCGATGCAGAGGTCATACCAAACATGGAAGACCTGTTCGCTCAGATCGCCACAAGCAAGAGCCAGTATTTCACCAGGATAGATCTGAGCAAGGGTTACTGGCAAATAGCCCTGAGTGAGGACTCAAAGGAAGTCACAGCATTTCTCCACTCCTATGGGGCTATACCAGTGGCGAGTACTCCCTTTTGGGATGGTCAACGCACCTGCAGTCTTCTCTCGGATGATGAGGAAGTTATTGACGGGATTGGAAGGCGTTGTGAACTTCATGGATGACATTCTGATAGCATCCGAGACATGGGAGGAGCATATGAGGCAGCTAGGAGCAGTTTTAGAGAGGTTGAGACAAGCCAATCTCACAGCCAGACCAACAAAGTGCCAGGTTGGTTTTCCAAGCCTGGAGTTCCTAGGTTTGTTGTCGGAGGGCGACACAAAGCAGCCGGAAAGAGGAAAGGTGGAGAAGATGATGAATTCAGAGAGACCAAAGACCAAAACAGAAGTCAGGAGTCTGCTAGGTTTTATTGGGTTCTATAGGGAGTTTGTCCCAAATTTTGCTGCAATCACGAGTCCTCTCAGTGATTTGGTCAAGGCAGGGAAACCGGCAGTGGTCGAATGGTCAGACGCTGCAGAGCAAGCACTGCAGACGGTGTTGGAAAGACTAGGTTCCCGTCCCATCTTGAAGCTACCAGATATGTCCAAACCATTTTTGTTGCGGACAGATGCATCAGGTGGTGGGATAGGTGCAGTATTGTTACAGGAGCATGAAGGGGTCGAGTTTCCTGTGAGGTATGCTAGCAGGAAGTTGACAAAGTGTGAAGAAGGGTACGCAACGGTGGAGAAGGAGTGTTTAGCTGTCGTGTGGGCCGTGCAGAAGTTCCACAAATACTTGTATGGGAAAGAGTTCGTGATAGAGACAGATCACCAACCACTCAAATTCTCTGCAGGAGGCGCAGCTGAAAAACAGCAGAGTTCTGCGTTGGGCAATGGCACTGCAGCCCTACAGGTATCGAGTGCAGTACATCCCAGGTCGACAGAATGTCGGAGCTGACTATTTAAGCCGTGTAGTCTAGCAAGCTGCAACTCAGAGGAAGTCAGTCATATCCGGGGTGCTTTGTTGATAATATGTGTTGGTTACAGTTATGTTGATTGGATATGGGTTCATTCCCAGTTGGCTATGGTTCATATTTTCTGTGTGAGACTTGTTCATATTTTCTTTGTGAGACTTGTTCATGTGAATGTAGTTATGCTTGGAGCATACAGTCACTTGTGTAGTAATGCATTATTTGCAATAAGTGAGGATGGAGATTCCTCAGTGAAGTGTCATGGATCGTGAGCATATTATATTGTGCTTTTCATAGAAATTGTGAAAAGATGTGGCAAATCCGCAGGTAGGGGAATTGCATAAGTGCGCACAGAGGTCGTTATAAAATGAATTGAAATAACGCAAGAGCGCACGTCAATGATAACTCATTGGAGTGGTATTCACTAATGATATATTTTATAATTTATAAACCGTTGGTTGTAAAGTATTTTTTTAAAAAACTTTGCACGTGTAGCTGTGTGTCAGCAAATTCGGTTGTTGTTTTTTTTGTACCGTTGTTTTGAGACAATGCGGAACATGGTCTTTTGCAAGGGGGGAAATTGTCACGGACAAAAAATGAAACAACCCAACTTGTGGAGTCGCCAGCCAATTTGTTCGGACATAAGCTTCAACTCAAACATTCTAGGCGCCACATAGACGGGCCCATGGGTCGGGCCCAGCCAATTAAGCTTAGTGGAGAGGGCTTCACGGAGACGGTACGATCCACCCAGACAGACTAAGCCGTTTTGACCGACGCCTCGATGTCTGCCCGGACGCATCTCAGTGCCTGGGCCGGACTCATCTAGCCAATTTACACTGACCAGTGCCCACGACTTAAGCCACACGGCGCAGTTAAGTAGGGAAGGGGGGAAGGTAGTGTGTGGTGGGGGTGAAATCTAGCTAATCAATTAAATGACGATTGACCACCACAGAGAGTAAGGTGTGTAGGCGTGACCGTCATGATTTGAATATCCAATGGAATTAGGAGATAACTCCGGGTGTCAGGGGTAAAAATACTGACCAATGGTACTCGCCCTTTTTGGACAGATCGGAACGAATAAGAAGGATGTGAGAGTGAGAGAACGGGAGAACGAGGGGAAGAACGAACAGAGAGACAGGGAGAGAGAGGTCTGAGTGTAGTCTCTGCAGGAGAAAGGCAGAGAGATGAGAGGAGTGAAGTTTGGGCATTAGCACGAGATAGTCTGCAGAGGAAGGACTTAGGAGAGATGTGGAGAGAGTTGCTAACTAATGAAGAGGAAAAGAAAGAAGAAAAAAAAAGAGAAAAGAAAAGCAACCATGTCCATTTGATAAGAGCAGACTAGAAGAGAGAGAGAGAGAGAGAGAGAGAGTGCAATGCGTTAATGCAGGAAGAAAGAAAGGAGAACAGATCGATGTTGATAGTCACTGTTCTATCTAAAACCGGGGGTTCGACCTCATACTTGGCCAGCGCCACTTTCATCGACAGACCAACGCCAGTGCCAACAGTCTCACCTGACCAGGCGCCAGCAGACCAATACCCGTGCCAGCAGTTGTGCCGTGTTGTGAAAGTGACAGTGAAAGAAAAAAAAAAGGAAAAGAAAAGACAGTGATTCGTGAATAGTTAAGATCACCTGGCCAGGTAAAGTAGAAATCTATTTATACCCGGGTTAGTTAATGATGTTTTAGACAAATGATTTTGTGAAGTTCAGGAAAGAGAGAATGTTTTATTTTGTTTGATTCCATATGCATTGATGGTTCGTTCTATGAACATGTGTAGTAAAGTTATAGACTTTACTAGTGGTTTGATGTGACGAATGCATGATATATGAATGAGATCGTAAGCAAGCTGTGAGTGTGTTTGGGCTGTGCGCTAGTCCTTCCTCCACTGACATCACCAGAGGTTGACACACACACACACACACACACACACACACCCACACACACACACACACACACACACACACACACACACACACATTTGTGTGCACAGGTTTGACAAAAGCATATGCATACACAAGCAATCATAAGATGCAGACAAAAAGAACAAAATGGGGATAGGGGCGGGGACGTACGACAGGGGAGGTTGGGTGTGGGGGGTGTAGTGTGGGGCAGCGGTTGGGAATGGGAGAGAGAGAGAGAGAGAGAGAGAGCGAGAGAAACTTTCAGAAACTCTTCTGGCACCAAACCACCCGTACATTCATCCTGCCCCCCCCCCCCCCCCCCCCCCCCCACTCGATTGTCTCTCGCGTCATCTTTCCTTTCTCCCTTGTTACCGTGTTAGTGGTCTCCCCTCTCTGTCGCCCTCTTCACAGAAAGGAGAGCGTCCTGTGTCCCAGTGACACAATCGATATTGTGGGTGCATAGGAAGAAAAGAAAAAGGGCGACACAGAAAAGAAAAGAGTTGGGAAAAAAAAGAATCCTTTCTGACCTTTCGTCCTTGAAGATAATGTCTGTTTTGTTTATATAAAAAAAAAAAAATTGAGAGGATTTCAATGGGAAAAAAAACCACACACCCTGAACCCTGTAAACTGTTGCGATTGTTATATATGAAAAGTCAGTTCATGCATTTTGTAAACATTCTTCTTCTTTCATTTAGTGGTTATTATCAACAACAACAAAATGAATATCGTCAGCTTTCCCCCTCTCCCCCAAAAAACCAACCAACCAACCAAACAAACAAAACCAAACCCTCTATGACCTGGTCAGGAAAGTCTTCAAACCGTTTCTTTCTCTTGCTACAATTTACATTTTTTTCTTGCTACAATTTACTTTTTTTTTATTGCTACAGTTTACATTTTTTTTATTGTTACAATTTACATTTTTTTTTATTGCTACAGTTTACATTTTTTTTTATTGCTACAATTTACTTTTTTTTATTGCTACAGTTTACTTTTTTTTTCTTGCTACAGTTTACATTTTTTTCTTGCTACGGTTTACATTTTTTTTTCTTACTACAGTTTACATTTTTTAAATTGCTACAATTTACTTTTTTTCTTGCCACAGTTTACATTTATCTTTTTCTTGTAGCGCTACAATTTACATTTTTCTTTCTCTTGTTAGAATGTACATTTTTCTTTCTTTTGTTACAATGTATATTTTTCTTTCTCTTTTACGATTTACATTTTTCTTTTTCTTGCTACAGTTTACGTTTTTCTTTCTCTAGAGGTCCGGTTTGATTTAGCCTCATACCGGAAAGATTCCACTAATTCCTTGGCCTAAAAATCCCTTTTTGCTGAACTGTGTTCCAAATTTCCATCTTTTAAAAGAATTTTTACTGATGGTTCCAAATCTGAGGAGGGAGTTGCATCTGCTGTGTTTTGCGCAGTAGACCCCCCTCAGAGATGTACCGTACATATTCCCACCGACAGCTCCATATACACTGCTGAGCTGACAGCCTTGGTCCTGGCACTTCAGATGATCTCGAAATCAAAACATAAAGATTTCCTTATTCTATCAGAGTCTTTTTCTGCTTTGAAGGCCATTGCTGGCCGTAATCTCAAGCACCCTCAACTGCTGGAATTTTTAAAAACTGTACACCTCCCTAAAATCGAACGGACACAACGTAGTGTTTGCTTGGGTTCCCGGCCATGTGAGCATTCGAGGCAATGAGATGGTTGACCAGCTTGCCAAGAATGCCACAAGGCAAAAGTGTATCAGGTTTACTGTTCCTCACACTGATCTGAAACCCAAAACACTGGCCTATGTCAAAGACCTCTGGCAAGAGGAATGGACCTTGCAGACGGATAACAAACTATTTAAAATCCGTCCAAACCTCAACGAGTTTTTACCGTGTTCCAGAAGCGGTCGTAAAGAGGAAACAGTCCTGTGCCGCTTGCACACAGGCCACTCGTTTTATACCCATTCTTATCTTTTAAAAGGCGAAGAAGCTCCATGGTGTATTCCATGTCATGTTCCACTCACACTGAAACATATTCTTTTAGACTGTTGGGACTTGGACGATGTGAGACATAAACACTTTACAGTAGAGTCCATGAAAACCCTGTTCAGAGATGTCCCACCTGACTTGATCTTTGAGTTTCTGAAAGAGATTAACATTTTTCATCTGATTTAAGATTTTACAGAAAAAAAGATTTGTAACGAAGTTTCTGGTGCGTTTTTAGACGATGTATTTTAAAGCGATGTGTGAAAGCTTTTTTTTAAAATTTAATTTTATTATTTTTTTTTAATGACTTGTGAGTTGATCTTAACGTGGTGACAGCCCTGATATGGCCCTTTGCGGTCGGCTTACCTTACCTTACTTTCTCTTGTTACAATGTACATTTTTCTTTCTCTTGTTACAATTTACATTGTTCTTTCTCTTGTTACAATTTACAATTTTTTTAAACTGTTACAATTTACATTTTATCTTTCTCTTGTTACAATTTACATTTCTCTCTCTTTTGTTACAACTCACATTTTTCCTTTCTCTTGTTACAATTTACATTGTTCTTTCTCTTGTTACAATTTACATTGTTCTTTCTCTTGTTACAATTTACATTTTTCTTTCTCTTGTTGCAGTCTACATTCATCTTTCTCTTTCTTTAATAGATAAAAACCGAAAAAAAGAAATGCTTCATGTATTCCAATGTTCGGATGTTTTCTATCTGGACAGGAAATCTGCGGATAACTAGGACTAGTGCTACCGGCGTTTTGTGTGTGCGCCCGCTATTCTGGCGATGTCATTATCACAGCAAGTGCAAACAACGTCATCAGCCCAGTCTGGGTGTGCGGCCACTTCCTCTCTTGATGTTCAGATCTGAGAGATGGTCTATGATGTTGTGGCTTTACTCCTGTTTTTTTTTTTAAAGTGATTCTTCAGATTTCTTATCACATCTGATCGGCCGAGCTGTAATCCAGTTCTTATCGTTGCCTTGCCAGCCAGTGTGTCTGCTCTCTCGTTTCCGTAACTCCTGCATATCCAGGGAGTACATCCATATGCGTCTCTCCAATGGACGGTTGCGCATTTGTTCATGCCAAGCCGGGCTTCCCATTCCACTTTTCACTTTCTGAAGTAGGTTCATGGAGTCAGTCAGAATCATGGCTTGTTGAGTTTTAAACTGGCTTGTGGATGAAAGCCAGTGGAGTGCTTGCGTCACTGCTTCTACTTCCATTGTTAGACTTGATGTTAAACTGTGCGTCCCATCGCCTTCCTGGATAGTTCGGCCATTTTGCTTCACTGTGTATCCCCAGCCTGACTTACCTTTGGTGACAGAACCGTCAGTGTATATAACAATATTATTTTTTGTACCAAGGCCCCCTACCTGCATCTGACTTTCTGCTTTGGTGTTGCCTTCTGGTCATTCTCGACTGTGTCTTCCAAGTTCTGGAGCGAAGGCAATTTGGTAGAGGTGTTTGAAGTGTTCTGGATACTTTCCTCATTCCTTTGTTTCTTAGAGTTCTGCTAACTGGCGCACAAGCTGTATATTGTCTTCTGTTTGTCCCATCCATGATTTTCCACGTCCTAGCCGAGTGCCTTTTGTTTCCTTGACCGCCACATGAAGTGGGTTTTGGGGATTTTCAAGTGCTCTGAAATATGCATTCACCTGTTCTAGCCTGTGTCTTGTCTGCATTGAAGGAAGGTCGAGCTGGTATCGCATTGTTTCAAGTGGTGTATCCTTCGTGGTTTCCAAAATCAATCTCATTGCTTAGTTTTGAATTCTTTCTAATTTAAGAAGATTGCTGTTGGACAGTGTTGTAAGCCCTAATCCATAATCAATCACACTGAGTACAAGTGCGTGATACAGTCGGTAGATATGGCAGTGTTCAATGCCTTTAGCTGCCATTGCCTTCATGGCAGATAGGCCTTTTTTGCATTTAAGAACAACATTCTCAACATACGTGCTAAAGGTTAGCATTCTGTCAAAGCCTACACCCAAAAAGCGTAGGCTGTCAGTTGATTCAATTGGTATTCTACTGAAGGAAATTGGTGAGGGTACTTGTGCTGATGTCTTGTTGAGAGTGCAGACTACTGTCTGGGCTTTTGTAGGGTTGATGGACAATCCAGTTTCTTGACGCCACTGAGCAATGTTTCTTGCTACACTGCTTTCGTTCTTTCTTGAGCATTCTTTGATGTTTTGTAGATCAGACAGTCACCTGCTAGTGTCAACACTCGAGCAATTCCTTTTCTGTTGAGGTCTGCAAGGCCTTTAGTGTAAAAAGTGTATAAAACAGGGGAGAGAGGAGAACCTTGAGGTAATCCCATAGAAAGTTTATGACGCTCAGACGGCCAATCTCCAAATCGTAGGATGACGGTTCGCTCCTGAAGTGCTGCTGCTATTCATCGTGTTAGTGCCTTGCTGACTCCATAGTCAAGGAGTCGTTCCATAGCGAGAAGCGAGAACAGGATTTGTTGTTCGCATCTTCCAGGTCTATTGCAACAGCCAGTGTTTCTTCCTTCCTTTGGAATCCTTCGTATACGTCATAGACAAAAGCGGCCGCATTTTCCCACGCTAGACATGAACTGATGCCAGCAATTGTTCATTCGCGACAAGTCGTGTTTAAACAACATTCCATTTGAGTGTCCGTGTTGCGCTGCAACGTTATAGTGCAGAGAGAGAGAGAGAGAGAGAGAGAGAGAGAGAGAGAGAGAGAGAGGAGAGAGAGAGAGAGAGAGAGAGAGAGAGAGAGAGAGAGAGGGGTGCGGTTAGGTCGGGGAGGGTGTGATGCTAGAAAGGTGAAGAAGGGGTAGAAGGGGTAGAAGGGGTAGAAGGGTCACCAAGTAATCGTGGTTATTCTTCTGTCAGTTTGTAAGTGGTTAAACTTCCGTTTTTCTTTTTCGATTGTCAGATCATTTGATTTGAAAAAAAAAGTTGATATTTCAATATTATTTTTGCAAAATATTAGTTGAATCTGACAAATAACTTTCTGTCCTTTCTGTCGGTCAGTGTGTGTGTGTGTGTGTGTGTGTGTGTGTGTGTGTGTGTGTGTGTGTGTGTGTGTGTGTGTGTGTGCGCGTGCGTGCGTGCGTGCGTGCGTGCGTGCGTGCGCGCGCTTGTGTATGTGTGTGTGTGTGTGTGTGTGTGTGTGTGTGTGTGTGTGTGTGTGTGTGTGTGTGTGTGCGCGCGCGCATGCGTTCTACAACCTACTGTTTTGTCCTCCCGCTCCCCCCCCCTTTCCCTCTGTCACTGCACATTTTTAAAACTGTCGTCCTGATCAATATGTCAGGGTTTTTGTTTTTCTCTTAAATTTTAAAAAAAAATTATTAATCTACTAATGGGAAGTTGTGTTTCGGTAACATTTGTGCGGATACGTGTTAACCAAAATATGTCACTTGGGTGCATTATTCATTTCGCTCTGAATAATTCTTCAAAATGTCAATACCTTGTACAGGTTCCATATCGAGAACGAGCTGACTAAAAAAGATTGTTGCCTTATCACGAGGGGCGATGCAACAATTTCATTTTCATTTCGTCAGTGGCATATTTCAAGTTTGATCTATAATCGGAGCGGGGAGGGGTAGGGCTGGGAGAGGGAGGACAAAACGGCAGCTTACACCCTCCAGGAGAATGGGGTGCGGTGGAGGGGGGGGGGAGGTAAGGGTCCTTGCTACCTTCATTTCATCTTCGTCCATAAAAACAAGATAATCATCTGTCACGGCCATCAGCCGGCAAGGCCATCTAATCCGGCTTTTGTGTACAGCACTTATTTGTCTCCCTTGCAGTGCACCGTCAGTGATGACGTCAGCTGAGGACGTTTTTCACATTCTATGCGCCCTCTCCGCCCTCCGAGGCTCAGCACTTTCTCGGCTCTCACATCCACTCAGCCGCACTGTCTTTCTCACATCCACTCAGCCGCACTGTCTTTCTCACATCCACTCAGCCGCACTGTCTTCGGACTATATTGGGACGCGGATTAATCAGCCACACAGTCTTCTTCCCGTCGAGAAAGGCAGTAAGTAATTGAATTGTCGGCCATTCCTCTTTTTCTTTTCTTTTTTTCTCATCCTGTTGTCGTATTTTCCATGCCCCCCTTCGTCGTGGCATTACTCCGGCATCGCCGTACCGAGCCACATCCGGACGAATTGTGTCGCAGGCCCAGCACCGGTGGTTGACAGGGGAGCGATCAATGTCGGATCGCCAGGTGGCAACCCACCAGAAGAGACACTGCACTTGCTGCTGAATCATTTCGGTGGTGTTCAGGGGTGCGGAGCAACACAACATGCGTGGAATGCCTTCCAAACAGCTTTTTGTTTCGACTTTCCGGAAGGATCTCGGGCTACACAGAAACGCCTTGATAGAACTATGACAACTTTCCTTCGCGTGTACACACATTATGTTCAGCTTTTTCCTTGGGTGGAAGGTTGGGGGTGTGGTGTGGTGGGGGTGGGGGGTGGGGGTGGGGGGATGTCGTTTTTCTATATATCCTGTCGAAAGAGGACTGACATGTCGAAGTCTGTTAACTTTAATTACCGCATGCAATCACTCCATTTCGAACTGCTAACTAAATGTCACGTGGAACAAATGTTCTTTAAAAAAAAAAAGAAGACAAACAAACAAACAAACAAAAACCCCTGAAGCAAAACAATAACATATGTGAACCAATCAAGTATGCAACAGACTCATGAGGATACGTTGAACCTGGATGGGTATTGAATTAGTCCTCGAAATTGGTTCGAGCCGTCTTTGCAGGTTTTTTCAGCGCTGCAAAGAAGAAAACGATGATTGACGATGACGAAGAAGAAGAACAACAAGAAGTGGAGAGAAAAGAAAAAGAAGAGGAGGAGGAGGAGGAAGAGGAGGCGGAGAAGAAAAGACAAAAAGAAGAAGAAGAAGAAGAAGAAGGAGAAGGAGAGGAAGAGGAAGAAGATGCAGACGACGACGACGAAGAAGAAGACGAATAGAAAAAAAGGTGAGGAAGAGGAGCAGAATAAGGAGGGAGGGAGGGAGGGAGGGAGGGAGGGAGGAGGAGGAGAAGGAGGAGGAGAAGGAGCAGGAGGCGGAGGAGGAGCCCGCAAAATATGAAAAGAATTTAAATCCCATATGCATGACCGTTCTGCTACTTATAACACAGCTTACATTGTCTACTGCACAAAACACACACACACACACACACACACACACACACACACACACACACACACACACACACACACACACATACACAAACGCAGAGGACTCCTTGCAATGAACACAGGGGGAAAACAACATCCGCGCTAACCCCCTTAAAGCTGAATGCACGTAGAGTACAGATCAAGCCTAATTCCCCTGTTTACACGAGCCAGAAATTAACCCCAGCTTTTCATCTGCTCTGTGGAGACTTTCTCCTCAGAGGCGAACGATCCTCTCGGCACACTGGCAAAGATGACACGCGCTCAACTGCATTTCAACAAAAGTTGCACGTGCTCCCTTTCATCAGCTTATACGGGGTCTCTGTCCGCGCGTGCGTTCGTCTCTGAACTGGCTTGGCTTCACCGTTCAGAATGCTGGAGGACCAGCACCAGCAAGTCTGTAGATCATCCGTCGGTGACTGGTCGGTGCAACCATCTTTGGTAGCAGTTCGTTCGTTCCAGCCATCAACTCCCACTGGGGCAAAGGCCATCAACAACAATCCGCCAGCGGGCCCTGTCCTGGGCTGCCCTTTCCAATTCTCTCCAGGTGTATCCCGCTCTCTTCCTCTCTGCATCCAAGTCTCTCTCCCTCCATGAATTCCTAGGTCTTCCCCTTCTCCTCTGTCCCTGTGGGTTCCAGCGCAGAGCATGTCGCGTCATGTCGTCGATGGGCTTCCTCAGTGTGTGGCCTGTCCAACGCCATTTCCTCTTTTTCACCTCTTTCTCCGCAGGGAGTTAATGTGTCCGCTCCCACCGTTCCACATTCCTGATGGTGTCAACTTGTCTGTATTTTCTTGGATATGGTCTGTGCTGTTCTCCACGTCTCGGCAGCATACATGAGTACTGACTTGACATCAGAGTTGGTGGCAGAGACTGATATTATTTCAGCAAAGGGGATTGTCACTTCATGAGGGAGGAACGTGCTCTCACCGTTCACCCGCGTTTACCGCCCACATCTTGACGTCTGCACCCACACAACTGGATTAAACCAGATGGCAAAAAGCAGCTGCTGCAGCAGCAGTAGGGGAAGAAGTAGGGGAGGAAGAAGAGGAGGTGGAGGAGGAGGAGATCGAGAAGAAGAAGCAGAAGAAGTACCACCACCACAACAACAAAAACTCCACGATGATGATGATGATGATGATGATGATGCTGATGATGATAAAGCAGGAGGAGGAGGAAGGAGGAGGAGGAGGAAGAGGAGCGTAAGAAGAAGAGGAAGAAGAAGGAAAGGAAGGAAGGAAGGAAGGAAGGAAGGAAAGAAGGAAAGAAAGAAAGAAAGAAAGAAAGAAGAAGAAGAAGAAGAGGAGGAGGAACAAGACCAAGAAGAAGAAGAAGAAGAAGAAGAAGAAGAAGAAGAAGCAGAAGCAGAAGAAGAAGACGACGACGACGACGACGTCGACGTCGACGAAGAAGAAGAACGAGATGACGAGAGAAGAGGAGGACGTGGAGAAAAAAGGAGGTTAAGAAGAGGAGAACAGAAGAAGAAGGACAAGAAGAAGTACAAGTAAAAGAAGGAAAAGAAGAAGGAAAAGAAGAAGGAAAAGAAGAAGACGGGGAAGAAGAAGAGGAGGACGAGGAGGAAAAAAAGTAGACTAACAAGATGAAGATGAGAAACAAGTAAAAAGAAGGAAAAGGAGAAGAACAAAAGAAAAACAGGAGGAGGGTGGAGAGGAGAAGAACGAGAAGGAAGAAAAGGCGAAGGAAGAAGAGGAGAAGGATGAAGAGGAGGAATAGGATGAGGAGGAGGAGGAGGAGGAGGAGGAGGAGGAGAGGGAGGAGAAGAAAAAGAAAAAGAAGGAGAAGGAGGAGGAGGAGGAGGAGAGGAAGAGGGAGAAGAAGAAGAAGACGACGAAGAAGAAAGAAAGAAGGAAAGAAAGGAAGAATAACAACAAAAAGAAAATGAGGAGAAGAGGAAGAAGAAGATGAGGAGGAAAATAGGAGGACGAGGGGAAGAAGGAAAAGAAGGAGAAAAGGAGGAGGAGGAGGAGAAGGATGGCAATGAAGAGGAGGAGGAGGAAGAAAAAGAAGGAGCCCACAAAATATTGAAAGACTTTAATCACCATGCCCATAAAAGTTCAGTCATCTACAAACATGGCACGCACGCGCGCGCGCGCGTACACACACACACACACACACACACACACACACACACAGAGGCAAAACCAGCTGCTTTAACCCCCTCAAGCCTGAAAGCACGAAGAGAACAGATCAAGCCCAAATCACCTATTCACATGAGCTAGAAATAAACCCCAGCTTTTTCGTTTGCTTTGTGGACTTTCCCCGAAGAGTCGAACAATCCGGTCGGCGGCACGTTAGTAAAAGATCACCTGCACACACTCCACTGCATTTCAACAAGTACATGCGCTCACTTTCATCAGCTTATAGGGGGCTCAGTCTGCGTTTGTGTTTGCGTTTGAACTGGCTTTGCTTCACCATTCAGAAAGCAGGAGGACAACCGTCAGCAAATCTGCAGATTGTCCGTCGTGACTGGCCACCTGGAAGGGTCCTTCAACTTGAATCAGACCTCAACGGTGGCAGATTCTGACTTCAATTTAGAAAAGGGAATGGGAATATCAAGAGGTGAATGCTCTCACCGTTTATTGCCCACAGTTAGACGTCTGTGCAGACACAGTCGGATTAAATGAGAGGACATCAGTGGCACAAAGGTGGAGGAGGAGCAGGAGGAGAAAGAGGAAGAGGAGGAGAAGAGGGAAACGAAGGAGAGGAGTAGGAGGAGAAGACAAAGAAGCTAATGACGACGACAGTGACGACTATAGTGTGATGATGATGATGATGACTATGATGCCGATGATGATAATTATGATGACGTTGATGATAATGATGATGATGAAAAACAGTAGAAAGACAAACCTGAAGAAAGAGGAGAAGACAAAACAGGAGCTGGAGAAGGAGAGAAGGAAAGAATGAACGAAAGAAGAAGAAGAAGATACAGATGACCAAAACAATCATAACGATGGCGAATGAGATGACAAAAATAATAACAATGATAATGTTAATGATGATGATGATGACAATAACAATAATAATGATTATAACAATAGAGAAGAGAAAGGGAGGGGTGGAGGAGGGGAAAGAGAAGGAAGAGAAGGAGGAGGACGAGGAGAATACCATGCCCGTCCAACACTTCCCATAAACTGGCTGATACGGCGACCCCAACAGCAACTCACCAAGGCCACAACTGCGGAGAGGACATCGAGACTGAGGTCATCATGACAGCAGGGCGCGAAAGGTCACAGAAATTCAGCCTTCCTTTTAGAGACTGATGAACGAGGACGAGGAAGATGGTGCTATGGAAAAATCCATTCTGATCTGAGGCTGCTGCATTGATGGGGCCGTACTCTTTGCTCACATCCATAACATCTCTCGGCGTCAACCAGGCCAAGCAGATACAGACACCTGCAGTGTTGGTTAGGAAACGTGACCAAACACCAGCGGAGAGACACATCCATTAAGTGGATGAACCTCGACTGTGTTGTGTCAGTCTACACACAAATGAACCTATGATCTCTGCACAGGAACTTTGTGAGGAGCAGAAAACAAAAATCCAGCAAATAAATGGCTCTGATGAGAATCGAACCCACGACCACCCAGCCCGGAATCCTGGATTCACTGTTTGATTCCTGATTCACTTCACAGATCCACGTGAAAATGCATTGGGTCCGACAACTGGCCATGTTGCCCCTTTTCGACCAGTTCGGTGAGGGACAGGGGTTCAGCTGACTAACATGGAGTGGAACAGACAACCAAGGAAAAGAGCAGACAAGCGACTGTGAACGAAAATATTACTATCCTGGTGAAGTTGACAACATTACACACACGCACGCACGCACGCACACACACACACACACACACACACACACACACACACACACACACACACACACACCATATAATTTCATAAGCTCAGGGCGTGATCCCACACCTATCTCCCCCCCCCCCTCCCCTCCCTTTCCTTTCCAGGTTATGCATTGTTAATGTTTCCAACCATCTTGTGCTTGCTGGGTTAATGGATCAACCACCCCTGAGGCGCGAAGCCACCTCCCCCCTCCACCCTCACCGCCCCCCCCCCCTCCACCCTCACCGCCCCCCCCCCCCCTCCCTCTTTCCTGATCATACTTTCTGGTTTCAGACCTGTTCGGTTGGTAGTCAATTCAGACTGCAACGTGATCATTCCCACCTCAAGCCATTGAGACGACAACGATCACCGTACAGGGAGAGCACGGAGGGTGGTGGTGGTGGTGGTGGTGTGCGTGGAGAGAGGATGAGGAAAGTGGGGAGAGTGGAGATGGGGGACGGGAGGGGGTTGGGGGTGGGGGTGGTGGAGGGAGGGAGGAGGCGGCGGTGGGACCCAGGGAACGAACATCTACTACCGTCAATGCCGTCAGAGTGACATGTCGGTGTTGGTTTGGGTTTGGGGGGTAAAACATGAATGAGCGGTGTAGGACAGGTGCCACTGAGGAAGTACTACGGGGAGAGCTGAAACAGCAACAACAATTACGGCAACAACCTCAAAAATTGTGGGGTTTCTTCTTCTTCTTCTTTTCTTTTCTCTCTCTCTCTCTCTCTCTCTCTCTCTCTCTCTCTCTCTCTCTCTTTTAAACGAGTTAGCCAACATACGCAAGGGATGAAGTACCCATGGTCCCATGGTTAGAGTGTCTGGCTGATGAGTTGACGACCCTGCGTTCGAACCAACCATGAGGTCGGACGTTTTTACGGATTTCAAACTCTCTGCGTCCACCACCCAGCGGTAAACGCTCCTGATTCGGGTCAGGAAGGTTGTAAGCGGCGGAAGGAGGGGGATGGGCACCGCCTTACATCATGCCGTACCCGAGACACGGTGAAACTCCACAGTTCACGGTCCCGTCGATCGTTAGGCTATGGGAATTTAACCGTTGACGTCAAAACATGCCAGTGCGGTCATTAATATTTCAGAGCCTTTGTCATTATTCGGTATTCTGTCAACCTGATGTAGTCACTGTCATTTCTCCATACCCTTAAAGGCGGAGGGTATTGTGGGAAGGGGGGGGGAGAGGAGGGAGAGAGAGAGAGAGAGAGAGAGAGAGAGAAGAGAGAGAGAGAGAGAGAGAAAAGAGAGAGGAGAGAGAGAGAGAGAGAGAGAGAGAGAGAGAGAGAGAGAGAGAGAGAGAGAGAGAGAGAGAGAGAGAGGAGGGTGGGGGAGGAGAGGAGTGCGAGGAAGAGGTTGGCAGAAATTGTGAAACACTGCTATAGTTTGTCCGCTCGTTTGTTGATTTGTTTTTCAAACGCTATCGATTGTGGTTTAGCCATTTGTCTTTTTTTTTTTTTTTCCAAGCATCGTCTCTTTTCGAATGTGTTCGTTATTTTGTTTTTGTTTTTTTTCGTCCGCTGGCCTGTTTGGGATCAGCGTGGTAATGACGCTTTATGTTGGTTTTGTGGTTCGTCCAGCCTGTGGCGATGGCCAAGCTGTTTCACGCCACAGCACCGACTCTGATGGGTTGAGATGAGTTCGGGGCTAATTATGCATAGAACTCGTTCAGGATTGCAGAGGGGGCCCCCCCCCCCCCCTCCCTTTTTTCTTTTTTTTTCTTCTCAAACGCTTGTCTTTAACCATTTCCGCTATGAATTTGTTTTCCCGTCGTTTGGCACTGTAAAAATCCCTTCATTTCTTTTTCTAAATTTTTGGGGTGGATTAAAAAGAAAATTTTATCTGCCGTAAATTTTTTTCTCGTCATTCAATAATTTTTTTTTTAACGTATTTCCCTTTTTTCCCTTCTTAGTTTTTTTCTTTTTTTTTTTTTCTGTTTTTCTTTTTAAAACGGACTTTTTTTTTTTTCCTTTTGTTTTTTCACAACACATATTTCTCTCTCTCTCTCTCTCTCTCTCTCCCCCTTCTCTCCCTCTCTCTCTCCTCTCTCATCTCTCTCTCTCCCTTTTTCCCCGTATCTCTCTCTCTCTCTCTTAGAACAGACGGGGAAGAATGGGGCTCTGCCTAAACCCCAATCCTTGATCAATAAAATTTTCTAATTCCGAGTTCCTCCCCCCCCCTCCCCCCTCCCCCCCCCCCTCTTCCTCTTCTCACACTCTCTCTCTGCGCGTGAGTCTTTTGTAGAAAGAACGAGCGAAGGAAAGGACAAGGTACATGCATCTGGAAATAAACTGTCTTATCTCCACCTGGGGCCACAGCAAAAAACCCGACAGACGATCTTTTAAAAGGCCGGATATTAAGAGAAAAGGGGAGGAAAAAGGGGGTTTGGGGTGGGGGGGGGGGGGGGGGGGAAACAGGGCGATCTAGCCAAACAAAACCCAAACAAAAAACACACGAAAGCCGGCAGACGAAAATCGGAAAAAGAGAGAGAGAGAGAGAGAGAGAAGAGAGAGAAAAGAGAGAGAGAAAAAAAAAGGGGCAGACAGAGAGAGAAGAGAGAGGAGAGAGGCAGACAGGAAGAGAGGGGCAACAGGGGGGGGGAAGAAGAGAGAGAGAGAGGAGAGAGAAGAGGAGAGAGAGGGAGAGAGGAGATATAAAAAGATAATGTTGCTATAGCCCACCCCCGCAAAGGCCACATGGGGCTTAAACCACTTAAAAATAACTCACCACTTTTTAAAATTTAAAAAAAAAAAAAAAAAAAAAAAAAAAAAATTCACACATCTTGTTAATACACGTCTAAAAAACCCCCAAAAACTGTTTTAAAAACTTTCTGCCGAAAACAAAATCAGATAAAAAATTTTTAATCTCTCTCAAAAACCGGGATAAACTCAGGGGGGATCCCTGAACGGGATTTTCAGGGACTCCCCAAAATTTTGTGTCTCCACGGCAAGCCCCCAACTCCTAAATACATTTTCATTGTGAGGGGCGCTGACAGGGAATGCCCCAGGGAGCTTCTTCACTCTTTAAAAGGAAGCAGGGGGAAAAATACAAGGGCCGGGTGTGCAGCCGCACAGAACCTTTTTCCTCTTTACACCCCCAAACGGGGATGGGGGGAAAGTCCTTAAGGTTTTGGGAGGGATCTGAAAGAGTTTTTTACCGTCGTGGTTCCAACCTCCTCCCAGGTCTCTCACAAATCGTTAATTTTGGGGTTTTCACATCTGAACAGGGATAAAAATTGGACATTTCTCTTTTTGGGCCTCGGCCAAACGTCAACCATTTCGTTCCCGCCGACCCCAAACATGACCGGGAACCCCAAGCAAAAGAAATTTTTTTTAAACCCGTCCCTTTAAACCCTGCTAAAATTCAAAGAAATGCAAAAGTTCTGGATGCGAAGGTTGCGGCCACTAGGCTTCCAAAGCTGACAGCGAATCCACAAACCAAAAGTCCCTCTTTGAAAAAATGTGAGTATCTTCAAACCATACCAGACATAATTCAGCAAATAGAAAACACGAAATGGAATGTTCCAACAAAACTGAAAGGAGCCCCAGGCATGGCGCACAGCCACTCCTCCTCAACTTGGAACCGTCATAAAAATTTTTTGATAGGATGGAAATTTAGAACAGACCCGGGCATCAAAGCCTTGTACGCCAAGAGCGGGGAAAAACTCCTTACGGAAAGCGCGAGATCAAAACAAAATCTCTTGTAAAAAAGGGGCCATGGGGGTTTGATCCAAATTTGGGAAAATCGAAACTATTTCCCAGGCTAACCTGCATTCCGCACGGAGGCTGCAACGAAGCCCAAACGGGGGAATACATTGGGGTTTTTTTTAAAACTTATTTTGGAACGGGGTCAAAAACCATCTAGGCAGGATGTGGTTTGAAACATGGGTTTAAAATAATTCAAAGACATTTCAGCCGGGTTTGAACATGAAGGTTCACCCCTCGCGACGGGCGTACACAGGGTGGTGGGGGAACGCTCCAAGACAAGACGAAGCCTTGATGTGGATGGGGTCCAAAGTTTGGGGAAAGAGATCTTGCGAGCCGAACACGCACAACCGTTCCAGTTTAAACGGACCAGGCTCTGTAAGGTGAACAAATTTTTCTTATCACGCCCCTCGGTGGTGCTACGACCCGCAGAATATTCAGTCCTTTTTGGCAAGCAGTTTTGGGGTTTTTTAATAGGGCTGAAAAAGTTAATTTTTTTGGTCAAAAATGACCCCCCAAAATTTTGGGCCTTTTTAACAGCTGGATGGGAGTTTTCCCCACTTGAATTCCGGATCGGGAAAAAAACTAGGGAAACAGGGAAGTAAATACACGGGGTTTTTGTAAAAAAAAAAGTAAACCGTTTTCATCCCCCACCGATGGATTTACTCCCAAAACTGAGCCTGCGCGGACACTCGGGTACAGGCTTCCATTGCGTAAAGGCAAAATCATCCACAAACAATGACAGTCGAACCCTCGAACTGATTTCACAATGTTGTTGATTTTAATACTAAAGGGGGCAGAACAGTATGCCCCCCCGGGGAACACCCAACCCTGCTCGTGGCATCAGAGAGAGTGGTCCCAACCCGGACCTAAACTGCGTTCTGCCCAAAAAATTTTGAAAAAAAGGGGGGAAGATGCCCCTCGAAAACCAAGGGGAGACATAAAGTACCCCACTCCAGGGGGTATCGTGGGCCTCTCCAAGTCGAAAAAAATTTCCACTGCGTGCGTCTTTTTAAAAAAAAGCTTCCTAAGTGTAGTTTCCAGACAATCAAATGGTCAACTGAACACGATTTTTGGGGAAACCACACTGTTTTTTCGCCAAAAGGCCATGGGTTTTCGAGTTTCCACATAGCCTACATTGATCATTTTTTCCATCAATTTACAACACAGCGGGTTTCCAAAAGCGGGCGGTAGTTAGAGGGATTAAAAGACTTTCCAGGTTGGGGAGGGGAATAATGAGGGTGTCCCCCAAGAGGGGGAAAGCAACTGTATCCAACTGGTTTATCCCTGTAACAGGTTTCAGACCTTTTTGCGGAAGTTTTCAATAGTTGATAAAAATTCACATACCTGAGAGGAATCGCTCAAGAGAGTAGGCAGATTTCAGCTCTTTTAATTAAAAGGAAATGTAGTTTTCCAAATTTTCGAGAAAAGTTGCAGGGAGTTTTTTCTTTTAGGGCTTGTGTTTGACAAAAGGACGATTATTGAAGAGGAGGAATTCTTTAAATGGTTGAAGAAAAGCAATTAGCAACTGCTTTCCTTTTTGTTATTAAAGAATCCGAATACTTTAATGGTCACAGTGGGACAGGGTTCTTCCCTTGATTTTCTTAAAAGTTCCACAAAATTTTTTTTTAAATTTTTTATGCACCTGGACAGAAGCTCTCCAGGAACCACTTTCTGATTTTTTAAAATTTGGTCTGATTAGCACGGGGTTTTTTGTGGGGCCCATTTGGGCCCAAGGCGTTTGGGATACCCGACCTGACCCGTTTCTAGCTTTTGGGAAAATTTTTTGGCATTCGAATCGAACCAGGGGTTTTTTTTGGGATTTGAAGTTTACGGGAAAACACTGGAAAAAAGGCCCTTTCACATTTAATCTAGTGTTTTGTCATGATTCGCTGGGTCAGGACTCTGAAAAAAATCATGTCCTGGAACTCCTTAAACCTTGGGGCTGCAAATGATCCCATTTTTTTTTTAAATTGAGTGTTTAGAACAGAGACGTTTTTATTAATACAGGTTTTTAGAAGGGCAGGAAATGGGGCACTTTGTGCAGATCGCTGGACAGACCACCATATCCCGGACCAGCGAGGGGGCACAAACCGACAAATCTAAACACGAAAGTGAACCGTGGAAGAGTGAAGGTAAGTTGCAGTCCGTCTTCGCAACACAAATCCAAATCCGCCGGTACCTCAATCAGCAGACCTCTGGAACGTACCGGGACTACCCCAAAGAGGGTTTTAACCCTTAAATCACCCAACACAAAAAAGGGCGAGGGGTTCCCCAACAATTGACAAGGTCCTGACGACAAAAACCGGACAGAAGGTGGAAGATAAAGGAGCAATCGGCCATCTGTGGGGAGTGACTCCGCAGCTAAGCTTGAAGGGGGGTAGAAAGCAGAACAACAAAAATTTTTTTGTATAAAGGGGAACACCGCCCGACAGTCCCAACGGAGGTTTTTGCAGGTTTTTTTTAAATAATATTTTAAAACCAGAAAGAAAAGGTCTTCTGGCTTTGAATTTGATTTCTTGAAAAGCCCCGACGGAAAGGTTTTATAGACTGAACAGAACGGCGCTCCCCAAAGTTGGGGAAATTTAATCCACGGAATTTTCCCAAGGGGGTATGTACTATCCGGTGAGAGGGGGAAAAGGAGAGAGATCAGGTCATCCCTCCTCAACGCTGCGCCAATGGAGAGAAATTATTTTAGTTTAACTGGACGGTTTTGGGCCCCTTTGGGCCGCGGCAACTTTCCCCAGGGCAAAGGCCGAGTTTTTGGGGAAGGGGGAGGTCTGGGTTTGGGGGATTGAGGGTTTTTCCTTATCTCCACCCCTCCACACGGGTGGAACTCCCTTTCCCCACGGCCTGGGAAAAGATTTTGAGGGGGAATTGCGGTTTTTTAATCGCCCCGCAGCAATTTGTAGACTCTGGCAGTCTGAGGGGGCGGGTTTTTTTTCCTCCACCAGGGGGGATCACTTTGGTTGGGGGAAAGGGTGGGCTTTCACCACCCAACTGACAGATCGTACTTGCAATGTTTTCGAAAACGTAAAGTTACATCGACAGCAGACTGACCGATTGAAACTGTAAACTTTTTTTACGGCCGAAGCAAGAAGAAGCTTTGGCGACTGACTGCCCACAACCTGCTTGCGGGGTTTGAAAAGGGTCTTCTTTTTAGTTTTTTATTCTTTGAATACGATTCCTGAATCCAAAAAGGGCACGTGAAGGAGGGGTGGTTGCCACCGCATTAGCACAATTGCCGGGTCTTGACACGGCCCCTCAGGGTTGCCTTTTCAGCAAAAACCACACACCTCCGCCCAGAACAGCGGGCCCTGACATGGCCAAACTTCTGGCACCGAAGCACCTCAAGGGGGCGGGACTACAACTCAAAACGGAGTTCAGTAGCCAACTTGATGACCGAGGCACACAGGTTGCAGAAGGGCGAAAGAGGTGTTGGGGCCACTCTCTCTGCACCTTCTTTTCTGCACCCTGCGCACCCCGTCCACCTGGGGTCCAGCCCGTCTTTAATTTCTGCCTCTGAACACCCGATAAATCCCTCAGCGAATCACGCCCTTTTTTATGAGTTCAACTTTTTGGGAGTTACCCTATCCCCGTCCCAAGTTTTTTTGCCTTCAGCGCGTTTAGATTGTTTTGGAAAACTGAATAAAAATGAACCCTTTCCCAACCCTTTATGGGGCCGAGGTCCCTCTAAAGCTTTAAAGCCCCTTTTGTATGGGGGAAAGGGCCCAAGCGAAGGGGGCTTTTCCCGCTCCGCCCCCTTTTATTTACGAGCCGGAAACCCAAATCCGCCTCTGTCGTACCTCCATACAAATCACATCTAACAAAAAATTCCTGAAATAGGGATGCGCCCTTTCCCCTTTTTTTTTGGGGGATTGTTTTGAAAAAGCCATGTGTATTTTATTTTATTTCACTCTCCCCCACCCACCCCCGGGGGCCAAAAAAGGGGGCCCGGCCAAGAAACCAATGTCTTTTCCCCTTCCGGTTCGGGGGAGACATACACAACAAAGCAAACCCAAACCCACCCCCCGCATGCCAACTCCCGGGGAACAAGAGCTGAGACTGCAGGGGTTTTCTTGGGCCGCTGGGAACGCCCTCTTGACCCCCCCCCAAAAAGGGAGCCCATTTGTACACCCGGGCCAAAATGTACCCCGTCTAGGAGGGTCCGAGCCAAAGTGATGTTTGAGAGCGCTGGCCCTCTCAACACCCGGACCATTCCCCTCCGACACAGGTCCACCGCCGGGAAACGCGCGACTAAGGAGACCACAGAAGAAAAGGGGTGTGGGAAAAAAAGCTTGAAGGGGAACGAAGATAGAAAGGGCCAAATAAGGGGGGCAAAAAAAGAAAAAGGGGAAAGGGGGGGGGTTTCTGTTATCAGGGTCCCCCACCCTTAACCTATCTGACATGGAAGCCCTCCGGGGGACAACTCCTTTCCACTTACGCTTTCCAAAACAGCATCTGCCCTCTCGCCTAGAAGCAGTGTGAAAAACACAGCCTACTCCAAGTTGATGCCCCCCGCCAGCAAACCTAAGGGGATCACGGGCCACCAAACCCCCCGACCACGACAAGGGCGCAACCCCCCCCGGGGGGGAGAGAGAAAGAGAGAGGGGGGGGGGGGGGAAACAACAGACAGACAGACGGACAGACAGATAGAGACATAAACAGAGACAAGAAACAGGGACACCGAATCCGACAGACTAGAACAGGACTTCAGCAAGGAAGAGTGACTTAACAAGGGCCCATAAGTATGCATGGGGAGATGATCACTCCCTCCAGCCTCATTCTGCGAGCTTACGACGCTCTCATGTCGACCAGATCTCCTCCTCCGTAATGTATAGTACGTTCAAAGGGTCGTCTCATTTAAACTCGTCTTCCAGCTTACGTCATGTATAGCTCGGGTCCGGGTAAACTCATTGGTAATGTATGCGGTTTCGTTGTTCTTCTTCCCGCACGTCCTGTCGTTTATAACGTATAACTGCTTTCAGAATACGCAAGGTTAATTAACCCGAGTTTCTCGTCAGCTCACAGTCTTTTCTCTTCAGCATATACGTCTACCCCCTCTACCTTCCTCCCTCCTTTTCTCCGCCCTTCAACTTCAAAGCAACTCCCCCCATCCCACATCTCTGTCTCTCTGTCTCTCTCACCCTTCCGTACCCGGAAAAAAGGGTCTTTTCTGAACTGAACATTATCATCTCTGTTATTAGGAGGTAGCAAACTTTCAAATGATACACAATCTGTATGCCTTTAGTATTTTCTGTAAGAATGTTAAATTAAAACAAAAAAGGATTATGGCCAAAATAGCCAGTCACAGGAATATTACTAGGTCCATTTGGCTCCGTCTCCAAAGAGTTAAGATCATCTCTACGCCTGACCGCCTGAATGCCCACGGAGTCTACACCAGCAAGTACATACATCAAAGTCCAAGACAAATAAAACAAGAATAGCTTGCAGTGCCGCAGTCGAACGCTCGCACCGAATCCAAGTGGACCCCAATGCAGCATGGTCCTCTCACGCCATCTTGTCATCCAGTTTTGCGCGCGCGCGCGCACACACGCATACAGAGAGAGAGAGAGAGAGAGAGAGAGAGAGAGGAGAGAGAGAGAGAGAGAGAGAGAGAGAGAAGAGGCTTTGATTACATTGTTTCCTTTATCTCTTCCTGTTTGTTACTCAGGTTGGTGTTGGAGGCTGAGTCATAGACAGGCCTGAGGATGAGGCTGATCCCAAGGGAGACGAGGTGGGGTGTTTCATTCCCAGTGAGACTGCTTCGGGTGCGTTCCTTCAGGGTTGTCCAGGACCCCTGTTAGCCTTGCTCTGCTGCTCTCTGACGTCCTCTTTTGGAAGGGAGGGGGAGAGGATGGGGTGGGGGAGTGGTGAGCGGAAAGGGTTCACACATGCAGGCACACACAGACACAGACAGACAGACACCTCTCTCTCTCTCTGTGTGTGTGTCCTCTCTCCCCCCCCCCTGTCTACTTTACCGTCATGGTGTTTGCTATTGTCTGCTTGACAAGGAATGGACCTCAGGGCACCAAGAGAGCATGTTATGTATTTATGTACAGCTTATTTCTCAAGAAAATGTAGCTTGTTTTGCCTTTCATGATTTCTTTTGCTTCTATTAATGGCACCTTTGGTTGGTTTTTTTGAAAACTCAACAAACATACAACGGTATTGCACACCACTTATTCTGGGATTGCATCCTTCTTAAAACTGAAAAGGCAGAGGAGTCAAATTACCACTTTCCTCGCGGTCACTGAGGAGAAACAACCAAGTTTCGAAATATCGTATATGACCAGGAGTATATATGTTAGTGAGTTTCCTCCCTATTGGAGGATGTCTCCCCCTGGAGAATATAAGCTTGTTGAAGGCTCATTTGAGAAGCATTTATTTTATTTTTCCCCATCCACCCACTCAGCACATACTGTTAGTTAGGCAATCATCTACCACTGCAGATATGAATGCGTATCTTCCCCTATTTCTTCAATCTAAGACATAAGAGCAAGCTTGTTTATAATTCAATATTTCTTGCAGTCATTGCAACACCAAGCTGCTCTGTAAGTTGCTGGAACGGTGCTCGGTACTTATCCTTGGAATTTATTAGTTTGTTGTATTTTAGTCCGCCCCCCTTGCGGATTCATTCCAAGAACGGCCCTCAGCACTTGTGTCTTAGAGGATATCTTTTTATATTTTCTACTTTTCACAAGAGAAATGTAGCTTGTTTTGCTCTTTCATGATTTTCTTTTTGCTTCTTAGATGGCACCTTTCGTTGGTTTTTTGAAAATCAACAAACATACTACGGTATTGCACACCAGCCTTTTCTGGGATTGCATTCTTCTTAAAAACTGAAAAAGGCAGAGGAGTCAAATTACCACTTTCCGCGGTCACTGAGGAGAAACAACCAAGTTTCGAAATATCGGTATATGACCAGGAGTTATATGTTAGTGAGTTTCCCTCCCTATTGGAGGATGTTTCCCCTTGGAGAATATAAGCTTGTTGAAGGCTCATTTTGAGAAGCATTTATTTTATTTTTCCCCATCACCCACTCAAGCACATACTGTTAGTTAGGCAGAATCATCTACCACTGCAGATATGAATGCGTATCTCCCCCTATTTCTTCAATCTAAGACATAAGAGCAAGCTTTGTTTATAATTAAATATATAATATATATAGTATAATATTTATATATATTATATATATTAATATATATTATATATAATATATATATATAACTAATAAATTCCAAGGATAAGTAACCGTAGCACCGTTCCAGCAACTTACAAAGCAGCTTGGTGTTCAATGACTGCAAAAATATTCCATAAAAACAAAGCTAGCTCTTATGTCTTAGACTGAAGAAATAGGGGGAGATAAGCATTCATATCTGCAGTGGTAGATAATTCTGCCTAACTAACAGTATGTTCTTAAGTGAGGTAAATGGGAATAAATACTTCTCAAAATGCTTTATATTAGTATGTATATATATGTTAATATATATATATCTATATATATATATATATATATATTACATATACACAACATAAAAAACATATATAAATTCACATGTATATATGGTATACACAATACATACATACATAATCTCTGTAAATGTATGTATATATATATATGAGAGAGGGAGGGAGGGAGAGAGAGAGAGAGGGGGGGGGGGGGGGGGGACGGAGACAGGAACACAGGCAGGGAAGAAGGGAGGGTGAAGCCTGTAGGTGGGGGGAGGGGGGTGAGGGAGGAACGGACAGAGCTAGAGGTAACTCAGGACAGGAGAAGGTAGAGGGGAGGTAAAGCTTACAGACAAAAATAGTGACAGGTTCCTGCTTTCTTTCTTTTTTTTTTATCTCTCTTGGCATGACTACTTCCATCTAAGCGTCCTTCCGAGAGCACTTTTTTTCTCTCCAAAAAGCAAATAAAAAACAAAATAAACAACCGAAAACACAGTAAAGGAGAAAAAAACACACACACCCAAAACACAACAAACAAACAAACAAAGAACAGCAGCAACAACAACAACAACAACAACATCAAGCAGGTTTTTATGTCAGCCAGTGATCCCAGCATCACTGCTTGAAGAGACGTGTGTGTGTGTGTGTGTGTGTGTGTGGTGTGTCCTGATTTACGCTAAAATGTCTGAGTATGCGTGCCATTTTTTTTTAAGAAAGAAGACATGCTTCCGTATTCCGTGGTATTTTTTTCCAAACAAAATCTCTCTCTCTCTCTCTCTCTCTCTCTCTCTCCTCTCTCTCTCTCTCTCTCTCTTTCAGCCCTCCCTCACACACATGCACACACACACACACACACACACACACACACACACACACACACACACACACACACACACACACATTCCTCTCTCTGTCTCTGTCTGCCTCTCTTTCTGTCTCTCTAGCTTACTGTCCATATCTGTCTCTGGCTCTCTCTCTCTGTCTCTCCCTCTCGTTCTCTAGCATCTAAACAGTACAAACCGCATGGAGGGGTTTTTGTTTGTTTGTTTTGTCTTTTTGCCATGTCGGGTGCTGAATATTTCAGTGAAAGCCCCTGCCTGCTCAGTGTGGGCCCATTCCATGAATATTTCAGTGAAAGCCCCTGGCCTGCTCAGTGTGGGCCCATTCCATGAATATTTCAGTGAAAGCCCCTGGCCTGCTCAGTGTGGGCCCATTCCATGAATATTTCAGTGAAAGCCCTGGCCTGCTCAGTGTGGGCCCATTCCATGAATATTTCAGTGAATGCCCCTGGCCTGCTCAGTGTGGGCCCATTCCATGAATATTTCAGTGAAAGCCCCTGGCCTCTCAGTGTGGGCCCATTCCATGAATATTTCAGTGAAAGCCCCTGGCCTGCTCAGTGTGGGCCCATTCCATGAATATTTCAGTGAAAGCCCCTGGCCGCTCAGTGTGGGCCCATTCCATGAATATTTCAGTGAAAGCCCCTGGCCTGCTCAGTGTGGGCCCATTCCATGAATATTTCAGTGAAAGCCCCTGGCCTGCTCAGTGTGGGCCCATTCCATGAATATTTCAGTGAAAGCCCCTGGCCTGCTCAGTGTGGGCCCATTCCATGAATATTTCAGTGAAAGCCCCTGGCCTGCTCAGTGTGGGCCCATTCCATGAATATTTCAGTGAAAGCCCCTGGCCTGCTCAGTGTGGGCCCATTCCATGAATATTTCAGTGAAAGCCCCTGGCCTGCTCAGTGTGGGCCCATTCCATGAATATTTCAGTGAAAGCCCCTGGCCTGCTCAGTGTGGGCCCATTCCATGAATATTTCAGTGAAAGCCCCTGGCCTGCTCAGTGTGGGCCCATTCCATGAATATTTCAGTGAAAGCCCCTGGCCTGCTCAGTGTGGGCCCATTCCATGAATATTTCAGTGAAAGCCCCTGGCCTGCTCAGTGTGGGCCCATTCCATGAATATTTCAGTGAAAGCCCCTGGCCTGCTCAGTGTGGGCCCATTCCATGAATATTTCAGTGAAAGCCCCTGGCCTGCTCAGTGTGGGCCCATTCCATGAATATTTCAGTGAAAGCCTGGCCTGCTCAGTGGGCCCATTCCATGAATATTTCAGTGAAAGCCCCTGCCTGCTCAGTGTGGGCCCATTCCATGAATATTTCAGTGAAAGCCCCTGGCCTGCTCAGTGTGGGCCCATTCCATGAATATTTCAGTGAAAGCCCCTGGCCTGCTCAGTGTGGGCCCATTCCATGAATATTTCAGTGAAAGCCCCTGGCCTGCTCAGTGTGGGCCCATTCCATGAATATTTCAGTGAAAGCCCCTGGCCTGCTCAGTGTGGGCCCATTCCATGAATATTTCAGTGAAAGCCCCTGGCCTGCTCAGTGTGGGCCCATTCCATGAATATTTCAGTGAAAGCCCCTGGCCTGCTCAGTGTGGGCCCATTCCATGAATATTTCAGTGAAAGCCCCTGGCCTGCTCAGTGTGGGCCCATTCCATGAATATTTCAGTGAAAGCCCCTGGCCTGCTCAGTGTGGGCCCATTCCATGAATATTTCAGTGAAAGCCCCTGGCCTGCTCAGTGTGGGCCCATTCCATGAATATTTCAGTGAAAGCCCCTGGCCTGCTCAGTGTGGGCCCATTCCATGAATATTTCAGTGAAAGCCCCTGGCCTGCTCAGTGTGGGCCCATTCCATGAATATTTCAGTGAAAGCCCCTGGCCTGCTCAGTGTGGGCCCATTCCATGAATATTTCAGTGAAAGCCCCTGGCCTGCTCAGTGTGGGCCCATTCCATGAATATTTCAGTGAAAGCCCCTGGCCTGCTCAGTGTGGGCCCATTCCATGAATATTTCAGTGAAAGCCCCTGGCCTGCTCAGTGTGGGCCCATTCCATGAATATTTCAGTGAAAGCCCCTGGCCTGCTCAGTGTGGGCCCATTCCATGAATATTTCAGTGAAAGCCCCTGGCCTGCTCAGTGTGGGCCCATTCCATGAATATTTCAGTGAAAGCCCCTGGCCTGCTCAGTGTGGGCCCATTCCATGAATATTTCAGTGAAAGCCCCTGGCCTGCTCAGTGTGGGCCCATTCCATGAATATTTCAGTGAAAGCCCCTGGCCTGCTCAGTGTGGGCCCATTCCATGAATATTTCAGTGAAAGCCCCTGGCCTGCTCAGTGTGGGCCCATTCCATGAATATTTCAGTGAAAGCCCCTGGCCTGCTCAGTGTGGGCCCATTCCATGAATATTTCAGTGAAAGCCCCTGGCCTGCTCAGTGTGGGCCCATTCCATGAATATTTCAGTGAAAGCCCCTGGCCTGCTCAGTGTGGGCCCATTCCATGAATATTTCAGTGAAAGCCCCTGGCCTGCTCAGTGTGGGCCCATTCCATGAATATTTCAGTGAAAGCCCCTGGCCTGCTCAGTGTGGGCCCATTCCATGAATATTTCAGTGAAAGCCCCTGGCCTGCTCAGTGTGGGCCCATTCCATGAATATTTCAGTGAAAGCCCCTGGCCTGCTCAGTGTGGGCCCATTCCATGAATATTTCAGTGAAAGCCCCTGGCCTGCTCAGTGTGGGCCCATTCCATGAATATTTCAGTGAAAGCCCCTGGCCTGCTCAGTGTGGGCCCATTCCATGAATATTTCAGTGAAAGCCCCTGGCCTGCTCAGTGTGGGCCCATTCCATGAATATTTCAGTGAAAGCCCCTGGCCTGCTCAGTGTGGGCCCATTCCATGAATATTTCAGTGAAAGCCCCTGGCCTGCTCAGTGTGGGCCCATTCCATGAATATTTCAGTGAAAGCCCCTGGCCTGCTCAGTGTGTGGCCCATTCCAATATTTCGTTTGAAGCCGCTCCTGCGTCATTGGGCCCATTCCATGAATATTTCAGTGAAAGCCCTGGTCCTGCTCAGTGTGGCCCATTCCATAATTTTCATGTGATAAGCCCCTGGCTGCTCTGTGGCCATTCATATTTCAGGAACCTGCCTCTCGTGGGGCCATTCATGAATATTTCAGTGAAAGCCCCTGGCTGCTCAGTGTTGGCCCAATACTTGTTCTTTTACCGCTCTGTTGCGTCATCATTCATTGTCATGAATATTTCAGTGAAAGACCCCTGGTCTGCTCAGTGTTGGCCCAATACTTGTTCTTTTAACCGCTCTGTTGCGTCATCATTCATTGTCATGAATATTTCATTGAAAGCCCTGGTCTGCTCAGTGTTGGCCCAATACTTGTTCTTTTACCGCTCTGTTGCGTCATCATTCATTGTCATGAATATTTCAGTGAAAGCCCCTGGTCTGCTCAGTGTTGGCCCAATACTTGTTCTTTTAACCGCTCTGTTGCGTCATCATTCATTGTCATGAATATTTCATGAAAGACCCTGGTCTGCTCAGTGTTGGCCCAATACTTGTTCTTTTACCGCTCTGTTGCGTCATCATTCATTGTCATGAATATTTCAGTGAAAGACCCTGGTCTGCTCAGTGTTGGCCCAATACTTGTTCTTTTACCGCTCTGTCGCGTCATCATTCATTGTCATGAATATTTCAGTGAAAGACCCTGGTCTGCTCAGTGTTGGCCCAATACTTGTTCTTTTAACCGCTCTGTTGCGTCATCATTCATTGGATCTGATTCCGTTTCCGGTTACATTTTAGTTGTTGGGTTATCTTTTTTCCTTCCTTAACAACTTTGCGAAGCATACTGTTATTTTGTCTGCCTGTCTGCTTGCCTACTGGCCTGCCTACCTACCTTTCTGTCTGTCTGCCTGTCCCTTTTTCTCTGTGTGTGTCTCTCGCTCTCTCTCTGTTGCTCACTTTGCTTCTCTCATTGTGTGTAAGAGAGAGAGAGAGAGAGAGAGAGAGAGAGAGAGAGAGAGAGAGAGGGCAGAGAGAGAGTGAGCGCGAGAGACAGAGAGGAGGGCAGAGAGGAGAGAGAGAGAGAGAGAGAGAGAGAGACAGACAGACAGAGAGAGACAGAGAGAGAGAGACAGACAGACAGAGAGAGAGACAGAGAGAGAAAGAGAGAGACAGAGAGAGAGTAAAAGAGAGAGGGAGAGTCAAACGACTGTCAACCTCGGGTGATGTCGATGGAGGAAGGACTAGCGCACAGCCCAAACACACTCACAGCTTGCTTACAATCTCATTCATATATCATGCATTCGTCACATCAAACCACTAGTAAAGTCTATAACTTTACTACACATGATCATAGAACGAAACATCAATGCATATGGAATCAACCAAAGTAAAACATTCTCTCTTTCCTGAACTTCACAAAATCATTTATCTAAAACATCATTAACTAACCCGGGTATAAATAG
>CM031614.1:24508034-24510534 GCA_018398815.1 Conus ventricosus | reverse complement strand
CTCACTCTGTCTTGCTCTCTGTCTGTCGTCTTGTTCTCTCTGTCTGTCTGTCTCTCTGTCTGTCTCACTCTGTCTGTCTCGCTCTGTCTGTCTGTCTGTCTGTCTGTCTCACTCCCTCCCTTACCCCTCGCTCTCTCCCACTGCATTGTGCCTCTCTCTCTCTCTCTTTCTCTGTCCTTGTCCCTGTCTCTGTCTCCTCTCTCTTTCTGTCTGTCTGTCTGTTTATTTCTCTCTCCCTGCCTCTGCCTCTGTCTTCGTCTGTTTCTAGGTTAGGTAAGCAAGCATCAGTATTTTAAGATGTCACAGACAGAGAGAGAAAGAGACAGACAGACAGACAGACAGACAGACAGACAGATAGACAGACAGACAGATAGACAGACAGACAGAGACAGACAGACAGAGAATTGGGGTGGGGGGCATTCTGGGATGAAAATATATTTGTCCTCATGGGGGGCATAATAGATAGGGTGGGGTGGGGGTGGGGGAGGGGGGCATTTTAGATTGCCCCCCAGGGGGACGTGTCAGCATTCCCAACATGTCCCCCGGGGGACATTCTAGCATACCCAACATGTCCCCCGGGGAACATTCTAGCATACCCAACATGTTCCCCGGGGAACATTCTGGGATACTGAAACGTCCCCGGGGGGCATTCTGGGATACTGAAACGTCCCCCGGGGGGCATTCTGGGATACTGAAACGCCCCCTGGGGGCATTCTGGGATGGGGGGCAATCTGGGGTGTTACACCGGGACTATCGAATGGTGTCTCGCGTGGAGAACTGCTTCGCCTGTCCAGAGTCGGTTTTCGTCTCAGGGGAGACTGGTCATGAGAACCCGGCTTCACTGTGTCAGTTCGGCCCTGATATCTACTACAGACGTACTGTCTACAAGTGTGTGGTATTCCCGCCGTCATGAGGGAGACAGTGCAAACCCAGCGGCCTTCCAATGGCAGCCGGCGAGGAGCTGACCAGGGAAAAGATCAGAAAGTGTTATACACACCTAAGCAGATTAAAAAAAAAAAAGTTGAAGGAAATATTTTGAGACCGTGCTTTACGATCCAAAAGTAAACAATGTAGATGTAAAAGCCCCTGAATTTGAGTAATCAGTTTCTACTGTTTGAATAACCGAAAGACAGTCAGTCACACCAGCGCTAACAACGGCTAAGAATTGTGCCAAACAACCTTCAGTTCAAAACGCCTCAGAGATGCTGTCTCCCTCTGACTGATAAAATTGTGCCAAACAACCTTCAGTTCAAAACGCCTCAGAGATGCTGTCTCCCTCTGACTGATAAGAATTGTGCCAAACAACCTTCAGTTCAAAACGCCTCAGAGATGCTGTCTCCCTCTGACTGATAAGAATTGTGCCAAACAACCTTCAGTTCAAAACGCCTCAGAGATGCAGTCTCCCTCTGACTGATAAGAATTGTGCCAAATAGCCTTCAGTTCAAAGCTCCTAAGAGACGCAGTCTCCCTCTGACTGATAAGAATTGTGCCAAACAGCCATCAGTTCAAAACGCCTCAGAGATACAGTCTCCCTCTGACTGATAAGAATTGTGCCAAACAACCTTCAGTTCAAAACCCCTCAGAGATGCAGTCTCCCTCTGACTGATGAGAATTGTGCCAAACAGCCTTCAGTTCAAAACTCCTAAGAGATGCAGTCTCCCTCTGACTGATAAGAATTGTGCCAAACAACCTTCAGTTCAAAACGCCTCAGAGATACAGTCTCCCTCTGATCAAGTAAATGTCCTCGGGGAAAAAAAAAAAGAAAACAAATGGAGGGAAACAGATGTGCGAAGCAAAATTCTCCATCATTGTAACAATATTTTGCAATGATCTAGATACAGAAGAAATAGTAGGAGTAAAAAGACGGAGATAAAATGTAAAGACTAAAATGTTACACTCTTCACTGATGGGTAGATAACATAGTCCTATTTGAACATTTTATACACAAGTTATTTACAACAACGAAAACGTGGACAATAAAGAAAACCTTGGTCAAAACCCAAAGGAAAAAAAACACTCATGAACTGGTTTTCTGATTAAACCTCAAACTATTTAAAACTTGGGAAGATTATTAAACAAAGTATCTTCAGAAGTAGCAGGATCCGAATCCACATCACAAATCCAGTTTGTCGAATACAGGAATTTAAAAAATTTTTTTTTAATTTTCATTTTTTTTTTAAACAGGATGTTTATATATGCATAGGACTAATGTCTATCGTCATGTCTTCACATATGAATCGCTGTTATTGCTGAATTTTATTCTCGGCGCATTCAGCTCAAGTCTACACACCAGACTTGTAAGCATCCTTGTATCAATCACTACGATCCTTTTTTCTGAACTGTATTGTAAATATCCGATTAATACATTTGCTGCAAGAACTGCTGCCTAATGAAATTCGATGAATCCTACACTGACGAGGCAGCTCCGTCATGTTTTCTCATGCGGGAACTTACATCCCTCTTCTGAACAGACCAAACACTAAGTTCTGTGGCATCATGT
>CM031614.1:24483034-24498034 GCA_018398815.1 Conus ventricosus | reverse complement strand
CGCATTCCCAACGCAACACAACGCTCACAACACAACACAACGCAACACAACCCAACGCAGCGCAACCCAACGCAACATAGCGCAATACAACGGAACGCAGCACAACACATTCCCAACGCAACGCAACGCAACCCAACCCAACCCAACGCAACGCTACCCAACACAACACAACGCAACGCAACGCAACCCAACCCAACCCAACGCTACCAACACAACGCAACGCAACGCAACGCAACACAACGGATGTTGTTCATAGCCAAACCAACCTACACGGATCTAATCAAACTCTCAAAAAAAAAAAAAGAAAAATGCTTATTTGGATGGGATGGGGAAAAAAAACTCAACTTGATACATCAACATCAACATGTACATGTGACTTTGCGAGGGGGTCAGACTTGGAAAGAAAAACGAAAGTTCCCCACAGCCCACTGGCCGTGACGGCAGTGAAATGTCGGAGAGTACCGCGCCTAAGGCACTGCACAATGGAAGGTAGGGCCCATTCAGTCCCCAACCTCTGCCGCCTTTTCCCCCCTGAACTGAAGCATGCACCCTTTTACAGCTGAGTGGACAGAGAGAGAGAGAGAGAGAGAGAGAGAGAGAGAGAGAGAGAGAAGAGAGAGAGAGAAAAGAGAGAGAGAGAGAGAGAGAGAGAGAGAGAGAGAGAGAGAGAGAGAGAGAGAGAGAAAAGAATAAGCAGAAGTCAGTGCCTTTTTTTTCATCCAGCCCTCCAACAATAAATACATGGAAGAAATCATTGCATCGAACTGCATATAAACTCATAAACAACAATGAATACATAGCAATTTAGAATAAGAGAATGCACAATATAACTAGAGGAAGAGAGTGTGGGAGAAAGGGATGGATGGAGAGCGACACAGAGATAGAGAGAGGTGGGGACTTGGAGACAGAATATAGAGACGGAGTCTCTGACACAAGGAGAGACAGAAGCAGAAGAAGAAGAAGAAGAAGAAGAGAGGAGGAGGAGGAGGAGGAGGAGGAGGAGGAGGAGGAGGAGGGGATAAAAAAATTGGCACATCAAAAACGACAAACTATAATGAAGAAGAGTCGTAAAACATCAAGTCATGCAATGAAGAAAAAAAAAAGCTGAAAGACACCAGACACGCCCAACTCAGCAGCAAGCAACAATTCCATACACGCCCCCCCCCCCCCCCCCCCCTCTCCAACTTCAAGAACGACAAGAGAAGGAAGAAGGAGATCAACATAGATGACAAAATGAGAGAGAGAGAGAGAGAGAGAGAGAGAGAGAGAGAGGAGAGAGAGAGAGAGAGAGAGAGAGAGAGAGAGAGAGAGAGAGAGGGCGTTCAAGCTGGGAGAAAAAAAATCAACCCCATGGGTGGTTCGAACGCACGACCGCCAGCTCCGCAGACAAACGCTCTAAACATGTGACAACGGGCCCCTTTGACACTTGAAAACCGCCCTCAACATGCAGGAACAGAACTCCCAAACACAGAAAAAAAACGACATGGATGTTATATATAATGGATTTCTTCTTGTCCCGGTCACACGCCTCTGTAGCACTCCTGCAAACCCTCACACCTGACATTCTGGAAGAACGTTAGGGCGAGGTTTTCAGCGCTACAGTACACCCATTTGCCCATCAAAAGTAAGACGATTCTTTCCGAAGCGATTTTCTCTGGCAGCAGATCCAGTTCTGTGGGTCCACCTGACCGCCCCTTATTGAAAAAAAAAAAAAAGCGGTGCTCCAGATTTATGGAGAGTTTTCCTTTCACAGAAACAAAAACCCTATTCCAAATCTGTTTTGTGCCTAAAGAAGAAATAAAAAGAAAGAATGGGGAAAAAAGAAAGAAAGAAAGAAAGAAAGGACAAAAAGGAGGTTAAGGAGAGAGACAGCGTGAGTTAGAGCGTGCGTGCGTGCGTGCGTGCGTGCGTGTTTGTGAGGGATGGTGGTGGTGGTTCCAGCCTTGGAAGTAAGAGAGCTGTTTCCCTCCGATCTCTCAACAACAACAAAAAAATTCTAAAAAGAAACTGTATTAGTTTCCCCAGACGACACAGACAAACAGATTACAAGACAAGACACAATGCGTTTCGACCTCTTGGGTCTTCTTCAGGCAAAAACAAACAACATTTAGAACAATGAAAACGAAGAACGAGAAACCACTTATCTTCTCATATTCGGCGCAACATGGGTGTCGCAGCAAAACATGCTTCATTTCCCGCCCCCAAGTCACCTCGTTTTGAAACAACACTCTCTCAAAAAGATCGAACGCGAACTTAACAATCAGTAAACAGGGGCTGATGCTGATATCTGCAAACACCCCCCCCCTCCCCCCTCCCACCTCCCTCCTCCCGTTCTTGTCTTTCTTTTCTTGTTTCTGTTTTTGTGTGTGCGTGTGTGTGTGTGTCTCGTCTTCTTTGTTGTTGTCAGAAATGCATGCTAATCCTTCGTGGCTCTGGGAAACAGAGTGCTGTTGCAAGAAAGAGGCCAGTACAGATTTGGAAAGAGCGGCTGTGGGTAACAAAGAGAAATATAAATATCATGTTTTTCTCTTTCAAACTCCCTGGAATTATATCGCCAACTACAATGAAGCAGTGTGATGACAACGTACACTTTATGATCGGGGAGGCGAAGATGGGCAGATGGGGCGCGCAAGAGAGAGAGAGAGAGAGAGAGAGAGAGAGAGAGAGAGAGAGAGAGAGAGAGAGAGAGAGAGAGAGAGAGACAGACAGACAGAGAGAGACAGAGACAGAGAGCGAGAGAGAGACACAGAGAGAGAGAGAGAGAGAGAGAGAGAGAGAGAGAGAGAGAGAGAGAGAGAGAGAGAGAGAGAGAGAGAGAGAGAGAGAGGGGGGGATGGACTCCGGTCATCTGTGTGAGCTGTGATGTTATGCCGATAATGTGTTCGCATGTGTATGTATGCAGGTATGAACGCGCGCGAGCGTGTTTTGTGTGTGCGTGTGTGAAAAACAGAGGGAATAGAGAGGGAGGGAGAGAGAGACAGAGGGAGGGAGGGAGAGAGAGAGGGAGAGGGAGGGAGGAGAGGTCGGGGAGTGAGAGAGAGAAGGAGAGAGAGAGAGGGGGAGGGAAAGAGAGAGGGAGAGGGAGGAGGAAAGAGTCGGGGAGTGAGAGAGAGAGGAGAGAGAGAGAGAGAGAGAGAGAGAGAGAGAGAGACAGACAGACAGACAGACAGACAGACAAGAGATAAACAGGCAAGAGGGTGGACAGCAGAGACAGAGCCAGAGGGCAATAATACCTAGACAGACTGGCGGGCAAAGCGATGGGAACGGTTCGTTGTCTTCTCATTAGTGCCAGCGGAGGAGCCGGGGATCCAAGCCATCACCCCCTTGGTCGACCCCCCTCCCCCCACCCCTCCCCCACCCGCCTCCCCCCCCCCCGCCCCTTCGGCCCATCCCTGCACCCCTCCTCCACCACTCTCCTTCGCCGCTCGGGCGCTGGAGAGGTCAAAACCCGGACACGACGAATACCCTGGGTCGAAACTCGCTGTTTCGGCGTTTGTGACTGATCAGCTCCACACGTTGGGCGGTCAGGAAAGACAACTTCCATTCTTTTCTTTCAATTCCACGCTGCGCGATCGCTTCGCTTTCCCCCGACTTCTGACACGAAGGATAAACCTTACGGAAAAACATTAGCTCCAACGAGTCACGACTGCCGAATGCGAGAGAGAGAGAGAGAGAGAGAGAGAGAGAGGCAATTTTCAACAATTAAATAAGTGATAATTTCTGCGGGTGCGTGACACGAGCCGTCATTATCCAGTCAGACGACGACCCAGTCATGACGACGCGAAAGAAGCAACTTAACGATCTGTTGTTGTTGATCGTGCCAAGACATCAGGTAAATAATAGAAAAGGAAAGACAAAATAACTACCTTATGGCCGTAGTCAGCGTAGCCAGTAGTGAAAATAATGAATTATGAGAGTTGTCACCACCGCATTTTTGATTTTTTTTTTAACCGGCTTGTCCCGGTGTCACTGTAAGTGTGTTCCCCCACCCACGTAAACTGATGATGGCTTGGAAGCAATAAAATAAGGAGGGAGTTGTGGGTAGCCCGGCTACCAGAGACCTAACAGTTCATTCCCCACTTATCTCTCCTTTGCCTCATTTGTATGTAAATTCGTGCAACACTTTTTCCTTTGACATCAAACACCGACAAAGACCTGGAAAAAATGTGGGTTATTTTGTCCTTTTTTCTTTCTTTTTCATGCTTTCATTCCTTTTTCTTTTCTTTTCTTTTTTGGTTTTTCTTTCTTGTCTTCTTCTTTCTTTCTTATATTTTGTTGTTGTAATCCTCTCCACCTTCTCCATTTCTCGAGGCTCACTTTCACAACTGGCATCACAGCGTTCTCTGATCTTTCGTGGATGGATAATTTTACAGAAGCGCTTGACGGCGTCTGGCTTTCCTTTTGTTGTCGTCGTCGTTGCTGCTGCTGCTGTGGCTGCTGCTGCTGTGGTGATGATGTTTTCTTTAACTAGTGGCGACCGATCATGTTGTCTGTCTTCCCATTCCTTCCAGTGCCGTACGGCCAGAGATCCGAGCCAGTCAACATGTTCTTCGACCCCCCCCCCCCCCCCCCCCCGCCCGCCCAGCCACCCTCCGTGTCCACGCCTGCATCTGTCCCACTACCACCCTCATTTTGTCATTCGATGCTGGAGAGGCGAAAACCCCGACACAAATAAGTCCTCAGTGTCGAAACGCGCTGCTTTTGTATTGTCACCGGCACGTTCCATCCATACGCAGAGCGATCAAGACAGGCTATTTTGATTCTCCTAATTCAACTTGCGCCCACAGACACACTTTACTTTCAAAACTATCTGACACAAAGGTTGAAGAGTATGGAAAAATACCGGTTCCAGAAAGTCATAATTACCCATTCCATAGCGAAGAAAAAAACACATGACGTAAACAAGTGTTAACTGCTGTGAGTAAGTGACAAAATCAGTCGTCATCACCGCCAGAAAACGGCCGCTGTGACGCTAAACCTGTCATTTACCGTTACTTCCACTGGCTTCTGACGCTACGAAGACAATCACATAATGATTCAAAAGAAAACAAAAACCACTTTACGACCCCGTTAAGTCGACTGCTAGGAGCAAGACCAGTTAATTGTGACAATCATTTCTGATTTAGCGCGTCTTCATCTTTGAACGTGCGAACGCCGATCATTTTGTGCACCAATCGTAACACGTTTACTGTTCATGGTCGCATTAGGAAAAGGAAAGCAGCAGACATCGACATGATTAGAATAGATATCCTCTCGAACCTTCAGCCGCTGAAGACAACATTGATCTGGTGTGTGTCGAAGGTGAAGTAGGCTTTGAAAGAAAAAGCAGCTGACTAGGTTGCTTCCCTTTGATTTTCGTCTCGTATCAGTTTCATTTGTTAGATTGTGGGACCAGCAGAATGCCGTAATCTTTCTGGCGATTGGTACACGTACGCCTGTTGCTCTAAATGTGCGTGTGCGTCGCCGTAAACACGCTCTGAAATACTACCATGCTAAAAGCACTACCTGCAGCGTAGGCTCTGAATGCTACTTGGTTTTTTTCCATAATGCTGCAATCGCCCACGTTTATGCGGTGAGAAATCCACCTACACATTAATCTGCTACCCGAGCAAGCGAAACACACCCACACCTAGCTTTTCCCCCAAAACGATAGTGCCGGAGACTTTTGTTTTGACTCTCACCACTAGTTTGGACAAATCGACTTTAACCTCAGTAACATCTACACATACAGACACTCTTCAGCTTATTCTTTTCTTTCTTTCTTTCTGTTTTTTTTTCTTTTCTTTTTGATTTAAACCTTTTGGTTTTAACTAAAACAGATATTCAAGGGACACGACTCTAAAACGATCTCTCCAATTCGCAAAAGTTGCAAATGACCCCCTTTCCGTATCTCTTCATAAGTTTTCTGTGATAGTGCTTAGACGTGAATGGGTGGTGTCTGCAGCTGGCAGACAGTGTAGTGGTAGTAGTGTAGTAGTGGAGCAGTAGTGTACACGCACGCTGTAAAGATAGCGGTAGGCCACAGGCACCACGGTACTTTGTCGAAGCGTGGGCCACTGACCGCCATGTGGGGCTATGGTGGCTCTACCTGCATGGAGGGATTCTGTGGCGGTTTACATCAGTTTCACTTCGGCTGACGCCGATTCAAATGAAGAAACATTTTTTGGGGTGGTGAGAGCGACAAGACCTGGAAATCCGAAGACCTGACAATTTTCTTCTGTGCTCTCTCTCCCTCTCATCACACATACGCGCGCGCGCGCAACACACACACACACACACACACACACACACACACACACACTACACTCCCCTTCTTTTTTTTTTGATGCAAAATCTCAGTTGTATTCAGTCCAAGCACCCCCCCCCCCCCCCCAGTTTATCACATGCCTTCGATCTATTTAAGAAAACACTTTTTTTCCACTCTGCCTTTATTTCTACCCTCGCTTCCCTCCCTCCCCTCGGTTTTTCAGATTCTCTTGAAGAACTTGCGTCACAGCTGAACTTTTTAACCAGCTAGCTGTGACTAGCCAAATTCGATTGTCTCAATGCTCTTTTCCAAGTGGTGCAGGTGCTTTGGTGTCGATGATCATCTTAACAGGCTGCCGTTGATTGCAGATATCCATGTGTTTTGTTATCGCTCTGCCAGGTGGTGTGTGTGGTGGCTTTTTTTTTTTCTTTTTTTCTTACATTTTGTCTGAGTTGGTGAGCCTGTCCTAGATTGCGTTGGCTGGTTATAGCCGAGTTTACTGGCGTCAGCAGATATTTCATTTACAAGTTGTAGATCAAATTACCGGGTTGCGCAATAAAACGTTCAATTAAAGTCTGGAAAATAACAAACTGCAGTGTTAGGGAAAACAAGCCAGAACAAAACAAAACAAACAAACAAAACAACACACACACACAAGGAAATAAATAAGGACAAGGTGCTAAGTAGTTTTATCGAATTTTCATGTTTCTCCGAACTTGGAGCTGTTGTTCTGTGCATTTTAGTAATGTCTGCTGCTTGTAATGCCGAGAAATGCATATTTACGAGCGCGCGCGCGCGCGCGCGCACGCACACGCACGCACGCACGCACGCACGCACGCACGCACGCACACACACACACAACACACACACACACACACACACACACACACACACACACACACACACACACACACAGCGGCTCGCGCACGCACACACACACACACTTACACACACGTACTCACGCACGAGCACGTATGCACGCGCACGCGCGCGCGTGCACACACACATAGTTGGTGGAAGGATGAAATGTGGCCCAGGGAATAAAACATGAAATTCTGGTATGGATCTGGACCAAAAAGCGGATCCCGGATCTGTTAAATGTTGGTGGGTGTCTGCGCTCTCCCGAACGCCTTTCCAGCTATCACCATTTGCTTCATGCAAACAGCTATTGCGATCTCTTCATGTTACGACAATGCCATAGGGACAAGCCCTCAACAAAAATGCTCTCTCTCTCTCTCTCTCTCTCTCCCACACACACACACACACACACACACACACACACACACACACACACACACACACACACACACACACACACACACGCGCGCGCACACACACACACACACACACACACACACACACACACACACACACACACACACACACACACACACACTCCCACCCTCGTTCTTTTCTTTTGCGTCTGAGCTTCTGTGCGACATCAGTGGCATGACCCCTGTGCCGCTCCTTCCGTCTCCTCGTCCACAGCCTCACCCTGCACCGTCCCTCCAAGGCCCCACCAGTACCGGCGATCCACAGGGAGCAGTCAATGTTAAGCCGACAGGAGACAACCCACCGGATGAGACACTGCACTGCTGCCGAGTCTCTTGGTTGGAGTTCAGCGGCGCCTGTTCTGATCCAGCGACACACGCAGGACACCACCTACTACTCCCGCCACTCACCTCCACCACTGACGACAATAACTGCTTAGTCGCGGAGCCAGTGTGAGTGAGCTCTCTCTCTGGAGGGCGCCACCACGTCCGTGCAACGACAGTTCCCCACCACTTGCCGATATACTGGTGACCTCGACACGAACTCACACGAAGACGCAGAGAGGAAATGGGCATGGAGGGCCACAGAAATAGAGATTCTTTGGGGGTGGGAGGGGGTTAAGCGTGGGGGTGGGGGTGGGGACTGCTTGATGAGAGCGAGGATAACGGAATGAATGTTGCGGAGTTGCACTCTGGCCTGAGGCTGCACGCCAGGACTGTAGCGGGAGCTTACAGTCATAACAGATCCCAGCGTCAACCAGGCCCGGGAGACACGAACGCGCACAGTGTTGGTCAGGAAATGAAAGCAACATCGGACCGCCTCTCTGAAAGTGTTGGTCTAATTTCATGACCAAAGGATTAAAAAAAAAAAAACTCGACCGTGTGGCTTCAGTCTTCTTGACCGACTCCATAAAAAAGCAACAACTAAGCTCTGGGTTAGAGCCGGTCGGGAGGGAAAATAACCAAACTATAATTTAACGGCTCTGACGAGAACGAACCACGTCTCCCCCAGCCGGGAATCTGCGACGCTAACCACCGAGGCACGGCGGTGCTAGCGGCGATCAGTTCTTCAACTCGACCGATAGCAGCAGAGCTCCAAGACCATCTCGAGGGTCCAATGAAGGGGCGACGGGGGGGGGGGGGGGGGGGGGGGGGGGGAGACACAGATGGCGGATTTGCTCCAAAGACGAAGCAGGATTTTCTCGCCTGGTATGATGGGAACGCAGTAGAATGACGACAAAGAACAACGTTTCCCACGGGATGCCTGAAGGATGCGGTGGTCAACGTCCGAAGTGGAGGGGTCAGTCATTGGGGGGAGGCCGGAGGGGGTGAGAGGGAGGAGGGGGGGGGGTGAAGCCTTCCGACCTGGTCGTGGACAGTTCTCGATCATTCCGCGACAGGTTTCGCTGGACTGTCTTCGGGGCGAAGTTCACATCATGGCTGCGCTGAATTCCATCTCCATGAAACGGTCGTTTTCGGCCCGTCTGTCTGTCCGTCTCCCTCTCTCTCTTTCACTTTGTCTCTTCTCTCTCCTTCACTTTTCCTCCCATCTATCCTCACCCCTTTTCTCTACCATCTGTCCCCCTCCCTCTCTACCCCCCCCCCTCTCTTTCTTCCTTTCTTTCTCCTCTCCTCTCTCTCTCTCTTCCTCTCTCTCTCTCTCTTTCAGTTTCTACTCTCCTTCCCTCACTCCCTCTATCCCTCTCTCCTCTCCACCCCCCTCCACTCTCTCTCTTCATATTCACGCATTGATTGTTGTATCAGTCTCAACTTCGTCAAGGAGGTGTCACTGTGTAAGGACTGGTCAACGTACGCTTGAGCAGCGATTGTTTTACACACACACACACACACACACACACACACACACACACACACACACACACACTAAGCAAGCAAGCGCGGCGCGCACACACACACCACAACCACCACCAACACCCACACACCACTACACTTAAGCGCGCGCATACGTCCTTACGCTCTATGCATTCTCTCTCTCTCTCTCTCTCTCTCTCTCTCTCTCTCTCTCTCTCTCTCTCTCTCCTCTGTCCACCCCGCTCTCTCCCCCCTTCCCTCCACCCTGTCACTGTCCCCCTCTCCTGCAACAATCAATAATTACCCGGGACGGTGCCCGTCTAGACCCGAATTTCAAGTGCAGGAGGTGAACTCCTCCTCAGCAGCAGAACGCCCAGGTCCACGGCAGCGCTCACGGACGGCTGGCCTCTCCGGAAAATGCCAGACAGTAGACCGACCATTGTCACCCTTGGCCTTTCTGCCGCGCGTCTGACTCTACCTCGTCCCCCCTTCCTTCTCACTCCACCCCCCCCCCTCCCCCTCACTATGCATCGCCCTTCTCCTATTATCGTGTTCCCTCCGTCAACTGACGTCGAAAGTGCTCGACCAGAAAATTGTTTATTGACATCAAAGGCGAGGCGATCGGTTGACAGGGCGTGCGGGGAGGGGCAGAGGGGAGGGAGACGAAAAAAAACAACAACAAAGCAAACAAGTAAACTGCTTTATTATATGATTTACACGCTTAGTTAAACATCAAATACAAAGGGTTACTGAATGATGTGATCTAGCATGTAACCATGTTAACACCCCCCCCCCTCTCCCGAAACGAACAAAAGTAAACAATAACAACAAACAAACAAACAAATACACAAAAACCGCCATATATCAGATATATAGCAAATATCACAATCTGTCATGTAGACGAAGTCATAAATTATTGAATTAAATGTCATGGCGGTTCACGGTGCTGGCTGCGAGGAAAGACGGCGGGAGTGGAGTGGAGATAGAAGTTGAAGTAGACTGAAAAGCACGGCACATTCATGAAGGCCAAATCCTCAAACGCTGAGACCACCGGTGTCACGCACGCCTGAGGTCTGGAACCCAGGGAACACGATGTTCAGAGCCGCCAACCGCCGAAGAGACATGAGAGGAACATTTCTGAAAATTGAGAGGAATGTCTGGCAGTCGAGAGGAAGACATACACTACGTCTAACGAAAAAATTCCAGACACTTCAGTTTCTTTCCTGTTGCCAAGCGCTTTCATGAATCACTGGTCTCAGCCAATACATTGTTGCTCGTTTACATTTTTTGAAGCACACCGCCACTAAACTCATCTTAAGACTCGGCTCATTTTTTTCACCTAAGAATCATCAGTGCCTCTGAAGCGTCTTGACCCAAGGTGCTAAGAAAATCTGCATGGTTCTTCCTGACAAGGCTGAACACTTCCACTGGCCGAATGGCTGACGGGGATCAGCATCCACTCCCATCTTGACGGCAGAAAGCAACCTGAATCTGCACTTCTGTTCTGAATTCTTTTTCTTCTTTTCTGCCTCAGGGTTAATCGGTCTGGCAGGTCATTTTGACATGATGGCGGCGGAAGAAGCTGAACCGGAGGTAAATTTCCAAACAGCTCTTTGGCTACGAACGGCAGATGTGCGAACTGACGAACGAATAAATTAACTTTTTTCTCTCTCACGAGCAGAATGTTTTTTTCTTTGTTACGTCAAGCGGAATAGCGGAATGAGGCACGTTTGAGCATAATAAATTCCGCCCAAAGCGGGACGGTTGGCAGAATTTATGTTCATTTATCTTCGTTTGAAGCGTTCCAGAATAGAGACAGAGTGTGGCGTGTGGAAAATGAAGCTGAAAAAAAAATCATAAGTTCAACGACGGGGACAGTCTGGAACCGACAACAAAGGAAAGCTGAAGCAGAAATAGCTTTGCCTCCATAGGAAACAGAGCCCCCCCCCCCCCCCCCCAGTGACGCACACTGGGTCACTACAGCAAATCAGAAACACACACCGGCTTCCAGTCGTCTGACCACTCGTTCGCCATTGACGGCCATACACTTCTGACAACGCCCGGATGTAAATTTTTGTCCCCTCAAATGTTCGTGGACTGTCGTCAAATCGAACTGTAGCTGTGGTGCCAGAAAACAAAATGGCGCTCTGTAGGTGCGAGGAGAAACCGATCATTCCGCCGGACAAATTACAAAACAAAGTACAACGCGTTTCGACCTCTTTGGTCTTTCTTCAGACAACATTCTGGACAATGTAAAAAGAAGAACGAGCCATCACTGAACATCTCAAATTGGGCGCAAAATGAACGTTGAATGATTTTTATAATTTCTTGTCCGAATTGGTTTCCATTTCCACCTGCAGTGACGTCACCTCGAAACGAACACCAAACGTTCGCTGTGGACGTGCTCATGTCTCAAAGGCAACCATCCAAAACGTATTCTACAACACTTAACAAGGTAGCTCGTTTGGTCAAACGATCCCCCAGTATCATTCTACAAGTGGACGACGACGACGACAATTAGGCTCCACGTCTGTACCGGCCAGGCTGCTGAGACGCCATCACGAGCCTGTGCTTGAAAACAAAGCGTCTGTCTGAAATGTCACCCGTCTCACTGTCGTTTTCTCTGTGTCTGGCTCGCCTTTGTCCGTTCAGGCTCATGAAAAGGATCAAAGGGCGCCGCGTGAGTGTGCTTCTTCATCTCTGTCTCTCTTTCTTTCTCTCTCTCTCCCCAAAACACACGAACACACACACACACACACACACACACACACACACACACACACACACACACACACACACACATACACACACACACACACACACACACACGCACACACACACTCTCTCTCTCTCTCTCACACACACACACACACACACATACACACACACACACGCACACACACACACACACACACACTCTCTCTCTCTCTCTCTCACACACACACACACACACACGCACACGCACACACACACACTCTCTCTCTCTCTCTCTCTCACACACACACACACACACACACACGCACGCACGCACGCACGCACGCACGCACGCACACACACACACACACACACACACACACACACACACACACACACACACCACACACACACACACACACACACACACGCACACACGTTATGTATTCATTGCTCTTGTTAGGAAAGTCGGTAAACGACCGGAGGATGAGAGTTGCTTGCCATGGAGAAAAGGCAAAGAGCAGAGCGAGTAAAAAAAGAATCTTTCCTGGCAGCTCCGGGAAAGCACACGATGGACGGTTGGGAAAACCTTTGCTAGCACTTCAGTGGATGTCGAACGGTGACCGAGGTGAATGACCGCAGCGGATTCTAATCTCTCGGTGGTTCATGAAATGACAAAGAGAAGGTCGGCTTTGGCAACAAGTGTGAAGTATTTACTATCCAACCCAGCAGACGATACACAGAGTCAATCTTCACGTTATCATCATTATGAATACTTAATATAGCGCCTATCCTCGGCAGAGACCAAGCTCTAAGCGTTTTACAATCCACACTCGTTTACACAACGGGCTGCCTACCTGGGTAGTGCCGACTAAACAGCTGCCAGCTGGCGCTTCATTCAGTGTTTCCTGTGTCGTCCAGTCAATATCAATCAATATAGCTCACTCAATTTCCTTACTTCCTTCATTCTTTCCACTTTCCATGCAGGGTGCATGCTATGTGTAACGTGTCGCCAATACCAACGGCCAAACTGGCCTTCTCTTCCGAAAGTTGGTGATGGGATTTTACGTGTGTGCAAGATGTTATGCGTGCTTTCACACACGGAACCTCGGTTTATAGTCTCATTCGAGGACTGTAAGACAGACAGACAGACAGACAGACAGACAGACAGACACATGACCATTACAGCCGCCCTAAAACAACGAGGACCTGTCAACGACAGACAGACAGACAGACAGACACATGACCATTACAGCCGCCCTAAAACAAGAGACTATCCTTCAACGCCAACAAAGTCACTGCCCTTCAAGCAGCCCTGACCCTCGTTATTCATACAGTCTGGAATCCAAGGTTCAAAAATCACGGCGTTACCTAGCCACTTCAAATGCATGCCATGTTATGAACAGGGCTAGAATCAGGAGGTTCCACAACCAATCGTACGTGTGGAATATTCTAAATAACAATTTCTGGGACCTTTTGGGAATTTCTTGGACTTGTAGAAGGTCCAGGACCACCAAAACCTTGACTGTCACGTGTTTTGTCACGTGCATACATGTCATCTGGTGAATGTCACGTAGAATAATTCCGTAAAATATATGAAACACGACGCAGATACGAGCTGGATTAATCCAGGAGCCAGGGCACAATCAAACACTTTATTTAATCCCCCCCCTCTCTCTCTCTCTCTCTCTCTCTCTCTCTCTCTCTCTCTCTCTCTCTCTCTTCTCACACGGAAAAAATCCACAGTCATATTGAATAATAACAGACAAAAACTCACAACCACTCCCCCTGTCTCTCTCTGCAAAAACACACGCACACACACACACACACACACACACACACACACACACACACACACACACACACACACACACACACACTTTCATGCGCGCGCGCGTACACATACCAGAGAAAGAGAGAGGGGGGAAGACAGAGAGAGAGAGAGAGGAGAGAGAGAGAGGAGAGAGAGAGAGAGAGAGAAGAGAGAGAAGGAAGACAGACAGACAGACAGACAGACAGACAGACAGACAGACAGAGACAGAGAGACAGCTGACCGGGCTGAAACAGAGACAGCACACGGCTAACAGACAGATGGGAGGCGGACAGCCACAATAGCGCACTTGAAGGTGCCAGACAACGTCACCCATTAAGTCTGGCAGACACTCCATTTACCACCCACCACCGTCACCGACAGCACACAAAGACAGACAAACAGCTCCCACACAAAGACAGACAAACAGCTCCCACACAAAGACAGACAAACAGCTCCCACACAAAGACAGACAAACAGCTCCCACACAAAGACAAACAGCTCCCACACAAAGACAAACAGCTCCCACACAAAGACAAACAGCTCCCATACAAAGACAGACAAACAGCTCCCACACAAAGACAGACAAACAGCTCCCACACAAAGACAGACAAACAGATCCCACACAAAGACAGACAAACAGCTCCCACACAAAGACAGACAAACAGCTCCCACACAAAGACAGACAAACAGCTCCCCAAGCCTGGGGTCCTCAGCTAGCCGCGAAGGTCACACCAACAAGCCATCTACCTCATTACGGCCTTACCGTGACCCACGAGCGCACGTGACACGGCCACGATTGTTGGGTTGGTTTTCAACATAAAGCAGACGTGGAGGAGAGAGCTGTACCCACTGACCCACGTGGGACAGGTTCAACCACCGACCTACTCTGAACAGCACAGATGTAAAGCGGACTCCAGACTGACCAACGTGGGACAGGTTCAACCGCCGACCTACTCTGATCAGCCACCGACCTACTCTGAACAGCACAGATGTAAAGCGGACTCCAGACTGACCAACGTCGGACAGGTTCAACCACCGACCAACTTTGAACAGCACAGATGTAAAGCGGACTCCAGACTGCGCCACCGGCGTGGACACCGTCCACAGTTCGCCGTCCCCATGGCTGTTCCCCGTCCTTGCCCGGACAATTACGGAGTAGAACA
>CM031614.1:24464053-24477934 GCA_018398815.1 Conus ventricosus | reverse complement strand
TCGCGCGCGCGGCGCGTGTGTGTGTGTTTGTGTGTGTGTGTGTGGGGTGTGTGTGTGTGAGAGAGAGATGAGAGAGAGGAGAGAGAGAGAGAGAGAGAGAGAGAGAGAGAGAAACTTGCCTGCGTGTGAGTGTGCATGTGCGCGTGCGTGTGTGTATGCGTGCAACCGTGTGTGTGTGTGTGTGTGTGTGTGGTGTGTGTGTGTGTGTGTGTGTGTGTGTGTGTGAAGACATTAACAGTGATCGTCTGATGTGGAATGGAAGGCGGGGCCAGACGGAGGGGAGGAAGGGGAGGAGAGTGAGGTGCGAGAGGATCAGTGGAGGGCGAGGGGGAATGGAGGAAGAAAGCAGAGGGCGGGGGGTGGGGTGCTGGAGATAAGCTTCAGACATCCGTGCTCTCTCTTCCACTGCCTCCTGTCTGTGACACGTCCATCGTCCATCGTCCATCGCCCATCGCCCATCGTCCATCGCCCATCGCCCATCGTCTATCGTCCATCGCCCATCGTCCATAGTCCATCGTCCATCGCCCATCGTCCAGTCCCGTCGTCAGTGATGTCCCAGGGAAATGCTGATCCTTCAGAGGATTATAATGCAAGTGTTTATCATGATATAGCCCGCGCGCGTGCGCACACGCACGCACGCACGCACGCACGCACGCACGCATCCACAGGTGCGCGCGCGCGCACACACACACACACACACATACACACATATGCACGCACGCGCACACAGACATACACACACGTGCACACGCACAAGCGCATATACACACGTGCGTACACACACACATAACCACAGATTTACGCACGTACACGCGCACGCACACACGCACTCACTCACACACACACACACACACACACACACACCACACACACACACACACACACACACACACACACACACAGACATGTACGCACGCACACACGCGCGCGCGCACGCACACATGCGCGTGCTCGTACACATACACACACACACACACACACACACACACACACACACACACACACACACACATGCGCGCACGCGCACACACCCACACATACACATGCGCACACACACGCAGGCACATACACACACACGCGAACACACACCTGTGCGCGCGCGCACACGCACGCACCGCACGCACGCACACACACACAACACACACACACACACACACCACACACACACACACACACACACACACAGATGAAAGGGTGTTTAAAAAAATGCTGTTTCGCAACGAAATATAAAATGCGGTGATTTCTCACCACACGCCCCTCGGTTCTCCACCTTCCTTCCTACCGCCCCCATCCCTCGCAGACCTGTGAAACAGCGTTCTGATATCTGTCCGAGAAAGATATTACACAGCCTCGGAATCCCCATCAATCGCATCATTGCCGATACGAGGCTCAGCCATGTAAAGATAGGCGCGGGCACAATAGTTTACAGTAAATAGCAATTCTCTGTGTTGATGGAGAAAAAAATCCGGGGCACAATAGTTTACAGTAAATAGCAATTCTCTGTGTTGATGGAGAAAAATAATCCGGAACGGGGGGGGGGGGGGGGGGGGGGGGAGGGAGAGTAAAATATAAATCCGTTGGAGGCAATACAAACTTCTCTGAACACAATCAGTTTTTTTGTTATTTTCATTCTTTTTCAGATGAGAAAAGGACGATTCTTGTGAAATGGATGGCCGAGTTAAAGACCTCATCATCAGAACGGTGGTAAACGGATCCCTGAGCCTGCTAAAAGTTCAGCAGAGAAGACATTAGATCAAAATCTGTTTGTCTCCCCTTCCCTCCACCCCCACCCCGCCCCTCCCAACTCCTTGCTTGGCATCCATTTTTCCTCACCTCATGACACCCCATCTTCACCCCCCCCCCCCCCCCCCCCCCCCCCCCCCCCCCCCCCCCCCCCCCCCCCCCCCCCGCCCACTCTCTCTCCCGCGCCAAAAATGTACATGAAGAGGTCAGATAAACCTTTCTACGGGACGGTTTGAAGGTCATTTAATTCGTTACGAAGCAGCAAATATAAAAAGTTTAGTGGACGCACGCACGCACGCAAGCACGCACACACACACACGCACGCACGCACGCACGCACGCACACACACACACACACACACACACACACCCACACACACACACACACACACACACACCACACAGCACGCGCGCGCGCGCGCGCGCGCGCATTCTTTTCTGCTCTTTTTTACCCCAACAAACTACCATAGTACACTCAAGGGCCGTGACTCGAGGTGGCACAAGTTTGTACAGGGCAGGGGAGATAAACAAAGTTGATAACGTAAGCCGTGTTTACGGCCAAAGCGAGGTCGTTGCAGACACGTCCTTCGGCGAACATTCCATTACGTAAGTTACACGATGTTGCTTCCCTGTCTGCGTGACCTTAATAACACGTTTATCACGATCACAGACACACACGCTGGCACACCCACATACACACGCACGCGCACGCACGCACGCACGCACGCACGCACACACACACACACCACACACACACACACACTCGCTCACTCACGCACGCACGCACGCACGCACGCAAGCGCGCGCGCGTGTTTGTGCGTATGTTGAAGGAATTTTATTTTGCACCGTCTGAGAAAATGTCATGACCCCACCTCCACCCCGCAGCTCGTCCTTTCCCTTGTAAATAAAAGCTCTGTATACTCCTCCAAAAAGACCATACCCAACGTCAGAATTCCTCTTTGTTGTTGACACAAGTTATGGCTTAGCCGTGCGAACGTAAACACGAGCACAACAGTTTTGCACACAGGGCATTGTTTCGTAAAGATGGAGAACAAAAGAAAACAAGGAACAGGGGGAAAGAAGGAAAAATTGCACACATTCATACTGGGGGTGGGGGGGGGGGGGGGGGGGGGGGGGCCTGAAGAGAATTTTTAGACTCCATTTGAACACCTGAGTCTAGGGACATAGGGAGTACCAAAATTGGCAGTTCTTGTTTAAATACAACAACATCAACAACGCAAAAAGTAGAGTTAACAGCTACTATGCTCAAAGGTCGAGCAGTAGAAACGTAGTGAATAAACACTTTTGTTAAATGTTCACTTGACAAGAAAGTAAATGCGAAGTCTGTTGTTGCAAACTAGAAACAAAAAGTTGAAACAGAGTTAGGGCCAACTTTTTTTTCTGTTTTCTTTTTCCTTTTTTTTTTTAACATGGGAGAAGCCTGGGGGAACTTTAGTTCGTGAAGATGTTACAACAACAATGACGACAGTAATGATAATAATGTTAATAATAATAATGATAGTAATAATAATGTTGATGATAATAACAACAGCAACAACAACAACAATGATGATGATAATAGTAATATGATAGTAATGATAATAATAATAATAATAAATAGATAAATAAAGCAATAAATGAAATAAAGAATCAGGGAGACAAAAAATGCACATCTTTCCACACTTTTGACACCAACGAAACACCATGCTGATCACACACCCAAGAGCGGTTTCTCAGTGGCGTCATAACAAGGGGAGTTAAACAACTTTGATGACGTGAGCCCGTCTTCAGGGCGAGGGCGAGAAGAACCGTCGAAGAGCCACAGTTCAGCTCAAGCCAGCGTTCCCTCCCAGAAGTTATGAAGTGAGACGGATGGTGCTTGCCGCTCGGCATGATGGAATCATGGGGAAAGGGGGGGGGAACTCTCAGACATCTTCTTACCGGAACCGCGACAGAGCGGTTAAGATGGCGTCGAAGAAGGTCAATGGGGAACGGGGGGGGGGGGGGGGGGGGGGGGGTGGTGGTCAAGGCGGGGGCGTTGGTGAGCTGCAAATTGAATTGGAGGGGTGGCGAGCAGTGATGAATAGCCCCGCTTGATGGTCCCCCTGGATATAGACTCTGGCTTTCTCCGCCACCGCCTCTCTGTCTGTCTGTCTGTTGGTTTGTCTGTCTGTCTGTCTGTCTGTCTTTCTCTCTCTTTTCTCTCTCTCTCTCTCTCTCTCTCTCTCTCTCTGTCTGTCTCTCTCTGTCTCTCTCTGTCTGTCTCTCTGTCAGTCTCTCTCTCTCACTATCTCTCTCTGTGTCTGTCTGTCTCTCTCTCTGTCTGTGTGTCTGTCTCTCTCTGTGTGTGTCTCTCTCTCTGTCTCTCTCTCTCTCTGTCTGTCTCTATCTCTGTCTCGCTCTCTCTCTCTCTCTCTCTCTCTCTCTCTCTCTCTCTCTCTCTCTCTCTCTCTCCCCTCCCTCTCTCTCTCTCCCCTCCCTCTCTCTCTCTCTGTCTGTCTGTCTGTGTGTCTGTCTCTCTCTGTGTGTGTCTCTCTCTGTCAGTCTCTCTCTCTCTCTCTCTCTCTTCTCTCTCTCTCTCTCTCTCTCTGACCGTCTGTCTGTCTCTCTCTCCCTCCCTCTCTCTCTCTCTCTCTCTCTCACTCTCTCTCTCTCTCTCTCTCTCTCTCTCTCTCTCTCTCCTCTGTCTCTCTTTCTCTCTCTCTCTCTCTCTCTCTCTCTCTCTCTCTCTCTCTCTCTCTCTCTCTCTCTCTCTCTCTCTCTCTCTCATTCACTCCAGACCAAGCCGCCAAAGGCCCCCGTCGCCATGGCTGTTGTAACACAGATAGATGATGACAGACTGAGAAAATGAAAAGAAAAAAAATTCTTCTCTTGTCTTTCAGCGAAGTACCAATTAAATCGATCACTGCGGCTAAAACCCCGACGGATTGTTGGTGCGGAACGTGCGGATGCACGTTCGCGGTGCGCAGCGGCATGTTTGTCACGAGCGCTTAAAACGTTCTGTAATGGCCTACAGAGAGACTCTTCGAAAACATACAAAAGAAGATGGCGACGATCGAAGCTGGATTCCGTTTGTCACGTTTGCGTGTTTATTTCGGATTTCGTTTGTCATCATCTGACATATTGTTTCAAGACGCGTACCGGGTTACTGGTCATGTTGGCATCGGAGGGAATGAAATGGCCGATCGTTTGGCCAAGAATGCCACAACAGGGAAACTAGCATTTCTATCCCCTACACAGATCAAAAACCAAAAGTTAACGATTATGTCAAAGACCTCTGGCAAGAGGAATCGACCTTGCAGACGGATAACAAACTATTTAAAATCCGTCCAAACCTGAAAGAGTTTTTACCATGTTCCTGAGGCGGCCGTAAAGACGAAACGGTATTGTACCGCTTGCACACAGGCCACTCGTTTTATACCCATTATCTTTTAAAAGGTGAAGAAGCTCCGTGGTGTATTCCATGTCATGTTCCACTCACAGTGAAACACATTCTTTTAGATTGTTGGGACTTGCACGATGTGAGACATAAACACTTTACAGCAGACTCCATGAAAACCCTGTTCAGAAATGTCCCACCTGACGTGATCTTTGAGTTTCTGAAAGAGATTAACATTTTTCATCTGGTCTAAGATTCTACGAGAGAAAGATTTTTAACGAAGGTTCTGGTACGCTTTTAGAAGATGTATTTTAAAGTGATGTGTGAAAGTGGGTTTTTTTTAATGACTTGTTGAGTTGATTTTAACGTGGTGACAGCCCTGATATGGCCCTTTGCGGTTGGCTGGGCTATAAGCAACATTACCTTACCTTACATTATCGATCATATTTTGATCTTAAGTCGTACGGTTAAGGGAAAACTCGTTAGTTAATGGGCAGCACGCGAATTTTCTGCTGGGTTGAAAGCGTTTGGCTTTAAGAAGTATTGCTGTTTAGACCAGCAGAGTGCTGTACCCGAGCTTTCGCAGAGCGTTTTCTTCTGGGTACGACATTGCGACCCTGTTGTCTGTCTGCCAGACTCGGGATTCGCGAGTTCCGCGGTAAAGACACACACTTTCGCCTCTGTGGTCACGGTAGATTTTGTTTGTATCTGCTTTCCCTTGGGTCGCCACATCCCGGCGCCACCCGATTTCTTTTAGTGGGTTGTTTTTTTCCCCAAGAGAACGTAATGGTAAAGGATGCTTTCGTTTTCAGCTGTTGTAGCATTTTATGTCTCGCACAGGACGTGAGTCTCTTGTCTCTTCCAAAAGGACCTGCAGTCTGATCGCATTCAGCATATAATGGAATGAGGGGAGACCGGAAGGGGAGGGGGGGGGGTGGATTGGTTGGGAGGTGCGGAGAAGGTAGATCCTCGGGCTGACCGAGGTTGGAACTCAGGGACGGTGGATTCTTAGCCAGGTACTTTACCACTGAGCCAGAGGTCAACTGTCGGCACACCAGCAGTTTAGAGGTCCCTCCCCATAATTTTGATGGTCACTGGTCTTTTCGTTGTTGTTGTTGTTGTTGTTGTTTGTCTTGTCCAAAGATCAAAGTGACTGAATTTATTAAAAACAAACACCAGAACCTATTTGAAAAAGTCAAATACGCAAGTTGGTGTGTCTCCAACTAATTCGGCGCTAACAGCAAAATGCTTATGTCACATCGGGAAGTTCTCTAAACGGGTGAACGGTAGTCCCTTAACCTTCATAATCGCCATCTGTTCCCCTCCTCTGTTCCCCCTGTCACCTCTCCCACTCATAACAATGTGAGATTGATTGGTTAGTGTGAGATGTTAGAGAAACTTCTTCATACACACTCAGAAACATATCAGACAGATGATAAGACGCGGCAGAATATGATATACCATTTTTTCAATAAACAGGCACGTAGAATTTACACATGTATTTATTTTGACTACAAATCTAAAAAGATGTTTCAAAGCCTTCTAACTTTCAACTAAGACTTTCCCTATCTATACTGACTTCCATAAAAAACGCGAAAGCAAAACAAGCTGAAGGTTAGGGGCGAATTTTATTGGTCACAATTGTACAGAGTGGAAGCGAGAATTCAACGTGATTTGATTCATTACACCGGTAATGTGTAAAAATGTCATCAGCAATATGTCTTTGTGTGGAAAATCCAAGGTCACGTGACAAACCAGCTTGAAGTCCTAATACCGTGTGTGGCCACCATTTGCATGGACAACTGCTTGACACCTGCGGCTCATTGAGTGGACCAGGTGGTTGATGCGTCCCTTTGGCACACCAGCCCACACATGGACGATGGCCTGGTGAAGTTGAGCCGCTGTTGCTGGTCGTGGACGCAGGAGGTCCAACCGTCTGCCAAGTTCATCCCAAAAATGTTCTATTGGGTTTAAATCAGGACTGAGGGCTGGCCAGGGCAGCACATTGACGATGTTATGCTGAAAAAATTGCTGGGTGGCCCTGGCTGTGTGTGGTCTTGCATTGTCCTGTTGGAATGTCCAGTTTGGGTGTTGCGCAAAAAAAGGAACGACATGGGGTCTGAGCACCTGGTGGATGTAGCGCTGTGCATTGACACCCTGTCTGCGACCAGGACCAATGTTCTGAGAGATGACTGGTCCTATGGCGTGGTTAATGCCAATTGCACCCCATATCATAACGTTCGGGCCTCCCCAGGGGTTCCGCTCTACCACACAGGAGTCAGCAAAGCGTTCACCAGGTCGACGCCATATTCTGACACGACCGTCAGCCATGTCAATACAAAACCGGCTCTCATCTGAGAACAGTATGCGTCCCCACTGCTGTCTGCGCCAGTTGATTCAGGCTTGTGCCCACTGCAGCCTGTCCTGCCGGTGTCTTGGTGTCAGTTCCGGACCTCTGTGAGGACGCCTACATGCCAGCCCATTCTCCTGAAGACGCCACCGCACAGTGTTGAGGCTGATTCGTTGCTGGAGATTCCCAGGCACCTGTCGAGCAGTGTTAGCGGCTGTTTGCCGCCTGTCCCGCAGATGGGTTCGAACAAAATGGCGATCCTCTCTTGGTGTGGTGACCCGAGGACGGCCTGGCCGGGGACGATCATCAGTGGTACCAGTGACTCGCATGCGGTGCTGCAGACGATAGACGGTTGAGATGTGGACGTTAAAGATGTTGGCGACCTGCCTGGAAATCCACCACCAGCCTCCAGATGGCCTAGGGCACGATTGCGTTCCTCTGCTCGTAGTCTTGGCATCTCTGTAGCGCTCAGACGGGCAAGTCTTTTATCTGAACCTTGTAGCGCGCTTTATAAAGGCTGCATGCCTGCGTACTTGTCGCTGGTTAACTTTGCTCTGCATGGTGTGCACGTCCTCACATGCAGAAAACCGTTTACCATTTTTGTTGACCTCCAATGCCGGGAATGATGTGTTGATCACACATTGTTTTCACTGCACGTGAGTCTTGGAACCCAAACAACTTGCCACAATGGTTCAATATTGTATATTCACCCTTTTCACCGAAAAAATAGCCTTTCAATTTTTCGCGTTTTTTATGGAAGTCAGTATAGATTGATAAAAGCAGATGCACGAAAAAGTAGAAGTCACATACTTTAGCATCATGATCACTATGGCCAGGCCCCGGTCAACCTCGGGTGATGTCGATGGAGGAAGGACTAGCGCCGCGCCCAAACACACTCACAGCTTGCTTACAATCTCATTCTATATCTGCATTCTAAAATGCCATGTAAATCAGACTTTAGCCTGTCAGAAAACACATGCGATATGAAACAAATTGAAACTTCTCTTGTCTGAACTTCCAAAATCATTTTCAAGACATCTTACAACAGGAAAAATGTTTACTCTGGCCAGGTGATTCTTGACACCCGATCCCGTACTCAGGACCATTTTCTGATATGATTGACTGGTCCTTTCACGGTTAATGCCAATTGCACCCGCATGTCAACGTTCGGCGCTCCCCAGGGTTCCGCTACCGCAGGGTCAGCAAACGCGTTCACCAGGTTGGACGCCGATATTCTGACCGCCCGCTATGATCGAACCAACCGGTCTATCGAGAACAGTATGCTCCCCACTGTTCTGTCTTCGTTCTTCGGCTTGTGCCCACTTGCACTCTTCCTGCCGTGTCTTGGTGTCCTTCTCGGACTCTGTCGAGGACGCCTGCATTCCAGCCCTTTTCCTTTTTAGCCCATCCTATCAGTTTGTTGTTCCGTTTCTTGTGAATTCCGCACCCTGTCGAGCATGTTAGTCGCTGTTTGCCGCCTTCCCGCAATGGTTCGAACAATTGGCTTCTCCCTCCCTTTGTGCCCCTCCACGGAGGCTCGCGGGACTCTCTGTCCTGCCTCGCTCGTTGCTCCTCAGACGTTACCGGTTAGATGTGACGTTAAAGATTTGGCGTCCATCTGCACCACACAGCCTCCAGTTGGCAGGGTCAACGTTGCTTCCCTAAGTTTCTCTCTATCATTGATTCATCATGACGCAATCGCTACGAACCTTGTATCCGCGTGGTCATTGTCATTTAAATGCTGCTGCCTGCGTACTTGTCGCAGTTAACTTTGCTTCTCCTGGTCACCTGCCTCTTACTGCGACGTCGACCATTAATGCCTTTTTATTGACCCTCCAATGCCGGAATGATGTGTCGACACGACATTGTTTTCAGCTGACGTGAGGGTCTGGACCCAAACTACTTGCCACATGGTTCAATGACTCATCTTGACGCCTTTCTCCCAGATTAATTGGCTTCAACTTTTGGCGGTTTTTTATGGAAGCCAGAAATTGATTAAAGCTATGCCAAAACTAGAAGTCACGACTTTGTCTATTTTTGACCGATATGCCACCCCGAAGGCTGAGAGGCCTAGCAATCCCAGACTGAACCAGAGGATGCCAGGGAGCAGAGTCGTCTTTAGTTCCAGTTTGGCCCCGAATTATATAGCATGTGACCGGATTTAAGTTGAATAACCTTCCTGATTAATGGAATCACATGTGTTGATGTTGCTGACTTGGAGGCCTGTTGACCCTTGGAACCGTTGATTGCGTTCACGCGTGTTGTGGAAGAACTGTTGGCTGAGAAGTGCTGTTCAGCCTGTGTGTGGGTGTGGAAGATTGGAGGTGTTTGCACCCTGGACACGGGGGACATGTCTCACCGATTGTAGAACCGTTCAAAGTGATTGGAAGCCTGTCATTATCAGGACGCTTTAAGGTCCGATGTTTTGTCCACGGGCAACAGCAATGACCGTTGTAACAACATGGACAGTCCTGTGGTTCAGAATCGAGGAGCAGTGTGTGTGTGAGTGTGTGTGTGTGTGTGTGTGTGTGTGTGTGTGTGTGTGTGTGTGTGTGTGTGTGTGCGCGCGCGCGCGTGCGTGCGTGTGTGTGTGTGAACATATCCACTGTGAACACCACTCTGTGATAGGACAGTGAACTTTGCTGAGTGGACCGGAAGCAGTTTTGCGACAACCCAGGCGTTTGCCGAAAACCGTCAGAAGCAAAAACGGAAACGGAAACAGCTGGTGCGCCGTTCATCTCGGCAGTGCTGCCCACAGCGCATGAAGCGTCTGGAACCAAGCAAACGGGGAGTGATCCTTTGTCGGACGGATCGATTTGGAAGTTAAAAGAACCGTGCGCTCGATTTGATAACAATAATGACACTGCTCCTCTCTCTCTCTCCTCTCTCTCTTCTCTCTCTCTCTCTCTCTCTCTTAACATTTATTCCGATTTTTTTTCTCAAGTTGAATTTTAGAATCTAAAGGAGCGTGTGCGTGGGCGTTTATGACGCCACTGGGTTTTTTTTTTTTTTTGGTTTTTTTTTTTTTAATTAAATGCATTATTATCTTGCCTTGAATATGCCTGATTAGGGTGAGAGCAGAACGATTTTGATTCGATGCGTCTCTTTATCTTTTTATTTTTATTTATTTTTTTAATCTTTACCGGCTGGTTTAGATAAGGAGCACTGAAGGTGTCCATATTTCAACATCCGACAAGGATGTTATATTTGCACCCTGGTCTCTTTCTGGGTTGGTTGGTCGATATGTCCGTGTGTGAACAGGACTGCGCCAAAACTACCAAACATCCCGGTTTTAACGAAAGCTGGGTGGAAATATGAAACACGGCACATAGACCACTCCATTATTTTTGTGTAGATCCTTGATGAAAGAACGGACCCTGCTTTATTATTTCTTTTCTTTTTTCTTTCTTTTTTTTCTTTTCTTTTTTTCTTTTTTTTTACATTTTGTTCATCATTTTTAGATCGGACAGTCGACATTTTCGTTTCTTCGAATTCCTCCAGAATCAAAACCTGGATCTCAATGAAAAAATGGGGAAAAAAAGACTTGTTAGATCCGTTGACATCCTCGCACTTGCTAGATTCAGTATGGATCTGAATCACTACCTGGATCCGAGGAGCAAGAGGTTGTTTAACCGTGGCTGAGGTCCTCGCTCTCCCGAGGGCCCTGCTATTTCTATGTGTACTTTACCTTTTCTTCAATGAAGGAGACGAGGCTCAGGAGAGCATCCTGATGCACGTGTGTGTGTGTATGTGTGTGTGTGTGTGTTCGTGCTCGCGCGTGCGTGTGTGTGTGTGTGTGTGTGTGTGTGTGTGTGTGTGTGTGTGTGTGTGTGTGTGTGTGTGTGTGATATTTGTTCAGAGCGCGTACGTCGGTCTGTTCGTGCTCATGTGTGTGTCTGTCGGTCTGTGTACATGCATGAGCTCTGCGCGTGTCCCAAGGCCCCCAAGCGCACTTTTTAACAGCTTCTGCAGTATGCGTGGACACGAGACACAGAAAGATAAAAAAAGGTAAAACCTCTTTCTATACATTTCGGTCTTTAGATAACAATTTTGCAGGTGTTTTTTTTTTTTTTTTTTTGTAAGGTCACTAACTTCTTGTCAAGCGGAGACATTCAATGGGGCGGTTTTCCTCGGAGGGTTTAGAAACGTTGGCAGCGACGCATGCGCAAGCGGGAAAGGGAAGACGGGACAAGTGGGGTTCAGAACGATCGATCGGAAAGAGTGAGGAGAAAGACTGGAAGGTGGAGAGCGGAAAGGAGGGGGGGGGGGGGGGGGGGGGGGGGAGGGATGGAAAAAGAATTCCTGATTCAGCAGATTCGACAGGGATCTTTAGCATCTGACAGGACATGGCGAACGAACATGGAAATCTCCGACCCACATCTAAACGGTTTTGTGCCTTTCGTTGTAGTTTCAGAGAGCTGCACGTGCACCCAATTTGGTCTTCGGCAACGAAAGTCAGCGGGCCTTCAGCAGCTTTTTGAGCAAAACAGCTCGACCCAATTTGAAAATCGGTGGACGAAGACAGAAAGCGTTAAATCGTGTTCTGACAGAAGAAACGGTCAACCTGGAAATCCGAAATGGAGGTCAGAAGTCCTAGATCCCTTTCTTTCTTTTCTTTCTTTGTTCCACGACCAGAGTTCTGAGGCTTACGACTAGTGAGAATGTTGTGTTTGTGACCGGCTTTAATCCCACCATTAAGGTAGCTGGATTTCGTCTTGGGGGAATAGTGTCTAAAAACGACATTGGTGTCCATTTGTTTTCTTTTCGTGTTGTCTATCCCACAAGCATACGATGGCCTACTCTTTTTTCTGGAACACGGATTGGAACTCAACTTGCGTGCAAGATTTTTTTGTATGCATGCACTCACGTGCGGTACCTCGGCGTAAAGTCTCATCCGGAGGTATAGGAGGGGACTAGAGTCGGCACCGATGTGAACTCTGGTGACTAAATCTCTTCAAACCTGGCTGTCTCGAGCGGGAATCGAATCCCGGACCGTGGACCGAGAATCTGACGCCTTACCCACCGGGCCCCTGAGGCCCCGATCCGTTTCCGACGGAACAGATGTCCAGCCTGCAAATCCACGGTCGGATTTAGAAACGCCTTGCATCGCGTTCTGGCGGGACAATGGCTGACTTGGAAATCCGCAATCGAGGTCAGAAAGCCTGATATCTTTTCTGACGGGACACATGGTCAACTTGGACGATAAGACGGACTCTTCTCACCATCCTTTCCGGTAAAAGAAGAAAGATGGGCAGCTTGGAAATCTAAGGTCAGTACCATACTCTGTGCTTCCTCTTTTCGTTGGTATGAAGCGATCAGCTTGGAAACCAACAGCGTAAGGTGGATTATATATATATATATATATAATATATATATATATATATATATATATATATATATATATATATATATATATTATTCAAATTCAAACGACTTTATTATCACAAACGTGAAATTCAATGTGGCAACGTCTTTTGATTTTTAAAACACATAACACAATTACATATCCAATAAAACAGCATTCTATTTATGTCATTTTATGTTATGCACTTCAACACAACACTATGCACCAACACACACACACACACACACACACACACACACACACACACACACACACACACACACCACACACACACACACACACGCTTGCTCTTCACAGTTAGACTTCCATACCAACAGATAAAAGAGAAAGTTAAGATGGACTCAATAAAACATCTGTAAAATCCTTGCAGCGCTTTTTTATTTACATTGAGGCTTCTGAGCTTCTGAAGGCAAAAGATCCTTGATTGACATTTCTTGTGGATAAAATTAGTATTTGCTATAAAATTTAATTTGTCATCAATTATTGTACCTTGATATCTATACTCGCTCACACGTTCAACTTTCTCACCGCTGATATAAAGGTCTGGAACATCTGGGGGATTTTTCCTAAAATCGATCAGCAATTCTTTTGTCTTTTGAACATTTAGGTTGAGATAATTGTCTTCACACCAAGCAGCAAACATATTCACACGATCACAGTACATAGAATGAGAGTTTGACAGGTCTTGGAGAGCAGAGTCATCAGAATATTTCACAAGAGGAGTAGCATCATTGCCAGTACAATCATTTGTGTATAGAGTAAACAACACAGGTGAAAGAACAGTACCTTGAGGAGAGCCAGTAGATGTGTTACAAATAGATGAAATAGCTTGCTGAAATCGAACAGACTGTGACCTATTGACAAGGAAACTAATTATCCACAGAACAAGATGAGGATTAACATCATAAGACAACAGTTTTGGGGTCATTAAGTGAGGCTGGATAGTATTGAAGGCAGAAGAGAAATCAATGAACAATATGCGAACAAATGAACCAGGCTTTTCTAAATGAGAGTAAGCATTTCGGAGGTGGGTGGAGTGCATCAG
>CM031614.1:24451603-24456173 GCA_018398815.1 Conus ventricosus | reverse complement strand
TGTGACAGACGTAACTGTCTGACGAAAACGCTGCTCCTCTGACATGTTGACTGACAAAGAGCTGTTCTTGACTGACACAAACAGCTGCTCCTGATGACAAGAGCGTTCTTGACTGACAACGTGCTGACTGAAAGTGTTCTTGACTGACAAACGCTGCTCCTGACTGACAAAGAGCTGTTCTTGACTGACAAAGAGCTGTTCTGACTGACAAAACGCTGCTCTGACTGACAAAGAGCTGTTCTTGACTGACAAAGAGCTGTTGTTGATTGATAAGGAGCTATTCTTGACTGACAAAGAACTATTCTAGGCTGACAAAGAACTGTTCTTGACTGACAAAGCTATTCTAGACTGACAAAGAACTATTCCTGACTGACAAAGAACTATTCCAGGTTGACAAAGAACTGTTTCTGACTGACAAAAGCAATATTTGTAGACGCATTGTATTATTGTTTCTTTGTTCCACAGGGAAAGCTCTCCTTTTTCATGCGCATTTGAACATTAATAATGGAAACAATTAACAGAAGAATACGTGTTTCATTGGTTATAACACAAAAACAAAGTTGTTTACTTTATTCGGAGAGGAGATTGGAAACAGCCGAACATTAAAAGTGTTTAGCACAGTGATTTTCGGGATAACGTTTTCTAAATGCAGGGTGGAAGTCGATCCCTTAATATTAACCGGCGCAATTCCTCACATGAATGATTATGGCAAAATGCTTTCTGAATGCCTGCCCTGCTTTGGGGTTCATGCATACTGAACAACGGGGTGTTTAGGCCTAAGGGCGATTCGGATGGTCGCTTTTCCTACATGTCTGACCCTGGAAGCAATACCATTGATATTTCCTTTCTTCCAGTGGCGTAATAGAACTAGCATTCAAAAAACAAAACACCTGAAATGTCGCAAGATTGCTAGTCCTGATTGTATTATCGGCGAATTGCGAAGCTAATCCAACAGTAACAGTTAAAAGCATGGTACGTGTGTGTGTGTGTGTGTGTGTGTGTGTGTGTGTGTGTTGGTGTGTGTCCGTGCATGCATGCGTGCGTGCGTGAGTGAGTACGTGCATGTAAAAGGTTGGAGTTAACAATTCTCATATTCATACAGGGATTTGTTTTGTAATGTTACTCTTAGATTATTCAGCATGATGATAAATAAAAAGTTACAGAAATGGATGAATGAAAATATCACATGTGACCATCACGTCATTCATAAAAACGCTCAGCAATGGTTTACATGTTTACCTTGCTGGCTCTGTGTAAAAGCAGCTTTCGGATAGTCGTATACTTTACATAGCATTCTTAGATTTTGAGAAGGCTTTCGCAGTTTCATTAATGAACGCTATTAAAACAACATAGCCATAGGAGTTCTTTATAATGTAGAAAAGGTAGGGTTCGATGTTGTGCAAAAATGATTGTATTTGTAGTACTGCAAGGTTTTTGACAAGGTAATGGAAGCTGATGCTTACAGTCCATTGTAATTTTTCTTTACACTAATGAATTCGCGTTTGAGAAAAATTAACAATGGAAAGCACGATGGTATTTTTTCACTAGATGGGTTTGTGAACTATTCATTTTTCTACGAGCGGATGATGTTATCTTAATATCAGAAACAATCACCAGGTTTCAACTTAACTAAACAATTATTACATTATGATACTAAAGCTCTTCGGCTGAAAATTAACACGGATAAAAGTATTGCTATAAGTTGGCTGGTTAAGTGGAAAAGATAGATGTCTGCACAATGGATTTTAAACGTCTGTTGTGAATGCATATCTGAGTATGTGTTTCTACATACCATTGAGTTTTGTCTATGCATGCGAGGATCTCGCTGGAGGCCAAACATGCTTTGCTATGTGTTGCAAAAAACTCAATGTTCTTAATAACAATTCTTTTGCTGTATTCATTGAATCATGCGATCCCCACATCCATTCTTTTGTCCAGTAAGGCTCAGATTTGTGGGATCTAGATTAGACTACCTTTCATTGTGAGTTAGTTTAGACAGTTTCAGCTTCATCAAGGAGGTGTCACTGCGTGCGGACCAGTCCATACACGCTACACCATATCCGCTATGATTCGGGAACACACTGCGCACGATTCAAAGCTGATGGGTAAATGAATTAATGACTAAGATGAGAGAATTTCAGAAAAGGGACTCGTGGCTACGGCTTACCAGATGACTGACCTACCTGACCACAGTTTAGAGATATGCATTAAACAGGGCAATTGGAACCAATACGAGAACGCCTACCGAGCTTGTTTCCAGGGAAACAAACAGATATCCAATACATGTAAATACCGCTGTTAAACTTATCTATCATTGGCATAAGTAACTGAGAACGGAAAATTAAAGAATCTTAAAAAAACTGATACTATTTTATGTGACTTGGACATTAGAAATGCGGAAAATTGGGTGTAAAAGGCACACGTTTGCTTCGTTGAATCCGGTGTAGGGTTTATCAAGGTGTTGAAGTATAACTGAATTTATTTCTGTTCAAAAATTGCCAAAGGCTGGAAGACTTGCACATGGCAAAGAAAAGGAACGACACATTCATAGCAGAAGAAGGTTGACATACACAGAAAAGCAGAAGAAAATGAGGTTCGTTTTCAAGCAAATAACAAACATCCGTAAAATATTCATGCAACCTAAATATTAGGGATAGTCATCTTAAGTTAAAATGATTAATGTTTTTAACTGTGACTGATAATATGCAGATGTTTTTATCTTTCGTGTGAAAGATTTTTGCTTAGGGAAACAGCAATCTTAACATACAACATATTTTGCCAGTATATCTTCCAATTGTTAGTTCATGGTTGCATTCTCTCTCTCTCTCTCTCTCTCTCTCTCTCTCTCTCTCTCTCTCTCTCTCTCTGTGTGTGTGTGTGTGTGTGTGTGTGTGTGTGTGTGTTTAATGTTTCACATAGCATCATGTTCATATACCTGGGGCTAAGGACTAAATACGAATAAATTATCCGCACCCGATTTCAAACTCTTTCTTCTCTCTCTGCCTTTCCTCTGGTTTCCTCACCCCATCCCCAACCCCAACCCCATCTCCACTATACAATTTCCTCCCTGTTTCTGTCAGTTCTATTTCTTTCACCTTCTCACCTCTCCCTCCGTCTCCCTCCACTACTCCATCTCTCTCTCTCTCTCTCTCTCTCTCTCTCTCTCTCTCTCTCTCTCTCTCTCTCTCTCTCTCTCTCTCTCGCTCGCTTTTTCTTTCTCTCGCTCTTTCTTGGAACATAATTGGGTAACTAGGAAGACAAGGCACTGCCGAAAATCTTCATTTTCAAATTTTCACATTTTTGAGGCTCGAGTCTTTTTGAGTCTTGAATCCCTCTCCTTCTCTCTGTCTGTCTGTCTGTTCTGTCTGTCTCTTTCCGTCCGTCTTTCCCTTTCTCTCTCCCTCTCTGCCCCCCCCTTCTCTCCCTTCTCTCTCTCCCTTCCGCTCTCCCTCTCCTTTTCTCTCTCTCTCTCTTCCTCCTCTCTCTCTTTCTATATCCCCCTTTCTCTATCCCCTCTCTCTCTCGCTCGCTCGCATACTCGCTTGCTCATTGTTGTCGTTTTAATCCAGTTGTCTCCAGTTATACCAAAATAGCGCTGCAAAGGAAAACTGGATCGAACGACAATGCGAGGACACTGAGAAAAACCCAGACAACGACACCAACAAAGCTTTGAAGACTGTGAAAGACCTGACCAAACGCAATCAATGTCACGTCTGAACCATTCAGGACAAAACGGAAATTGTCTCACACAGGAAGAACACATCATAAAGAGGATTTGATCACGTTCTGAACTCTACTGTAAAGAGACAAAAAAAAAGTTTCTTAAAGTGCCAATAGTGCTGGACTCATAAAAAGAGAATGGCTTTCCGATACTTCGCCAAGAATTCACAGCTGCAGTGAAATCGCTGAAATGTGGGAAGGCCGCAGGTGCAGACGACATCCGTGAAGGACTCTTGAAAACATGGCGGAGAGGCAATATTCGATGATCTTAAGTGCCGTCCGCAATAAAATCTGGCACACCAGTGAGTGAGCCACGCCATTCAATCACTAATCATCACCCTTCCCAAGAATCGCTGATCGTCACAATTCCCCCAAAAGGAAATCTTCCAACTCTGCTAGAACTACTGCACTATCAGATGGATCAGCCATACCAGGAAAATAACGGTCAAAATAAGTCTGAACAGATCACAGCCACAAGCAGACATCATCATTGCTGGGGAACAGGCTGGATTCTGTAAAGGCTGAAGTGCCATCGAACAGATCTTTAACCAGCGTACGCCATGCAAAAAGCACATCGAACGCCTGAAGGAGTTATACCACGTCTTGATAGACTTCAAGAAGGCATTCGGCAGAGTCTAGCACGAAGCGCTGTGGGTCACAATGAAAAATGTTTACATCGAGCAAAATCCGATCAACACCGTCTGGCAAGTGTACTCTAGTGTGACTTGTGTGGTGCTCATACAGCATGTCATGGGACAAGGGTTCCTTCCGCACTTCAGTTGGAGTTTGACGGGGCTGCCTTCTATCTCAAACACCTTTCAAAATACTCCTGTAAAGCGCCACGCATAAC
>CM031614.1:24414103-24446603 GCA_018398815.1 Conus ventricosus | reverse complement strand
GGATAAGTCATACACAAGATAATATATATAAAAAAAAATATGTCTGAGTGCGTTATGGCGTGCTTTGATGTGGAGGATGTGTTTATGTAATTGCCACTCAGCTTCACGGAATCGTGTGGCGTTCCGGAGTTCCGCTGACGTTCACAACTTTCTTCCAGATCCCGGCAAGGTTGGCACACCAGCACGTTCCTCTCGACGAAGGATGTAGCGGGATAAAGATGTGTGCCGAAGAGGGATGAAAAAGAGTAGCAGGAGTGGTAGTAGAAACAGGAACAGGAATACAGAAGTTCAGGAATACAGGAGTTCAGGAATACAGGAGTTCAGGAATACAGGACCTGCAAGATAACAATTGTCTTAGATCTTGCACTTTAGTGGCACATCACTATTCACCCATTACACGCTCTAAACACACTTTACAATTGCACTAGCTTGTTCTATCATTTACAAATGATTTCCTTCAAAAACTGCTTCACGATAAAACTCGTTAAAGAGAAGGAAAAATGTATACGAATATTCCACTCTGCCTTGACTGAGTTATTTGCCAAGGCTTAATGCTTGATGAATTACGATTATATTTAATCCTTGAACAGATTGAATCAAATGGCATCAATCTTCATATTATACAGATCACTTAGATCCGAGAAAAATGCTTCGTTCGTAACTCGAACTCGTTTACGACTCTTTAAATAATAAATCTGCATTCACACAAATATCACATCTTCTAGATATGGTTGCATACAACAGTGAGCTGAAATAGAATTTACATAATATGGATTAGTACATGGCAACACGATATGATGAGAGCAAACAGATGAAAATGACAGCTCTACGATCAATCATACGTGTTGACTGGTAAACCTGAAATATTTAATTCAGAGCATTTTAAATGATCGCGCGCACAAAATATTATTGAATCGGTAAATGTGCCTTAATACGATTATGTTGAAATAAATTTTGTTGCGCTACACGGGAAAAGGATTTTGGTCTATTTACCTCAACACAGCCTTTTCTTGGACTACAGCTACGGACTCGCCCACGGAACGATGAGACTCGTCCAGACTCTCCCCGAAAAAAGTTGTGGGTGTCGTCCTATGCCCTGTAGTGCCCCCTTTAGTCCGGCCATGACTGATGTCTTCAAAAGGTTTCTTGCTCTCGAATAATTATACCTTTTCTACGGAGCCAATTTCACGGCGACCGGGTTGTCCCAAGATCGTAGATGCAACGGTCAATACTTACTGCACATGCGCGGACGGAGAAACCACTGACACTTGGACAATCGCGATTGGTCAGTACGATGGTTTTCCATACCCTAAGATTGTAAATTATTTTATTATTAATACAAATACAAGTCTGCATGACGCTTGAAAATTATAAACGTACTGCCGTAAAGCAAAAACTAACAATTAGTTTTGTCGTTTGGACATAGAAATATTAAACAAGTGCAGAGCGAATAGACGTCATGTATCGATTACGTCATTTTCTTAATGAAAAATGATCCGAGCTTATGAATGAATGTCACATGCATGCTATGTGTAACGTGTCATCCATACCAACGGCCAAACTGGCCTTCTCTTCCGAAGTTGGTGATGGTATTTTACGTTCGTGCAAGATGTTATGCGCGCGTTCACACACGGAACCTCGGTTTATAGTCTCATTCGAAGGACTGCATGGAAATGGAGTCAGAACCAATGTTAACTCCGAGAGAAAAATTTCCGCTGTACCGAAACGGCCCGGCGGAGATTCGAACCCGCAACCCCAAGATCACCAAGAGTACGAGTCCGGTGCTCTACTCTGAGCTGTACCGGCCCCAATGATAACAATAATAATATTGATAATAACAATCATAATAATACATTTGATAATGATAACAGTAAAAATAATGATAATAACAATAATGATATAATCATGTCATGAAGTAATACAACTTAAAAAAAAAAAAAAGACTGGCTACCTTTCAAGCGAACAGGCCGCTAGAACTACACTGTTTCGTATATTTGTGTGGCTTGGAGAGGGCTTCCCCCAACCCAAACTGCCCCCCCTCCCCACCCTCCCTTTAAAAAAAAATTATATATACATCTTTCATTGAAGGGAGTGGTGTGAAACCCTTGTGTCCATCCTTACTGCATCTCCCTAATCCCCCTCGTCTTCATTATCACCTGCTTCCCATGTCTTTCTTTCTTGTTCTTGGTTTTCTAATGAACAACCAGGATGTTAGGGAAGATGAAAAAAAAAACCCACCTGACAACATAGAGGATGGGGGATGGAGGTGGATGGGGAAGGACCGGAGGGGGTTTGTGCTTTTCCGACTGTTTACCGTTAAAGTGTTCTTGTATGCAAGTATGTATGTGGTGCGCATATAACGCTACAGAACGTAATGTGCTGGAATCATATTTTGGATGTTTATGGATGGCGGAGACTTGTTTTGTAGTTCAGTTTGTGCTTTTTTGCAAGTCACGTAGGAAACGTTTAACACAAAGTCACGATGATAACGATGTTGATGATAAGCATCAACATCATCGGTATCGTGTTAATATCATCATCATTATCACCATCGTCGTCGTCGTTGTCATTGTATTCTTCTTCTCTTCATGATCATCATGACCATCATTTTCATCATGATCATGATCATCATCATCATCATGATTATGATGGTGGTGGTGGTGGTGGTTGTCGTCGTAGTCGTCGTCATCATCATCATCATCATCAGCAGCAGCTTCGTCATCGTCATCATCATCATCATCATCATCATCATCATCACCACCATCACCATCACCATCTTCTGCTTCTTCTTCTTCTTCTTCTTCTTCTTCTTCTTCTTCTTCTTCGTTTTCTTCTCCTTCTCCTTCTTCTTCTCTTATCATCATCATCATCATCATCATCATCATCATCATCATCATCATCATCATCATTATCGTCATCAACGTCTAACCATTTGACAGTGAGCCTCTTTGTATGTAAATAATACAATATGGTATAGTACGTTCCTTCACAAGAATATGAACAATACAATGTGGATTTGAATATGTTCTTTTACAAGAATATAATCTAATGAACTAGAGAGGAGAGAGAGAGAGAGAGAGAGAGGAGAGAGAGAGAGAGAGAGAGAGAGGAGAGAGAGAGAGAGAGAGAGAGAAGAAGAAGAAGAAGAAGAAGAAGAAACAATTATAATTCCACACTCATTTATGCAGTGAGTGCCATTTCTGTTCCATATCCAGTATTTCCATCTCCTAAAAGAATAAAGATATCTATGTTTAAATCAACGTCAATTAAAACTAGAACCAGCCCACGGAGAACAAGAACTCAACAAACGCGCCTACTGGTTTCTCCCCCAGAGAAAGTGATAAGAAAGAAAACTGAAATAAAGATCTCCAGCAACTTGCCAGCAGCACGGTTTTAGCACACATTGTCGACCAATATGTCCATCCTAAAAGATGCGCGCGCCACATTTTACAAGATTAACGACTTCAAAGGCATATCGATTTAAACTTGGAAACTTTTTCAAAGAGGTGGTATTGGGGAATAGAGGAGTGGCTGGGATTGGGATGGGTTATGAGTCGGAAGGGGAGTGTGTTTGAGGGTGTTGCTGGTCTTCTATTGAAGGGATCATGTAAGCTTCAGAAGGGATAGAGAGACAGGCAATGATTTAAGGACACACACACACACACACACACACACACACACACACACACACACACATTCTCTCTCTCTCTCTCTCTCTCTCTCTCTCACACACACACACACACACACACACACACACACACACACACACACACACACACACACACACACACACAGATTGCGTGTGTGTGTGTGTGTGTATGAGAGAGAGGAGAGAGAGAGAGAGAGAGAGAGAGAAGAGAGAGAGGGGGGGGGGGAGGGATGGAGAGAGAGAGGGCGGGAAGACGGGGAGGGCATGAGGAAGTGGAGGAACAGACAGAAGGAGCGGGAGAGAGAGAGAGGGAGGGGGGGGGGGGGCAAAAAGAGGGGGGAAGAGACGAAGAGAGAGAGGGGGAAAAGACAGGAGAGAAAGAGAGACAGAGAGAGAGAGAGAAAGAGAGAGAGAGAGAGAGACAAAGAGAAAGAAAGAAAGAGAGAGAGAGAGGCAGAAGGAGGGAAAGACGAAGGGAGGGTAGGAAGGAGGGAGGGTGAGAGATAATCACACAGAGATGCAGACAGAGTGGTCAACAGAGCGAAGATTTGGCGGTGGAAAATATTGTCCCAGACAAACATTCCAGTAGATACATCATTAGTTCACCACACGGGGAAACAGAGCATACACTTCTTCCTTACCACGGCCCACCACCCTGGAAGACAGAACAGACAATACTAACGTTGGCATCACCCTCAAGCAACGCCAGCAAATAGAAGTCCTTGACAAACACAAACCATTGGGTAGCAAATGACCTTCGCGTATGATAATCAAGCCTGAAGCAGGCAGTCGCTGTGGTACAAGCCCTCAGTAGCGTCTACACGAATGCCAACTTCAAGAACCTGGGTACAGTATATTTAGTGATCCCATCGTCCCCCCCCCCCCCCCATCCCCTTCCCACCCACCGGCTGGTGTGCAATACCGTAGTATGCTTGTTGAGTTTTCAAAAAACCAACCAAAGGTGCCGCCTAAGAAGCAAAGAAAATCATGAAAGAGCAAACATACTATGGTATTGCACACCAGCCTTTATCTGGGATAGCATTCTTTTTAAAACCGAAAAGGCAGAGGAGTCAAGTTACCACTTTCCGCGGTCACTGAGGAGAAACAGTCAGTTTCGAAATACCGGTATCTGACCAGGAGTTATATGTTAGTGAGTTTCTTCCCCATTGGAGATTGTCTCCCCCTTGGAGACTATAAGCTTGCTGAAGGCTCATTTTGAGAAGCATTTATTATTCCCCATTCACCCTCTCAAGCACATACTGTTAGTTAGGCAGAATTAACTACCACTGCAGATATGAATGCTTATCTCCCCTATTTCTTCAATCTAAGACATAAGAGCAAGTTTTCTTTTATATACCTGTAGAAAAGCATTCAGCTCCACAGCATTAACCGAGTAAAGACATTTTTAAAAACGGTCACGGTCGAGACTGTGCATGTGCAACAGTAAAAGACTACACTGCTTCGGCATAGCAGACCGGCCAGTCGGTGTCTGTTCATGTACACTACGGCTGTGGTTGTGATACTGGTCTATCTGCAAGCTTTTGTGTCTGCGTGTGCGGAATCACACTTGATCGAAGTCGCGTTGTTCATGGCTACGTCTGGCACTGTCTGAAGACCGTAAACGACAACCCGGAAGGTCGCGTGTTTAGCTGACACCCATCCCAAAATGTGAATGGCTGGGGGGAGAGTACCAATCCCAAATCCCTGTCTTTCATGCGCAGGGGTCGTCGCCGTCGTCAGGCACCATTCTTAGAACATTCTCTTTCCGTTTCACACAGTCTTGCCTTTTCGTGCGATTCCATGGACTTTGATTTCAGTTTTCCTCAACGTTGGCCAGTCGAGTTTCTTCTGCTGTCGCTACCCTTCTCTTCCGAGCTGCAAAAACAACCACCGAAAGAGCTTACTGTTTCATGAAGTTTCAGACTTTTCTGGGTCAGTATGACCTTTGCCCCAGTACTTTAAAAAGTTGCCAAACTCAGAGACATCGACCTTCACTTCAACATCCAGTCTACTTCTCCCCGTGTCAGACGTTATGTCTGTCTGTCTGTCTGTCTGTCTGTCTCTCTCTCTCTCCCTCCCTCCCCCCTCTCTCTCTCTCTCTCCCTCCCTCCCCCCTCTCTCTCTCTCTCCCTCCCTCCTTCCCTCCCCCCTCTCTCTCTCCCTCCCTCCCCCTCTCTCTCTCTCCCTCCCTCCCCCTCTCTCTCTCCCTCCCTCCCCCCCCTCTCTCTCTCTCTCCCTCCCTCCCTCCCCCCTCTCTCTCTCTCTCCCTCCCTCTCTCTCTCCCTCCCTCCCCCCCTCTCTCCTCCCTCCTCCCTCCCTCCCTCCCCCCCCTCTCTCTCTCTCTCTCTCTCTCTCTCTCTCTCTCTCTCTCTCTCTCATTTGCAGCGTGCCGTTGATCCAAAACACAGAACCGGATATACTCTAGATCGGCTTTATCCAGATCGGCTTTATCTAGATCGGCGCAACCATGACCAAATTAACGCATCAGTGTCAGTGATAGGTCAATTCCCGTCCCACCATTCCATACCTCAGATTTTCTCAGGAAAATCAACAGATCTAGCAGCCTCTACTGCCCCAGTCTACAAGTACTGGAACATTCTCTTCTCAAGCTGTTGATAGCCTCCCCTAAATTCTCCCCACATCAGCAATTCTTCATGCTACAACATCGACCAGTTATGAACAAGCTTCAGCCACTATACCCGCCTCCCCAAAATTCTCCCCACATCAACAATTCTTCATGCTGCAACATCGACCAATTATGAACAAACTCCAGCCACCATCCGCCTCCTCCAAATGAGGCCTTCTGCACCACGATATTGTCAAGAAATTCACGTTTGAAAACAGAAGCATGGTCAGTTGTAACAGCTTTGGCGATCAGCGAAAATAACACACAGGCACACACGCACGCATGCATACACGCACGTTGCGCGCGCGCGGGCACACACACACACACACACACACACACACACACACACACACACCACACACACACACACACACACACAAGACACACACACACACGAAAAGACCAGAGCAAAGGCTCCGCAAACCAAATAAACAAAGTTAAGAGTTTGATATCCTTAACAAGATCAAATTTCTTCTCTCAAGCGAACAATGTCACATCGACACACACACAAAAAAAGAAAAAAAAAAAAGAGACAGAAAGCTGAAAAACAGGAAAATAAAGAGAAAAAAGGCTACGTCAAAACCTTTTATTTTTGAAACAAACAAGCAAAGAAACACATGAAACAAACAAAATGCAATTCCTCTTTTTTTCAAGCTATACCTCAATTCAGCTCCCCTATGTCTGTTGCTCCTTTCTGCATTAGGGGTCGGAATAGCTCAGTTGGTAGAGCGCCGGACTCGTGAACCTGGGGTCGCGGGTTCGAATCTCCGCCAGGCCGTTTCGGTGCAGGGGATTTTTCCCTCGGAGTTAACATTGGTTCTGCTTCTATTTCCATACAGTCCTTCGACTGAGACTATAAACCGAGCTTCCGTGTGTGCACGCACGCATAACATCTTGCACACATGTAAAATCCCAACACCAACTTTCGGAAGAGTAGGCCATTTTGGCCGTTGGTATGGATGACACGTTACACATAGCATGCACCCTGCCTGAGAAATGGAAAGAATGAAGGAAGTAAGGATAGTGAGTGAACGATATTGGACGATACTGACTGGATGACACAGGAAACGACTGAATGAAGCGCCAGCTGACAGCTCTTCAGTCGGCACTACCCAGGTAGGCAGCCCGTTGTGTAAACGAGTGTGGATTGTAAAGCGCTTAGAGCTTGGTCTCTAGCCGAGAATAGGCGCTATATAAGTATTCATTATCACTATTATTACTACATTCAAACAAGTTTGGATCAATAGCCATTTCTTCCCACCCTCCCTGATCATCCGTTCACCGGCACACGGCTGTCTTCCTTTTAACACCATGACTGAACCCTGACCAACCTGCGAGGAATGACATCCAAATACTGTGTATTTGATTCCTCACCCGCTTTCGTCTTTTCCTAGACGGTTCCATATCTTCTTCCCGCCACAAGCGGAATGATCAACCAGTCTCTTCTCTCCTGAATGTTTCCCTCCGATTCCAAAACTGTAGGTGTCCGCCTTTTGACGAAACCACGCCCTTGACTCAAATGTACTGAACAATCCATCGACCTGTTTGTAATGTATTGAACATCCACCGACCTGTTTGTAATGTACTGAACAATCCACTGACCTGTTTCTAATGTACGGATCAATCCATTGACCTGTTTCTAATGTACTGAAGAATCCATTGTCCTGTTTCTAATCTTCCTTTCTTTTCCAAGCTTACAGATGAAACGGTCCAAAAGTATCTGAACGATCATCTTAAATACGACAGTCTCGTTCAACCGTTTCAGTATTACTCTTCTTCACACTCTGATTCAACATCTATCAGTGTCGGTCTCAAACAAACGAACTTGCCGTTTCACTCTTCTTTCCGTGTCAGCCGCCTTAAACACGGTACACTACTTAGACTTTTTCACATCTTCAAAATACATTCACAATCAACTGAACGATTATCATCTGCTCCAAATTCTGCAAAACTAACCCCTTTCAATGCGAAACTAACCCATTTCAATACTTTATAATCTGACCTTTTGAATTGAAAACATGGTGTCCCACAGAGATCCGTTACTAGGTCCTTTTCCTTTTTACACTGTACGCTGCTGTCTCTGTGGATGTCATCAGCCATCACGATGTCAACTTTTATTCCTATACAGCCGACGCCTAACTTCAGAAAAGAGACGCTTCTGAGGTTCTGTGCGCTGTTGTGCAACAAGCATCCTCTGCTTCTTTGAAATCAAAGGCTGGATGACTCAGAACAAGTCACTATTAGATGAGAGCCAATCGAACCCTATTCGTATGATTCAAACGAAAACCCTCTTCTGTCACGGTTCGTCCAATCAATCTCAGCAACACATGAACTCCCTTTCTAGATAGGTCAAGAACCTTGGTGCTATTTTCGACCAAAGATCGTCCAAGCAAACATTCATAACTTAGAAGTCGTGAGTTCTGCTGACGTCAGCTATGGATTGTCAGTTCCATTCAGAATGAATGTCCACCTGCGCTTCATCTAAACTTGTCACTTCCCTTATCTCTTTTTTTCTCTCCCTCGCATCGACAACTGTAATATCCTGTTGTCTGCTCTGCGCAGTTCATCCACCCACTCCCTTCAACGAGTGCAAAATTCTGCCGCTCCACTCGTCTTCAGAGAGAAAAGACCAGAACTCATCAATCCCCGTCTTACAGTCTCCGATTCGCTATGGGATTTGGCTATTCTAAGGATCAGTATTCTCCGTTACATAGTGCTCTGCTCATCTCTCTACGTGTCTTTGACCGTCTTCACCTCCACCCCATCATCTTCTGTACGTTTCACGTCAAATTAACTCTTGTTTAATCATTCTCGATTTATACAATCAATTGTCGGCCGTTGCTCTTTCTCTTTCACCGACGACCATGACTTCAATCAGCTTCCTCTTCTGCTTCGTCAAATGCAAACATGCACTCTTTTTAAATCCGTTATGAAAACCTTCCTTTCTTCCATCTGTTAAATCAGATTTTCCTCTCCCGTTGATCTATGTGCTGCGATTATATATATTATATAATATGTCGTGCCTAATTTGTAAATTTGCCTAACTTGTTGATAGGCAACTGATTTGCCTAGTCTGTAAAATTAGGCAGTGGCGTTGCCTAACATGTAAACTGATTTTAAAACAGTGCCTGATTTACAGATTAGGCAGCCTAGTCTGTAGATTAGGCAGCCTACTCTGTAGATTAGGCAAAAGTGCCTAGTCTACATATTAGGCAACTTCAACACCAGTTGCAACCTCTTCTGCCACAACTTCAACACCAGTTGCACCTTCTTCTGCCACAACTTCAACACTAGTTGCCCTTCTTCTGCTACAACGTCAACACCAGTTGCACCTTCTTCTGCCACAACTTCAACACCAGTTGCACCTTCTTCTGCCACAACTTCAACACCAGTTGCACGTTCTTCTGCCACAACGTCAACACCAGTTGCACCCTCTTCTGTTCTGACTTCAACTTCAGCTTCGTTAGCTTCATCTTTTTCTTTTCTTTCTTTCTGCGTACGCAGGCTGATACTCCTGCGGACACTCCCTGTATAGCCAGGCAGTGGAGTTTTTGTGTGTATGACCCTTTTTTATCCCGCCATTAAGGCAGCCATACTCCATCTTCGGGGAAGTTAGCTTCATTGAACCTGTCAATTCTGCGAGAAACTGGTCAAGCTCCTCTTCTTTCTCCAACTTCTCTATGACCTCTTTAGGCAGACATGTTCTTTCAAGACCAGATTGACCCTTTCGGCCACAAAAGACTTCCAAGGGTGTTCTTTGGCATAGATTCCTGTGGGGGAGGAGTTCTTCTGCAGCATTACAAACCGCAGACCTTCAGCCCATTGACTGGAGTTGTTGTCTATTGTCCAGGCAATCAACATCTGTTTCACGTCGGCGTTCGATCTCTCAACACTCCCCTGGACTGTGGATGTCTTGGGGATCCGTGGACGATGTTCATCTGTGGCCAAATCAGTTTCATTTCATTGATAACAGATGCGGTGAATTCTCGACCGTTATCTGATTGCAGTACTGCGGGGGGGGGGGGGGGGGGGGGGGGTAATCCAACAAAAAATGTCAATAAGATTGTATGCCGTTTCAGCTGCGGTTTGGACTTCATTGGCCTCAACACTACAAAACTTTGTGAAATGATCCTGGTAATTTAAGATGTATTTAAATCCACGGTCAGGGTTTGATTCCATTACAATGAGATCTACCTGTCCTCTTTCGGCAAAGGTCTTACTTTTTAAAGGCCGCACGACAAGTCCCTTGTTTGGTTTTGTCTTTTTCTTTGGCATGTTCGCATTTTGTCACAAAGGAGGAAATTATCTTTTGACTGATATTGCAATATTTATCGCATAGAACGTGTCGCAGCTTCTTTTCTCCTCCATGCCCAGTCGAAAGGTGAGCTTCGTACAGGATGTCGAACATCTCCGATTTCGTTAGCAGGTATTTGATGCCTTCGTCTGCATTCTTCCTCCGCTAAACACACACAAATAGTGCGAGGTGTGTGAGGCGTGAGCAAAAAGACAGTGAAGATAGCAGACTGACAGACAGTGAAAGTCGAATTTGTGCTAACAAACAGAGAAAAGAAAGGGAAGATAGGAAGAGGAGAGAGAGAGAGAGATTGGAGGAGAGACAGACAGTGAAAAGAAAGGGAAGATAGGAGAGAGAGAGAGGGAGAGAGAGAGAGAGAGAGAGAGAGAGAGAGAGAGAGAGAGAGATTGAGAGAGAGACAGACAGTGAAAAGAAAGGAAGATAGGAGAGAGAGAGAGAGAGAGAGAGAGAGAGAGAGAGAGAGAGAGAGAGAGAGATTGAGAGAGAGAGAGACAGACAGACAGGGAGAGGGAGACAGACAGACAATGAAAAGAAAGGATAGATACAGAGAGGGACCGACAAACAGACAGATAGACAGTGAAAAGAAAGGGAAGATAGAAGGAGAAAGAGAGAGACAGGCAGACTGATAGACAGACAGAGAAAGAGACAGACAAACAGACGAAAGAAAGAGACAGACAAACAGTCGAAAGAAAGAGAGAGAGAGAGAGAAAGACAGACACACAGAAAGACAGTGAAAAGAAAGGAAGATAGGAGAGAGAGAGAGAGAGAGAGAGAGAGAGAGAGAGGAGAGAAGAGAGAGAAGAGAGAGAGAGAGAGGGGGGAGAGAGAGAGAGAGAGAGAGAGAGAGAGATTGTAATACAAAACGGAAATGTTTACCTTGATTATTTTCTTGCGTTTTGACTTTTCAGACAAACAGACGAAAGAGAGAGAGAGAGAGAGAGAGAGAGAGAGAGAGAGAGAGGAGAGAGAAGAGAGAGAGAGATTGAGAAAGAGACAGAGAAAGAGACAGACAAAACAGACGAAAGAGAGAGAGAGAGAGAGAGAGAGAGAGAGGAGAGAGAGAGAGAGAGAGAGAGAGAGAGATTGTAATTCAAAACGGAAATGTTTACCTTGATTATTTTCTTGCGTCCTGCAATTTGAATCATCTGAAACTTTTGCTTGAGATAGTAGGCTTTCTTGGATGATTGTGCCAGTTCATCCACCATACTCTGATACATCTCAACATCAGGCAACATGTAACTGTTCGATGTGGTGCCATCCAATCCTTCTTCGAATCGTTGCCGACAAAGCACTCTTTCCTCAGCCATGGCTTCAGTTTGAATAACCAAGTCAGACTCTCAAATGGAGCACTCAATGCTTGGCTGATTAGAAATAGCCTTTCTGAGTGTTTATCACTTTTTTATTTTAGTGACAGCTCATCTGCGCCTCAAGTTCAGTGTCTGCAATACAAGTGAGCTGGTGTTTGTAGTCTAAAAGTGACAGCTCATCTGTGCCTCAAGTTCAATTACAGCCGTGTGAAAGGCACGTTTAGCCCGAACTTACAAATACAGTGTCTGCAATACAAGTGAGCTGTTGTTTGTAGTCTAAAAGACCAAGGTTGTAAAAGGAAGAGTGAGGTCGGAAAGGGGTAGTATATTAGAAAACAAATGAAAGGATAATCTAATAGGCCTATGAAAAAAGAAAAAAGCATTGCTTAAAATGCAGACTAATTGCCTAATATGTAGACTAGGTAAGTTTTGCCTAATCTACAGAGTAGGCTGCTAGTCTGTAGATTAGGCAGCCTAGTCTGTAGATTAGGCACGGCTTTAAAATCAGTTTACAAGCTAGGCAACGCCACTGCCTAATTTACAGACTAGGCAAATCAGTTGCCTAGTCTACAAGTTAGGCAAATTTACAAATTAGGCACGACATATATATATGTCAACCTCGGGTGATGTCAGTGGAGGAAGGACTAGCGCACAGCCAAACACACTCACAGCTTGCTTACAATCTCATTCATATATCATGCATTCGTCACATCAAACCACTAGTAAAGTCTATAACTTTACTACACATGATCATAGAACGAAACATCAATGCATATGGAATCAAACAAAATAAAACATTCTCTCTTCCTGAACTTCACAAAATCATTTATCTAAAACATCATTAACTAACCCGGGTATAAATAGATTTCTACTTTACCTGGCCAGGTGATCTTAACTATTCACGAATCACTGTCTTTTTCTTTTTCCTTTTTTTTCTTTTCACTGTCACTTTCACAACACGACGCAACTGCTGGCATTGGTATTGGTCTGCTGGCACTGGCGTTGGTCTGTGGTTCTGCTTGACGAAGTGACGCTGCCAGGTATGAGGTCGAACCTCGGTTAAGATGGAACAGTGACTATCAACATCGATCTGTTCTCCTTTCTTCCTTCCTGCATTAACGCATTGCACTCTCTCTCTCTCTCCTAGTCTGCTCTATTAAATGGACATGGTTGCTTTTCTTTTCCTTTTCTTTTCTTTCTTTTTCTCTTCATTAGTTAGCAACTCTCTCTCTCCACATCTCTCTTTAGTCCCTCCTCTGCAGGACTATCTGGTGCTAATGCTTAAACTTCACTCCTCTCATCTCTCTGCCTTTCTCCTGCAGAGACTACACCCCAGAACCTCTCTCTCTCTCTGTCTTTCTGTTCGTTCTCCCCCTCGTTCTCCGTTTCTCTCACTCTCACATCCTTCTTATCCCGTTCCGATCTGTCAAAAAGGGCGAGTACCATTGGTCAGTATTTTTACCGCCTCGTAGCCGAAGTTATCTCCCTCTAATTCCATTGGATATTCAAATCATGACAGTCACGCCTGCACGCCTTACTCTCTGTGGTGGTCAATTGGTCATTTAATTGATTAGCTAGATTTCACCCCCACCACGTACTACCTTCCCCCTTTCCTACTTAACTGGCGCCGTGTGGCTTAACGTGTGGGCACTGGTCAGTGTAAATTGCTAGATGAGTCTAGGTGGGCGCCCAGATGTCTGACCAGACCTATCGAGACCTGTCGGTCCAGCCACTCAGACTGTCTGCTGTCTCCTCGCTGTGCTAAATTGGCTGGATGCGGCACATGGAGCCGTCTGCTTGGCGCCAAGATGTCTGCGTTTGGACTTATGTCCAGTTGAAGTGGCCGGCGACTGACCACGACCTTGCTTGTGTTTATTTTTGGACCGTGACAATTTCCCCCTTGCAAAAGACTATGCACCGCATTGTCTCAAAACAACGGTACAAAAAAGACAACAACCGAATTTGCTGACACACAGCTACACGTGTAAAGTTTGAAAAATACTTTACAACCAACGGTTTATAAATTATAAAATATATCATTAGTGAATACCACTCCAATGAGTTATCATTGACGTGCGCTCTTGCGTTATTTCAACTCATTTTATAACGACCTCTGTGCGCACCTATGCAATCCCCCTACCTGCGGGTTTGCCACATCTTCTCTTCACAATTCTTATGAAAAGCACAATATAATATGATCACGATCCATGACACTTCACTGAGGAATCTCCATCCTCACTTATTGCAAATAATGCATCACTACACAAGCGACTGTATGCTCCAAGCATAACTACATTCACATGAACAAGTCTCACAAAGAAAATATGAACAAGTCTCACACAAAAATATGAACCATAGCCAACTGGGAATGAACCCATATCCACTCAACATAACTGTAATCAACACATATTATCAACAAAGCACCCGGATATGACTGACTTCCTCTGAGTTGCAGCTTGCTAGACTACGCGACTTAAATAGTCAGCTCCGACATTCTGTCGACCTGGAATGTACTGCACTCGGTACCTGTAGGGCTGCAGTGCCATTGCCCAACGCAGAACCCTGCTGTTTTTCAACTGCGCCTCCTGCAGGAATTTGAGTGGTTGATGATCTGTCTCTATCACGAACTCTTTCCCATACAAGTATTTGTGGAACTTCTGCACGGCCCACACGACAGCTAAACACTCCTTCTCTACAGTTGCGTACCCTTCTTCACACTTTGTCAACTTCCTGCTAGCATACCTCACAGGGAACTCGACCCCTTCATGCTCCTGCAACAATACCGCACCTATCCCACCACCTGATGCAGACCATATAGCATTGTGAAGGCGTTGTTTTGTTGCCATACAGCATTGTGAAGACGTCGTTTTGTTGCCATACAGCATTGTGAAGGCGTTGTTTTGTTGCCATACAGCATTGTGAAGACATTGTTGTGTTGCCATACAGCATTGTGAATACGTTGTTTTGTTGCCATACAGCATTATGAGGACGCTGTTTGTTTCCATACAGCATTGTGAAGACGCTGTTTTGTTGCCATACAGCATAGTGAAGGCGTTGTTTTGTTGCCATACAGCATAGTGAAGGCGTTGTTTTGTTGCCATACAGCATAGTGAAGGCGTTGTTTTGTTGCCATACAGCATTGTGAAGACGCTGTTTTGTTGCCATAAAGCATTGTGAAGGCGTTGTTTTGTTGCCATACAGCATTGTGAAGACACTGTTTTGTTGCCATAAAGCATTGTGAAGACGCTGTTTTGTTGCCATACAGCACTGTGAAGGCGTTGTTCTGTTGCCATACAGCATAGTGAAGGCGTTGTTCTGTTGCCATACAGCATTGTGAAGGCGTTGTTTTGTTGCCATACAGCATTGTGAAGGCGTTGTTCTGTTGCCATACAGCATTGTGAAGGCGTTGTTCTGTTGCCATACAGCATTGTGAAGGCGTTGTTTTGTTGCCATACAGCATTGTGAAGGCGTTGTTTTGTTGCCATAGAGCATTGTCATGGCGTGGTGCTGTTGCCGTAAAGTAATGTGAAGGCATCGTTTTGTTGCCGTATTGTCATGGCGCAGTGCTGTTGCCATAAAGTGTTGTGAAGGCACTTCTTTGTTGCCATAAAGCATTGTCATGGCGTGGTGCTGTTGCCGTAAAGTAATCTGAAGGCGTCGTTTTGTTGCCGTATTGTCATGGCGCGGCGCGGTGCTGTTGCCATAAAGTGTTGTGAAGGCGTTAATTTGTTGCCGTGAAATACTATCATGGCGCGGTGTTGTTGCGATGCGGCATTGTAAAGTCATTGTTTTGTTGCCGGAAAGCATTGTGAAGGCATTGCTTTGTTTGCCTAAAGCATTGTCATGGCGTGATGTTGTTGCCGGAAAGCATTGTCATGGCGTGATTTTCTTGATGTAAAGCATTGTCATGCGTGAGGTTGTTGCCGTAAAGCATTGTCGAGGCGTTGTTTTGTTGCCGTAAAGCATTGTCACCGCTTTGTTTTGTTGCCGTAAAGCATTGTCACCGCTTTGTTGCCGTAAAGCATTGTAACGGCTTTGTGTTCTTTCAGAACACATTACACTGGCTTTGTGTTGCTGTTGTAAAGCGTAGCTGACGTCTTATTTGTTTTGCCAGAAAATGTTATGAACGCAGTCCTGGTACCTAAACGCATTGTCCAAGAATTGTGTCGTTGCCAGAAAACTTTATCGATGCATTCTGTTACTGCCCAAAAATATTGTCAAGGCACACCTGATTTTTTCTTTTTTAATAGTTTGAATCGGGGCTGGGGGCGGATACGGGGTGGGGTAGTGACGGGTCAAAAACTGCTCGTTGTATGTCCGTCTGTGTGTGTGTGTGTGTGTGTGTGTGTGTGTGTGTGTGTGTGTGCGTGCGTGTGCGCGTGCGTGCGTGTTTGTGTGTGCGCGCGCGCGTGTGTGTAAATGTGTTTATCTCTAAACACTTCACGGCACTGGCTACTAAAACCGAGGTAACGATATTGGAAAGTTTTTTTTTTTGTTGCCTTTCCTGTAAAAAGATTGCCTCCTTTCGTCAAGATTGATGCTATGCCCCCCCCCCCTTCTCCCCCCCTCCCCCCCCCCCCCCCACACACACTTTTTCTCTCCGAAACGCCATGCCCCTTCCATCCACTCTATTTGACCCACCCCCGTACCTCCCCTCTTCTTCCTACTATCCCTTCATCCCAGCCCGCCTTGTCACCATCTCCCGCCGTCTTCAAACGGTGGCACTGGTTCTCTTGGAAGCGTGCATATGCGCGCACGTGCGCGCGTGCGCACACACACACACGCACACCTATCTACCGTACCTATACATGCACACATACATACATACATGCATGCCTACACGCATATACATACACACATACGTACTCTATCAATTCAAGCCATATACCAAAGCTGCAGTAAAAAAAAAAAAGACACTACTTCCCCCCAATATCTAAAATTTATAATTTAAATTAAAAAGTCTATGTGGCAATCGCTCCGTCTCTGTGTATCAGGACAAACTGGGAAGAACACAACACAAAACAACAAGCAGGCTGTAGTTTCCCAATATTTCGACCGTTGGGCCTTCCTCTTGGAAGAGTATATTTTACTGGCAAAGAAGCAGTCACACTCAAACAGTCTATACAACACAAAATGTGAGAGAGGGAGACAGACAGAGACAGACAGACAGACAGAGAGAGACATATATTCTTACATACACTGAAACAATTAAAGTGTCTGTTGAAATTGGTACGTTTAAAGTGTATTGCAGAGTCATTTCTTTACAAAATCACTGACAGGAAATGACACTTCTCATTCGTGTGCAGCCACTATTGAAAGTACAAAGTCACCGCCAGGAAATAGACTCTGGAGTCATTTACTTAAAGGTCCAAATGACCACCAAAACAGTGACAATGTCTTGGGACCATCCAGAACCAGGAACGTGAGAAACGGCTCACGGGTGGGGGGTGGGGGGTGTGTGTGTGTGTGGGGGGGGGGGTGGGGGGTGTGGGGGGGGGGGGGGTAGGGTGGGTGGTGGGGTGGATTTCCAGACTCACGTGCCATTTTGGGAAGACGACTGTCATTCTGTGACCAGTAATCCGTTCGACAGCAGAGCTGTCAGCTCTCTCCGTCTCCTGATCAACGGCACCATGGCAATAACTCCCTGTTCCTATTAACACAGAGCAGCAGCTATCGGTCACTCTTGAAATATCCCTTTAATTAACTAGTTCCATTTTTCTTTGGGTTATTTTTGTCGGGGAATCTTAATACAATACACTAGGAAAAGATCATGAATGACTTGATTTTGGTAATGATAATTAACCATGAAAATATACAAGTAACATAATTATAGGAAAACGATCCCAAATTACGACTCGAGGACAAGGCAAACATTTAAGAGAATACTTACAGTTTGAGATATCAAAACATTGTCACCGCTTTGTTTCGTTGTCTTAAAGCATTGTCACCGCTTTGTTTTGTTGCCTTAAAGCATTCTCACCGCTTTGTTTTTGTTGCCTTAAAGCATTGTTTTGTTGCCTTAAAGCATTGTTTTGTTGCCGTACAGCACTGCCACCGCTTTGTTTTGTTGCCGTACAGCATAGCCACCGCTTTGTTTTGTGACCGTAAAGCATTGTCAATGCATTGTTTTGTTGCCGTAAAGCATTGTCACCACTTTGTGTTGTGACCGTAAAGCATTGTCAAGGCATTGTTTTGTTGCCGAAAAGCATTGTCGATTCATTGTTCTGTTGCCGTAAAGCATTGCCAAGGCGTTGTTTTGTAGCCGTAAAGCATTGTAACGGATTTGTCTTCTTTCAGAAAGCATTGCCATGGCTTTGTGTTGCTGTCGTAAAGCATAGCTGAGGCGTTTTTTTGTTCTGCCAGAAATCGTTATAAACACAGTCCTTAAAGTTTAATCACTGACATAGGTTTTCAAGAACAAAGATAAGTCAGAAGACAACTCTTTAGATGCGATATGAAACCATTCCCTTTAGTTTGAAATTACTGCATCTCTTGAACATATCCCCATTTTTCTAGTTTCGTTGAATTAAATCTTTTGGGTTTTTTTCTTTCAATTTTATTAAATGTTTGTGTGTCAATTACCTTTCCCCTCTCCTTTCTCTACCTGTTCCCTTCATCTTTTTCTCCATCTTTTGACTGTCCAATGTCACTTAAAGTGGAAAGACGTTAAACAGAAGAGCGGACTGACAGACGGATAGATGGACAGATAGACAGACAGACACACGCACGCACGCACGCGCGCACACACACACACACACACACACACACACACACACACACACACACACACACACACACACACACACACACACAACACACACACGCGCGCGCGCGCGCAAGCACGCACGCACGCACGCACGCATACCCGACATTCCAATGAACTTCTTCAGAACATTATTATCCGCGAAGTGTAAAAAATTGCAATTAGCTCGGGATGGTTCTTGCGTGGTCAATGTTAGCACTGATTTAATTTCGCGTGACAAGAGGGAAGGGGGGAATGAGGGGGGGGGGGATGGGGGGGGGAGTAGAGGAAGAATAATGATAGAGGGAATGGGGGAGGTTGGAGGGGGTGGGGGTGAGGGGGTCAACAGAAAGAGCTGACGCCTGTCTCAAAGCCGAAATACGTGAGCTTGTTTCATAAAGTTGGAGATCACGCACAGGAGATGCGTGAAACACTATGAAGGCTTCAAGTCACGCATCCCTTTCCCTAATTCACCACCACCACCACCACCACCACCACCACCACGACAATTTCCCCCTTCCTCTTCCTACTCTTCCCAAAGCATAGGGTGCTAACTGGGAAAAAATTACTTCACACCGTTATCAACATTATCATGGTGATGTAATGTAGAATGAAAGAAACACTCTTCAGAGACAATGGGCAACGTCTACATTGTTTCCGTTTGGGGCAATATCAGCACCAAGGTATTGCAAAGTATGTACGTAACGCAGTATATCCATTTACCTATTTGTTTATATATTGTATATCACACTAATTTGCTTGAATGAACTTAAACACAAATTAGTAAATCAATCTTAATCAAAATGGGTTTTCTTAGCCTTTGATTTTCTTTTAGGAAATCATTTTGTGTCTTATTTGTGAATACAATTCTTTTTTTACATATTGTAAAATGTTTGGATAGGATGCATGTTTACGTGTCACGGTTTATGCAGATATGCAATGGATTATTGACATATACTTACTTTGAAATATTATGCATTCTTCATAATCATTATTATTTATAGGCTTATGTACTCCCTGAACTTTTGAGAATACTGCAACTGCTGCTTGTTTATACGTGATTTTGTTTTCATTCTAAACCATCTTGAATATCACGTAGAATGATTATGTTAAATGTTGTCCTAATCGGCAGTGTATATCTAAACGTACATCTTATCATGAGATAAGGTAAGGTAATGTTGCATATAGCCCAGCCGACCACAAAGGGCCATATGAGGGATGTCACCACGTTAAAATCAACTCTTTAGTCATCAAAAAAAAAAGACACCATTCACGCATCTCTTTAAAACACACCTTTTAGAAACGCACCAGGAACTTCGTTAAAAACTATTTTTCCGTACAATCTTAGATTGGATGAAAACAATCTCTTTCAGAAATCCAAAGATCATGTCAGATGGGACATATCTGGGCAAAGTTTTCATAGAGTCTGCCGTAAAGTGTTTATGTCTCACATCGTGCAAGTCCTCACTCTAAAAGAATATGTTTCACCGTAAGTGGAACATGACATGGAATGCACCACAGAGCTGCTTCACCTTTTAAAAGATAAGAATGGGTGTAAAACGAGTGGCCTGTATGCAAACGGCATAAGACTGTTTGGTCTTTACGGCCGCCTCAGGAACATGGTAAAAACACTCTCAGGTTTGGACGGATTTGAAATAGTTTGTTATCCGTCTGCGAGTTCCATTCTTCTTGCCATTGACATAGGCCTGTGTTTTGGGTTTCAGATCACTGTGAGGAATAGACAGCCTGCTCAACTTTTCCTTTGTGGCACTGTTGGCAAGTTGATCAACCCCCTCGTTGCCTCGAATGCTCACGCGGCTGGGAACCCAAGCAAAAACTATGTTGTATCCATCTGATATCAGCGAGGTGTACAGTTCGAAAACTTTCAGCAGCTGAGGGTGCTTGAGATTACGGCCAGCAATGGGAGTCTGATAAAACGAGGAAATCTTTATGTTTGGATTTACAGACCATTTTAAGAGCCAGGACCAAGGCTGTCAGCTCAGCAGTGTAGATGGAGCTATCGGTGGGAACCGAATGTGTTCGGTACATCTCTAAGGGGGATCTACTGCACAAAAACAGCAGAGGCAACTCCCTCCTCAGATTTCGAACCGTCAGTGAAAATACTTTTGAAGGAGGGAAACTTTGAACACAGTTCAGCAAAAAGGGACTTGTATGCCAAGGAACTAGTGGAATTTTTCCGGTACGAGGCTAAATCAAACTGGATCTCTGGAATGAAGAAAGTCCATGTAGGGTCATCAGGAAACTTGGATAAATCACAAACTACTCCAAGGTCTACGTCTACTTTGTTCAAATGGGGAAGAATACGAACTCCCGGATCCCAAGGGTGGAAGGGAATTGGTGTGGCCATCGAATTTCTTTTGGAACTTGAGGTCAAGAACACAGTCATATGCAGGGTCTTGAGGTTCAGAAGAGGAATTCAGACAGTATTTCAAAGCAAGTTTCAATCGACAATTTGAGAGGAATGGTTCTCCTGCCTCAGCGTACAGGCAATAAACAGGGGTGGTGTGGATCGCACCTAAACACAATCGAAGCCCTTGATGGTGGATAGGATCTAGACTTTTCAGGTAGGACGGTCTGGCAGAGCCGTACACTACACACCCTTAGTCCAGTTTGGAGCGGATCAGAGCCCTGTAAAGATGGAGGAGAGTTTTCTTATCAGCGCCCCAATCTGTGTGTGCCACAACTCGCAGAATATTCAGTGCTTTCTGACTTGGAGTTTTTAAGTGTTGGATATGACTTCAGTTCAGTTTGTCATCAAAAATAACACCCAGAAATTCGGCTTCTTTCACAGCTGGAATGGTGGACTTGTCCAGACGAATTTCAGGATCAGCAACAACAACAACAACAAAAAACTGACGAAAGTTGTGAAAATGGATTGACTGAGTTTTGGTACTTGAAAAGGACACCCGTTTTCCTCGGCCCACTGTTAATCTTATTAACACACAGTTGAAGTCGACGCTGTACGCTGGATAAGAGGCTCCAGCTGTGTAGAGCGCGAAGTCATCAACAGAGAGGACTCAAAACCCTGGTTTACTGATTTGACAATATTGCTGATTTTGATGCTGAAAAGAGCAAGAGAAAGAATGCTCCCTTGAGGTACACCTAACTCCTGCCCGTGGATGTCAGACAGCGTGGTGCCAATACGCACCTGGAACTGCCGATCAGCTAGAAAGTTTTGAATAAAGAGAGGCAGATGACCACCAAAACCAAGCTTTGAAGATTCATACGGATTCCAGATTTCCAGGTACGCTTTTTCGAGATAAAAAGACAGCGATCACATGCTGTTTATTGATGAAGGCATCGTGGATGGTGGTTTCCAGACGGACTAAATGGTCAACTGTCGAGTGGTACTTCCTGAACCCGCACTGTTCACTGGCCAAAAGGCCATCGGTTTCCAGCTTCCACATCAGTCGTGTGTTGACCATCTTTTCCCAAGAAAGAGGGTTTTTTGGTGTTGTTTTTCCCACGGAGACCACGATCCAAGCTGTACTTTATGCTTGCAAGGCACTGGGTCACGTCACACATAAACTGGCATCACTGGGACTCGCTGACGTGACGAGTAGAAATTATTACCTGCTGTCTGCACAAACACACACACCACACACACACACACGCGCGCGCGCGCGCATGCACACACGCACGCATACACACACACCACGCACGCAGGAACGCACACACGCGCGCGCACACACACACACACACAACACACACACACACACACACACACACACACACACACACACACACACACCACACACACACACCTTTTCCATATTCTCTCCTCTCATCATCCAAGCTCCCTTTACCTCAGTTACCCCTTTCTTCTGCAGAAATCGATCCATTCCACCGCTTTAACACCCTTTCCCCCCTCCCTTTCTCCACTTCCCACCCCTTCATCCATCCCCCCCTCTCCCTCCCCTAACCCTCCACCCCTAACCCCCTCTACTATCCCCCCCCCCCCCCCCCCCCCCCCCCCCCCCCCCCCCCCCCCCCCCCCCCCCCCCCCCCCCCCCCCCCCCCCCGTGTGTGTAGAAGCAGTCAGGAGTAATGGTGATGGCGGTGTCAAACTGGGGGATCCAGGTCTTTCAGTATAAAGGGTATACTCCCCCACTCCTTCTTTTGTCCTCCCCTCTACCCTCTGAAAATCCTGCAACAGTTGTAACTCTTCTTGTCTGTCAGTGTCTCTGATTCTGCCACTGTTTGTTTGTTTTGGTCTTTAAGGTGGTTCGTTGATCTTCTCTCTCTCTCTCTCTCTCTCTCTCTCTCTCTCTCTCTCTCTCTCTCTCTCTCTCTCTCTCATTTGTGTCAGTGCTTTCTTCCTTCATTTGTGTCAGTGCTTTCTTCCTTCATATGTCTTTGTTCTTGAAAGCGTTTGTCTCTTTCTGCAAATAAGAACTGAGTGCATTTTGACTCGCGTATGTGTTAAGGTGAAACCTACCCATTCACCCGTTTCGATTGGCCGTGTGTGTGTGTGTGTGTGTGTGTGTGTGTGTGTGTGTGTGTGTGTGTGTGTGTGTGTGTGTGCGCGCGCGCATGCGTGCGTGCGTGCGTGCGTGCGTGCGTGCCCGTGTGTGTTTATGTGCTCGCGGTGTGTGTCTGTGCAGAACAACGAAACATTGATAAGACCTTTCCAGATACCCCCTCAAAGAAAATGTCACTTAAAAAATAGAAAAAAAAAAGAATCAGAAAGGCCTAAATCTGCTATCACCATATAATATTCATCAATATTTGTAATATCACTTTAAAAAAGTGATCAGTTACAATCTTAACTTCAACATGAAATTTTGGTCGTTTACCTAAGACCCAATTTGCACTCATTCGGAGAGATAAGTGACGACTCTTTGTCCTTCATCTTAGTTCTTATGAATGTTATTCGTCCTGCCTGAGGAAGACCCAATAACTTGGAATGTATCTCTGTTGTTTTTTTTCATTTGTTTGTTCCATAATTTGGTAATTTACGGTCCAATATTTCTGTTTTTTGCCAGTATATGATACATTTCCTTATGTGACAGAAATCAAACACAATTTCACAGTGCCGAGGACATGGTACCTATAGATAAGGAAAGAAGGGAAGTTAAAAAAAATGAGAGAGAGAGAGAGAGAGAGAGAGAGAGAGAGAGAGAGAGGAGAGAGAGAGAGAGGAGAGAGAGAGAGGGGCATAGAAAGATACAGAATGGAGAAGATGTCAATAAAAGTAAACACAGCAAACACGCCTAGAGAACAGAAGAAAGATATCGCACAGAATGACTGCAAACTTTATCAAAACCACAAGCAGTAAACGAACTTGACGAACGCATCTAGGTAACGCAAAGCAAGCTGAAAATACTGAAACTGCAACAAAAAAAAAAAAAAAAAAGACAGACAGACAGACAGAGGCTGGCCAGACCGAGAAAGATAATATTTACAAGCCAAACTATACCCATCCCTGCCAAGTTTTCCAACCGAGGACTGAAACATATAAGAGTTTGTATATGCGGCAAGTCATTGAAAGCCATTCGTGCCCCATTCTGAAGCATGAGATCCAGTCCTTAGAGGGACTACATCAAAAGACACGTTGATGGCAGTCTTTTACGAAGTTTTTTTTTTTTCTCCCAGTGAGTTAGGCAGGAAGGTTTAGGGAGAGGAGGGCGATGAGAAAGGGAGATGAGGGTGTGTGGGCGTGGGGACAATGATAGGGAGTGATGTCTTGAATGATAGAAGGGACTGGACATCGATTAAATGCTGGAACTGCGTCGTATCGTTCTGAAGTGGGGAAGGTGGGGAGAACGAAAGTGGAATGGTTGTGGGATGGGGAGTGGAAGAAACGGAAGTGAGACCAGACAGCGCGCGTGCGCGCGCGCGCGCACACGCACACAACACACACACAAACACGCACACACACACCACACACACACAACACACACACACACACACAACACACACACACACACACACACACACAACACACACACACGGGCGCGCGCGCGCACGCGCACAAAAACGCACGCGCACCCACGCATACATATTTCTCTCTGTATGTATGGCACACTGGCGAGTGGCCTACACCATGAACTCTTTAATCGTCACTAATCGTCAAGAAAGGTATCTCCAACACAGCCGACGGAGAAAGGACATCTCCGGCATTGCCGGGAAACCTGAAGCCATGCCAGCAAATCAATGCTCAAAATGATTTTGAATCGATCACAAACAAGCTCATAGCATTACTTCTGAAGAAGACGCTGGGTTCCACAGAGGCTGAAGTGCCATCGAACAGACCTCCAACGCCCGTGTCCTTTGCAACAAGCACCTCCAGCACCGGAAAACATTTCTGCCACTTCTTCATAGACTTCAAGAAGGCGTTTGACAAAGTCTGGAAGCAGGCGCAACAAGTCACAGTGAAGAAATTCAACATCGGACACGAGTAAATCAGCACCATCTAGCAACTATACTTTGAAATGACCAGTACAGTACTCACACAGGGCGCAACTGGACAGTGGTTCTATATTCCAGTTGGAGTTTGTCAGGGCTGCCTTCTAACTCCCACACTCTTCAACACATTCCTGGATGGCACCATGATCGGTGCCTCTGAAGACCATGCCAGCACAATCAGGACTGGGAAAAATACTACGGACCTTCGCTTTGCAGACCACATCGCTAGCTTACCTGGCAGTGACATGAACTCGACAAGCTTGGTTAAAGATTGAAGGAAATATCACAAAAATACATCAATAAAAAAAAAAAACACGTCAATAACACCCAGTTAATGGGCAACCACGAACACCCACCATCACAACTGACACAGACAGAAGCTAGGAACTTAAACAAGAAAAGAAAAAAGAAACACCTCTCCTCCCTGAGATCCATCATTAGCAATGAAGCATCCAAAGCGAGAATCCTTTCAAGGGCAGCAAAGACAACATCAGAACTGTCCAGAATGAAACATGTACAGAAGGACAATGACATTTTATGTAACACAAGATCAGGTTCTTGCATGCTTCGGTATATTCAATGTTACTGTTGGCATGTAAGTCACTGGCCCTCACAGCGAATCTAGAAAGAAGAATCCAGACCATGAAAATGAGGTGTCATTTCAAGATGTTAAACATTAGATACACTGATCATATCACTATGAAATACAAATCCAAATATTTAAGGAACAAGTCGGCCATATGAACATCTGCCGACATCAGTGAAAAAAAATCGAAAACTACGTTGGTATGGCCATGAAAAAAAGATATATTGGCATTGCTGGAACATTCAGACAGGAAACTGTTGAGAAAGACGGCTGCCGGAAAGTGGGGAGAGAGAGAGAGAGAGAGAGAGAGAGAGAGAGAGAGAGAGAGAGAGAGAGAGAGGAGAGAGAGAGAGGGGGGCGGGGCGGGGAGGGGACAGATAGGAAATAGCAATGGACTGACAATAATGCGGAATGGAAAGGGCAACCATTAAATTTTGCCGAGACCAAGGATTAGCATACAACCGCAGCGCTGGAGGAACCAGATGAAGGTTCTTTTAGTGTGGTGCCCCGACAACCCTTCGAGATTAAGGGGGGAGGAGGAGAGGGAGGAGGAGGAGGAGGAAAAGACGAGAAGACGAAGAAAAGAACAAGAAGCAGGGGTACAAACCACAGACACAGACAGGCAGACAGACAGACAGACGGACAGGACACAACACCACACCCACACCACACACACACACACACACACACACACACACAACGCACACACACACACACAAACACAGAGAGAGCACAGAGAGAAGAAAGAGAGAGAGCAGAGACACACAACACAACACAGGACTGTATGTGAACTGTGCGTGCATGCGTGCGTGCATCATGTGTGTGTGCTGTGTGTGTGTGTTGTGTGTGTGTGTATGTGTGTGTGTGTGTGTGTGTGTGGCGCGCGCGCGCGTTTTACGTGTGCGTGCGTGCGTGGTGCGTGCGTGTTGTGTGTGTGTTGTGTGTGTGTGTGTGTGTGTGTGTGTGTGGGTGTGGTGTGGTGATGTATGTGTGCAAGCGTGGTGCTTGGTGTGTGCGTGTGTAGTGTTGGTGTGTGGTGGTGTGTGTGGTGTGTGGTGTGTGTGTGTGTGTGTGTGTGTGTGTGGAGGAGAGGAGAGAGAGAGGGGGGGGAGAGGGGGGAGGGGGGAGGGGGGGTCGGGGGACGGAGGTGAGTGTAGAAGGGGAAAAAAAAACATATGCCGGTGTCAGTAGGGAGGAAGAGGAAGAGGAGAGAGAGGAGAGAGAGAGGGAGGAGGAGAGAGAGGGAGAGAGAGAGAGAGGAGAGAGAGAGGGGAGTAGAGGAGGGGGCGAGAGGAGGGAGGGAGAGGTCGGGAGGAGTGAGGTAGAAGGGAGAAAGAAGAGAAGTATGCGGCTTCAGTAGGGAGGAGAGAGAGAAGAGTGAGAGAGAGAGAGAGGAGAGAGAGAGAGAGAGAGAGAGAGAGGAGAGAGAGAGAGAGAGAAGGAGAGAGAAGAAAGAGAGAGAGGAGAGGAGAGAGAGAGAGAGAGAGGGGGGGGGGTTTGAGGAGTGGCAGACATGAAAAGGTCGGCCTCTTGCATTGAGCCAGACCAGCAGGGCGAGATGCAACCGTTGTGCTTTGTGCCGGAGGGGGGAACAGTAGCACCAGTCACCCTCCGCAGGGGGTCAGTAATGTCGGCATCGATGTATAATGAATGAACTTTTCATGCCCTGTTGCTTCGCCCCAAGAGCAAAAAAAAAAAAAAAAAAAAAAAAATCCTGCTAGGAATTGTCAACCAGTCAAATAGTGGTTCTTGTTTACGAAGTCCCGTGGGGGGGGGGGGGGGGGGGGGGGGGGGGGGGGGGGGGGGGGTCATAGCAATACACGGTTTGGGAAAGCTGTCGATTCTAGTCTCTTTCTGATCTCTCTGCTTTGAACCGCAATATGGATCTTCTTCCTTCTTTTCTCTCTTTCTCTCTCTCTCTCTCTCTCTCTCTCTCTCTCTCTCTCTCTCTCTCTCTCTCTCTCTCTCTCTCTCTCTCTCTCAACGTTTTCCAGTCTGTTTATGAAGCCCTTGGGGGAATTAAGACAAGCGCACGATTTGGAAACACTGCCCTTCTAATTTCTGTCTCGGCTCTATTCTTAAAAGAAATATATTGATCTTTCCCCTTCCCCCATTTTTGTCGAACATTTTTTTTTTCAAATCTGATGATTATGTCCTGGAGGGAATGGGGGGGGGGGGGGGGGGGGAGGGTTTGTAGGGGATAAGAGTTGTACGTAATCTGGAATCATTTCCTTTCTTATTACTTTCTTATTTCAACTCTTACTAGAATAGTGATTTTTTTTTCCTCATTCTTTCTTTTTTCTTTCTTTCTTTATCTTTTTTTTCGTTTAAAAGAAATCCAAACACAAGATCAACATACTAAAGCATACTTATATACTTCTGTTCGGCAAACCTTGATCACATAGATAATCAGTGGCAACACACACGCACGCACAAGTTGCATTCATTGTACATTTACGTTAGTACATTGTACAGCACACACAAAGGCTAGGCCTAAAGAAAATCTCCACATGATCAAAGCAGAACCAATATAATCCTGCAGAAATCACTGAATCGAACAGGAAGTAGGATGGGAGATAGGGATAATTAACGATGAAATCGATCAGGAAGCAGAAGATGTGTGAAATAATAACTTTAGAAACATTTATATACACACATGCTGTATGAAAATATCATATATCATAAAACTGATGACAAACAGACGGTTACGCGCTTTGGGAATCTTCCTGTAAGTATTATTATCATCTATCTAGTTAACATAACAGAAATAATGATAATGATAATTTAGAATATCAAAAGTATGTGAAAATGATAATGGCGATGGTAAAATCATACAAATAAATACATTAAAAAAAAAAACTAGTAGCAAACTGAGGCAACTGCAGGCGGAAATCTAAATAAATGTTAAGAACCGTTTGCAAGGCTCCGCCGAAAAACGTAGACAAACGAATCACAAGACAAAACACGACGCGTTTCGACCTCTTAGGTCTTCTTCAGGCAAGATACACAACACCCAGGACAACGACAATGAACGAGCAATCACTTATCACCGTCCAATTCGGCGCAAGACGGGCGTGGAATGGATTAAACGCCCATCTTGCGCCGAATTGTTGAAGGTGCTGAAGAAGCTGCACAATTATCAGATGTTCATTGAACTGTCAATAAATGAAACATGACAAAGGGATCAGGAGCATTCAGAGAACTCGTGAACTCGTGACTTTATGTGAGGCCTCCAGCCTATCCACATGAGACACGTAACATGTAATTGTTTGTGCTATTGAAAGTGAATGGTTTATACAGAAAAAATGTTCAAAAAGAAGCATGCTCATTTGGCGATAACAGAAGTAACAAACTTAGGTTTATAACATTTCATTACAACTGCTCCTCTCTAAAACGTAAAGCGTCATGTACAAACATAGCAACATCCCTCATTATGACAGCATTTTCGTTTTGCAATAGTGTCTTCAACTGGACAGGAAAGCTATCTTTATAGAGTTTATGAATATATTTTTTTCTCGTTATTTTTTGTCACCTGGACATTTTAGAAGAAAATGTATTTCGGTTTCTTCTTGCACTACAAAATGGGCAGGTGGTCATTGCTGTAGTATCGGTATACTTTTTATTTGTTCGAAGCTCATTTACACCTAATCTGACTTTGGCTAATGCCCTCCTGAATTTTGTAATTGTGATAACATATAAGTATTTCTCAGGTTGATGCAGTGATTTAAAGCATCGGCAGACGGTATAACGATCACTACCTTCTAATTTACTGTGCCAGTCCTGTTTGAAACAGTCTACCATGCCTGTCTGAACACTGACAAGAAATGCCTTTTCATCTCCACTCCTCCATTTATCCACACTTCTGAAAATCCGTAAGAGTCGAAACAATGTTTTATGTCTAAAGCCCAGTTGGGGGATTTACTAACTTTTTTTCAATTCTTTTTCGAATGCTTGTTTCGGTATTCGATTTGCCGTCATTTAAAAAAAGTCTTGAACCAGTATTTCACGGCCCGTACAGTGCTATCAATATATAGCTTGTGTCTGCCTAGCTCACCATAAACAAGAGTATTTGGCATCTTGTTGCCAGTTTCCAATAACTTTTTACAAGCAGAGATGTATGTGTTCTATTGCTTTAAAACGTGTGAGGCCTCATATTTCTGATGAATATAATATCATGCTTTAACCTGTGCATCAAATAATTTGAAGAAATTGACATATCTCCGAGGAGAGAGGAGAGAGAGAGAGAGAGGAGAGAGAGAGGAGAGAGAGAGAGGAGAGAGAGAGAGTGTGTGTGTGTGTGTGTGTGTGTGTGTGTGTGTGTGTTGTGTGTTGTGTGTGTGTGTTGTGTGTGTCTGCATGCAAGTGTGTATATGTGTATCCTTTCTCTCTGTCTGTCTGTCTCTGTTTCTCTCTCTATCTGTACCTCTCTATTTCTCTCTCTGCCCTCTTACCTTTTCTCACTCTCTCTTTCTCTCTCTTTCTTCTCTCTTCTTCTCTCTTTCTCTCTCTCTCTCTCTCTCTCTCTTCACAATTTACTGTTAAGAAAATTACATTGTATGGTTTATCTGCTGAAGCTCTTAACTCATTTCCTCATTTCTTAACTGTAGGCGACAAGTAGTCTTCAAAAATTCCGTTACTTCCTCTCTTATGCCAGTCAATTATGGCGTTCCCCAAGGGTCAGTCCTGGGGCCTATCTTATTCTCAGTTTATATAAATGATTTTCCTTTACATATATCTTCTCCCTGTGAGCGTTTTGCTGATGACACTACTCTCCATAATAAAGACAAAGATGCTGACTCAGTATGTATCAGATTACAGAATGATCTCAATAAACTTGCAAAGTGGACTAATCTGAATCATATGGCCCTCCATCCTCAAAAGTCTAAATTTATGATGACTACAACCAGACAAAAACGTCAAAATATGAAAGCGATTTGTTTAATATACGTATACAAGATAAAGTCTTAGAAAAGTTAAATCACACAAATTATTAGGCCTTACAGTTGATAATAATCTTTCATGGTCTAATCACATTTTTGATTTGTGTAAAAGGTTATCTAAAAAATTATTCTTGTTGAACCGAATCAAGAATTTCCTTGATCAGCATGCTAGAAAGTTATATTTCTATGCATATGTACAACCAGACATTAACTACGCCTCTACATGCTGGGATTTAGCCAGCAGAAATTGCTTAAAACCACTAGAAAGCATGCGCAGACGCGCTGTTAAGCTGATATTCTTGAAATCTTCCCTACAAGCTAGTGATTATAAAGATCTTAACATTCTACCATTCGATCAAAAATGCTGCTTTAAAAAAGCTGTCTTTATGTATAAAATTATTAATAATCTTGCGCCACCTTTCTTCATGACAAATTCCCATTAATCAAAATTCGAGGCAAAAATATCCTGTATACCCTCGACCACGAACTGATCTTTTCAAGTCATCCCTTATTTACTCTGGTAGTAAATTATGGAATGAAATACCTACACATTTAAAGCAGAAAAATAGTTTAGCATCGTTTAAAAAAGCGTATTTCAAATACCTCATTGACCAGTTGTAAATTATGTTTCACTTAACTGTATATTCTCACAAATTTGACGTTCCTTTTGACACAAGCAAGTCGTAGCAGCCTCATTTGGCCTCCGTGGTCGGCTGGGCTATAAGCCATATGACATGCATGATTGACTTATGAAATGTTTATGTATGCCTATGTGATGTTTATGTATGTCCAGTTTTGTGTGTGTGTGTGTGTGTGTGTGTGTGTGTGTGTGTGTGTGTGTGTGTGTGTGTGTGTGTGTGTGTGTGTGTGTTGTGTACGTTATAATGAGATTGCTTACTATTTTCTATTTTTAAAATTAAAAAAAAAAATAAAAAATTGTTTTCTTATTGCTGTTTAATTTTGTCAAATCGACGTAATTCTTCCTTTTGGTTATTGTCATTTTTAGGGCATAGTGTAAAAACGCTTCCAGCTTATCTATTCACCCTCATTAAAGATTTCGAGTTTCGAAGTTTCCCTCTCCCTCTCTGTCATCTCTCTCTCTTTCTCTCTTCTTGTTGTTGTTATTGTTACTGCTGTTATACTTAATATCGGAAGTTTTGGTATTACTATTAGTACAGAACATCATCACAGTCATCATCATCATCACGATATTAACATTACTGTTATTAGTAGTAGTAGCAGCAGTAGTACTAATGTTGCTATTTTCATTATCATTGTAGTAGCAGTAGTAGTGGTACTAGCGGTACAAATTGTTATCATTATTACTATTCTTCTTTTATTCTTATTATTATCATCATTCATTATCATAAATGACTCAGCCATACGATGGACATCTCCTAAACCACCAGACAGACTCCGTGACTGACAGTTGCAACATGCAGCTCTATTCTAAGGTCTCCCTCAGGTGGATGGGGTCTTTGAGCTTCGCCTCGAAATGCCTTAGATTGTTATTTGTCCAGTTAAGCATTTTCCACATGCTGAATCACTGTGATATGTGATATGGTGATATGGTGATATGTGATATGGCGCGCGCGCGCGCGCGCGCCACACACCACACACACACACACAACACACACACACACAACACCACACACACACACACACACACACACATCGTCGTTTGGCTCTTCATCATGACCATGATCCTCATGATGTTGGCGATGTCAGGTGCTTGCCACAACAGGCAGCGTGCCGATGGGTAAACGGCATACCGCAACAAAACGTGGCCACGTCTGAATGTGTTAGGCCATGCGATTTGCCGGGTGTGTGGTAAGCTCGCTCGCTATTGGTGCATGCTCGGCGCGCCATATAGCTGCCGCCAAATGACGCAGGTGGCGGGTGATGA
>CM031614.1:24372743-24408103 GCA_018398815.1 Conus ventricosus | reverse complement strand
GATATAATGCTTATCTCCCCATTTCTTCAATTAAACATAAAGAAATTTTTTCTTTTATATTAAAATTTTTAAAAAAATATATAAATATATATTTTTTAATATAAAAATAATATATATACTTTCAAAAAATTTAAAGCCCCCTTTCTTTTTTCATATTTTTTTAGAAAACCATCGTAGTTATAGAATTCAAAGCTTTTGTCCATTTTTTGCACTGAAATTTGTGACAACTGTTCAATGCAAAACGGGTTTTGGCATTGTGTTCTTTTTGAATTTGAGTCTAGGGGGTTGATCGAGTTCACAAAAGAAACAACGAAATCACGAAAACATGGTTGCGGTTTGCGAGCGCAATAGCTGAGGCAGCAGAGTTGGGGTGGCTGCAAACCGCATTGGCACGTGCAAGTCGTGCCCTTTACTGAACACATGGCAACCAGTTTTGCTGACCAGGGGGTTTATAAAAAAGCCGGCTTTTTGGGCGTTTTTCACCAGCCACCAAGACGGAGATTAAATGAACAGGAATGACGGGGTTGTTTGGCGTCAAGAAGGTTTAAGCGTCAAAAAGTTGGGCGTCGCCTTCAAGTGCATCATGCTGCATCCAAAGACTTTGTGACCGCTTCAACGCCACAGGTAAGTACGCTGAACGAAGACAGTCTGGCTGGCCTAGGTCCACGCCCAGACAGCAGGAAAAGACGCGGGGTTTCTGAAGGATTTGTGAACAAAGACTGCCACTGCAAACAACCTCAGCGACAACTGCATGCTGCAGGCAACGTCCACATTTTTCGACCAAACTGTTTCGAACCGCCTGAAGAAGTTAACCTCCGAGCAAGACAGCCACTGTTCGACCTGTGCTGAGGGCGGCTCACTGTAGGGCGCAACGACCTGGTGCCGAGCTCATGTGGCCTGGACAGGTAGCATTGGCCCGGGTTGATGTTTTCTGACAGTTGCTTTTGCTCGGGTCTTCCACGATGGTCCCATACGTGTCCTGAGGCGGACGGGGGGAAACGCTACCAAGAAGCCAACGTAATAAACGGGACCGGCATGGCGGGGGTTTTTATCATGGTGTGGGGTGGGATAAGAAGGAACTTCAAACCCCCCTTGTACCGAGTTGAAGGCAACCAACTGGTGGGGTACGGACAAACGATTTCAGCCTCTGTCCTACCTACACCCCTGGGCCCTAACGCCATCCTCCAGGACGACAACGCCTTCCACACCATGCCAGGGTGTAAACGTCATTTGGGGGAGCAGCAGGTCAACCGCTTCGACGGCCAGCCGTCCTCGCCCGACCTTAAACCCGATCAAGCACGCCTGGCCGTCCTGGTGCCTGCTTACAGAACCACCCTCCAGCAGTGAACCTGGGTCAGCTCTTCGACTTCTTGCGCAGGGGTGTAACAACATCCCCCAGCTGACTCTCAGGGGCTTTGAACTCTATGAGACAGAGATGTCTAGCTTGTATCCGCGCTAATGGCGGCCATACTGAGTATTGTCATTTGATTTGACTGTTCTGGTTTCTGAAATGAAGGTGTTCATCAATTAAGCCCATGAAGTTGTTTTTGAGCAGCTGTTATTCGTTTGTTTCTGATGTCATTGTATCGTTCCATAGATGAATTTTCAATTGAACTGTTGAAGAAGTTATTTTGTTTTTCGTTAGAACTGTGTGTGAATGTTTTCTCAGATGATAAACTCCACCATTCAGAGTATTAGAAGGTCAAGACCCTGACTGCAATAAACATTGATAATTGCAGGTATAAGATTAATTAGAAAAGCTTTCAGTTCCACAGCATTAATGGAGTAAAGACATTTTTAAAAAATGGTCTCTGTCGAGACTGTGCATGTGCGACAGTAAAGACTACACTGCTTCGCATAGCAGACCGGCCCAGTCGGTGTCTGTTCATGTACACTATGGCTGTGGTTGTGATACTGGTCTATCTGCAAGCTTTTGTGTCTGCGTGTGCGGAATCACACTTGATCGAAGTCCGCGTTGTTCATGGCTACGTCTGGCACTGTCTGAAGACCGTGACAACAACTGGAAGGTCGCGTGTTAAGCTGACACCCATCCCGAAATGTGAATGGCTGGGGGAAAGTACCAATCCCAAATCCCTGACTTTCATGCGCAGGCGTCGTCGCCGTTGTCAGGCACCATTCTTTAGAACATTCTCTTTCCGTTTCACACAGTCTTGCCTTTTCGTGCGATTCCATGGACTTTGATTTCAGTTTTCCTCAACGTTGGCCAGTCGAGTTTCTTCTGCTGTCGCTACCCTTCTTTTCCGAGCTGCAAAAACAACCACCGAAAGACCTCACTGTTTCATGAAGTTTCAGACTTTTCTGGGTCAGTATGACGTTTGCCCCAGTACTTTAAAAAGTTGCCAGACTCAGAGACATCGACCTTCACTTCAACATCCAGTCTACTTCTCCCAGTGTCAGACGTTATGTCTGTCTGTCTGTCTCTCTCTCTCTCTCTCTCTCTCTCTCTCTCTCTCTCTCTCTCTCTCTCTCTCCCTCCCCCCCCCCCTCTCTCTCTCTCTCTCTCTCTCTCTCTCGCTCTCTCTCTCTCTCTCTCTCTCTCTCTCTCTCTCTCTCTCTCTCTCTCCTCTCTTCCCCTCTTTTGCAGCGTGCCGTTGTTCCAAAACACAGAACCGGATATACTCTAGATCGGCGCAACCATGACCAAATTAACGCGTCAGTGGCAGTGATAGGTCAGTTCCCGTCCCACCATTCCATACCTCAGATTTTCTCAGGAAAATCAACAGATCTAGCAGCCTCCACTACCCCCAGTCTACAAGTACTGGACCGTTCTCTTCTCAAGCTGTTGATTGCCTCCCCTAAATTCTCCCCACATCAACAATTCTTCATGCTACAACATCGACCAGTTATGAACAAGCTTCAGCCACTATACCCGCCTCCCCAAAATTCTCGCCACATCAACAATTCTTCATGCTACAACATCGACCAATTATGAACAAACTCCAGCCACCATCCGCCTCCTCCAAATGAGGCCTTCTGCACCACGATATTATCAAGAAATTTACGTTTGAAAACAGAAGCATGGTCAGTTGTAACAGCTTTGGCGATCAGCCAAAATAACACACAGGCACACACGCACGCATGCACACACGCACGTTCGCACGCGCGCGCGCGCGTCTGCACACACACACACACACACACACACACACACACACACACACACACACACACACACACACACACACACACACACACACACACGCACACACACACCTGTAAGTTGACAAGTAACGTTAACAGAGAAAACACACACACATACACACACACACACACACACACACACACACACACACGAAAAGACCAGAGCAAAGGCTCTGCAAACCAAATAAACAAAGTTAAGAGTTTGATATCCTTAACAAGATCAAATTTCTTCTCTCAAGCGAACAATGTCACATCGAAAAAAAAAAAAAAACAGAAAAAAAGAAAAGAGACAGAAAGCTGAAAAACAGGAAAATAAAGAGAAAAAAGGCTACGTCAAAACCTTTTATTTTTGAAACAAACAAACAAAGAAACACATGAAACAAACAAAATGCAATTCCTCTTTTTTTCAAGCTATACCTCAATTCAGCTCCCCTATGTCTGTTGCTCCTTTCTGCACGAGGGCCAGGACATTCATTAGGGGTCGGAATAGCTCAGTTGGTAGAGCGCCGGACTTGGGGAACCTGGGTCGCGGGTTCGAATCTCCGCCAGGCCGTTTCGGTACAGGGGATTTTTCCCTCGGAGTTAACATGGTTCTGCTTCTATTTCCATACAGTCCTTCGACTGAGACTATAAACCGAGCTTCCGTGTGTGCACGCACGCATAACATCTTGCACACATGTAAAATCCCAACCCAACTTTCGGAAGAGTAGGCCATTTTGGCCGTTGGTATGGATGACACGTTACACATAGCATGCACCCTGCCTGAGAAATGGAAAGAATAAAGGAAGTAAGGATAGTGAGTGAACGATATTGGACGATACTGACTGGATGACACAGGAAACGACTGAATGAAGCGCCAGCTGACAGCTCTTCAGTCGGCACTACCCAGGTAGGCAGCCCGTTGTGTAAACGAGTGTGGATTGTAAAGCGCTTAGAGCTTGGTCTCTAGCCGAGAATAGGCGCTATATAAGTATTCATTATCACTATTATTACTACATTCAAACAAGTTTGGATCAATAGCCATTTCTTCCCACCCTCCCTGATCATCCGTTCACCGGCACAACGGCTGTCTTCCTTTTAACACCATGACTGAATCCTGACCAACCTGCGAGGAATGACATCCAAATACTGTGTATTTGATTCCTCACCCGCTTTCGTCTTTTCCTAGACGGTTCCATATCTTCTTCCGCCACAAGCGGAATGATCAACCAGTCTCTTCTCTCCTGAATGTTTCCCTCCGATTCCAAAACTGTAGGTGTCCGCCTTTTGACGAAACCACGCCCTTGACTCAAATGTACTGAACAATCCATCGACCTGTTTGTAATGTATTGAACATCCACCGACCTGTTTGTAATGTACTGAACAATCCACTGACCTGTTTGTAATGTACTGAACAATCCATTGTCCAGTTTCTAATCTTCCTTTCTTTTCCAAGCTTACAGATGAAACGGTCCAAAAGTATCTGAACGATCATCTTAAATACGACAGTCTCGTTCAACCGTTTCAGTATTACTCTTCTTCACACTCTGAATCAACATCTTCAGTGTCGGTCTCAAACAAACGAACTTGCCGTTTCACTCTTCTTTCCTTGTCAGCCGCCTTAAACACGGTACACTACTTAGACTTTTTCACATCTTCAAAATACATTCACAATCAACTGAACGATTATCATCTGCTCCAAATTCTGCAAAACTAACCATTTCAATGCGAAACTAACCCATTTCAATACTTTATAATCTGACCTTTTGAATTGAAAACATGGTGTCCCACAGAGATCCGTTACTAGGTCCTTTTCCTTTTTACACTGTACGCTGCTGTCTCTGTGGATGTCATCAGCCATCACGATGTCATCTTTTATTCCTATACAGCCGACGCCTAACTTCAGAAAAGAGACGCTTCTGAGGTTCTGTGCGCTGTTGTGCAACAAGCATCCTCTGCTTCTTTGAAATCAAAGGCTGGATGACTCAGAACAAGTCACTATTAGATGAGAGCCAATCGAACCCTATTCGTATGATTCAAACGAAAACCCTCTTCTGTCACGGTTCGTCCAATCAATCTCAGCAACACATGAACTCCCTTTCTAGATAGGTCAAGAACCTTGGTGCTGTTTTCGACCAAAGATCGTCCAAGCAAACATTCATAACTTAGAAGTCGTGAGTTCTGCTGACGTCAGCTATGGATTATCAGTTCCATTCAGAATGAATGTCCAACTGCGCTTCATCTAAACTTGTCACTTCCCTTATCTCTTTTTTTTTTCTCCCTCGCATCGACAACTGTAATATCCTGTTGTCTGCTCTGCGCAGTTCATCCACCCACTCCCTTCAACGAGTGCAAAATTCTGCCGCTCCACTCGTCTTCAGAGAGAAAAGACCAGAGCTCATCAATCCCCGTCTTACAGTCTCCCGATTCGCTATGGGATTTGGCTATTCTAAGCATCAGTATTCTCAGTTACACATGTGCTCTGCTCATCTCTCTGCGTGTCTTTGACCGTCTTTACCTCTCCACCCCATCATCTTCTGTACGTTTCGCGTCAAATTAATTCTTGTTTCATCATTCTCGGATTTATACAATCAATTGTCGGCCGTTGCTCTTCTCTTTCACCGACGACCATGACTTCAATCAGCTTCCTCTTCTGCTTCGTCAAATGCAAACATGGCACTCTTTTAAATCCGTTATGAAAACCTTCCTTTCTTCCATCTGTTAAATCAGATTTTCTCCCCCGTTGATCTATGTGCTGGCGATTATATATATATATATATATATATATATATATATATATATTTTTTTTTTTTTAATGCGTGCGTGTATGCGTGCGTGTGTGCGTGCGTGCGTGCGTGCGTGTGTGTGTGTGTGTGTGTGTGTGTGTGTGTGTGTGTGTGTGTGTGTGTGTGTGTGTGTGTGTGTGTTTTACGCGTGCATATGTGTGTGTGTGTGTGTGTGTGTGTGTGTGTGTGTGTGTGGTGTGTGTGTGTGTGTGTGTGTGTGTGTGCGTGCGTGTGTGTGTGCGTGTCTGCGTGTCTGTGTGTCAGCGGGTCTGTGTGTGCAAATAAAGTTTGCAAACGCTTGACAATGTTCGTCTGCGAAAGAAAAAGCGCTACATACATGCTGTTGTTGTGATTACAAAAAGCGCTAAGTGAAAGCCAGAGGCAGGTGAGACAGACAGATGACATCAGAGCACCCTATGACATCAGAGCACCCTATGACATCAGAGCACCCTATGACATCAGAGCACCCTATGACATCAGGGCACCCTATGACATCAGGGCACCCTATGACATCAGAGCACCCTATGACATCAGAGCACCCTATGACATCAGGCACACAATGATCGGAGCAGCTGCACGATTCCACACATACAGCTAACTGACCAATTCTTGGTCACGCAGCTAAAACAGCATTCTGCCCCCTCCCCCCCCCCCCCCTCCACACACACACACACACACACAACCACCCCCACCCCTATCCATTTTCCCTCCCCACCTCCTTCCCACTGCCACATAGGCTCACCTGGTTTTAATTCAAAGCGGTTTGCTTTTTCACCATCTGCTTGCCGCTCTAACTTGTCGCTGTTGTTTGACGTGTTTACGGACCGCACGCACGCGCATATGAAAAGCATGCTAGCTAGACGAGGGATGGGCAATGAGAAATGAATGGCCGGTGTGAAGGGGAGCGGGGGGAGGGGGGGGGGCGAATTGAAAGAGGAAAAGAAGGGTGTGGATGAAGAGAGGGGGGGGGGGGGGGGGGGGGGAGGGGGAGGGAAACGTGTGTGTGTGTGTGTGTGTGTGTGTGTGTGTGTGTGTGTGTGTGTGTGTGTGTGTGAGACTGTTCCTCCAAACGGGGAAAACAGTAGTCTCAGTGGTCACAAACAGGAAAAGCTGAATCAGCGGTCACAAACAAGAAAATAATTGTGTCAGTGGCCGCAAACAGGAAAACAGTTGTTTCAGTGGCTGCAAACGGGAAGAAAGCTTTCTCGGTGGCCGCGAACAGGAGGACTGCTTTCCCAACGGCTGCAAACAGGGGAAAAACAATGATCTCAGTGGCCATGAATATGGAAACACATGTCTCAGCAGCCACAAACAGGCAAACAGCTTCCTCAGTAGCCACAAACAGACGAATCACTTACCAAACAGAAAGAAAGCTGTCTTGACGGCCACAAACAGGAAGACAGCTGTCATAAAGCATCGCGAAGACGCTGTTTTGTTGCCATACAGCATTGTGAAGGCGTTGGTGTGTTGCCATACAGCATCGCGAAGACGCTGTTTTGTTGCCATACAGCATAGTGAAGGCGTTGTTTTGTTGCCATACAGCATCGCGAAGACGCCGTTTTGTTGCCATACAGCATCGCGAAGACGCTGTTTTGTTGCCATACAGCATTGTGAAGGCGTTGGTGTGTTGCCATACAGCATAGTGAAGGCGTTGTTTTGTTGCCATACAGCATCGCGAAGACGCTGTTTTGTTGCCATACAGCATCGCGAAGACGCCGTTTTGTTGCCATACAGCATTGTGAAGGCGCTGTTTTGTTGCCATACAGCATTGTGAAGGCGTTGTTTTGTTGCCACACAGCATTGTGAAGACGCTGTTTTGTTGCCATATCAGCATTGTTAAAGCCTTGTTTTGTTGCCATACAGCATTGTGAAGGCCTTGTTTTGTTGCCATACAGCATGGTGAAGGCCTTGTGTTGTTGCCATACAGCATTGTGAAGGCGTTGTTTTGTTGCCATACAGCATTGTGAAGGCGTTGTTTTGTTGCCACACAGCATTGTGAAGGCGCTGTTTTGTTGCCATACAGCATTGTGAAGGCGTTGTTGTGTTACCATACAGCATTGTGAAGACATTGTTGTGTTGCCATACAGCATTGTGAAGACGTTGTTTTGTTGCCATACAGCATTATGAGGACGCTGTTTTGTTTCCATACAGCATTGTGAAGACGCTGTTTTGTTGCCATACAGCATTGTGAAGACGCTGTTTTGTTGCCATACAGCACTGTGAAGGCGTTGTTTTGTTGCCATACAGCATTGTGAAGGCATTGTTTTGGGTTGCCATGCAGCATTGTGAAGACGCTGTTTTGTTGTTTTATACAGCATTGTGAAGACGCTGTTTGTTGTTTATACAGCATTGTGAAGACGCTGTTTTGTTGCCATACAGCATTGTGAAGGCGTTGTTTTGTTGCCATAAAGCATTGTGAAGACGCTGTTTTGTTGTTATACAGCATTGTGAAGACGCTGTTTTGTTGCCATACAGCATTGTTAAGGCGTTGTTTTGTTGCCAAAAAGCATTGTCATGGCGTGGTGCTGTTGCCATAAAGTGTTGTGAAGGCACTTCTTTGTTGCCATAAAGCATTGCCATGGCGTGTGCTGTTGCCATAAAGTGTTGTGAAGGCACTTCTTTGTTGCCATAAAGCATTGTCATGGCATGGTGCTGTTGCCGTAAAGTAATGTGAAGGCGTTGTTTTGTTGCCGTAAAGCATTGTCATGGCATGGTGCTGTTGCCGTAAAGTAATGTGAAGGCGTCGTCGTTTTGTTGCCGTAAAGCATTGTCATGGCATGGTGCTGTTGCCGTAAAGTAATGTGAAGGCGTCGTCGTTTTGTTGCCGTAAAGCATTGTCATGGCATGGTGCTGTTGCCGTAAAGTAATGTGAAGGCGTTGTTTTGTTGCCGTATAGCATTGTCATGGCATGGTGCTGTTGCCCGTAAAGTAATGTGAAGGCGTCGTCGTTTTGTTGCCGTAAAGCATTGTCATGGCATGGTGCTGTTGCCGTAAAGTAATGTGAAGGCGTTGTTTTGTTGCCGTAAAGCATTGTCATGGCATGGTGCTGTTGCCGTAAAGTAATGTGAAGGCGTCGTCGTTTGTTGCCGTATTGTCATGGCGCGGTGCTGTTGCCATAAAGCATCGTGAAGGCACTTTTTGTTGTTGCCATAAAGCATTGTGAAGGCGTTAATTTCGTTGCCGTGAAATACTATCCTGGCGCGGTGTTGTTGCGATGCAGCATTGTAAAGACATTGTTTTGCTGCCGGAGAGCATTGTGAAGGCCTTGCTTTGTTTGCGTCAAGCACTGTCATGGCGTGATTTTCTTGATGTAAAGCATTGTCATGCGTGAGGTTGTTGCCGTAAAGCATTGTCGAGGCGTTGTTTTGTTGCCGTAAAGCATTGTCACCGCTTTGCTTTGTTGCCGTTAAGCACTGTCACCGCTTTGTTGCCGTAAAGCACTTTAACGGCTTTGTGTTCTTTCAGAACACATTACACTGGCTTTGTGTTGCTGTTGTAAAGCGTAGCTGACGCCTTATTTGTTTTGCCAGAAAATGTTATAAACGCAGTCCTGGTACCTAAACGCACTGTCCAAGAATTGTGTCGTTGCCAGAACACTTTATCGAGGCATTCTGTTACTGCCAAAAAATATTGTCAAGGCACACGTGATTTTTTTCTTTTTAATAGTTTGAAACGGGGCTGGGGGGGATACGGGGTGGGGTGGTGACGGGCCAAAAACTGCTCGTTGTAAAGTGTGTGTGTGTGTGGTGTGTGTGTGTGTGGTGTGTGTGGGTGTGTGTGTGAGACTGTTCCTCCTAAAGGGGATAAACTGTAGTCTCAGTGGTACAACTAAAAGGTTTAAGCTGTCCTTGCAGCGGTCACATACAAGAAAATTATTGTGTCAGTGGCCGCCTTACAGAGTGCAAAAAGTTGTTTCAGTGGAGCATTCGGGATGAAAGCTTTCTCGGTGGCGCGTACAGGAGGAACTGCTTTCCCAACGGCTGCAAACAGGTTTATCTATGTTCTCTCAGTGGCCTGAATATGGGTTATAACACTATGTCTCGCGCCATCATACAGGCTAACAGAGTCACTCAGTAGCCTCAAAAATGTAGTTTAACTTTACTTAATAGTAAAGATATGCTGTTCTTGTCGGCCACAAATCTGGAAGTTAAGCTGTCATAATAGATGCGCGTTGTCGCTGTTTTGGTGCCATCGAAAGCATGGTGATGGCGTTGGGGTGTTGCATTCTAGCATCGCGTTGACGCTGTTTTGTTGCCTTGTAAGCATTGTGATGGGCGTTGTTTTGTTGCTTTCTCATCGCGTTGGTCGCCGTTTTGTTGCCATTCAGCATCGCGAAACGCTGTTTTGTTTGCCATACAGCATTTGTGTTGGGTTGGTGGGTTGCAATACTGCTATAGTGAAGGCGTTGTGTTCGGTGCAATTACTGCTTCGCGTTGTCGATGTTTTGTTGCCATACAGCATCGGCGTTGGGACGCGTTTTGGTGCCTAACAGCATTGTGATTGGCGCTGGTTTGTTGCCATTCTGCATTGTGATGCGGGTTGTTTTGGTGCCCCTCACCACCCCCATGCATTGTGGTTGACGCTGTCCGCATGGGTGCCCATTCAAGACTTTGGCCTTTGCTTCACACGAGACCGGTTTGTTGACTTACAGCAATTCGTGATGGACGCGGGTTGTTGCCAGTCTAGCATTGGATCGGCCTGGTGTTGTTGCCTATACCCTGCATGGGGATGGCTTGTTTTGTTGCCTTTACAGGCATTGTGTTAGGCGTTGTTGTGTTGGGACTCCTACTGCCATTGTGATGGCCGCTGTTTTGTTGACAATACAGCATGGGGATAGGAGTGGGTGTGTTACCAGTATGGCATTGTGTTGTAAATTGGTTGTGTTGCCAGTCTGCTGTGTGTAGGAAGTTGTTTTGTTTCCTATTCTGCATTATGTGGTCGCTGTTTTGTTTCATTACATGCATTGTGTTGACGGCTGTTTTGTTGCCTTTACCGCTTGGGTAAAGACGCTGTTTGGTTGCCATACAGCTCTGTGTAAGGCGTGGTTTTGTTTCCACTTTCAGAATTGTGATGGTTTGTTTTGTTGCCATGACTGCTTTGTGTTGTCGCTGTTGTGGTGTTTTTCTGCATTGTGATAGGTCGAATTGTTTTTTTGGTTTTACTGAAGTTGTGATAGACGCTGTTTTGTTGACTTCAAGCATTGTGAAGGGCGTGGTTTTGTGGCCATTAAGCAATTGTGTATGACGCTGTTTTGTTGTTTTTCTGCATTGCTGTAGTCGATGCTTGGTGTTGCCTGTACAGCTTTGTTAAGGAGTTGTTTTGTTTGCCAAATAATGCATTGTCATGGCGTGGTGACTGTTGACCATTTAAGTGTTGTGATGGCTTATTCCTTGGTTGCCATTTAAGCTTTGCCATGGCGTGGTGCTGTTGCCTTTTAGTGTTGTGTTGGCACTTCTTTTGTTGCCTTTTTTCTTGGTCATGGCATTGGTGTCGGTTGCCGTTCATGTGAATGTGAAGGCGTTGGTTTGTTGCCGTAAATGGCATCTGTCATGGCATGGTGCTGTGGCCGTAATTGTATTGTGAAGCGTCGTCGTTTTGTTGCCGTTATGCATTGTCTTGGCATATGGTGCATGTTGCCGTATGTATTGTGATTGGACGTCGTAGTGTTGTTGCCGTTATAGCATTGTATTGGCTTGGTGTCTGTTGCTCGTTTTTGTATATGTGTATGGCGGTGTTTGTTGCCGTTTAGCATGTGGCATGGCATGGTGGCGGTTGCACGTTTTTGTAATGTGTAGGACGTCGTAGTTTTTTTGCCGTATTAAGCATTGTATGGCTTGGTGCTGTTGCGTATTGTATTGTGAAGGAGTTGTTTGTTGCGTTTAAGCATTGTCTGGCTTGGTGCTGTTTTGCCGTAATGTACAATGGGGTAGGCGTAGGCGTTTTGGTGCCGTATGGTCATGGCGCGGTGCTGTTGCCTTTAAGCATCGTGAGGCACTTTTGTTGTTGGCCTTAATGCATTTGTTATTGGAGTTATTTCGTTGCCGTGAAATACTTTCTGGCGCGGTGTTGTGCAGACTGTGCAGCATTTGTATAGACATTGTTTGCTGCCGGTGGAGGCATTGGGAAGTGAAGGACTTGACTTTGTTTGCGTTCATGCACTGTCATGGCGTGTTTTCTTGTTGTTTTGCATTTTGTCATGCGTGTGGGGGGTTTTGTGTTGCCGTTATTGGCAGTGTCGAGGCGTTGTGTTGTTTTTTTGCCGTTAAAGCATGGGCATCAGCTTGCTTTGTTGCCGTTATGCAAATGTCATCCGATTTGTTGCGTAAAGCACTTTAACGGCTTTGTGTTCGTTCTGAAATCACATTTCACTGGCTTTGTGTTGATGTGTATGCGTAGCTGAGCTTATTTGTTTTGCCTGGAAATATGTTAGAAACGCTGTCATGGTTTACCTAAAACGCACTGTCCTAGAATTGTGTCGGGGCCTGAACCTTTATCGAGGATTTCTGGTACGGCCAATTAATTTTGTCTTGGCATAATCGTGTTTTTGTCCTTTTTTTAGAGTTTGAAACGGGGGCTGGGGCGGATTTGACGGGTGGCGGTGGTGACGGGCCATTATCTGCTCGTTGTAAGTTGTGGTGTGTGGTGTGGGTGTGTGTGTGTGTGTGTGTGTTGTGCTGTGCGGTGCGTGCGTGCGTGGCTTGCGTGCGTGCGTGCGGCGTGCGTGCGTGCGTGTGTGTGGGATTTGGTGTGGGCTCTGTGTGTGTGTGTGTTGTGTGTGTGTGTGTGTGTGGGTGTGTGTGAGTGAGGTGCGTTGCGTGGGTGTGTGTGTGTGTGATGCCTGTGTGTGGTGTGTGTCGTGGGTGGGTGGGTGTGCGTGCGTTCGTGCGTGCGTGCAGTGCTTGTCGGTGCGTGCGTGCGTGTGTGTGTGGGTTTGGGTGTTGTGTGTGTGTGGGTGTGTGGGTGTGGGGTGTTTGGTGCGGTGCGCAGTGGCGAGAGTGGTGTGTTTATTGTGTTTTTTCTGCTATACACTTGCTCACGGCAATGGCCTCGTTAAACCAGTTGGTTTCGATTTGGGTAAAGTTTTTTCTTGTTCCCTTTACTGTTTTTTGATTGACGCCTGTCGTCTTGATTGATGTTTTGGTACACCACCAATAATCGACCCCCCCCCACACCCCCTACCCACACCACCCCAACCCACACCCCCCCAAACATCACACTCTTTTTCTTTTTCCACAGTTTCGCCTTGGCCCACTTCCCTTCCTTCGCTTGGAACCTCCCCCGTACCTAAACCTATTCTTCCTTATATCCCTTTCTTCCAAGCACACTTTTCTCATTCTCCAGCCGTCGTCTTTACGTTCGCTCGGGGTCCCTTGGTTGCGGGCATATGCGGCGTCACAGTGCGCGCATTCAAATCTCTCGCACAACCTATATCGTACATGCACCTTCTTACAGACTTTATTTTACATTACATGCATGCCATACTTGATTTATGACATACTCACTTACGTAATCTGTCATGTCATGCCACATACATTGCATGCACAGTTATAAAATAAAAAATAAAAAGTTGTCTACTACTTCCCCTCCCAATATCTATATTTTTTTATTCATATTTATTAGGTTATGTGTGGCTTTCGCATCCGTATCTGTTCTGGCTGTCTCTCGTACACATCTCACACACACTCAAACTCTAACCTCTCACACACACACACACACACACACATTCTACTCACACAGTTATAGCATAAGTTATATTTAATATATAATATTTATACTTTATATATAGATGTATAATAACCATATGCCTAATAATGATTTTAAAAGTGCTCGACCCCTTGGGGAGAAACTTTTGTCAATGAGGTGAAAAAAGAAGGTTTAAAACTCAAGGTTAAAAACTCGACATATTTTTTTCTTGCTGCGTTGCGCTGTCATCAGGTTGGTTCTGTGTTGCCAACTCCGCCGATGTTATATAGCGTGTGGGCTCATCGGTTTGCGGTTGTTTGTACGTGCGGGTTGGCCGCGCCCTGCCAGTGTTTTTTGTGGGCTTTCAGGTTTTTGTTTTGGTATGTGTTCTCTACTTACGATTTTCATTTTTTGCCATGCAGGTTGTTTAATATTTCGGTTTTGGTGTTTTAAATGTTGCGAAGTGTGGTTTGCATTGTTTTTACAATTTTCTGTTAAACTAGCGTTGCACTTTTGTGGATAAAATTGCTGTATGGTGATGATATTTTAGTGTTTCATTGGGTTTATTTGTTAGCCTTGTTTTTTTGCGCTTTAAGTTTCAAGTTATTCTTGCTCTGTTCTGTTGTGGTTGTTATTTGTTTTCGTTATTGATATTGGACTGTTGTGGTTTGCTTTTTATGGGTTTGAAGTGTGTTTTCAGTGATCCATTTGTTATGTTTCTTTTTCTTTTTCGTGATTGTTTCAGTGGCCTTGGTGTTCTTTGTTGTTGGTGGTGCACTTTTTGGTTTAAGTGGGGCACTGACTTCCTTTCTCGTGTGCTATTGCATAGATTTCCTTTCTTCACCTTCTTTGCTGTGGTGATTTTTCATTTTGTTGGAGGCGGCATTCGGTTTTTGTGGTTGGGCTTTCATGTGTACGTTTGTTTGATCGTGTTGTTGTTTAATATTTTTGGACTGTTTGTGCCTCTTTTGGAAATGATGAGGTGCGTGGATTTTGATGTTTGATTTCCCTAGGGTTGTTTGGAGTTTCCCGGCGTTTGGGGGAGTGTTAACCTATGATTGTTCTATTTTACTTTTTTTATTGCTTTGAGTTGTGTTGTTGTTCAGGGGTTGATTGTAGTGTTGTATTTGTATACTACGTGTTTGTTGTGCCTCCTGTATTTCCAACTGCTGCTTGGGTGAATCACTCTCTCATTGATTGACTGGTTTGTCTTGTTCTTGTTTATGCCTTGGGGTTCTGGTCTGTATTACTGATTGGTGGATGGTTATTTTTGGTGTGTACTTATAGAGGGTATCGGTTGGGTTGTCTGCTATGTTTATTTAGATGGTTGTTGAGATACTGGGTTTTGTCTTAGTAGTTCTTTCTTTTGTTTGACTTTCATGGTTGATTCTTTATAGTTGTGTTTTGGAAGATTTTAGCATAGTTCTTTCTTCTTGTTTGTCGTATTGGTTATTGGGTTGGTTGTTGTGCAGCTGAAGGCCATCGTCTCTGTAACTGTACGACTTGTTTTCCGAGTTTTTTTGGATGTTGGTCAGCTGTATAGGTCCGTCCAGTTCAAATGTTTCTGCCTCACAATCATATGTATCCACAGGGTTACGTCGAATGTTGAGTTTCTGTTGGTTGTTCCTGTATCCTGGTTTCTTTTCTGTTTCTGTGTCATAGTAATGTTTTCTTGGTGTGTGGAGGTATGATTTACCATTTCTGGTCCATGTTTTGTCTGTGTGGTTTAATGGCATATATTCAGGGTTTGGAGATGTAGTGCCTTCTAGCTTTGGATGGGTGTTTTAGTCTACTATGTCTTATGTGATATTGTACTGTATTATCTTTGTTTTATTGTGTTTTATGAACCATTGGTAACGGCGTATGTGTTCTTCCAGAGGTGTTTCGAGTTTGATTTTATGTCCTTTGTTTTTGTTTCCAGTATTTTCTTGCGTATTTTGCCTAATTAAGATTTCGATGGGTTTATTAGTCATTGCCATGTTGGTTTGTTTTGAAAGTAGGGGTTTGGTGTTCCATTTGTGTGTTTATGTTTGCTTCTTGTGTTGCTGTCGCTTTAGTATCCTGTCACTTAGGTCTATTGCGCTCTGCAAGTATTTTTCTTTAGTGCGGATACTGTCTTGTATTTTTTGTCTGCTTTTTTGTAGTTTTTCTGGTTGTTTTTGTAATAGGAGTGGAGAATATTACTTTGGTCCATTTTGTTGTAATTGCATAGTTTTTGTCTGCCTATCTCAAAATATTTTTTGTCATTGTGTACTTGTTGTATTTGGTTTTTTAATGTTGTTTGGATATCGTTGTTAGATTTTTTGAATTCATTTTGGGTTATCATTCTTTCATTTGGTCTTAAATGCGTTTAAATCGTCTATGACTGGTGGTGATCAGCACTTGATTTGAAATCGTAGGTGATTTTGTGACTATTTTTTTTGCTTTCGGGTTCAGGAAAAAAGAATGCGTTACCATTCATATTGCGTTCGAACTTTTCGTTTGTTCTTTTATCTTTTTAAGTGGATTTGTGGGTTAAGAGTATCTGATTATGTTGTTGGTTGTCTGCATTAAATTGGTTTTCCTCCATTTTATAATCTTTCGGGCCTTCTGTGTCAAACGTGTGGAGCAATCCATGATGTTTATAACCAAGAGCTAAATTGAATTTTTATAATAGTCGCATAGGACCCATTGGGAGCAACTTTTGTCAATGATGTTAAAATGGGTAGGTTTATTCTTATAGGTTTTTTAAAACTCGACATTGTTGTTTTCTCAGATTGCAGTTGCGTTTCATAAGGATGGTCTTGTTTGCCACTCGCCGATGTTATAATAGCGTGTGGGCTATCGTTTGAGGTTGTTTGAACGTGTCGGGTTGGCTGCTCAGTGTTTTTTGGGGCTTTAAGGTTTTGTTTTGGATGTGTTCTCTATCTAACGTTTTCACATTTATGCCTGCAGTTGTTTTTACTAATTTATGTTTTGGTGTTTATGTGGCTTAGGGTTTTTTTGTTGGTTTGCATTGTATGATCCATTTTTCTGTTAAACATAGGTTGCACCTTTTTGAATACATTGCTGTATTGTGTTGCATTTTTTTTTGATGTTCCTGGGATGTATTGTAGCTTGTTTTTGAGTCTTGAAGTTGTGTTTCCAGTTATATTTGCTATGTTCTGATTTGGTTTTTATTATTTTCTTTATTGAATGGTACTGTTTGTGTTTGATTCTGGTTTTGTAGGGTTTTCAGTGGATAAATATGTTTGTTCTTTTTCTTTTCGGTTCGTTTCAGTGGCACCCTGGTATTATCTATTGTTGTTGTGGAGAAATTTTTTGTTTAGTGGGCACTGCTCCTTTCTTCTTGCAAGTGCATGTTTTCCTTTCTTATCCCTTCTTTGCGGTGTGATTTCATTTTGTTGGATGCGTCTTCAGGTTTTTGATGGTGGGGCATACTTGTGTACGATTTAGTGGGTCATTTGTTTTGTTAAATATTTTGGGACAGTTTGTGCTTCGTTTTGGATGGAGTTGCTAGGATTTTGGGATTGATTTTGTGTAGGCGACTTAATAATCAGCAATTTCGAACAATAATGGAACCAAAGGAATATTCTCATCTCCTTGTACTTATTCATCCAGTTTATTACTTCATTTTCTTGCTGACAAAATTATACATTGTCTGTAGCAGCTCTAAATTGATTATAAGTATATGGCAGGGCATTGAACGAAGTGACAGGATTGGAAGAGAAAGCTTCTAAAGAAGCTTTCTTATACTCTCATAAGGCACATCTAAATCCATTCTTTCAATCAATCTACTGGCAGGGACTTATATATTCCCAGCGAAATCTGTAGTTGGCATTTTTAAGCTAGATTATGTCTGGGAAATTTTTTCAAGGGGGGGGGGACATATAAAATCTAAACTCCTGATTTCAACCTCGGGTTGAATCACTTTACGAAGTTATCAAATTGGTTCAAAATACCTCTTTATCAAAGTAATCAGTTATTTTTATTTTTTAAATAGTAGTCTTTTAACAATCCTTATGAGAGGTATTAATCTCTCCAAAGCCCTGAAGTTTGCCTGTTACCTAACAGGACTTAAACTGGGGTCAGAAATGGAATTCATTCTCCACACCTAGATTTTATGTTTTACTACTCAGAGTAATGAATCCTGCGGATCTGGATTTACAAACAGAATTCGCTATAATTCGTAGTATCCATGGGTCTTTTGTTGGTGCAGATTCATGTGATTTACTGTAGGTCTTTTCTTGCTGTCCATAATTCAGATTTATTCGCGGGATAACAAAGTCGGTATGTAAAGTGGACGATGGACTTGCTGCCATTATCTATACAACCCATGTACCATCGATAAACTAGTTGTTTGTTCTAGGCTTTTTCTTACTTAACCACATACGTTAGTTCACCATTGTTGCTTACTATAAGGGTGGGATATTCTTTGTTTATTATCGGGAGTCTAACTTACCTTATTTTTATTCCTTTCATGAAAACCCATACGATACAACTACTTTATGGAACACTCATATGTTACACCATATCACTTTCGGTAGTTTTAGTCACCACTTACCCATGCGCAATTTCTAGAGACTTTATTAACCTGGCATGCTTGTTTTGTGAGTGTTCAACTAATGCAGCTGTGGAATTACCTGGAGGCACTACAAACAAAGTGGATTACAATTAAAAATAATACAATTTCATCCCGGACTTATCATATCTTTTTATAAGATAGAAAAATAGGAAAAGAAAATTCATATGGTCTCCCCCCATTCGACGGGAAAATCAAAACAAATTCATAGGGATAGAATTCTTCAATATCCTAGCAACTTCATTTACAAAAGAGCACAAAAAAATGTCCATATTATTTAATCAATATAAACATGTAATACTATCGTTAATACTTGTTTGGCCCTACCTCATAAACCTGATTGACGCATCATCAAAATGAATTTCAACACTGCAATGAAGGGTTGAGAAAGGAAAAAAATCTTGGACAAATTGCACGAGATAGGAGGCAGTGCCCACTCTAAACTATAAATGTCTCCACAACTACATTGTATTCCAGGCCACTGTAACATCAGTAAAATGAAAAAAGTAAACATACATTTGGGATCACTGAAAACCACTTCAATACCTGGAGATGCCAATCCACAAATCGTCATTCTATAAGAAAATATACTAAAATCAAACAGAACTGTGCATAATATATCTGGAACTTAAAGAAGGGACCCAAATAGGGGCAAAAACCAAGCTACTATATATCCTGAAAAATCTTAAAAATGGTGCATCTCCTTTACAGCATGTTTCAATAAGGTGCTACCTATGTTTAACTGAAAAATGTGGTTATTTCTATGCAAACCACAATTAGCAAATTTAAACACCAAACAGAATTAGGTAAACTAATGCAGGATAAATGGATTTCGTTTGTTAGTGTAACACATCCCAAACAAAAAACCGGAAAGCACAAAAAACTAGTGCAGCCCAAACCGCACGTGCAAACAACCGAATATCGTGTAGCCCACACGATATATAAAATCGGGGTGGGCAAATCAGAAGGACCTTCCTGGTTGTCTGCGCTATCGCAGCGTGAAACAAAGTTGTAGAGTTTTTTCTGAGTTTTACCTTTCCTTTTTAATCTTCTTGGTCTTGGATTTTATATATATATTATATTATATATATATATAGAGAGAAGTGAGTTGTAGATGTGTGAGTGAGTGGAGAGTGAGAGAGGAAGAGGGACAGGAAGGAGAGAGGTGTGTGAGAGTAGACCCTGTGAGTGAGTGAGGGTTGAAGAGAGTGAGAGAGACAGACAGTCTGACAGACAAGAGAGATATTTATATTCGTATTTACAATGAAAGGAATTAGAGTGTTCTGTTGACTTGGGTTCACGTTTTTAAAGTGTATTGGAAAGCCATTTCTGTATCAAATTCACTAACTGGAAATGACACTTTTATTTCGTGCGCAGCCACTATTGATCGATCAAAGTCACCTACAGGAATGACTTTCGGGGGTATTCACTGATATGTCCAAACCTTATGTTCCACTAACCGAGTGACTATTGTTCGGGACCTTCAGAACCAGAACGTGGGAAAAGGTGCTCTCGGAGGGGGGGGGGGGTGGGGGGGGGGGGGGGGGGGAAGGGGGGGTGGGGGGGGGGGGGGGGGGAGGGAGGGGGGGGGTACGGGGGGGTAGCGGGGGGGGGGCCGGAGGGGAGGGGGGGTGAGGGGGGGGGTTGGGGGTAGGGGGGACGGGGGGGGGGGGGGGGGGATAGGGGGGGGGGGGGGGGGGATGGGGGTGGGGGGGGGGGCTGGGGGGGGGGGGGGGGGGGGGGGGGGGGGGGGGATGAGAGGGGGGGGGGGGGTGGGGGGGGGCGTTGGGTGGGGGGGGGGGGGGGGGGGGAGAGGGGGGGGGTAGGGGGGGGGGGGGGAGAGGGGGGGGGGGTGGGGGGGGAGGGGGGGGGGGGGGGGGGGGGGGGGGGGGGGGGGGGGAGGGGGGGTAGGGGAGGTTTGGGGGGGGGGGGGGGGGGGGGGGGGTGGGGGGGGTAGCGGGGGTGGGGGATTTCAGGCTAATGGGGGGGGGGGGAGGGGGGGGCGTGGGGGGGGGGGTGGGGGGGTGGGGGGGGGGGGGGGGGGGGGGGGGGGGGGGGGGGAGTGGAGATGGGGGGGGGGTTTTAGGGGGCTGGTTGGGGAGGGTTTTTAGTGGGGGGAGGGGGATTTTCCTGGGCTCACGTACCCATTTTGGGAAGATAGTAAATGGTCTTTCGTGTACCAGTTATCCGTGTTCCAGTGGCATGCTGTAAGGCTTCTGCAGCTCTACTCAATCTCCTGACCCCTTCGGTCATTTGGCTCTTGTTAAAATCCCGTTTTCTATTTTCTCATGAGCTATGCATAGACTATCGGTCACTCTTGAAATATACCTTTAAAATTGTTCCCTCATTTTTATTTGGGTTATTTTTTGTTCGGGGAGAATTGGGAATATTAACTATCAATACATAGTTTCTAGGAATGTTAATGATATGACTTGATTTTGGTCTTGTTTATTTAAACATGAAAATTTTAATAGTATCATTAAATTCTAGGTAAATCATTCCAAAATTACGACTCGAGGTCATGGCATATCTTTTTTAGAGTTCACTTTAACCTGTTGGATGATTATCTAAACATTGTCATCCGCTGTGTTTTGTTTGCCTATCCTTAAGCATTGTACACCGCATTTGTTTTGTTGCCGTGTTCGATAAAGCACTGCCACGCTTTGTTGTTGTTGGCCGTACTGCATATGCACCGCTGTGTTTGTGACAGTTATTTTTAAGCTTTGTAAAGACATTGGTTTGTTATGCCGGTATTAAAGCATTGACGATTCATTGATTCTGTTGCAGGTAATGCTAATTGTCAAGGCTTTGTTTTGTTGCCGGTATTGCTTTAGTCATCCTCTTTGTATTTGTGTCCGGTTACTAATGCATTGTCAAGGAAATTGTTTTTGTTGACCGTTCCTTAAAGCATTGTCAGTTTCATTGTTCTGTTGCCGTAATGCTTTTGTCAAGGCATTGTTTTGTAGCCCGTTAAAGCTTTGTCTAGGCGTATTGCTTTGTTGCCGTAAAACTTGGTACGGTTTTGTCTTCTTTCAGAAAGAATTGCCATGGCTTGGTGGTGCTGTCGTAATGCTCAGTGTGTGGCGGTATTTGTTTTGACAGTGATAATCGTTTTAAATATACACTGTCTTAAAGTTTTATCACTGACATAGGTCTTTTCAGAACAAGATAAGTCAGAAGAAATCTCTTTAGATGAGTTATGGAAACATTTCCCTTTAGTTTGGAAATTACTGCAATCTCTTGATCATTAACCATTTTTCTAGTTTCGTTGAAATGAATAAAATCTTTTGGGTTTTTTTTCTTTCAATTTTATTAAAATGTTTGTTGTGTCACTATTTACTTTCCCCCTCTCTGTATCTACCTGTTCCCTTCATCTTTTTCTCCATCTTTTTTGTCTGTTCCAATGTCACGTAAGTGGGAGGAGAAAAGACGTTAAACAGAAGAGCGGGGACTGACTGACGGTATGATGGGACAGATAGACAGACAGACACACGCACGCACACGCACGCGCCACACACGCACACACACACACACACACACACACACACCTCACTCAACACACACACAAACAAACACAACTCACGAACGGCGCGCGCGCGTCAAGCTCGCTCGGCACGCACGCCACAAATCGCACACGATACCGACATGCAAAATGAACTTCTACAGAACTTTGTATTATCCGCGAAAGTGTTATAAAATTTTGCTTTTAGCTCGGGATGGTTGGTTATTGCGTGGTCTATGTCAGCAGTGATTTAATTCGCCGTGCGTGAACAAAGAGTGAGGGGAGGGGGGATAAATGGGGGGGAGGGTTGGAATGGAATAATGGGATGGGGGGGGGCGGAGTAGTAGAGGGTAATGAAGTAGTGGTAGTATAGAGAGTATAGATAGAATATGTATTATGATATAAAATAAAGGGTATGGGGGGGAGGAGGTGGAGGGGGTGAGGTGGGGGGGAGGGGGTTGCACAGAAAATGAGAGGCGCCTGGCTGTCTCTAAGCACGAATGCCGTGCGCTTGTTCTTAATGTTGGTGATTGGTTCTAGCCTCTGGTGGTCGCGTGGTGTGTTGAAAACTATTTGAAGGCTTCTAGTATTAGCATCCCTTTCCCTAATTTCTAACACCTCCACAAGGACTAGTGCCTCCTTCCTCTTCCTTCGCTTCCAAATCGCATTGTGGTGCTAACTGGGTATATATTATGGAATATAATATATTCTAACCTTTATCATTCTTTATCATGGTGTTGTTGTATGATTCGATGTTTACATATTTTCTACTGTATACAATTGGGCTACGTGTTTCTTGATTTTCCGTTGGGGCTTTATCTGCAAAATGGTTATTGCTAAGTTTGTTATGTATCGCTGTTTTTCCATTTTCTTATTTGTTTGTTTATGGTATATCAATATAATTTGCCTACCTGAATGTTGAACTTATACTCAATTAAGGATAGCATCTTATTCTTTTATGGGGTGGTCTTTGCCTTTGATTTTTACTTTTTTTTGGAATAAGCATTTTGTGTCTTATTGGTGTATTCAATATTTTTTTTTTTTGATCTTTATTGTTTATATCGGTTTGGATTTGATGATTGTTTTCGTGGTTTGGCACGGGTTAGTCTGATTTGATTTGGTTTATGGAAATTTACTTACTTGGTTTTATGTTATTGCATTATTCATTTGCTTGTTTTATTTTTTGGATCTTGGTTAGCCACCTGAACTTTTGGAGTAGATCTGGATACTGCTGCTTGTTATTTTATTGTTTTTTGTTTTCTTTCTTTTCCTTCTTGAATATCTCGTAGATTGTTTATTATGTTAAGTGTTGGTTTGTCCTTATCGGCAGGGTTTATCTATAAGTTCTTCTTTTCCATGTTTATGGTAAGGCTATTGTTGCATATAGCCTAGACCCTGCCGACCCTCTTAAGGGCCAGATATGGGTGGGATGTTGCTCACCACGTTATATATTCTTTCCTTTAATGTCTCATAAATAAATAAGAACACCTTTTCACGAATTCTCTTTAAAACACATTTTAGGATTCGCACCTGGAACATTCGGTTATTTATAACTATTTTTCCGTACATTCGAGTTTGGATGAAAAAAAATCTCTTTCAGAATATCCTAAGAAAGTTCATGTCAGATGGGGTCATATTCTGGGCAAATGTTTTCATTGAGTCTGCAGTTTCGTTTAAGGAGTTTAGGTCTCACATCGTGAATGTGATTCTCTCTATTTGAATATGTTTAACCGTATGTGGTATCATGAAATGGAATGCTCAACAGAGTTGCTTATACTTTTTAATAGTTTAAGGAATGGGTGTTAATACGAGTGGGGCGGTCTGTATGCAACGGTTAAGACTGTTTTGGTCTTTACGGCCCACCCCGCATCAGGTATTGGTTATATAACTCTCTCTGGTTGTGGACGGTTTTGAAATAGTTTGTTTTCCGTCTGCGGAGTTCAATTCTTTCTTGCCATTGACATAGGACTGTGTTTTGGGTTTAAGATACACTGTTATGGGGGGAGGTCATTGAATGGCTGTTCAAATTTTCATTTGTGGCACTGTTGGGCAAGTGATCTAACCCCTCGTTGACTTCGAATGCTCACGCGGATCTGGCTGGGTACCATAGACAAAAAATTTGTTGTTTCAATTGTATCAGCGAGGTGTTCAAGTTACACGTAAACTTTCAGCAGCTGTGGGTTGATTGTGGATATTACTGCCTGCTATGGCCACTACAAAGCTTAACGGGAAGGTCTTGTTTTATACGATGGGAAATCTTTATGTTTGGATTTTACTGTCCATTTTATGGAAAGGACACAAAGGATGTCAGATCTCTGCCAGTGTAGATGGAGATGTCGGTGGGATTCCGAATGTGGTTCGGTACATCTCTGTGGGGGATTCTAATGCTCATAATCAGCAGAGGGCATACCCCCTCCTCTGTTTGTCCGTCAGTGAAATTACTTTTTGTTGGATGGGGTTACTTTGATACACAGTTCTGCATTATATGGGGTCTTGTACTCAAGGATCTTGTGGATCTTTCCGGTACGAGGCTCTAAAATACAAATGGATCTCTGGAATGAGAAAGTCCATGTAGGGTCATTCAGGAAACTTGGATACCGATAAATCACAAACTACTCCAAGGTCTACGTCACTCATCTGCTTGTGAAAATGGGGAAGAATAGGAATGAATACGAAACTTACCTAAGGGTGGATTGGTATTGGTGTGTTTGGTGGCCAAGTTTTCGTTTGGTACTTGGGGTCAAGTTAAATCAGGCAGTTGAAGGGTCTTGTGGTCTTGAGGTTCAGATGAGGATATTCTGAACAGGATTTCAAATGCTAGTGTTTTCATTCGATAATTTATTGAGAGGTAATTTGGTTCTACTGCCTCAGCCGTTCAGGCATTTAACTGGCATGGTGGGGGTGGTGTGCGGTTCGCTCACTTAAACACAAATTCGAAGACTTTGATTAATTATTGGTGGATAATGATCTAGTCTTTTCTGGTGGTCGGTCTGGCGTGCCCGTTCACTATATCACCTTAGTTTAGTCACTGTTTGGTGCGGATCAGAGCCCTGGTATAGTTGGTGGTGTGTTTTCTTAATCAGCGCACCACAAATCTGTGTGTGACAAAAACATCGCAGAATATCAGTGCTTTACTGACTTTTGCCAGTTTTTTATAGTGGTTGGTTTTGAATTCAGTTCTGTTTGTAATCTAAAATAAAACTCCCATTATTTTGGATTATTTCTCAGTGGATGTGGTGGTATTGTCCAGACGGATTTTCGGATCAGCAACTACAACTACAAAAAATACTGTCGATATGTGGGAAATTGGTAGTTTATTGATATGTTAGTTTTGGTAATTTGTTTTGGTACAACAGTTTCCTCGGCCCACTGTTTTTCGTATTTACTAAAAGTTGATGTCGACGATGTACGTGGGTTTTAGAGGCGCCTGCTGAGGAGTGCGCGAAGTATTCTACAGAGAGGACTCAAATACCTGACTGGTTTACTGATTAGTACATAATTGTGATTTTGTTACTGTAAAAGTGAATAATAAGAGTAAGATGCTCCCTTGAGGGTTCAATACAAATTACTCACTGCCACGTGGATGTCAGACAGCGTGGTACATTACGCCCTGGATACTGCCTTCATGCTAAGGATAGTTTTGAATATATAGAGAGGCAGATGACTACAAAACAAGCCTTGTAGATTCATTTCGGTTTTCAAGTTTTAACAGGTACGCCTTTTCGAGATAAAAAATAAAGATAGCGATTCAACATGCTGTTTATTGTTGAAGGCATCGTGGTTGGTGGTTTCAAAGACGGACTAAATGGTCAAACGGTCGAGTGGTTACTTCCGGAACCCGCTTGTTCACTGGCAAAATGGCCTTCGGTTTCCGATTCATCATCTGTGCGGGTGTTGACCATCCTTTTCCAAGATAGGAGGGTTTTTGGTGTGTTTTCCCACGGAGGCCACGATACAAAAGCTGTAATTTATGCTTGAAGGAACTGGGTCACGTAACACATAATAACTGGCATCAATGGGACTCGTGACGTGACGAGTAGAATTTATGACCTGCACTGTCTTGCACAAACTACACACACAACTCACTCACTCACACACGCGCGCGCGCGCGCGCGCGCATGCACCACAGGCAAGATTAACAAACACTCGCACGCTCGCAACTCAACGCAGCGCGCGCAAGAACCACTCACACACAAACACTACACTCACACACACACACAAACTCTCACAACACCACTCTCTTTTCCATATTCTATCCTCTCATCATCCAAGCTACTTTTACTCTATGTTACCCTTTCTTCTGAGGAAATCGATCCGTTTCCTCCGCTTAACCACCTCTTGCTCCTCCCTCCCTTTTCTCCATCCCAACCCCTTCATCAATCCCAATGCTCCCTCCCTATACCCTCCACCCTAATAAACCTCTACTATTCCCCACCCCCCCCCCCCCCCCCCCCCCCCCCCCCACCCCCCCCCCACCCCCCCCACCCCCCCCCCCCCGCCACACCCCCCCCCCTGTGTGTGTTGGAAGCAGTCGGAAGTTATGGTGTTGGCGGTGTCAAAATGGGGATCCTGGTCTTTTCAGTATAAAGGGTATTCTCCCCCAACTCCTTCTTTTCTCATCCATCTACCCTCTGAAATTCATGCTATCAGTTGTAACTCTTCTTGTTATGTCAGTGTCTTGAATTCTGCCACTGTTTGTTTGTTTTGGTCTTTAAGGTGGTTCGTTGATATCTCTCTCTCTCTCTCTCTCTATCTCTCTCTCTCTCTCTATCTCCTCTCTCTCTCTCTCTCTCTTCTTCTATCTTTCATTTGTGTCTGTGCTTTCTTTCCTCATTTGTTGTCAGTGCTTTCTTTCCTTATTTGTCTTTGTTCTTGGAATTGCGTTTGTCTCTTTCTGCTAATATGTAAATGAGTGCATTTTGACTAGCGTATGTGTTTTTGGTGAAAACTAACCATTCTCCCGTTTCGATTGGCCGTTGTGTGAGTGTGTGTGTGTAGTGTGTGTGTGTGTTGCTGTGTGTGTGTGTGGGTGTGTGATGTGTGCGCGCGTGCGTGCGTGCGTGCGTGCGTGCGTGTCCGTGTTGTGTTTATGTGGCTCGCGGTGTGTGTATGTGCTGTACTACGAAAATTGTTTAAAGACCTTTTTCCAGTTTTCCCCTCGACCTCAAAGAATTTGTCACTGTATAATTAGTTATATATTAAGAATCTGAAAGGGCTATATTCGGCTTGACAATATTATTTTTCTCTATATTTGTATTTATCACTTTTTAAAAAAGTGATCTGTTACAAATCGTTTAATTCATCAATGAATTTTTGGTAGTTTTACATAAGACCAATTTGCACTCATTCGGTGAGTATAAGTGACTACTCTTTGTCCTTCTTCTTAGTCTTTTAATGTTATTTCGTCCTGCCTGGATAGATTGAAACAATAACTTGGAAATGGATCTTCTTGTTATTTTTCTCTCTTTTGTTAGTTCCTTATTTTGGTTTTGTAGCGGTCCAATAATTCTGTTTTTTGCCAGATATGATACTTTTCCTTATGTGAAAGAAATCATAAACACATTTCATAGGTGAGAGGACGTTGGTGGGTACCTATAGATTTCGAAAGAAGTAAGGGAAGTTTAATAAATAATAGAGAGACAGAGAGAGAGAGAGAGTGAGAGGTGAGAGAGTGAGAGTTGAGAGAGAGGAGAGAGGTGAGGCATAGAAAGATACTGAAGGGAGAAAGATGTCAATAAATGTAACACAGCAAACCCACGCCTAGAGAACTGTAGAAAGTTTTCGCACAGATTGACGGGCAAACTTTATCATTATACCACATGCAAGTAACGAACGGTCGAAAAACGATTCTAGGTTAACACAAAGCGAGCTGAAAATACTGAAACGCAATACCCCCCTAAACAATCAAACAAAAGAAAAAAGACAAGGTCAGAGGGTGGACAGACCGAGTATGATAAATTTTTAAAGCCAAACTATACCCATTCCCTGGCCAAGTTTTACGACGTGGACTGATCATATAAGCTGTTTGTATTATGCGTAAGTCATTGTAAGCTTTCGTGCCCCTTTGCTGTTGCATGTGAGGCCAGTCCTTTTGAGGGACTACATCAATAGACAAGGTCGATGGCAGTTTTTACGAAGTTTTTTTTTGTTTTCACCCAGTGAGTTATGGCAGGATGGTTAGGGTGTGGAGGGCGATGAGAAAGGGTGTGGTACGGGTGTGTGGGGCGTGGGGACAATGATAGGGGAGTGAGGTATTGAATGATGAAGGGACTGGCACATCGATTAAAATGCTGGAACTGCGTCGTATCGTTCTGATGTGGGGATGGTGGGTGAGTAACGAAAGTGGAATGGTTGTGGGATGGGGAGAGTGGAAGAAACGGAAGTGGACAGACAGCGCGCGAGCGCACACACACCACAAACACACAACACACACACACACTCACACACACACACACACACAACACACCACATAAACACACACACATCACACACTCACACAACATCTCACACCACACACCACACACACACACACTCACTCTCACACATCAAACACAGCTCGCGCGCACACAACACCACCACTCAACACACACACACTCAACAAACTAAAAACACACTAACACACACAAAGGGTGTGCGCGCGCTCGCGAGCGACTCGCGCACATAAAGCACGAGCACCCACGATACATATTTTCTCTCGGTAGTATGGCACACTGGCCGAATGTGGCCTACACCATGAACTCTTTAATAGTCTCCACTATTCGTCATGAAAGGATCTCATCTACAGCCGACGGGAAAGGTCACTATCACGGCATTGCGGGTAACCTTGAAGCCATGACAGGCAGTTTTATTTGCTCAAAAATGATTTTGAATCGATCACAAACAAGCTCTTAGCTTTACTTCTGAAGTTTGTTCGATGGGTTCCTCAGAGGCTGAAGTGCCATCGATCAGACTCCAACGCTCCCGTGTTCCTTTGAGACATAGCTCACTCCAAGCACCGGGATATCATTCTGCACTTCTTCTTAGACTTCATGATGGCGTTTGACAAAGTTGGAAGCAGCGCAACAAGTCACGGTGGAAGAAAATTCTACTTCGGACACGAGTAATTAAGCATAAATTTAGCAATCTATACATTTGAATATGTCCCAGCTTACTGTACTACTCTAGGGCCGAAACTGGACAGTGTTTCTTTATTCCAGTTGGTGTTATGTCTGGGCTGCCTTCTAACATCCACCTCTCTTCTTCACATTTCCTGGTTGGCACCATGATAGGTGCCCTGTAGGTCATGCCAGCACAATCAGGTCTGGGAAATTATTACTACGGGACCTTCGCTTTGCAGAACACATCGCTAGCTTACATGGCAGTGGACATGAACTCGACAAATGCTTGGTTAAAAGATTGAAAGGGTTAATATCACAATAATTACTCAATAAAAAAATTACTCCGTCAATAAACAACAGTTAATGGGCATCACGAACACCCACATTCACAACTTGACACCAGTCAGGAAGCTAGGAATCTTTAATCAAGTTTAAGAAAAAAAGGTAACACCTCTCCTCCCTGAGATTACATTCATTAGCAATGAAGCATCCTCAAAGGCGAGAATACCTTTCAAGGCAGAAAGACAACTCGAACGTCAGAATTGAAAAAAACTTTGTACAGAAGGGGACAATGGTAATTGGTATGTAATCACAAGATCAGGTTTCTTGCATGCTTCGTTATTCATTGTTACTGTTGGTTAGTGTATGTAACTGGCCTCACAGCGAATCTAGAAAAGAAGTATCCAGCCATTGGAAAATGAGGTGTCATTTCAAGATGTTTTAAACATTAGATACACTGATCATACTCAACTATGAAATACAAATCCCAATTATTTAAGGAACAAGTCGGCCAATATATGAACATCTGCCGACTTCAGTGAAAAAATAATCGAAATCTACGTTGGTATGGCCATGAAAATAAGATATATTGCCATGATGGAACATTCAGACAGGAATAAACTGTTGTGAAAGTCGGCTGCCGGTTAGTGAGGAGAGAGAGAGAGAAGAGAGGAGAGAGAGAGAGAGAGAGAGAGAGAGAGAGGAGAGAGAGAGTGTGAGAGAGAGAGAGGGGGCGGGGCCAGGGGAGGGGACAGATAGAAATAGCATTGGTCTGACAATAATGCGGATTGGAAAGGGGCAACCATTAAATTTGCCGAGACCAAGGAATTAGCATATACAAACCGACTGCGGTGGAGGTAGAAACAGTTGTTTGTTTTTTTAGTGTGGGGCCCCGACAACCCTTAGAGAATTAAGGGGGGAGGAGGAGGGAGGAGGAGGAGGAGGAGGAAAAGACGAAAGAAGACGAAGCTAAAAGAAGAACAAGAAGAAGGGGTTACAATCACACAGACACAGACTGACAGACAGGAACAGACAGACAGACAGACACACACACAAACACACCACACACACACCTCACACACTCTCAAACACACACACACACTCACACACACTCAAACCAGAGAGAGAATCAGAGATGAGTGGGGAAAGAGAGTGAGAGGACATCACTCTCACACAGACTGTATGTGACTGTGCGTTGAATGCGTGCGTGCTTGTGTGTGTTTGTGTGTGTGTGTTGTGTGGGTGTGTGTGTGTGTGTGTGTGTGTAGTTGCGAGCGCGCGCGCGAGTTTTTCGTGTGCGTGCGTGAGTGCTAAGTGCGGTGCGTTGTGTGTGTGTGTGTGTGTTGTGTGTGTGTAGGGTGGGTGGGGTTGTGTGTGCGTGTGCGTGCATGTATGTGTGCAAGCGTGCGTGCTGGCGTGTGTGCGTGTGTAGTGTGGTGTGTGTGGTGTGTGTGTGTGGTGTTGTGTGTGGGTGTGTGTGAGAGATGAGTGGAGAGAGGGGGGAGAGTGAGGGGGTGGGAGGGGAGGGAGGGTCGGGAAGGAGTGTGAGTTAGTAGAGGGTAAAAAAAAATTTACCGGTTTCTCGTTGGGAGGGGGTCGTTGATGTGAGTGAGAGTGGGTGAGTTGTGAGTGAGGGTTTGGAGAGGAGTGTGGGTGGAGTGGATTGAAGAGGGAGGGTGTGAAAGAGTGAGGGTGAGAGAGAGTGGAGAGAGAGAGAGAGAGAGAGAGAGAGAGAGAGAGGGGAGGAGAGATGATGTGAGAGGGAGAGGGAGTGTGAGAGATTGAGAGATCGAGGAGTGAGAGAGGAGGTGAGAGAGGAAGAGATGTGAGAGATGAGTGTGGAGAGTGAGGGGGGGGGGGGGGTTAGAGGAGTGGCTGACAGAATAGGTCGGCTGTTGCATTGAGCTGGACCAGGCAGGGTGAGATGCAACCGTTGTGCTTGTTGTGCACGGAGGGGGAAATGGGTGTCTCAAGTCAACCTCCGCTGGGGGTCAGCATGTCGGCATTCATGTATCATGAATGAACCTTTTCATGTGCCCTGTTGCTTCGCCCCTAGAGAAAAAAAAAAAAAAAAAAAAAAAAAATCCTGCTAGGGAATTGTTTCATCCAGTCAATTTGTGGTTTTCTTGTTTTCGAAGTTCCCGTGGGGGGGGCGGGGGGGGAGGGGGGGGGGGGGTCATTGCATTAATCGGTTTGGGAAAGCTGTCGATTATAGTCTTCTTTCTGACTCTCTGCTTGAACCGCAATATGGATCTTCTTCCTTCTTTTCTATCTCTCTCTCTCTCTCTATCTCTCTCTATAATCTATCTCTCTCTCTCTCTCTCTCTCTCTCTCGCTCTTCTCTCTCTCTCTCTCCTCTTCTCAACGTTTTCCAGGTATGTTTATGTATGGCCCATTGGGGGATTTAGACATGCGCTCGTGTTGGTAACTCGGCCCTTATAATTGCTGTCTCGGCTATTACTTTAAATGAATTATTGTTCTTTACCATTACCCTTTTTTGTTGCAGAAAATTTTTTTTTTCTTTTTGATGATTATTCCTGGAGCGGAATGGGGGGGGAGGGGGGGGGGGGGGGGGGTGGGTGTAGGGGTATAAGAGTTGTACGTAATTGGAATCATTTCCTTTCTTATTACTTTTCTTTTTTCAAACTCTTACTAGATATAGTGATTTTTTTTTCCTCATTCTTTCTTTTTTCTTTGCTTTCTTTATCTTTTTTTTCGGTTTTATATAAGTATTCTATAACACAAGATCAAACATACTAAAGCATACTTATATACTGATGTTCGGCATTCATTGATCACATTTGTTTATCTGTGGCTAAAACACACACGCTGACACAGTTGCATTCTTTGTACATTTACGTTCGTACATGCTTAGCACACACAAAGGCTAGGCTAAAGAAAATCTCATCTTGATCAAAGCAGTTCCAATTTTATTCCTGCTGTAAAATCAACTGAATCGAACAGGAAGTTAGGATGGGAGATAGGGAATTTTTTCGATGAATTCGTTCAGGGTTGCTGAGTTGTGTTGTTGTAATTATCTTTTGAAGTAAATTTTTTATAGACTCACATGCTGTTTTGATATTTAATATATTTATTTGTTGAAAATCAGAAGGTTAACGCGCTTTGGGTATCTGCCTGTTATGTATTTTTATCTTCTATCAGTTATACAATACTGTATTAATGATATATGATTATTTAGAATATCTTAAAGTAGGTGTAATGTTTTTTGGCGATGGTTTAATTCTTACAAATAATTTCATTTATAAAAAATAAACTTGTAGCATTAATTAGGCTACTGCTGCGGAATCTAAATAAATGTTAAGAACCGTTTTGCAAGGCTCCGCGCCGAAAATCGTAGACATAAACGAATCACAAGACAAAACAAGCGCGTTTCGACCTCTTAGGTCTTCTTCTGGCTAGTTTCCAAACACACCAGGTTCATATAACGATCAATGATACGAGCAATCACGTATCACCGTTCCAATCGGCGCAAAGACGGGCGTGTGGAATGATTTAATCGCACCTTCTTGCGCCCCGATTGTTGTTGGGCTGTAGAAGCTGCACAATTATCATGTGTTCATTGATCTGTCACTAAATTGGAACATGACAAATGGGATCAGGAGCATTCAGAGAACTCGTGTACATTCGTGACTTTTTTGTGAGGCCTCCTGCCTTTCCAACATGAGTACAACGTAACTGTAATAGTTTGTGTATGAAAAGTGATTGGTTTATTACAGAAAAAATGTTCAAAAAGTAGATTGCTCATTTGGAGTATCAACAGTAACAATCCTTTGGGTTTATTACATTTCATTACAACTGGCTCCTCTCTAAAAGTTATGCTTATGTACAAAATTAGCAACTTCCCTCATTATGACAGCATGTTTCGTTTGCATTAGTGTCTTCATGTGGTACAGGGATAGCTATAACTTCTATAGTGTTTATGAATATTATTTTTTTCTCGTTATTTTTTTTGTAAACCTGGACATTTTAGATGAATATGTATTTCGGTTTCTTTTGCACTACAAAATGGGCAGGTGGTCATTGCTGTAGTATCGGTATACTTTTTATTTGGTTCGTGTACATTTACACTCTATCTGACTATGGCTATTGCCATGCGAATTTTGTAATTGTGATTACATATTAGTTTTTCGCAGGTTGATGCTGTGATGTTATATGTTCGGAAGACCGGTATTTTTTATCGTTCTCTACCTTCTAAATGTACTGTGCCTGTCCTGTTTGGAATCAGTCTACAATTCTAGGTCTTGAACACTGACAAGATTAAGCCATTTTCATCCTCCACTACTCCTTTTATACCACACTTCTGTTAATCTTTATGAGTCGAAACTTGGTTTTTTGTTAAAGACTGTTGGTGGGGATTTTCTAACCTTTTTTCATTCTTTTTCGTATGCTTGTTTCGGTATGCGATTGAAGTCATTTAAAAAAAAGTCTTGAACCTGTTTTCTCGGCCCGTACAGTGATATCATTATATAGCTTGTGTCTGCCTAGTCACCATAAACAAGAGTTTTTGGCATCTTGTTTGCCAGTTTCCAATAACTTTTACAAGCTGTGTTGTTTGTGTTCTATTTCTTTTATACAACGTGGTGAGGCCTATATTTATGATGATTAATTATCAATGCACTTTTAACCTGTGCTTGCAAATAATTGGAGAAAATTGAGCTACTCTCTCAGAGTGAGGTGAGAGAGTGAGTGAGAGAGAGAGGGAGAGTGAGTGAGAGAGAGAGAGGGAGTGAGTGAGTGTGAGTGAGTGAGTGAGAGTGGAGAAGATGTGTATGGGTGGTGCGTGTGTGTGTGTTGTGTGTGTGTCGTGTGTGTGTGTGAGTGTGTGTGTTGTGGATGTGTGTTGTGTGTGTGGTGTTGTTGAATGCAATGTGTGCTATATGTGTATCGCTTTCTACTCTGTATGTCTGTCTCTGTTTCTCTCTCTATCTGTACCTCTTATTTCTTCTCTGTCTCTCTGTCTATCCTCTTTCTCTACCTCTCTCTTTTATCTCTTTCTTTACTATATCTCTCCTCGCTCATTAACTGTATGATTGTTACTAGTTGGGTTTATCCGCTGATGCTCTTAATCTCATTTCCTAATTTTTTTTTTTTTTGTCTTATACTGTTGTCGACAAGTAGTCTTCAAAATTCCGTTACTTCCTCTCTGATGCAAGTCAATTATGGCGTTCCCATGGTCAGTCATGGGGCCTATATTATTCTCAGTTGTTATATTGTTCGTCCTTTACTTATTTATTCTCACTGGGGACTTTTTGTGTTGTCAATACTCTCCATTATTATGACAAGATGCAGAATCTGTTGGTTCAGTTTACAGAAATGATATCAATACTGTGCAAAGTGGACTTATCGGATTTTTTGCCCTCCATCCTCATAATCTATATTTTTTGTTGACTTCTTCTGACAAAAAGTCAAAATATTGAAAGCTGATTTGTTTAAAATTCGTTTTAGTTCAGATTAAAGTCTTAGATGTAGTTTTATCTCACATTTATTAGGCCTTAAGTTGATTTTAATCTTTCATGGTCTTTTTACATTTCTGATTTGTGTAATTGGTTATCTTATAAATTATTCTTGTTGAACCGAATCAAGAATTTCCTTGATCAACATACTTGAAGTTTTTTTTTCTATGCTTTTGTACTAATCCGACATTAAATACGCCTCCTACATGTGGGATTTAGCCAGCTTTATTTTGATTAATATCATCTAGAATGGCATGTGTAGACGCGCTATTAAGCCGATTTATATTGTAAACCTTCACCTTCAAGTTGTGATTATAAAGATCTGAACATTCTACCATTCGATCAATAAAGCATGCTTTAAAAAAGCTGTCTTATGTTTAAAAGTATTTTTAATCTTGCGCACAACTTTCATCCATGCAAATTCCCATTAATCCTAATTTCGAGCAAAATTATCCTGTATACCCACTCGACCACGATCTATTCTTTCAAGTCTTCCTTTATTTTCTCTGGTAGTAAATTATGGATTGTAAAACCTACATTTTAAAGCATGGAAAATTAAGTTTAGCATCGTTTTAAAAAAAGCGTATTCAAATTACTAATTGTCAGTTGTGAATTATGTTTCACTTAACTGTATATTCATTCTCAAGTTTGACGTTCTGTTGACAAATGCAAGTCGTAGCAGCTCCATTTGGGCCTCACGTGGAACGGGATGGGCTATTATCATTATGGACAGGTTTGGACTTATGAAATGTTTATGCATATGCCTATGTGATGGTTTTGGATGTCCAGTTTTGTGGTGTGTGGGTGTGTGTGTGTGTGTGTGTGTGTGTGTGTGTGTGT
>CM031614.1:24340243-24360243 GCA_018398815.1 Conus ventricosus | reverse complement strand
GAGCTTCATGGAAAAATAAATACCCAAATACTTATATGTGTTTACAAATGATTATTTTTGTTGTACCATAAACCCATCTCTCACATGCAGCCAAATAGTCACCTTTACGGAAAACTAAAACATTTGTTTTGTCCCTATTTACCTTCAGCTCAAGTCTTTGCCCAGCAGAGTGTAAACTATTCAGTTGAGTTTGTAAAACCTTTAACAGTTTCAGATAACAACACAATATCGTCAGCAAACAGCAAAATGAATAACTGAATCAAATCAAAAGTAACACCATGCCTACCCTTTTCAATAATTTCGAGAGCTAATTCATTCATAAACAAACGAAACCAAAACAGGACTACAAACATCCCTTGTTTATACCCCTTGCGTACACATAATAAAATCATGAACCTAGCCCCACTCTTTATTTTGACCTTCACGTTTTCATACATACTTCTCACACAACTATAAAGCTTACCCTGATGCCATTTTTTGTTAGAATTGGCCATAACAGTTTCTTGAAATCGAATCAAATGCTTTCTCGAAATTAACAAAAGCAACATATAGTTTTCTGTTATTAGCAAACTGTTTCTGAACCGCCGCCAGCCAGAGTAAAACATATGGTCTATTGTGCTATAATCCTTTTTGAAGCCAGCTTGAAATTCTCCTATAATATTGTTTAGCTCTATCCACTCTGCTAATCTTTTATTAATTACCGAACCGTACAGTTTACTGGCTATAATTAATATTTATTACTAATGAGATGCCCCTATAATTGCTTGGATCATTTACATCTCCCTTTTGTACAAAGGAAGAATGATCGACTCAGTCCAACTTTCAGGACAGAGCCCCTTATTAAACAAAACATTAAATAATTTTACGAGAAAATGCATAGCATTGTCCCTAATGTTAAAAAAAAAAACCCCTCACCTATAAGTCCATCAGGTCCTGCAGCTTTACCAGTTTTTAACTTTTTTATTATTGCAGATAATACCTCGTGTTCTGTGATGGACGATCTAAATAATTGGTTATACTCGTCATCTTCTGATAACTGACCGGCATAAACAACAGAATTAACGGCGATATCTTTTTCCAAAATATTCTTAAAGTGATCATGCCATTTCATGTATTATGATATTATTCTGATTCTGCGGGCTTGAGGCTCTTTCTACGCACTGGACGGAGCAAGTCGTGGCTACACATTGCCTCTAGTTTCACGCCAGTTTCACCTGACAGTGTCTACCCCCCAAAAACTGTAAATTGGCCAGTGTAAGCTTCAGATGCCATGCCAACTGAACCCCTTGTCTTCAGAGCAAGACGTGGCAGCTTTGTCGCCACTTTCGTCTCCTTCATGTTTGATCGGGCTAGGAGGAAGACAGAACAACGGTAGCCGACATTGACGCCGAGGAGCCGTACGGACGGTGTTGTGGTAGGACTGACCCTCACGATGATTTTCTTCAACCTCCTGATGCAATGTGGTGACGTAGAACCGAACCCAGGACCTCCGAGCAGATCTCCGGCAAGCAGACCACGTCTCACGAGTGCAGTGGATCCAGCAGAGCGAGTCTGGACGCAGGGTGTTTCTACTGACCATGGGGGACAGACGGCAAGGTGTGAGTGGACAGCAACCAACAATGACCGATTTGATGACGATGTTGACTTCTTTGAGAGACAGTTTCAATGAAATGAAACAAGACATGCGGGTAATTAAGGACACGTTCTCTGCCTTGAAAGAAGAAGTTGAGACTCTTAAAGAAGAATTCAGTGACCTCAGGCAAGTAAACAATGAACTGACCGAATCCAAAAAAGAGTTGAAAGAAAGGGTAGACTGTTTTGAAATGAAAACTGACGATTTGGAAGGTCGGTCCAAACGTAATAACATCATTGTTCATGGCATCGTAAGACACAGAAATGAGACAGCAGAAAACTGTGAGGGTTTGTTGAGGATATGAATCCGGACACATTAGAACTTACAGATGATTTTTCTTTCGACAGGGTCCATCGTATAAATTCAAAGGAGAATTCACCTATTATAGCCAGATGTACTTTTTACAAAGACAAGGTAAGTTACTGAAGGAAAAACGGAAATTAAAAGGAACGAACATATTGCTTGGCGAAGGACTTTTCACAACGGGTTAGGGAAATTAGAAGGAAACTTTCCCCTCATCTGAAGGAAGCTTGGAAGCAACAGAAAAGAGCACAATGATTTACAAACCATCTGCTCATTGATGGCAAGAGGTTTATTCTGGGTGATAATGACAACATAGTTGAATCGCCATAGGGACACGGCCGGCCTCACATTAGTTCTGGAGACAGTGTAGTGTGCCACCCCAACAAGCTAGGTGAAAATTCGAGGGCAGAAAGTGTAAGGGTAACACCGGCTGTGGGGACGGAGTTGGCTGAACGCGGTTCAGCACGTGAAAAGTGCAGTCGGGAAAGCTGACACTGTGTGTTCGCCTACCCGTATGTCGGGCAGTTCGTCACCTGTCTGCGCTGCTGTTGTCAGTGCAAGTGCACCCTTGAATAACGTGTTTGTATGTAAACATTGTAGTAAAAACATGTGTTTGTGCAGTGGGGTCCCAAGTGCACGCAGTCAAGACGATGGATTTTCGAACATGTCTATCAATCGCAGAAAATATTCATTCTTGCATTGGAACGTTAGCGGTTTATTTTCTAAGATTTCTGACCATCACTTTATTAACTATGTGTCGTCTTTTGATTTTGTTTGCTTAGTGGAAACTTTCCTTGAAGAATTTCAGTCTACAGTTTTTCCTGAACACACTGTCTTCATTAAACCTGCTCTTAAATTTACAGAGCGTGGAAGAAGATCAGGTGGTGTAATATGTTTGATTAGGAATAAACTTCTGACATATGTGAAGAAATTCGATTCAAATTTTGATAATGTTTTGATGTTTATCATCGATACAAAGTTGTTCCATTTGCCAAACAATGTTTTGTATGTGTGTTGCTATGTTCCTCCAGAAGGATCACCATACTATGCTTTTTCTAATATTGATAATGGAATTAGTCAGATTGAAGAAAGTTTGATTGAAGCGCTTAGTTTACATGATGATATGTCAGTTTTGATGTGTGGTGATTTCAATGGAAGAACAGCTGATGTTTCTGTGGATATTACTGATCAATTTGCATAGTTTTCATGGTTTGATAAATTTCATCAAGTCAAAATCAAACGATGCTCAAAAGATAAGGGTATAAATTTGTATGGTAAGTGTTTGTTGAATATGTGTGTAGCTTTGGGGTTATTCCTATTCAACGGTATATGTAATGGGGATAAGGAGGGGTTATGTACATATATTTGTGACTCTGGCAGCAGTGTGAACGATTATTTTGTTGCATCATGCGATCTTTTTGACATTGTGAATACTTCCTGTGCATTTTGTGTGAGTGAACGGATCGAATCTGATCACATTCCGTTAGAATTCAGAATGAATGTAAAAGGCATATCTGAACATGGATATCCTAATAAGAGAGAATATGTGGGAAAATTTGTGTGGACAAATGAGCATGCAGCTGATTTTTGTATTGCAGTTAATTCAGATGATGTCCATGAGCGATTGTTGAATGCGTCAGACATGTTACATGTGAATGCGAATGTGGCACTTGAATTATTTAACGATGCTGTAAAGCGTGCTGCAGATTCTATGACACAGAAAATTTCCGTCGGTTCTAGAAGATAACAGAATAATTGGTTTGATTCAGAATGTAAAACTACAAGACAAAATGTAAGAAAGTTATTGAGAACATGTAACAGAACATTAGATATTAGTGACCGTCATGTATATTGCGTCCGCAGAAGAGAATACAAGAATTTATTAGATAGAAAAAAAAAGAGTCATATAACGATTGATTGTTTCAAAAAGTTCTTAATTCTATTATGAAACAGCAGGAATTTTGGAAAAATGTTAAATTTGTACTAAAAAGAGTACGCAGAGAGAGAGAGAGAGAGAGAGAGAGAGAGAGAGAGAGAGAGAGAGAGAGAGAGAGAGAGAGAGAGGAGAGAGAGAGAGAGAGAGAGGAGAGAGAGAGAGAGAGAGAGAGGAGAAGCATATTACACATCTCTGTTCTTCTCTGTCCGTCTGTCTGTCCGTCCGACTGTGTCTGATTCTCTCTCTCTTCTCTCTCTCTCTCTCTCTCTCTCTCTCTCTCTCTCTCTCTCTTCTCTCTCTCTCTGTGTGTGTGTGTGTGTGTGTGTGTGTGTGTGTGTGTGTGTGTGTGTGTGTGTGTGACGCATGCACACACACACACACACACACACACACACACACACACACACACACACACACACACACACACACACACACACACACATCCGCCCAGACAGACATACAGATAGAGACAGAGGTACAGAATGAGACGGACAGAGACGCATAGACAGACCAACAGAGAGAGAGAGAGAGAGAGAGGAGAGAGGAGAGAGAGAGAGAGAGAGAGAGAGAGAGACTCTTTACCAAAAGATATACGATGTATGTTCAATATTCGGTATCAAAGGATGTTTTACCACTCAACAATATACTGTCGGAAGTGCTAAATACCATTTGTGTTTTTCTTGTGAAATGGATGTTTAGTATCTTATTTCGATACTGTCATGAGAAATCCCACATTATCTTTGTTCGATATTGCCATGAGAATCCTTTATTATCTTATTTTGATATTGTCATGAGAAGTCCTATATTGATTTAATGATTATATACAATGTTGAATAATTATGTTCGATATCATAGTTCGTTTTCTTACCTTAGAGCAATGTGGTTAATGCCAGTGTTCAATATTCTCAGTAAGGTCGTGCCTTGAATTAAAGTTGGTTTAAGTTTTAGTTAAGTATTAGCAATAGTAGTTGAATCCTTTTTTTACATGGATGATGGCTCTGTTCGATGTTACCATTATTGATCAAACCTTGATTTGTATCTGACCATGACCGTATCCAGCATTACCGATTACCTGTCGTACCTTAGACTGAATGCTGTTAATGTTTACATTCAAATTACCATTAGTGGTCTTATTTTGAGTTGGATGTGGTTAATGTCATTGTTCGGTATTTCCAGTATCGCTTATATCTTGAATGGTATCAAAGTTTGTGTTTGGTATATTACCATCCGTGGTTTACCTTGAACTGAAAGTGACTATTGTCTATGTTTAATATTACCACAAAATGTTCATTACCTTGCACTGTGTGTGCTTAATGTCTGCTTTTTGAAAATAATCACCAGCGTTTCTTTGATTTGAATATGGTTAATTTCTCTGTTCTATATTGCCATTCTTGGCCTACTCTTGAATATGACCATTGTTTCCGCTCAGTATCATCATTAATGACCCTGTCTTGAATTGAATATGGCCTTATCTGTGTTCGATATTACCATTAGTAGCCGAACATTTAACTGAATGTAGTTAATGTCTGTGTTCGATATTCCTGTGATGTTCGTAACTTGGATTGAATATGGTGGATGTCTATGTTCAGAGTCACCATTAACAGTCCTACCTCGAGTTGAATGTTGCCACTATCTGTGTTCAATATTGTCATAGCAGGTCGTACCCTGAATATAATGCAACAGCTCTCTTCTGCGCTAACGAAGTATTCGTACTTGGCATGTATACGGAAAGTGTCTCTGGACAATATCACCTTAGTGGCCTTTCTTGAATTCAATCTGAACATTGTCTGTGTTCGACATTAGCATTGGTGGTCGCACTTTAAATTGAATGTTGTCAGTGTCTGTGCTCGATAATACCAGTCGTGGTCGTAACGTGGATTGTTTATGGTAAATTTCCCTGTTCAGACATCACCATCGAATTAAACATTGAGCGTAGTCAGTCCCTGTGTTCGATTTTATCCTTTGTGGGAAGCGGGGGAGAGTAGAGGGGGGTAAGGTAATGTGGCTTATAGCCCAGCTTACCTTACTCCATTCCACTCTCCCCACTCCCCACAAAAGGTAATATCGAACACAGGGATGACTACATTCAAGAGAGGGGGAGGGGGGGGGGGGGGGGGGGAGAGGAGCACAGAAGCATGCTTGCATGATGTCGAGATATTTAAAGCCTGTGAACACTCTTAAACTTAGGAGCAGAAATACAGGGTTGATCTCGAAACCAGACACATTTTCATAACATGTAAAACAGATACAAATTACAAATAATCAAAGAGCACCTGCGGAATTGATCACCGAACGCTCTAGTCTTGGCAATCTCTTTATCTTCTCTTCCACTTCCTACTGCAACTACGGTGACTACCGTGGTGTGTAGGGGACAAGGGGTGGGAAGGAAGGGGAGTTATGGGGGGTGGGGGTGAGGGGGGGGGGGGGGGGGGCGGACCAGAGGGAATTGTGCCAAACGAGAAACGCCATGTTGCGCGATTTCCCATGTTTGTGCGCGAATGCAACAGTGGGTAAAGCATTCTCCATCCATCTTTCCGTTCACCCTCCACTTACTTCCTCGACTTTCCCCCCTTCTCCCGCTCAGTCTCCCATCCCACCTCCCTCACCCGCCTTCTCCCCTCCCCTTTTTCCTTGTCCCCCTTCCCCACTCCTCCCTCTCGAAGCTTATCTCCCCTGTGTGTCCCAAACAAGGAATACTTTCCTGAATACGATCAATGAATGTCAACTGACATGCACCCACTGGCATGTTTGAGAACCAGTAACGCACGTTTAAGTATCAATTTGAGGAGAAAAAATGCCCATTTAAATGTTATTTTGAGGACCTTTTTTTTTGCTGTCATAACTTCTGTGCTACCTCAGTGGCAGTGCACCCACGCCACTCATTCCGACACCCCGTCCACAGCCACAGCCCGGTCGGTCCCGCCGCAGACCCCCGGCAATCCACAGGGAGCAGTCAATGTCAAGTCGTCAAGAGACAACCCACCGGAGGAAACACTGCACTACTGCCGAGTCACTTCGGTGGTGTTCAGTGGCGCCTGTTCTGATCCAACATACGCAGGACACCACCTGCTAAGCCCCCTACTGACGACAATAATTGTTTAGTCGCGGAGGGCGCCACCACGTCCGTCCTAAGACAGCCCCATGGACGAGCTGACACCGGTGACCCCGACGGAACCAAATCCAGGCCACAGACGTGGAGAGGACATCAAAACTGAGGTCACCATGAGAGCAGGGCATGAAAGGCCATAGAATTTGAGATTTTTTTCTTTATGCTGATCGATAAGAATAATGATAATAAAGATGATGCTGCAGCTTTCCATTTCGGTCTGAGACTGCATGACAGGGCTGTACTCTACGCTTCCTTTCATAATATATCCCGGCGTCAACCAGGCCCGAGAGATACAGACACCTGCAGTGTTGGTCAGGAAATTTGAGCAACACTCTCAGAGACTTATCCATTAAGTGGATGAAACTCGACTGTGTGGTCCAGTCTTCCCAACTGAGCCCATTGGGTAGGAGCCGGTCGTGGCACATGACTGATGTAAATCGAACCCGCGACCTCCTAGCCGGGAGTCCGCGACGCTAACCACTTCGCAGCGGGGCTGATCTACTTTGAGGACTTGTATCACACATTTAAATGTTAATCTGAGGACAAACATTGCCCATATATGTTAATCTTTAATCTGATTGACAACAGTTGCTCGGTTTTATTTTCGTTTTATTTCTTTACTTTATTATCTATTCGTTTCTTTGTTTCCCTTTTTTTTTTTACTTACCAGCAATTATTGATAATAGTAGCAGTAGGAGTAGTAATAGTAGTGGTAGTAGTCTTATGTTATCACATTGTCATATTTGTGTTTTTTCTTATCACAGTGTTATCATGAGAATGGCTCATACTTCTCAGTTTATATGGTGTGTGGTGTGTGTGTGGTGTGTGTGTGTGTGTGTGTGTGTGTATGTGTGTGTGTGTGTGTGCGCGCGCGCGCGCGCGAACGTGTGTGCGTGCGTGCGTTTACAAGTGTCTGTGCGCGCGTAAGCGCGCTCGTAATGTCCGACACTTCAAATGCTGCCAAAGAAAGGCAAATAAAATGAATTAGCCTCAATTGAAAGAAGCAATCAGCATCCTTGGCTAACTGCCCGTGATGCGCATGCTCACAAGGAGGCGTGTCAGTGATTGGCTGGTGACGACAAGGGAGACAATTGCGGTGAGGACGCGACAAGCAATGGCCAGGGAGAACGTGAAATGAATCAGGTCAGAGACCTCGTCTGCGCTGATTGCTTCCCTTTGACGGTTTTTTCCCCCATCTCTTTCTCTCTCTCTCTCTCTTCTCTCTCCTCTCTCCCCACTCTGTGTGTGTGTCACGAGTTTGTCACGAGGCCTATGACGATTGGCCTATCTTGGCTGGTGGAATTATTCATTTATTTATTGTCGTTGTTGTTGTCGTGTATCCGTCCCTTAATGTGGCTTGTGGTGCGTTTGCACCTTAATGTCGTTCAGCTCAGGTTAGGTTTACTTTCTCTCTCTCTCTCTTCTCTCTCTCTCTAATTCCACTGCCCGTGCAATTCATCCTGCAGGTTCACGGGTGGCTGGTACCTTTCGCTTGAACTGGCTGTCTCTATCGGCCTCTCGCCTGTCTTTTTACCTGCCGCACGTGCATCATTCCTCTTAGGCTTGAGGTATTCTCACTGTGACGTAGCGTGGCATGTTGGCTGCCATCGTTTAGGCAGGTTTTCTCTTCACTCGAGCGGAAGATGTCTCTGGGAGCGCCTGCTCCGGTTCTGGTTCTTCACCACTTCGTCGAAGGTACGGTCGGTACCTTCATTCCTACAGTCGGCCTGTAGGGGAGGGACATCACGTCATCTCTTTTCCGCATCTGCTCTGCTGTCCTCTCGACTGGACAGGGGGCAGAGAGTCGCTTGACCCGCCACTTTTGGGTCATCCACGGGTAGCTGGTAAGCATCAGTTTCGTGGTTTGTTTGTTTTTTTTTGTTGTTAGCCGGCTAATTCTTCTCTTTTGCGCAATTTCTTTTGGTTTTCAAAATTATAAAAGAAATATTGTTTGAGACCATTTTTTCTGGTTAATTCAATCTTTAACCTGGCCAGTCAAAATTATATCCAAAAGTCTTTCTCCTTTTTATGCATCTGGTGATGCGGTAGTGGGTGGGGGTGGGGAGAACCTGGTGATTCGGGGTTGGTACTTGCTTGGTCTCGCTCGTCCGCCCCTGTCACAATCACCGGTCTCTTATTCTTCGGCCACCGTCTGTTTGTGTGTGCAAGGGGAACGAGTTTTATGTTTGCGAGCGTGCGTACGCATGATTAGTCGTTTGGATGCGTGGTTGGAGAATTGTGTCATTTTGAAATGTTGCTATAAAATGTGGGGATAATTGTGCCATTGAATTATTATTTGCAAATGTGGTGGCAGTTATAAAGCTATGGTTGCTGTATTAGTTCAGTTCCTAAGAAAGGAAAATGTTGAACGTGAGTCAGGGAAGGATGAAGATATAAATTGTTTGTTAATGTAATCTCTTGCCTGCTTCGTGTGAGGAGACCTTTAGCGAACATTCCTCATTTGGTTTGTTTACTGTGTTATGCTCAGGTCTGTTGAGCTGATGTTACTAATGTATTCAGCAAACACCTCCCCTCGCCCACCATGCGAGTGGCTGTTAGGATTAAGCAGCAAGTTTCAGACCGTACTGACTGCGGGGTTCCAGTACCCTTTCTTCTTTCCTTCCAGTTCCCTCCGTGTCCTCTCCTCCCGGGGCTTCACCCGAAGCTTGCGCTATTGGTGCCACGCAGTGAGAGGAGCACGTGGACCTTGCTGGATGGTCCTAACCCTGTCCAGGACTTTCCGCAACAACGCCTCGTCCCACGGGAGGCGTTCTCCACTGTCCACGGACCTCCTACAGCGCATGCGACCGGTGTGGTTAGCTCTGTGTCGTGTCATTTGGGGTGTGTGTGTGTCAAGGGTGTCGGCCTTGAAAGACTCTATTCAGGAACAGGCCCGGTTTGGGGCACCTGAGTCGACCCGATACTCTCAGAGGACTTGGGAGAGACAGAAGTGTGGAGGGAGTGTGCGTGTGTCAAGGGTGTCGGCCTTGACTCTATTCAGGAACAGACCGGTTTGGGGCACCTGAGTCGACCCGATATCTCGGAGGACTTTGGAGGGACAGAGGTGTGGGGGAACCACATGAAGCACGAAAAGGAACGTGTGTGTTGAAATGATTAATTGTGACTGTGCATGTTGTGTGTGTGTTGGAATGCTTGTTTGTGACTATGTGTGTAGTGTGTGTGTTGAAATGCTTAATTGTGATTGTGCATGTTATGTGTGTTGGAATGCTTATTTGTGACTATGTGGGTGTCGGTATGAATAAATGGTGTATTGTATTGTAATCTTTCTTGTGTGGTCTCTTGCGAGGCGTGTGAGGTCAGTCACTCCCTTCACTCCCATCTAGACCGATCCTGTCAGGGCAGACCTCCAGGGGTCGTCGTGACAGTGTGTGTGTGTGTGTGTGTGTGTGTGTGTGTGTGTGTGTGTGTGTGTGTGTGTGTGTGTGTGTGTGTGTAACAACAATAACAATAATTTTATTCAGTTTTTGCAGGCCTTTTGGCCCATATGAACAACAGAATATTTCATCAAAATTGGTTAATATACTACTCAAAAGAATTTAAGGGCCACATTCATTTTTGATATGGTTTACATAACACAGCGTAGCATAAAACATGAAATGTTTATGGCCAATTTATTTACTCAAAGTGTGACAATTGCTTCACAGAAAACTGGTTTTGGCAATTGTTCAGTCGAATCTGTGTCAAAGGTGTTACACTGGTCCGCAAAAGAAGCTCAAAAACCACGAGAAAAAGGTCGCAATTTGAGTGCGCCTAGCTGGCGCAGCAGTGTTCGGCTGTCTGAAAACTGCATTGCACATGCAAGCCGAAACGTTAAGGAACACTTGTCAACCTGATTCGCTGACCAGTGGCTTTATTAAGGGCCGCTTCTGGGGGTGTGTTCAAACATGCCACCAACACGCAAACTTAGTGACGCTGAGAGAGGGATGGCTGTGGCCTGGCTACAAGAAGGCGTGGCGGTCCGAGAAGTTGGCAGACGACTTAGAGTAACACATTCTGTCATTCAAAGACTGAGAGACCGGTACAACAACTATGGGAGAGTTCAAGAAGCACGCAGACCTGGACGCCCCAGAGCGACCAAACAGACGACAGGATCGCTTCATCACCCTGGCGGCACTACGCAATAGAACCGCCACCGCCAACGTGCTCAGGGGGCAGCTGAGAGCAGCCAGCAACGTCCTCGTCAGCGACCAGACGGTTCGCAACCGCCTGCGTGAGGCCAACATGCGGTCAAGGCGTCGAGCATTGCGACCTCCACTGACCAGAGCTCACCGTGCTGCTCGTCTGGCTTGGGCTCAACGACACCTGGCCTGGACAAGGCAGCAGTGGTCCAGGTGTTCTTTTCTGATGAATCCCGCTACACCCTGTCCTTCAACGACGGCAGGATTCGCGCCTGAAGGCGTGTTGGAGAGCGCTTCATTGACGCCACTGTTGCGGAGCACGACCGCTATGGTGGTGGGACCCTGATGGTGTGGAGTGGCTTCAGTCTTCATCACAGAACACCCCTGCACAGTGTCCAAGGCTACCTGACCGGCGTAGCCTACAGGGACGACATTCTGGAGCCAATCGCTGTACCAGCTTTGCAGGCCATGGGACCAGGAGCCATACTACAGGACAATAACGCCAGGCCGCACAGAGCTCGGGTCGTACAGAACTTTCTCCAGCAGCAGCAAGTCACCAGGATGGACTGGCCTGCCCGCTCACCCGATCTGAACCCCATCGAACATCTTTGGGATGTTCTGGGCCGTCGTATACGCAACAACCACCCTCCTGCACACAATCTCGACGTCCTGTTCAGGAATCTGGAGCAGGAGTGGCAGGCGATCCCCCAGAACACCCTCCAGACTTTGGTCAGATCCATGAGACAGCGCTGCCTTGACTGCATCAACGCCAATGGCGGTCACACACGATATTGACTCTTGACATTCTGACAGTCGGTTGTTCTGAATTTGCAAAATGGGGGTGTGTCCATGTCAATGAAATTTTCGCGATAATTGATTTGCACTTCTTGATGAAATTGTGTCCAATCGATGACCAAATGATCGAATTAAATGTTTGTTGGTTGATTTCAGCCGTTGGACTTATGAGTTATTATTGGGGAGTGATGAACTGTGTGGCCCTTAAATTCTTTTGAGTAGTTAGATGAGAGGTGAACATTGCTATTTCTTAAGTGTAGCCATTTAGTAAGATATAACCCAATTTTGTAGATAAGGTTTCCGTTGGTGGTCGTACAAAGTAGTCGAAGTTTGACAATTGTCGGAAATCTATAATAATACAAAGGAATAAACTTTCTGCGAAGGGTGGAGTATTTCGGGCATACAAACACAAAATGAAAAATATCTTCAATATGCTGACCATCACATTGCAAACAGAAACGGATGGACGTTGGGTTCCCATAACGAGACACCCCGTTTAAAGGTAATTTGTTTGTTCGTAGCAAACAAACATGTCTACGAAGTTCACTTAATCTTATTTCATCTATGTAACTTGCACTGCATATGTTTGGATTGTAGTCTAAATATTCTGGCAGATTTGTGAGGGAATCGTGCCATTTCTGATTGTGAATATCATGTAATCGCATCTTAAATGTATTTAGGAATGACAAAATATCTCCACAATTCTGCATTGCCCAAACATACCCAAAACCATGAGTACATAACAGTTTTCGAATGTGTGTTGCCCAGTTCGTTCTGCCTGAAGTGTCATGAGCATGTAGCGTCATATAACATTGTTTTGGGTACCTATGGTGAGGCATGTCAATCAATTTGTGTGTGTGTGTGTGTGTGTTGTGTGTGTGTGTGTGTGTGTGTGTGTGTATGTGTGTGTGTGGTGTGTGTGTGTGTGTGTGTGTGTGTGTGTGTGTGTGTGTGTGTGTGTGTGTGTGCGTGTGTGTGAGGTAGACAGAGAGACTAAAAGACAGACAAATTGTGTGTGTGCGTGTGTGTGTGTGCGTGCGTGCGTGCGTGCGTGCGTGCGTGCGTGCGTGTGTGCGTGCGCGCGCGTGCGTGCGTGTGCGCGCGTGTGTGTCTGAGAGAGGGGAAGACAGACAGACAGACACACACACACACACACACACACACACACACACACACACACACACACACACACACACGCACGCACGCACGCACGCACGCACGCACGCACGCACGCACGCACGCACGCACGCACACAGAAAGAGAGACAGAAATAGAGATTTAAGCAACCTTTACAGGCACATTCACCAATCATCTTATCAAACTCCTTTGGACTTCTGGGAAGAAAACGGCATAGCCCCAAAAGGCAACAACATCAGGAGCAACGGAGAAGACTTCCAGCCGTATGTGGTCAAAACGAAACAAAATCCAACTTCATATCGCGTAGGTTTCCCAACTGACCACGTGTATCCGATCAGCTAAGTGGTCATGACTTCTGTCCCAAGGCGACTGTGCCTCGAGACGCCTGATCACCCTGGAGTGGAAGGTACGAATCCAGACAGCGGCAAAAGAAAGGGGCTAGCAAGAAAAGGTATCCGTCAGTCATGACCTGAATGCTGAAAGACGGGGAAACATTTGCATGTAGTGTGGGCTTCTTCTTTGACGACTTTCTGCTGTCCTACTCTCCTGATAGTTTCTTCCAACTTAACCAGGATGGGTCTGGCATGGCGCCTCCGCTGTCTGTCTGGAAACTGAATGAAGGCGAGGCCTGTCAGGCTCTTTGAAATGTTTTCCATCTTGCATATCCTGCATCATCCGGTCAAGCCCCTCAGCACTGTGGAATAGTGTTAGGTATTTCAAAACCCGTAGGATTTTTTAAAAGTAAACGTAAATACATGGATGGATGAATGGATGAATGGATAGATGGATACACACATAGACAGACAGACTGACAGATAGACAGACAGATAGGTATACAGATCGATAGACAGACAGAGAGACAGACAGACAGACAGACAGACAGACAGACAGATAGATAGATAGATAGATAGATAGATAGATAGATAGATAGATAGATAGATAGATAGATAGATAGATAGATAGATATATGGACTGATTGATAGATATATAGACGGACGGATAGATAGAAGGATGAATAGATGGACGGATAGACGGTTGATAGATAACATAAATAACATACTGGCATAGATAGATAAATAGATAGACAGACATGTAGATGGATAAATAGATAGACAGACAGACAGACATACAGATAGAGTAGACAGACAGATAGACAGATAGAAGGATAGATGGATAGATAAATTGATAAAGCTCGTACACTGACAACCAAACTGTATAATTGTGTTCATGAACATAACGGGTATGTGCATACATTCGATTTTTATTCAAAAAAAAAAAAAAAGTTATCCTTCAACGTCTACCCAGAACTGACTGTAGGAGCTGGTTGATATGACCAGACGCACGCAACACAAGAAAACGTTAGAAGAAAAATGAGACATAGGCAAAGGTCAAGGAATACAATTTAAAGTACGGGAAGAAGAAGTAAAAGCAGCATAAGAATAAGAGGAAAGTGGTGGAGGAGGAGGAGGAGGAGGAGGAGGAGTAGGAGAAGCAGAAGAAGAAGAAGAAGAGAAGAGAAGAACCAGCATAAGGATGAAGGAAGGTGGTGGAGGGAGGAGGAGGAGGAAGGAGAGGAGGAGGAGGAGGAGAGAAGAGAGAAGAAGAAGAAGAAGAAGAAGAAGAAGAAGAAAAGAAGAAGAAGAAGAAGAAGAAGAAGAAGAAGAAGAAGAAGAAGAAGAAAAAGAAGAAGAACCAGTATAAGAATGAGAGGAAGGAGGAGAGAATGAGGAAGAAGAAGAAGAAGAAAAGAAAGAAAGAAGAAAAGAAGAAGAAGGGAAAACAAAGAAGCAGTATAAGAATGAAAAAGAAGGAAGAGGATAAGGAGGAGATGAAAATAATAAAATAAAATAAGAACCAGTATAAGAATGGGGAGGAAGAAGGAGGAGAAGGAGGAGGAGAAGAAGAAGAAGAAGAAGAAGAAGAAGAAGACCAGCATAAGGATGGGAGGAAGGAGGGGAGGAAGGAAAGGAGAGCAGAGGAAGAGTGGAAGGAGAGGACGAGGAGGAGAAGGAGGAGGAGGAGGAGGAGGAGGAGAAGAAGAAGAAGAAGAAGAAGAAAAGAACCAGCATAAGAATGAGAGGGAGGAGGAGGAGAGGAGAAGAAGAAGATAGAAGAAGAAGAAGAAGAAGAAGAAGAAAACGAAGAAGAAGAAGAAGAAAACTTAAACAAGAATAAGAATAAAAATGAGAATCAAGAGGAACAAGAACAAGAACGAAGAAAAAGACGAACAGACCTCCGGCCATGAGAGGCTGCAGGACTCCAATGACAGATGTGCAGTCACACGCACTGGCTAACGGATCTCTTGTACACAAACACACCAGGCGTGCAAAAACATGCCCACAGATCACACACACACACACCCCTGTCGTCCAACATCTTCGCCAAGGACACCACCACCACGAGAGAAGAGAGAGAGAGAGAGAGAGAGACGAGAGAGAAGAGAGAGAGAGAGAGAAGAGAGAGAGAGAGAGAGAGAGAGAGAGAGAGAGAGAGACTTGACACTTTTGACACTTTGATGTTTTATGCCATTACCCCAAAAAGGTCTTTTGACAAGGGGGGTAACAGGACATAACCTTTTCCTCCTTCTTTCATCACGAGCAGATATTACAGATAAATCCAGTGCAAATCAACACAAAAGCTTACAAAACAAAAAAAAGACGATCCGTTTCCTGGATATCATGGTGCATACTAGTACCGTAATAATATTAGAAAAAAAAAACAACCAACCAAACAAACAAACAAAAAAACCCCAATCAAAATGTTAAGATTGTGGACTAACTCGACCATCCACTCAAACAAAAGAAAATAACGTTACATTTTTTTCCCTTTTCATGTGATGAACGGAATTGTTCATTCATATTCTCTTAAAACACATTATTACGATTGTCACTGTCCTTCGTCTGTCTAATCTTCTGTGCTTCTGCAATAAATTTTGCAACTGATTTAATTATAAGTTCGTCATCAGATGATAACACAAAACCAACATCTTGTCTTTTGGCTACGTCTAGCTGGAAAAACGAGCATTTTGCCCGCACTTCGTTGTACGCAGTACAGTGAAATAGAAAGTGTTCTTCATCTTCAGTTATATATCCACATGCAGGACAAGGCGTTTCTGTAGATGCTCCACATTGTAACCATCTTTTGTTTGCATTGAACCCTAACGTTTCTTAACCTGAATCTTGCATGATTTATTCTGTGCCATTTATCTGTTATTACATTAAGAAACTTTTCTGAATGAAACAAGTTTTGAAATGAGAAGAACCATCGAAACTTTTCTTTACATTCCATCATGATCTCACATTCGTAAACGCTGAGAGGAGAGAGAGAGAGAGAGAGAGAGAGAGAGAGAGAGAAATCACTACGAATACATATATGGAAGTTTCATTGATTAAAACATGGAACACATGACTGCATCTTTAAACCTCATCACTGGCTACCGGGTTCATACAGAATCGAAGGCCAAACATTTCTTTGGGAAGGAGGGGGGAGGAGGGGGCTGCCCTGTCCCCACTTACTTGAACTCGAGCCCCTTCAAACGTACACTCTTTGAAGGACAGTATTTTTCACCGTCTGCCTGTCTCACACACACATTAACACACATATCACACACATACACACACCCCCACACACACACACATACACACACAACACACACACACACACACACACACACACACACACACACACACTCACACACACACACACACACACACACACACACACACATTCATACATGCGCGTGCATGAGATCTCGCACGCACGCATGTATGCACGCACTCACAGAGTGAGAGAGAGAGAGGTGTGTGTGTGTGAGAGAGAGAGAGAGAGAGAGGGGAGAGAGAGAGAGAGAGAGAGAGAGAGAGAGAGAGAGAGAGAGAGAAGAGATCGTCAATTATACAAAGAGAAAGAAAAGACCGAAGCAGAAGACACAGCCAGATAATTTATACGGCTGAGCCAATCGAATTCAAGCGCCTGTAAAAGCAATGTGCCTTTTCTTTTCTTTTTTTGCCGACTCATTTTCTGGGCCTGTGCTCAGAAAGTGCTATTTTCTGACGTAGAATAGAGAAAACACGCAAAAAAAAGCCCACAAAGACAAAAACAAATAACCCACTTTTCTGTTCTCCTTACCACGTACGGAGCTGCTTGCCCATGTGTAAATTCATGCTTTCTCTACGACACTTTGTGAAATGGGCTTAACCATTAGCCTCTCCCCTCTATCCACCGATTCTTCTCTCTCTCTCTCTCTCTCTCTCTCTCTCTCTCTCTCTCTCTTCTCTCTCTCTGTCTGTTTACCATTGTGTCTGTCTGTCTATCTCTGTCTGTCGCGGTCTGTCTTGTCCTGTCTGTTTATTTGTCTCTTTAACTGACTGTCTGTGTGTCCGAGTGTCTGTCTGTCATCACACGCACATACACACACACACACACACACACACACACACACACACACACACACACACACACACACACACGCACACATGCACACGTGTATGCATGCGTGCACATGCGCAAACTTGCGCAAACACACGCGTATACCACACTTCCCCACTCCCGTTTTCCATCTCCTCGCCTCAAAAAATCGAAACAGAATCTGAACAAATGGAGGGCAGGAGTTGAAATAAAAAGCAAATAAAAGATTTTTTTTCTGTCCCAACCTCTGCGCCACCTTAGAGGCAGTGCACCCACGCCGCTCATTCCGATACCCCGTCCACAGCCACAGACCAGTCGGCCCCGCCGAAGCCGCGACACCAGAAATCCACAGGGAGCAGTCAATGTCAAGTCGTCAAGAGGCAACCCACCGGAGGAGACACTGCACTGCTGCCGAGTCACTTCGGTGGTGTTCAGTGGCGCCTGTTCTGATCTAACATACGCAGGACACCATCTACTAAACCCCTACTGACGACAATAATTGCTTAGTCGCGTAGCCTGCGTGAGTGAGCTCTCCCTCCGGAGGACGCCACCACGTCCAACGACAGCCCCCATGGACCCGCCGATACCGGTGACCCCGACGGAACCAAACCAAGGCCATAGACGTGGAGAGAACATCGAAACTGAGGTCACCATGAGAGCAGGGCATGAAGGGCCACAGAATTTGAGACAATTTTTTTTTTTAATGCTGATCAATGAGAATGAGGATGATTAAGATAATGCTACGGATTTCCATTTCGTTCTGAGACTACATGACAGGGCTGTACTCTACGCTTCCTTTCATAATATATCCCGGCGTCAACCAGGCCCGAGAGATACAGGCACCTGCAGTGTTGGTCAGGAAATTTGAGCAACACTCTCAGAAACGCATCCATTAAGTAGATGAAACTCGACTGTGTGGTCCCAGTCTTCCCAACTGAGTCCGCAGCAAACTCAACTCGGGGTAGGAGCCAGTCGGGCAGAAGACTCTGATGGGATTCGAACCCACGACCTCCCAGCCGGGAGTCCGCGACGCTAACCACTTCGCTACGGCGGCTGGTAAATAAAAGAAAATATTGTTACACATCATTTCAAGGGTTTGGCTTGCCTGCCTTCACTGTCCGTCAACAGAATTTCATCCCATAGGGTCACAGGGGCACAAAGGAAATCCCTCCGCATATCACACTGTCTCCCAGATTGTTCCACATCCAACACGGAAGCACGACATCCACCTTTACATCTACAAGAGATGGACCGAAGTAATTAAGTTTCTGGGTTATCTGCTGAGACGTCCTCCATCAAGAAACCACGCTCCCCCACATAGGAAAACGTGAACCCTCCCGCACTCGTACAAGTTCATACACAGTTCTCTTTTCTTTGATTGTTGTTACTTATTTCGTTTTGTTCGTTTAGTTTTAGTGTCCATAGTTCCTTTCCCCCACACACACACACACACACACACACACACACACAACACACACACACACACACACACACACACAAACACACACACACACATACATACACCACCCCCCCCCCCCCCCCACACACACACACACAAACACACATACATACGCACCCCCCCACACACACACACATACACACACACACATGAACACACTTGTAAAGATAGATAGATGAGGGAGAAGGGAGAAAGGAGGGTGCCAGGAAGAGTAAGAAACTTTGTCAGGCATAAAAACAGAATAAACAAAAACGAAAACAAGCATTACGAACCAGACAAACAAACAATTAGAAAGAACAGTAAGACAAACGCAGAGGTAAAACAATAGTAGGAGATAAAACAGCCAATAAGATTTTTTTTTAAAAAGTCGAACTCGTCATGGGCAGAAAACCAGGTGTCTAAACACTGGCCCTGTTCCCTGCGTTGTGACAGCCCTGTGTTGTGACAGCCCTGTGTTGTGACAGCCCTGTGTGTTTTGACAGCCCTGCTCCCTGTGTTGTGACAGCCCTGTGTTGTGACAGCCCTGCTCCCTGTGTTGACAGCCCTGTGTTGTGACAGCCCTGTGTTGTGACAGCCCTGTGTTGTGACAGCCCTGCTCCCTGTGTTGTGACAGCCCTGTGTTGTGACAGCCCTGCTCCCTGTGTTGTAACAGCCCTGTGTTGTGACAGCCCTGTGTTGTGACAGCCCTGCTCCCTGTGTTGTGACAGCCCTGTGTTGTGACAGCCCTGCTCCCTGTGTTGTGACAGCCCTGTGTTGTGACAGCCCTGTGCTGTGACAGCTCTGATCCCTGTGTTGTGACAGCCTTTCTCACTGTGTTGTGACAGCCCTGCTCCCTGTGTTGTGACAGCCCTGTGTTGTGACAGCCCTGCTCCCTGTGTTGTGACAGCCCTGTGTTGTGACAGCCCTGTGTTGTGACAGCCCTGTGTTGTGACAGCCCGTCCCTGTGTTGTGACAGCCCTGTGTTGTGACAGCCCTGCTCCCTGTGTTGTGACAGCCCTGTGTTGTGACAGCCCTGTGTTGTGACAGCCCTGCTCCCTTTGTTGTGACAGCCCTATGTTGTGACAGCCCTGTGTTGTGACAGC
>CM031614.1:24290243-24335243 GCA_018398815.1 Conus ventricosus | reverse complement strand
TGTGTATGAGGTTTTGTTTGTTCGTTTTCTGCTTTAATGTGCGAGCGTCCACAGGGGAACCTGTGTTGAGAGCCTTCTCAAAGCACTTGGAGAGGGTTTGGAGTCTGCACAAGGGAACTTGTGTTGAGAGCCTTCTCTAAAGCACTTGCAGAGGTTTGGAGTCTACAAAGGGGAACCTGTGTTAGGAGCCTTCTCTTTAGCACTTGCAGGGGTTTGGAGTCTACACATGGGAACCTGTGTTAAGAGCCTTCTCTTTAGCACTTGCAGGGGTTTGGAGTCTACACATGGGAACCTGTGTTAAGAGCCTTCTCTTTAGCACTTGTAGGGGTTTGAAGTCTACACATGGGAACCTGTGTTAAGAGCCTTCTCTTTAGCACTTGCAGGGTTTGGAGTCTACACATGGGAACCTGTATTAAGAGCCTTCTCTTTAGCACTTGCAGGGGTTTGGAGTCTACACATGGGAACCTGTGTTAAGAGCCTCTCTTTAGCACTTGCAGGGGTTGGAGTCTACACAGGGGAACCTGTGTTGAGAGCTTTCTCTAAAGCACTTGCAGAGGGTTGGAGTCTGCACAGGGGAACTTGTGTTGACATCATTCTTTAATGCACTTGCAGAGGTTTGGGGTCTACACAGGGGAACCTGTGTTGAGAACCTTCTCTAAAGCACTTGCAGCGGGTTCGGATCTACACAGGGGAACCTGTGTTGAGAGCCTTCTCATAAGCACTTGCAGAGGGTTGGGGTTTCCACGGATAGGGACTCTGATGAGAACATCTCCTCCTAAATCCTGCGTCTACACCCAGGATTGAACCCAGGTATGTGTTGGATTTCATAGGGCCAAAACATATGCTTTACCACTTGACCATGCAGGCTCCGTCTGAGGTTGACTCAAGGACTTTCGTCGTCATTGTCATCATCATTGTCGTTTTCGTCTATTCGTCGGTCGTCGTCGTACGCTGTCGCCGCGTTGTTGTCGTCGACCCTTTATCTACATTAAGGTTAAAAATGCGTTGACTGACCTAACGTTAATTGGGAATTTAGCATTCACGTTGTGGCTGTATTGAGCCTGTCTTTTCACGTCTTCTCTCTCTCTCTCTCTCTCTCTCTCTCTCTCTCTCTCTCTCTCTCTCTCTCATCTCTCTCTCTCTCTGTCAAAAGACAGCAGTCAGCAAAGAACTTTGAAAACTCAAGACAGTTTTAAGCTGACTACATCTCTCATTTATCACAACAAAAGAGAAAGCAGAGTAGATTTAAACAAACTCCGACAGAATACGAGACAAAAAATAAAAACACTCACAGCCAAAAAATGTGAATGCAAAATGGACTAGCATCAAAAGGATAATTAAAAAGAGGCGGAAAGAAGGAAAGTAGAGATATCGGGGGGAAAAAAAAAATAGGAAAAAAAAGTCATACATGAACGAAAGACTGTTAGGGAAGAAGAAAGAAGGACGAAAAGAAAGACCAGAAAGAATGAAGAAGAAAAAAAAACAGATAGAAATAAAATTTTTAAAGGAAAGTAAGGAAGTGTAGGGAAAAAAACAATCTGAACTGGCAGGTGTGAAAATAGTATTACAAAGAAAGATGAAAAGAAGACAGAAAGGGAAAGGGAAAAAAAAAACAAAACAGTAGGGTACATGAAATAAAGAAAGTAAGAAGTGTAGAAAACAAACTGTTGGGGAGGGAGATAACGTAATAATGTTACGGGCAGCCAGGTTTCGCATATCAATGCAAGGGAACGAGGACAGCCAGCGCATGACTCGGTAAATAGATAGTTTATTGGAAAAAGACAGAGCGTCTCCGGGACAAATCTACTGGATATTTCTGTTCTCTTTTTGAAACTTTAGGAATGGAAAAAGAAAGGGAGTGGAAGAAGAAAGTGGATTAAGGGAGGTCTTGCTGCATTTACCGAGGCCTACGGGGATAAAAAGACAAAAAATACAGAGAAAATAAACTGTCATCTCGGAGATGGAGGTGGGGGTCGGGGGGGGGGGGGGGGGGAGGGGTAAGGGGAAACAAAATATACTTTATTTATTGGGAAAGTTATATGACGATAAAATATACTTACTTGAAAGTGATTACAAACCGCACTCGCACACACACACACGATGCATGCCACCGCACGCACGCACCCACACGCACTGCAAGCTACGCACGCACGCACACACACGCTCTCACAACACACCACGCACGCACGCCACGCAAACGTATGCACGCACGCACGCACGCACGCACGCACGCACGCACGCAAGCACGCAACACACAACACTCACACCCTACTCACACACACACAACACAACACAACCAACATACTCCACACACACCACACACACACACTTTTGTGTATATATCACGTCACCATGTGTGTAAAGACTAAACTTTCTGACCAACGTCATACCTAAATATGAAGTTCCAAACATTTAAGTTTCTGTTCCCTTTTACAAACAGAGGCGAACCTTAAAGTTCCACCAAATTTCATTTACCGTTCCATGTTACATTTCGCAATGATTCAGCTCACCTGCTTCTCAAGGAAGATTTTGTTTTTTATAAATCCAATTTGGCCCTACTGCTACTTTCAGCTGCGGTCAAACCTATCCTAATCTTCGCCAAAATGAAATCGAATATGGAAGAAAGTATCGTTTTGCCTTCTTCTCAGTAACCAATTGACATGCTTTTCGGTCTGTTTATAGGGTAAGTTTCAAAAAGGAGACCCTGAGGGCGGAAAAGAAGGAAAATTTAGTTTGTGCAGGGGGGTAGTTACGCCAAAGGACATTGGCAAACAAGTGTACAGGACATGACACAATGCCATTTCGACTCTTGGGTCTTCTTCAGGGATATTAAAACAAATTACCATTTAGGACTAGTGACAAGAAGAACGGAGTAAAACAACTTTCATCTCATATGCGTGCCGATCTAAATGGCAGCCGGACGGAAACAGGCCACCCGAGAGAATGATACCTGGTTCTCGTTCTTCGTTTTCTCCGTCCCAATATGATTTTTGTTTTTGCCTGAAGAAGACCCAAGTGGTCGATAATGCATTGTGTCTTGTCTCTGTACTTTGCTATCTTGGTCCTTGGCGGTAACTAACCCCCATCTCTTTCTAAATTGCTGTTGTACAGAGGTCAGTATGACAAAAACGTGACCGGCGCTGGCTCAGGTGCTCTTCGAATACTTTCCCTGCAGTTCTGTCGTACTGAGACTACTAAGTCTGCTAGTGCCTGTATCCAACGCTCGTTCCGATATGGAGGGTTGGAATAAAGTGGGGTTGGTCTCTATCAAGAAAACCAAGTATTCGTAAAGTAGACGGTCGCGGCGTACATATCTTTTGTTAAACGAGTGGGAAAAGACGGACAGCAGACAGGACAGGCAGGCACAAATTGTCACGGTCAAAATTCATCAACAAAATTCGTGGTCATCGCCACCAGCCCTGTTGGTCTTAAGCTCTATCGCAATTTTCGGGGAGTCAGGCGGACGGCCCCATGAGGTATCGGATTCAGCCAATTTGAGCAGAGGGGAGGCTAATTTCCTCATCCTTCACAGAGACAGTCGGACCCTTCCAGACGGACTATATAGGCTGACGACTCATTCACCTGTCGCCTCAGCCATATTAATGGCTACTGTTTTAGATCTCGTGGAGACGCACTGTTGTCAGTTACGGACTAAGTGTATGGCAGTATGTCTCGAGTGAGTTTCCAGCCCGCTATTGCGCCTACCCAGGCCTCATCTAGCCTATTTTCGACGTCGCCGGTACGAAGAGAGGGGAAGGTAGTGTGTGGTGGGGGTGAAATTCTAGAAATCATTTAAATGACCAATTGACAACCACAGAGAGTAAGGCGTGTCAGCATGTCTGGCATGTTTTGAACCATCCAATGGATTTAGAGGGAGCTAACTTCGGGGTGTCAGGGCGGGTAAAAATTCTGACAATGGTTAATGGCCTTGGGGGACACGGGAGTTAGCGCATAAAGGAATGTGTGAGGACAGAGAACAGGGGAAGAAAACGAACAGAGTGAGAGAGAGAGAGGGGACGTTCGGGTGAGAGTAGGCTCTCGCCAACCAGAAGCGCAGGGAGATGAGAGCAGAACAGAGACAGTGAGCTGGAGGAGGTTTTAGGGTGTAGTCTCTGCACGTGTGGAAAAAAGGACTGCAGAGAGATGAAGAGAGGAGAGAGGAGGGGAAGCAGGAGGAGAGAGAGAGGGAGAGGGAGGTTCTGAGTTGAGCTCTGCAGGTGAGAAGAGCAGAGAGAGAAGAGATGAAGGGAGGAGTGAAGAGAACCAAGTTGAGAGATTTTGCATGAGAATAGTCTGCAGAGGAAAGGGACTGAGGAGAGTATGTGGAGAGAGAGAAAGAGTTGCTAATTTATGAATGATGAAAAGAAATGAAAAGAAAAAAGAAATAGAAATGCAACCATGTCCATTTGAAAGAGCAGGACTAGTAGAGAGAGAGAGAGAGAGAGGGCAAATGCGTTAATGCAGGAAGGAAAGAAAGGAGAAACAGATCGATGTTGATAGTCACTGTTTCTACCTAACCGGGGGTTCGACCTCATACATGGCAGCGTCACTCGCCATGCAGAACCACAGGACAACGCCATCAGTCTCACCTGTATGGCGCCCCATCAGACCAACTCCTGTGCCGGCAGTTGTGTAGTGTGTGAAAGTGACAGTGGAAAAAGAAAGGAAAAGAATAGAAAAGCAGTGATTCGTGGTATAGTTTAAGATCACCTGGCCAGGTAAAGTAGGAAAACTGTTTATACCGGGGTTAGTTAATGATGTTTTAGTATAAATGATTTTGTGAAGTTCAAGGAAGAGGAGACGGCTTTTATTTGGTTTGATTCTATATGCCTTTGATGTTAGTTCTTTGTTCAGTATAGTAAAGTTATTGACTTTAACAGTGGTTTGATGGGACGAATGCAATGGATTATATGAATGAGGTTTTGGTAAGCAAGCTGTGGTGTGTTTGGGCTGTGCGCTAGTCCTTCCTCAATGACATTCACACCGAGGTGACAATTTATTGGCGAGCCTGCCTGGATATTATGGGCCCCATTTATTTTATTTGTTTCAAACTTATCAGAGAGGAAGCTGGGTGGGTTTCAAGTGTTGTATTCCTAAGGACATGGGGTTGTCTTAATGTATGTCCCAAGGATATGTTTAACAATACTAGGCTTGGCATGGCTTCAAGTAGTTAATACTAGGCTTGGCATTTCAGCCCCACGAGTACTCATTTCGACACAGATTTTCCTATTTATTCGCCTCTCATAGTTGGGTCAGGCGCTGGGCGTCTTATAAAAACTAATTACGTTTGTCCCAAGCTAATATTATCTTTCATTAGGATTGTGCTATTACGTCATCGTGGCGGAATCACCAGTTTGGCTGTCGTGAGTTATAATAATCTTGTTCAAAAAAAAAAAATAAATCAAGAGATATAACGGCGGAAGAAAAAGGAACACCCCTTATTGAACAACAATTAGAGGTGTGTGGTACGAAGAAGGAGTTTGCTGAATTGAAAGAGCTAGTTATGAAAGAAACAGATTTTTGTCAGGTTGCGGACTGAGTTAACCATACATTTGAAAGAGAGACAGCCAGAGTCAGCCAGGAGAGTTGTTGAAGTTCGCAGAGGTGTATAGAGAGGCACGTTTGGGCCACTAAGGTGCAGGAAAGAAACAGGTGCTAGGCACAGGTGAGAAGGTGAAGGAGGGACTAGGAGTGTTTTCTGCAAAGTCTGCCATAACTGTGGTGGGGCAGAAGGAAGGGCCAAAGGGGAAATTAGGGTTTCATTTGTCACCAGAAGGGACATGTGGCTTGGGATTGTCGCATGAGGTTCCAGAAGGCAGCTGCCTTGCAGAGGTGGATAAGGGTCGTCAAGGGAAACGACCGGCTGTGGAACCGAGGGATTCAGTCTGAAGTGGGTGAAGTGAAGCTATGGGCTAGCACTGGACAGCAGTCTGTGTAGGGATGGTGGGCTACTAGCTGGGTGGTTGTTACCAGTGGAAGAAGGGTGGAATTGGCAGCCAGAGGAGTGGAAAAGTGTTAGTGACAATGGTTGTTCATGAGGGGTAGTCGAACAACGCTGCGTCGGATTAAAGGGGATTTGACAGGGCTAATCCAGACCTGTACTCTTATCGTATGGCACTGTGAGGGAGTTTCCAGTTGCTAAGATAGCAAGTAAGGTACCCCTTACTTCTCAGGGCGAGTTGTCTGCGTTGGTGATGGAGATACCCCTTCATGATTGGATCATTGGAAATATTCCAGGTGCAAGGGATCCAGGGGGATCTGAGTTGTTGACTGCTTACAGGGGCAGCAGTCAGGAACTCGGTGCAAGAAGGAGGAAAAGGTTGTCTAAAATCCGTTAGTTGTTCCAGGAAGTAGTCGGGATAGATGTGTGCTGATGAGTTTAGGGCAGGCAGCGAACAAGTACCTTGCTCGTGAAGTCTTGGGAGTTGGGCAAGAGGTGGTGTGAAACAGGGAGGTTAGAGGAGGGTGAGCCAGATTTTCTAAGTGAAAAGGCGGGTGTTTGTACGTGTGTTCACCAAGGGGGAAGACAGGTAAGGTGACCACCTCAGTTAGAGGTACCAGCAGGTTATCGTGACACTGTCATGTCAGTGGGTGCAAGAGTCGCTCATGCGAGTCATTCGGCAACCGGTAATACGGACTGACCGATGAGTCTTTGATGATTTTCATAGGCGCAGCACAATCATTGATGAGGTGAAGGAGACCCAGCAGAAGAAGGGGAGATTATGTTGCCTGAGTTTCCAGGAGAAGAGTAATACAGGGAATGCGTCTCTGTATGAAGGGCTAGTCAGTAGGTGTTCCTAGGTTTTGTTGGCGGAGGCGACACAAAGCAGCCAGATAGGGGAAAGGTGCGTGAAGATGATGATTTCTGAGAGACAAATTCCAAAACAGAAGTCAGGAGTTCTGCTAGGTTTTATGGCTTCTATTAGGGAGTTTGTCCAAACTTGCTGCAATCACGAGTCCTCCTCTTGATTTTGGTCAAGGCAGGGAAACCGGCAGTGGTCGGGGGGTGTGGTCAGACGCTGCAGAGCAAGCAACTGAAGGACGGTGTTGGAAAGACTGGTTCCCGTGCCTCTTGAAGTACCAGATATGTCCAATCCATTTTTGATGCGGACAGATGATCAGGTGGTGGGTTAGGTGCAGTTTTGTGCAGGGAGCATGAAGGGGTCGAGTTTCTGTGAGTTATGCTAGCAGGGAAGTTGACAAAAGTGTGAAAGAAGGGTAAGCAACAGTAGAGAAGGAAGTGTTTAGCTGTTGTGTGGGCCGTGCAGAAATTCCTACAAATACTTGTATTGGGAGAAGAGTTCGTGATCGAGACGGGATCATCAACCACTCAAATTCCTGCAGGAGGCGCAGTTGAAAAACAGCAGAGTTCTGCGTTGGGCTGGCATGGCACTGCAGCCCTACAGGTATTTTTTTTTTTTCGAGTGCCAGTCATTCCAGGTCGACAGAATGCGGAGCTGACTATTAAGGTCGGGTAGTCTAGCAAGCTGAAAGAAAACTCAGCGGAAGTCAGTCATATCCGCGGTGCTTTGATGATAATATGTGTTGATGACAGTTATGTTGATTGGATAATGGGTTTCATTTCCCAGTTGGCTATGGTTCTATATTTTTTGTGTGAAAACTTGTTTATATTTCTCTTTGGGAGATTGTTCTTGTATAATGTAGTTATGCTTGGAGCATACAGTCGCTTGTGTTAGTGATGCAGTATTTGCAATAAGTGAGGAGGATGATTCATCCAGTGAAGTGTCATGGGATCGTGATCATATTTATTGTGCGTTTATAAGAATTGTTGAAGAGATGATGTTGGCAAATCCGCGGTTAGGGGAACGCATAAGTGCGCACAGTGGGCGTTATAAATTGAGTGATAATAACGCAAGAGCGCACGTCAATGATAAACTCATTGGGTTGATATCCACTAATGATATATATCTTTTTAATGTGTAAACCGGTTATTGTAAAGTTATTTTTCAAACTTTGCACGTGTGCTGTGGGCAGCAATTTAGGTTGTGGTCTTTTTTGTACCGTTGTTTTGAGACAATGCGGAGCATAGTCTTTTGCAAGGGGAAATTGTCTCGGTCAAAATTAAAATCAACCAAATTCGTGGTTCAATCGCCACCAGCCCAGTTGGGACTTAGCTCTAACGCAAATATTCGGGGCGTCAGGCGACGGCCCCATGGTTCGGATTCAGGCAATTTGAGCAGAGGGGGAGGCTATATCCTCATCCTTACACAGAGACAGTCCGGACCCTTCCAGAGGACTAAATAGTGACCGACTCATTCACCTGTCGCCTCAGCCAATTAATGGCTATTTTTTATAGCTGCTCGTGGAGACGAACTGTCTGCCGTACGGACTAAGATGTCTGGCAGAATGTCTCGAGTGGTCTTCCAGCCCGAGTCTTGGCCCTACCCAGACTCATCTAGCAATTTACGACGTCGACGGAACGAAGTGAGGGGTAGGTAGTGTGTGGTGGGGCGGTGAAAATCTAGCTAATCAATTTTAATTGACCATGGACACACAGAAGAGTATGGCGTGTCTGCATGTCTGGCATTGATTTGAACCTCCAAATGGAATTAGAGGGTAGCTAACTTCGGGGGTGTCAGGGCGGTAAAAATATGACCAATGGTACTGGCCCTTGGACACGGGGTTTGGATAAAGGAATGTGTGAGGGAGGAGAACAGGGGAAGGAAAACGAACAGAGAGAGAGAGAGAGAGGGGAAGTTTATGGGAGGTAGGCCTCTCGCCTCAGGGAAGGCAGGGTGATTTTGAACGAAACAGAGACAGTGAGAGGACGGAGGATTTTAGGTGTAGTTCTCTGCACAGAGGGAAAAAGGCAGAGAGATGAGTGAGGAGGGATGGAGGGCGGAAGAAGGAAGAGAGAGCAGAGGGTGAGAGAGGTTCTGAGTGGAGCTCTGCTGGTGAGAAGGCAGAGTGAGAGAGAGATGAAGGGAGTGTAGAGAAGAGATTCCAAGTTGAGAGATTAGCATGAGATAGGTCTGCAGAGGAGGACTGGAGGAGAGATGGTGGAGAGAGGAGAAAGATGTTGTAATTTATGAAGATGAATGAAAGAAAAGATAAAGAAAAGTAAGCAACCATGTCCATTTGATAAGTGAAGACTAGAAGAGAGAGAGAGAGAGTGAGTGCAATGCGTTAATGCAGGAAGAATGAAAGGAGAACAGGATCGATGTTGATTAGTCACTGTTTACCCTAACCGGGGGTTCGACTCATACCTGGCAGCGTCAACTTCGACAAGCAGACCACAGACAAAGCCAACAGGTCTCACCTTGTCCAGGCCGCCATCAGACCAACACCAGTGACGGCAGTTGTGTCGTTGTTGTGAAAGTGACAAGTGAAAGGAAAATGGAAAAGAAAAAGAAAAGACAGGTGATTGTATGGAATAGTTAAGATCACCTCTGGCCAGGTAAAGGTGTAATCTGTTTATTCCGGGTTAGTTCTAGATGTTTTTAGATAAATGATTTTGTGAAGTTAAGGAAAGAGAAGAATGTTTTTAGTTTGTTTGATTCTATATGCATTGATGTTCTTATCTTTGATCATGTATAGTAATGTTATAGACTTTACCAGTGGTTTGATGTGAGATTGCATGATATATGAATGAGGTTGTTAAGGCAAACTGTGAGTGTGTTTGGGCTGTGCGCTAGTCCTTCCTCACTGACTTTTACTCCGAGGTTGACACTGATTGAGAGAGAGAGAGAGACGAGAGGTGAGTGTGAGTGTAGTGTGTGAGAGTGTGTGTGATGTGGTAGACGAGTGAAGGAAGGATGAGAGAAGAGAGAGAGATGAGAAGAGAGTGGAGAGAGAGAAGAAAAGAGAGGAGAGAGACCGAGGTTTGTTGAGTGAGCGATGAGTGAGAGAGAGAGGAGAATTTTCGTCACACATAATATCTGTACTTTTCACTCGACACAATCATCAGTCAATTACAGAATGTACAAAACAACACTTCACAGACAGATAACTAAAAGTCTGCGGAGAAAGATGGGAACGAACACACAGAAGACATAGCCGTCAAAAAAGTGAAACTGTTTCTCTTGGTTTTGTGCGGTAAATTGAGTGAAAATTGGTATCTTCTTTTACATTTCTGCTTGATGGTTTTTGTCTTTTGTTTTCATCTATGTGCCTGTCTACTGAGAAATAATGGACATTTTTGATAGAGCCACCAGAATCGAGAGAGAATCCAGTTTGGATGTATCAAGTAAGACAAAAGCCATCCGCTACGCCAAAAATACACAATGATAATCATACATTGAAAAACAAATGAGCGTAACATGCACAAGTGACCAAGCCAAGAAGACAGATTTGTTTCAAAGTCAGTTTCACAAGCAATCTTTTCGACCTTCATCCGTCAGTGAGTTTTAAACTGAATAGTATGCCTTCGTCCGCATTTCCACGTTTTCCATTCAAACTTACCCCTCTGTCCACCTTTCCGTACCATGTGCACTTGAATTGAATAGACAAACTGCCTCTCCTTTTCTTTTCTTGAGGTTTCGAACCTCTCTCTCTCTCTCTCTATCTCGCTCTCTCTCTCTTCTCTCTCTCTCTCTCTCTCTTCTTCTCTCTTCTCCTCTTTCTCTCTCTTCTCTCGCTCCTTTAGGATCCTACCCCTGTTAAATTTTACGAACAAATGCCTTTGTGTGAAGGCTGCTATAGTGTGTTTGGTTCAGACCTTTCCAAGAAATGCTAGTTTTTGCTGAAAAATGAGACAGTTTTAAATGAACTTTAATTTGAGGGGAAAGAGAAAGAGAGAGAGAGAGAGAGAGTGAGAGTGAGAGGAGAAGGAGGGAGGAGAGGAGAGAGAGGGTGAGTGTTGAGGGGACGAGAGAGAGAGAGAGAGCATGTGACACACACACACACACACACACATTTATATATATATTATATATCTATATATATATATATATATATAGATATACATTTTTTTTTTTTTTTTTTTTTTTTTTTTTTTCTCCTTACCTAATGCATCCTTTAGATGCAAGTACATGTGCTGTTTCTCAGATTGCTTGCTGTCAAATGAGCGATAAACGCCGTGGCCTGACCTAATGCCTTAGTTTGAGAAAGTGGAATTATCTCGTTTCATTTGATGCTGATTGCGGGGACGTGTTAGTATGTTCTGTACAGGCTACAGTGTTACTTACGTTTCGTTTATTCCTCATAGGGGCTTTGGCATTCTGATAAAAATCCTATTCTGCTCTCTCTCTCTCTCTCTCTCTTCTCTCTCTCTCTTCTCTCTTCTTCTCTCTCTCTCTCTCCCTCCCTCCCCCCCGCTCTCTCTCTCCCTTTTTCCTGATGCTTCTATTTTGTGTTTCTTCTTTATTTCTAGATTTGATATTCTTTGAAAATCACAGGCTTGCTCTGTCCCAACACAACTTTTGGTCTTTAATTAAACAAAACATTTCAAATTGAGTAAACCAGCCTTTAAAACTTCAATGTTTTTGGTGTTTTTACACAATTATCCATCTTTGTCTGTCAGGCTGCCTATCTGTCTGTCGTGTCACTATGTCTGTCTCTCTATCTTTCTCTCTCTCTCTCTTTCTTCTCTATCTTGTTGCTTTATTTTTGTGCTTCAAACTGTACTAGACATAATTACTGTCTTCTGGTTAATTGACACTTTTCAATAATTTGGTATACAGCTTTTACGTTCTTCATCATTCTTTGTTCATGATTCATCTCTCTCTCTCTCTCTCTCTCTCTCTCTCTCTCTCTCTCTCTCTCTCTCTCTCTATCCTCTCTCTCTCTCTCTCCTCTTCTCTGTCCTTATGTTTCTTCCTTTTTGAACTTTCTTTTCTCCTTCTTTTATGCATATTCTTCTTCTCCTCCTCCTCTCCTCCTCCTCCTTCATTCTTCTTCGTCGTCTTCTCTTCTTCTTCTCTCTCTTCTTCTTCTCCTTCCTCCTCTTCTTTTTTTTTTTCCTCGTCTTCTTTCTCCTCTATCTTCCTCCTCTTCTCATCACATACTCATGTCCTGCATTTGAGTTGCGAGGCGTCAGGCGTAGACAGGAATCTAGTTCGTAGCTTTCGGTATTTCTTAACGTTCCTTCTGCGTGGCGTCAGGGCAATCTCAGAAACAGCGTCTGTCGGCATCATAAATCTCCCACGACGTGACGTTTGTGGTGGATACACCCTCTTGCGGTGTACAAACGGTTTGGGAGGCTGATCGCGTTCTATCTGCAGACATTATCTGTTTCTGCAGAACGGTTTGAGCACACCAGACAACAACGATTTGCAGTGCAGGCTCCAAGGCTCTACTGGCTGAACTGCAATGACGTAAGTTTGGTTCAGAGAGAGAGAGAGAGAAGAGGGAGTGAGTAGATGAGAGGAGAGAGAAGAGGAGAGAAGAGTGTGAGAAGAGACTGAGAGAGAGAGAAGACGTTAGGACCGAATCAAGGGGTTGGTTTAAAGTGTAGTTCATTCCATGGTATACGTGTTCAAAAGTTACTAAACTTAGAGGAAGTTGCGGGGGTCTAATCACTTGGTTTGAACCCGATTTCAAATCAGCTTGTAAAATAAAAAAAAAAAAACATGGTGGTCACCAGCGGTAAGTCATTAAGTTCAAACGAGAATTGAAAATCATGAGATCGGCGTTTGAAATCGGGAAAGCGGAAGATAAGAGAAGGACAGTTTGGCCTTTGGTAGAGATGCACGTTTAAACATAGCATGCAGCCTGGCGTAGAGAAATGGAAAAGAATGAAGGAAATTGACTGAAGATATTGATGATACTGGGACTGGATGTACACGGGATAAACGACTGAATGACGCGCCAGCGGCAGCTCTTCAGTCGGCACTACCTTCAGGTAGGCAGCCCCGATGTGTAAAACGAGTGTGGTGTGTGTTTTTTTTAAAACATTTCTTTAATGAACAGATGTGTACATAAACTACTTATTGAACTGAAGCAACAACATGGCAAACATGATATATGGTCAGTTGACGTGTTAAAAGCGCTTAGAGCTTGGTCTCTAACAGTAGAATATAGGCGCTATATAACGTATCATTATTATTATTATTTTCAGTATATGATTAGATTGTACTGTGTGCTTTTGTTTTGTGTAGTGTTTACAGCTGCGTTGAGATTGTGGTGTGTTGCATTGATCACATTGATTGTACGGTCTGATCTGCATGGTACTGTTATTGTATTGGCATCCTCTTTGATTCACATCAGACAATCACATGGTATTGTTGGGATTGAATCACAAAGCTATTTCATACCAGAATACTCTTTGCATAGTAATGCATTGCATATTATGATGAACCACATAGTCTTTTATTGCTTGTGTTGTATTGTATTGTATCAGCTTTTACTCAGGTGTCCGAAGTACTAAGGACAGCTCAACGGTCAATCTATGTATTCTGTATACCAGACTCACCCTCTCCATTTCTTCCCTCATTGCTCATTGCTATTGTTTAATCTCTCACTGTGTTCATTCTCTCTCTCCCCCCATATTGCACATTTCATGTTTATAACCTTGTAAGTAGCTTAGTGTGTTGACAATGTGTTTTTTTTTTTTCAATAGAAAAAATTTTTCTGTGTTTAGGTGTTCTGTCCACTCTGTCTGTCTCTCTCCCCCTCTCTCTCTCTTTCTCTGTATTTCTCTCTATCTTTTCCTTTTGTTTCTAGTCGTTGTCTCTCTCTTGTCTCTCTCTCTATCCCTCTGTCTACGTTCTTCTTGTCTCTGTCTCCCCCCCCCTTCTCCCCTCCCTCCCCCCGCTATCCCTCGTCTATCTGTTCCTCCGTAAAACCCCTATTAAAATATAACACACGCTTGTATGGGGGGGGGGGTTCATGTCTTGAAATACGGACACCCATTCTGACACCTCTGATTAGAGGCGATTGCAAATCTGTCTGTATCCTTTTCCCGAATGTTGGGGATGGTTTTGACTCTGCAGCTGTGCCGGAAAGACAGAATGAACTCATCCACAAATGAAGTCTGATCTCTGGATTACTGTATGTAGTGTCCGCCTCATCGTCTTAGGGTTTATGGCTAGTTTCTGATTAAGAGCAAACAAGAACAGAAGAACAGCTAGACGGCTCAAGTAGGCATCCTTGTTCGACACCACGATCTGGCAAGTAAAAGTTTCGAAGTTAAGAGGAGAGAGAGTGAGAGAGTGAGAGAGGAGAGGAGAGAGAGAGAGAGACGGAGAGAGAGAGTGAGTGAGAGAAGAGAGAGAGAGAGAGAGCGAAGAGAGAGGAGAATGAGAGAGAGAGAGAGAGAGAGAGATAGAGGAGACAGAAAGGACAGACAGACAGGGACAGACGCAGACAGACAGAGACAGAGCACAAGAGGAGAGAGGAGACGGGGACTGCCCGTATGCATTTCTTGTGTCGCTAGAGGAGGGCGAGAAATGGCAGACAGACCCAGAGATGACACATGGAAAGGGGCAGAGAAAAGAAACGCTGAGAGCGGAGTGGGAGGAGAAGAACATAGCCACTGGGGAGATCAAAAGTATTAAACGAAGGGAAAGACAGACTCGACAGACAGAAAGAGAAGTCAAAGAAGAGACAGAAGACTCAAAAGGGACAGAGACAGGACACACACAGACAGAGTCTGAGACTGAGAAACAGGCAGACATGCATACGTTACACAGCAGTCGTATATAGGGAAGTCACACGACAGACAGACAGAAGAGACAGACAGACGGACAGACAGATGACAATGAGAAAAAAAAGAGCATGAGAGAGAGAGAGAGAGCGAGAGAGAGAGAGAGAGAGAGAGTGCAGCAGAAGAGATTGAGCCGAGAGAGAGATGATAGAGACGAGGAGAGAAGAGCGAGAGAATGGGGAGAGGAGAGAGGAGATGAGAGAGAAGGGGAAGAGAGAGATGAGAGAGAGAGAGAGAGTGGAGACATAGACAGGGAGAGAAACAAAGACAAAGGGACAGCGACAGAGAGAGAGAGAGAGAGATGAGAGTGCAGAGAGAGAGAGAGAAGGAGACGGAAGAGAGAGTGAGAGAGAGAGAGTGAGAGAAGGTAGGGAAAGAAGGAGGAGGGATAGGAGGGACAGAGGGGGGGGGGGTGAGGGGGGACAGGGGGAGGGCAGAGAGAGAGAGAGGAGAGACAGGGAGGACAGAGAGTGAGAGAGAGAGAGAGTGAGAATGCGAGAAGAGAGACGGAGGGAGAGTGAGAGAGACAGAGAGGAGGAGAGAGTGTGAAGACAGAGCGACAGAGAGAGGGAATTGTGTTGACGTCCAATTTCTATTGTCTTCTGCTTTTCCACATTAAACGCTACGCAACCTCCTTTCCAACCGAACAACGAGCTTTCAGCGGGGGAAAAAAAAGTTTCTTGCGTTCCTTTGTTTGATTTTGTTTTTCAGCTGAAAAGGTCCGACATTCACCATCGGTGACATTTCTCCCGTGTGACTTTTATTATGAATCCCACATTAAAGTAGCCACATTACGTCTGAGAGGAAAATGTCTGAACACGACAGCAGACTGCATTTTTGTTCGGATTTTTTTTCTTCTTTTTTGGGGGGGTATCATCATTTCGTCTGGCACCCTGTGGCCTTTTCTTTCGCAAGGGATGGAATGGGATTTAACGTGTGCACAAGTTTTTGTTTGTTCGTTTATTGTTTTAATGTGCAATGCGTCCACAAGGGGGACCTGTGCTGACAGCCTCCTCCTCTGAACGACTTGCAGAGGGTTTGGGGTCTACACAGATGTGCGTACTCTGAAGAGAACATCTCCTCTAAACCTGCTGTCTCCACCCAGGATTGAACCCAAGAACGTTGGATCATGGCAACAATGCTTTAGCCACTCGACCAAGCAGTTTACATGAAAGTCTATAGATGAAAAAGAAGAAGAAGACCAGTGTGCGAGTTCAGCTTAGAGGAGGTGGAACACTTCAAGTACCTCAGCACCTACATCTCGGCCGACAGCAACATCGAGAAGGAGATCTCAACCAGGATTAGGACTCGCAGCCTGGGGCATTCAGCGGGTTGAAAAACATCTGGAAGTCAACTGTCCTGCAAACCAAAACCAAGTTGAAGATCTACAGGTCCAACGTTACGCTCAGTACTCCTATACGCCTCAGAGACATGGAGAACCAACAAGAAGATTGAGAGTAGGCTCAGAGGCTTCGAAGGAAGGTGTCTTCGCCGAATCCTTAAACGTCACTGGCAGCAGCGTGTCACCAACAGGGAAGTGTCAAGGCGCACCGGCATAACCAACATTGTGGCCGAGGTGAAGCAGCGGCGGTGGAGGTGGCTGGGACACATCCTTCGGATGGGCCAAGACCAGACTCCCTCATGCTGCGCTGAGATGGGCACCACCGGGGAAGAGGAAGCGAGGCAGACCACTCGGCACTGGAGGAGGACAGTGGAGGAGGAGATGAGAGAGGCAGGCAAGACCTGGAATGAACTGAGCTGGCTTGCCCAGGACAGGGAGGGCTGGAGGGAGCTTGTTGGCGCCTTATGTCCGGGTTGCAGGATGAAGAGGATTAAGTAGTAAGTAAGTAAGTAAGTAAGTAAGTAAGTAAGTATAGTGAAATATGGGGAGTTTGTATTATACTCCCTGTTTGGCTAGTATACTTACCTGTCAGACAATAGCATACACGGCAGTTCGTCCGCTTGCCAGGCCGAAGTTTTAGTGTGGCTAAATGCGTAATAAGGACAGTCACGTGCGGCCCAACCGCTTTCGCCGTCGGAAGAAGCCAGTGTCAACCTCCGTACTCATTCAATCGAGGCCTGCGCGCAGGTCACCCCAGCACCTAGGCGCTAGTGGGAAGGCAGGGCGGGGCCTTAGAGTTGACATGGTAGAGTATCCTAGCCAAACGGGAGTATTACTACAGCTCCCCATTTGGCCGTCAAATACTGTACCCTGTCAGGCAATAGCAGAAATCTCATAGGAACGGCAGGAGGCGAGTGCCTAGAGGTTCGCAATAGGCCACAACGGATAAACCAGTAGAACATCAGCCTGGTCCTGCGGATGTCCCTAAAAAAATACTTTTATGACGGGATTTTCCGAACGCCAGCGGCTGCCTTCCAGGAGTGTGGCGCTAGGAACAGAGTGCAGGACGGCTGCCGAAGCGGCCCAGCGCTCTGACCTCTGAGCCCGGGGGGGGCCAAGACGGGGAGGTCCTTGGAGGCTGGGAATAGGCCGTTCTGGGACGTTTGGAGAGCCACTAGAGGAGAGCCAGTGCCGCTCTGAGATGTCTTTCGTGTTACTGGGGTTGATGGAATAAGAAGGACGTCTTTGCGAAACGCGCGGGGGGGAGGCGTTCAGTAGATGTTTTCGCATCGAGCGGGGCAAAGGGTATGTCGAAGAGGTGTTCTCCCCCTAGTGATCGCCGCGGGAGATTACGAGGTAAGGCGAGGCACTTACGGGTTTCTGGTTCTTAGTAGGAATTCGGGAAGGAACTTAAGGAGACGGAAGCCGTCTCTGTGGAGGCAAAGTTCCGGGGTCCCGCTATGGTCATGGATCACGCTCGTCTTCTGGCGGAGCGAGGGCGAGGAGAGGAGGAAAGGTTCGTCTTATAGCTAGAAGGTCGATCCGGAATGGAGGACAAGGGCTCCACAGGGGGGTTTATTGAGACGTCAAAGTACAGTGAAGAGGTCCCAAAGGTGGGACACGTCTAGGGGATCGGGCCCTCACGCAGAGCAGCCCCTGGGATCTTTGAGAAGGAAGTCATTCTCAAAGACGGTCGCCCCTTTGGCGGAATGGTCGTGCGTGGCCGACCTGTAGCCCGGATGGAGTAGCAGAGAGGTTAAGGTGGGCAGGAATTTCCTATCTGGATATTGGAGGGGCGATTGTGCGGGGACAGGATGTTTTGCACCATGAGTACCATTTCCTTCCCTTGTCTGTAAAGGGCACTCGGGCTTGCTAGCTCTGCGCGGAGGCCTGGCTAGGTTCGGCGTTTGCGAGGGGCCCCGGCGATGGAGAGGATACTAGAGGACGGACTGGGACCTGTTCCGTTCGATCAGTGGCTTTATTGCTCGCAACGGGTGGGCCACAGAAGCAGGGTGGAGGCGAAGCCTTGGGGATTGGCGTGAGGGGCGACGAACGGGTTGCTGTGCATGTCCACTGGTGTTAAACTGAGCGGGGGTGCGTGCGTGCGGGGACTTGCGGTCCGGGACCAGGACTGAGTGGGCCCATGGGGGGCTATGAGAATGAGCAGGGTCTTCGAGTCTCCTTTCCTGATCACCTAGTGGAGGATGGGAAGGGGGGAAGGCCGTAAGCTATGCGGCGGGACAGGAAGGGATAGGGCGTCGCAGGCGTAAGCCAGGGGGTCTGGGACGGAGACCCATCCACTGGCAGACGATGGGTTGAAATCGTGTTGGCAACAACAGGTCGCCATGGGTCTGAAACCCAATTGTTCCCCACGGTTGTTAGGGTATGTGTGAGGGTCCATTCTGTGTGGAGGGACAGCCTTGGACGCTGAAGACTGCGAGAGTCTGCAGGATGTTGTGAGGTCCCTGCTATGTGTCTCGCGCGACGGGTGACCCCCTGCCGTGTGACACCAGCGGAGGAGGGCTTGTACGGAGGGAGAGGCGATGGAGTGTGCCCCCCCCCCCTTTGTTGATGTAACAAGCTACCGAAAGTTGTTGTGGGCCCGTGGGCAAGGCGAACGACTCGGTGGGAGCCCATGGACTGGAAGTGGAGGAGGGCGAGTCTACCGCTCCAGTTCCAATATGTTGATGTGGCAGACGAGCAGTCAGCGGATCAACCCCCCGCGGGTGATGCTCTCCAATGTCCCCCAGCCCGAGTTGGGAGGCGTCTGTTTAAGTTCAGGGCCTGGGATGGGAGGGCGATGGGAACTCCGGGGGACCAGGGTGGAGGGGCTGAGCACGCTCCGTGGCCACAACGAACAAGGCCTAGGGACTGGTCTGGGACCAACGACGGCGGACCCTCTGACGGTGTCGTTTGGGACTTGCATCTAGGGGAATGAGAGAGAGACAGGGACTCCCTATCCCCAGAAGGGAGGGAAAGTGTGTCCTTGCCGAAATTAGGGTGTGAGAGTCGAAGGTGGGAGCTGAGGTCACTAGGCGGGCGGCCCTTCCGGGGTTGGGGCGACTATCCTGGAGGTGGTTTGTCGATGCTCCTGCAGACCGGTGAAATCGGACTGGGCGAGAGCTCGCATTTGGAGAGGGGTTGGTGACGAACCCAGAGAGGAAAAGGTGTCGTCGTTAGGAGTGTGGGATATTGGGCAGGGCCAGAGTGGGAGCCAAGACGCGCCGTCGTCGAGGGTCCAACAAGAGGCGCATGTCCTCCTGTCTGGCAAGGGCGGCCATTTCTTGACTACCTTCGTGAGCGAAGGGAGCCAGGGAGAGTCCGAAGGCGGAGAGCTTGACCTTGGACACACCGGCCCCGAGACAAAACGTAGGTATCGTCTGTGGGACGGGTGCCTGCGGATCTGAAAGTAGGCATCTTTCAATCAGAGGTGGCCAGTCCAGATGGGGGCTGGAGGTCTGATCTGGGCCGGGGTCTCCATCTTGAATTGGTTGGCCTGCTGGCATTTGTTGAGAGGGGAAAGGTCGAGGATGGGCCTCCCGCCGCCGAGGATTGGGACTACACCTGACGAGAGTAAAACCGGGGGTTGGAGGAGGGGTCTTGGTGCTGGCGCCTTCGGAGAGAGAAGTCTCGCTTTCCAGGCGACGGGCTCCGCTGGGCGGGCGGTGGGATCGCGGCGGGGGAAGAGGGGGGAGAGGACCAGAAGAGGGGGGCGATTCCTGTGCCCAGGGTAGACGGGAACCTGTTTAGAACAGATACTTCCCAGGGGTTGAGACCCATGCGCCGCCACTGGTGGGCATGCCGGGACAGACAGCTGCCAGGGGGGCAGAGGGCCGAGGGAGGGGGAGGTAGGAAGACTGACATTTCCCGACTGGATGGTGCGTAGCTAGTCACCTCCGGGGGGGCCGCCGGGCCAGTTGGCGAACCAAAAATTTGTTTGGGGGCTTTCGGTTTGGGCCTAGGCGGGGTTGGAAAGTCGGGTGTTAGGCAGGCCATGAGGGCGCTGCTTGGGGTAGGGTGGGGTCTGGGGTGGGGGTAGGGCCCCTGACGAAAGCATGGTCTAGAAGGGCGATGCTGAGATGGGTCTGGTCGAAAAGAAGCGCTGTTTGCGCTCTCGACGGATGGGTCATGACAGCAGCAGAGTGTCCACCGAAAACGCGACTGCTTCCGCCCGGATGCAGCGTAAGGCCGCCTTGAGCGTGGGGAGAGCTGGGCCCGTTGATAGCATGCCTCTCTCCTGCCAACAAAGGCAGTTAACGTGACTCCTGGCTGCGCAGGTCCGCCGCGCCCCAAGGTGGTTGTGTTTTCTTGTTGCCAAGGGAAAACGCATATCAGGAGGGTCATCACAAGGCTGGGATGGTCTGCCTCCAGTGTCGTCGGGGTCCGAGACGCTGAGACAGTTGCGCCTCCTTGGCCAGTTTCCTCAGCTCGCTGTAGGAAAACATGTTCAATGAGGGCATGTCCCGCGGTGGTGTGTAGAATGCCGCTGGCCATTCTGTCCACTATGTCCCGCGGTGGTGTGTAGAATGCAGCCTGCACTTCTGTTTTCTCCACTCTATCAGGGTTTTTATTGCAGGAGGTGGATGTGGGACGGGGGGGTGGGAGGTTGGAGTGAGCCAGGAGGTCGGCGGGGGAAATGGCCAATCTCCTGGTGGCGGATTGGCAGAGCAAAGACGGGAAAAGACCTGGGGGCCTCGCGCGTCTTGAGGAATACTCGACTGTGCCCCCCCCCTCTTCGGGCGCGTTGGGGTGCAAGAAGTAATTCCCGGTGGGGGGGGCGGCAGGTGCACCCTGGCGAGAGGGCCGCTTGTCCCAAAGGCGTGATGGTTGGGGGGCGGATCTTGGCCGTGATCGTGGGTCGGGGGGGACCAGTGAAACCGGGGAAAGGGACGAGAAGATGTAGTTAGAGGGTGGGATTCTCACACAGATCAGGGGCGCCTGTCCCAAAATGGCAGCAGTTCCCAGCCTGGGGATGGGACTCACGACCTCTCCGGTTGTGGGTCCGTGTCTTCGTGCCGGGGAAGTTAGGTCCACTTAGCCAGGGCAGGTCGGGGTGCGTGGGGAGTCGACTCGTTGGGCCGCGGGGAAACGAGGACGGTCCGGTGGTTCCATAATCGAGGTGTCAAAAACTAGGGGACCGCGATCGGACAGCGCCCGCCGAGGAAGGGGGGCCCAGGTCGCTAGCTCTGGGAGGCGGTGCCCCATGTGACCAAGATGGGTAGGGAAAGAGGTCAGAGCTAAGCACTGTTCCTCTGGGGGAATAGACACCGGTTCCCCGGGGGAGCAGACGGGGCTGTGGCAGCCCAGAGGCAGAGTCTTCGGGGACCCAGGTACCTTGGGCACCAGGGATGGCACGCTCCTGCATCTCCGGGTGGGGTCGTGCCGGCCTGCGTGGCAGGAGGGGGTCGTGGGTGTTCCGGTCGCCGAGCCTCCTGGCCGTGTGGTAGCGAACGGGGATGGCTGAGTCGTAAGCCTAGGGACGAACGGTTACCCTGGATCCCGGTGGTCGTCTCTGTCCCGGCGGCGGAACGGGACGCTGACGTTGCCCAATAGGGGGGGGAAAGAAGTCTGCTCCCCAAGACCTGTACCTAGAGGGAGATTGAAACGATCGATCGGGGTGGTTTCAAAACGTGGGGGTGCGGGCGAGATCCGAGCTAGTCGATGCCTGGTACCTGACCCGGGGTTGAGGTCAGAGGGGGGGGTACCACCAAAGATGTCACAGCCTCCACGGAGTGTGGACGCTCTGGGTCGGTCGTGGCTGAACCGGAATGTTGGGGAGAGCTGCGGATGAAGACTGGTGCGTTCGAGGGGGGGGGGGGGGGGTGGTGCTCGCGTCCGGAGTTCATTAGGACGGCAGGTGAGTTGGTGCAATCTGCGCGGTGTCACGTGCGGTCGGGTCTCGTCCAGGGTCCCCAGAGGCCGATGCATGCGGACGCGGCATGCTAGGAGAGAGTCACATACGCGATTGAAGGCGAACAGGCGATCCCGTCGGGGCACGGGAAGCTTTTGGACGGGCAGGTCCTTTCATGGGGCCCTTGCCTTGGATTTGGGCTTTCGGGAACGATGCGAATGACAACAGTTCGGCGATTGACGGCGATTGCCCGTTCGATGAGACTGTGTTGGCCTTCGATCGCGACGATGTGTGTCCGCGCTCGGGTCGGAGGGGGCAGCGTAATGCTGGTCGCGCGTCCCCTGCGGAACCTCCTCTAACCGCTCGTGTCATGTGTACGTGCGCGGTTATGTCCGTGGATCGACACGCGGCCTCCGGGTAGCGCGCGTCTGCCGAACACTGGAGCGTTCGAGGTTAGTGCCTCACATGTGGGCACTGGTGGTGGGGGACAAACACGGAACGCACGCATGCCCCGGGGAGAAACGGAGGTGGGACGAGGGATAGAACGAGCGGCCAACCGGGAGAGAATGAAGTGTACTTAAATGTAAAGGCTTCAGTGTTAGCTCGAGGTAGTCGATCGTAAGTGCCGCCGGCTTTGGCGGTCGAAAAACACTGGCGGAAACGGCCGGTGAAGAACTGGAAACCCGAGTGGACGGTGGAAGATCGGGTCGACTCCGCGTGACTGGACAGGCGCAGGGCTGAGATCGGCGACCAGGGGCCGCAAGGCAAACAAGGGGGGGGTAGAGAGAAGAGGTGAAACCGGCGCTGGTGATCGGCTTTGAAGATCGGCCCAATGCACCGGAAGGCGAAAGTCGCGAGTGGCGAGACACTGCACAAAGGTGCGGAGGCGTGCGTTAATAGATTAATAAAGCACACCAACACACTCAACGCCCCACCGGCCTCAAGCGTAAATGGGTGAAAGTGCGCAAACGCCCAACAACTAACGAAGCGAAGCAAAACACAAAGCTATCTTCGTAACACAAGGCCCAAAAGAGACGGCGAGAAGGACAGACTTATCTTGCTTGGACGGCAGGCGAGGAGGAATGGAAGGTACGGGCGGTTGACACTGGATCTTCTACGGCGGAAGCTGGTTTGTCATCACGTGCTGTCTTATTACTGCATTAGCCACACCACAAAACTTCGGCCTGGCCCAGAGCTGCCTAACTGCGTGGAATGCTATTGTTGACATGGCTACCGTATATGACGCCAAATATAACTTCCTGGAAAGCAATGACACTGCGGCGCGCAGCGCGCGCGCGCGCGAGCCAACACACACCACACGCCATGCTCCCACGCAAGCATCACATCACACACACACACACACACACACACACACACACACCAACCACACACCGGCACACTCAGTCCCAGTCACCCTCAACACACACAAACACACACTCCCATGGGCTAATATCACTTATGGTGAAAAGAGTACAAAAAAAAAGAACGAACGAACGAACGAAAACATCACACTCACACACACACACCACACACCACACACCCACACAAACACACAACACGGACATGCACGGCGCGCGTTTGGTAATATCATCTAGATATGTGCCATAAAGCTACAATACTGACCTCAAAACAAACTTAAATCATGCTTCACAAAACTTTTACTTTCGTTATTCAAATTACAAACAAACAAACTTAAATAAAATTCCATAACCTTGATTTGTTCCTGTGTACCATTTTGCAATGTACGAGTAAACTCGGTTTTTTCAGTTTTGTTTTGCTTTCTTTTCCTTTCTTTTAAAGGAGAGAAAAAACAATAATGAGGGCCTTGTATTTTGTCCACTCGTTACATTGAGGTAAATCTCTAGAATCTGGGAAGAAGGCTCTAAGTTTGAAAAGCGAAACGATTGTCTTCTTCATTATGAACCATTCGATGCACTGTCGCTGTCTTCAGCCTTAGTTATGCCCGATGGAAAATGGTCAGGACTGCACCTGCCCTTCCCTGGTGAATGTGTTGACCGAGACCTATGTCTGCCAGTGCCAGTCTCAAACTGAAGGGACTGGGAAGCAGTGTGTGTGTCGGTCAAATGTCAAGAACAAGCTATTAGGAAATAGTCTACGATCTGACCAGTGTCACACATAGGAATTTTAGTTGCACACAAGAAGAGAGGAGAGAGAGAGAGAGGAGGAGGAGTGAGAGCTGAGGGGAGAGAGCGGAGCAGCGGAGAGAGCTGAGGGAGAGAGAGAGAGATGAGAGGAGAGGGCGAGGGAGAGAGCGAGAGAGGAGGAGCGCGAGGTAGAAGCGGAGAGCGGAGGAGAGAGAGAGGAGAGCGATTAACGGTACATTTTCAGACAATACAATCACTAGACGTAGAATGCACAAAACAACAGTCTTAAGAAGGTGTCCGCCGGAATTGGAACCATACACAACGAGGACATAACCAAGAAAAAAATTATCGTCTGTTTTGTATTGTACATTAAACTTTCAGTGCTTTGGTCTTCCTTTTCGTTTCTATTAATATTTTTGAGCTGTTTTCAATACTGCTGTACTTTCTTTCAGTCTCGACATCATAACTTGCCTGTCGCACAGTGTAATCAAGAACGATGTAACATCTACAAACAGAACAAAAGAAATCAGATACGGCGTGTTAAAGTGTTAAATCAGTATAAACGTCATCACTACGTAAATGCGAAGTGATGAGGATATCTAAAACAACTCAGTGCTAAAACGAAACAGTTAGAAAGCTAGATCAGTCAAGGAAAGACGGCCATTGCATTATTGCGGCCAGTGTACACACATTCTTATAACCAGCGAGTGACACTGAAAGTAAGCTACCCTCCCGTCCTTTCACCACTTCCTAACCTCCCTTTCTAACGATTTGACACATGAGTCTAATAGGCAAACTGCCTCTTCTATTTTCCGACGCTTCAACTCTATTTCAACTCTCTCTCTCCTCTCTCTTTCTCTCTCTCTCTCTCTACTCTTCTCTCTCTACTCTTCTCTCTCCTCTCTTCTCTTCTATCCCTACGTTCCTCTTTGATAGATTTACAGAATGATATCTTTGATGATGATGCTCAAATGTGTTTGTTACAACTCTTCACCGAAAAAAAGGTTGTTGGATTCAGTTTTAAATGCGCGCGCGTCTTGTCGGCGCGCGCGCGCGCGCGCGGCGCGCGTGTGTGTGTGTGTGTGGTGTGTGTGTGTGCGTGGTGTATGTATGTGTGTGTGTTGAGCGAGAGGGGGGGTTCTGTATTGTGTGTGTGGTGTGTGTGTGTGTGTGTGTGTGTGTGTGTGTGTGTGTGTGTTGTGTGTGGTTTGAGAGAGAGAGAGACGGAGAGAGAGAGTGAGAGAGAGGGGGAGGGACTTTAAAACGTTCTTCTTTAAATGCTGAACATGTTCCTTGTTCTGTTTTGGTTTGCTGGCAGTAGGCTGTGCGATAAAATAGACCTTGACCTGATTTGGGTCTGATGTCTCATTGATGAAGTGTAGCAAAATGTCAGAAACGCGTGTGGCTTCAATTCAGCGATTTGTTTCAAATAGTGGCCTCCCTTTGCAATCGATTTGGTGGATCTGCAACTCGGTGGTTCCTTTTACAGATCTTTAGGAGTGCTGACTCGGCGGTTTTTGCTGGTAGTCAGGGAACAGTGTTCCCTCTGTGTGTTGTGTGTGTGTGTGTGTGTGTGTGTGTGTGTGTGTGTGTGTTGTGTGTTTAGTGTGTTCATGAAATCATCAATTTACAACTCAACATCGGGAGAAACAGGTCATGGAATTCAAAACTGAAAGGTTTTTTTTTAGGTAAAGAAGATGAGAAGAAGAGATCGTAATATTGAAAATAGCCAACGGAAAGAATACACCAGAGAGGAGAGGAGTAGAGAGATGAGGGAGAGAGGGAGAGAGAGTGAGAGCGAGAGAGAGAGAGAGAGAGAGAGATGAGAGAGAGAGGATGGTGAGCGACGAACGCCCCCCCCCCCCCACGAAATAATTTTATTGAACAGTGGCCACATACCACAATTCAAAAGGAATTTGGGGTGTGGGGCGAGGGAAGGGAAGTGAGGAAAACAATATGTCAGGGGCATGGGGAGGGGTAAATATTGAATCATTTCCACATACATCTTGATTACTTTTTACTAACGGATACGTCAAAACACACAAAAAAAAATCCAGATTCAAAAGTATATACAAATGAATCTACGATTATAACACTTTCAGAAAAGTGCGTATTATGGGAAAAGGAGAGGCAGACAGGCAGAATGACAGACAGACAGACAAAACAGACTGACTGGTGATTTCTGTTCATCACCTGAGTCCTTCCCTTTTCAGTTTGTGCCTTCCTCTTTGTGTCTGTGCCTCACTAAATGTTAGTGTTGCCTTTTGCTGGCCATATGGTTGTCTGTGCCTCAATAAACATGTTGTAGTGTTTGACTATGTGGCCATATTGTTGTCTGTGCATCACTAACATGTTGTGTTGGGACTATGCTTGCCTTATTGTGGTCTGTGCCTCACTAAATTGTAGTGTTGGGACATTGCTGCCATATTGTTGTCTGTGGCCTCACTAAATGTAGTGTTGACTATGTGGCCATATTCGTTGGTAATGTGCTCACTATCCTGTAGTGTTTGACTATGCTGGCATATTGTTGTCTGTGCATCACTACATGTTGTGGTGACTTATGCTGGCAATTTGTTGTTCTGTGCCTCACAAATGTAGTGTTGACTATGTGGCCATCATATTGTTTGTCTGTGCCTCACTAAATGTAGTGTTGACTATGCTGGCCATATTGTTGTCTGTGGCATCAATTAACATTGTAGTGTTGAATATGTGGCAATATTGTTGTCTGTGCATCACTAACATGTAGTGTTGGCTATGTGGCCATATTGTTGTCTGTGCATCACTAACATGTAGTGTTGACTATTGTGGCCTATTGTTGTTCTGTGCCTCATAACATGTAGTGTTGACATTTGCTGGCCATATTGTTGTCTGCCGCCTCACTAACATGTTGTGGTTGACTATGCTGGCATTTTGTTGTCTGTGCATCACTTAACATGTAGTGTGACTATGCTGGCCATATTGTTGTTGTCTGTGCATGACTAACATGTAGTGTTGACTATGTGGCATATTGTTGTCTGATGCCTCATAACATGTTGTGTTGACGATGCTGGCATATGTTGTTCTGTGCATCACTAACATGTAGTGTTGACTATGCTGGCAATATTGTTGTCTGTGCCTCACTAACATGTTAGTGTTGACCTTGTGGCCTTATTGTTGTACGTGCATCACTAACATGTAGTGTTGACTATGCTGGACATATGTTGTATGTGCAATCACTAACATGTAGTGTTGACTTTGCTGGCCATATTGTTGTCTGTGCTCACTAACATGTAGTGTTGACTATGCTGGCCATATGTTGTCTGATGCATCAACTACATGTAGTGTTGATATGCTGGCCTTTATTGTTGTCTGTGGCCTCACGAAAATTGTTGTGTATTGGACTATGCTGGCCATATTGTTGTATGTGCATCATTAATGTAGTGTTGACTATGTGGCCCATATTGTTGTCTGTGCAATCATAACATGTAGTGTTGGACTATGTGGCCAGATTGTTGTCTGTGCATCCTAACATGTGTGGTTGTACTATGTGGCCATAATTGTTGTCTGTGCATATCTAACATGTAGTGTTGACTATGCTGGCCATATTGTTGTCTGTGCATCCTAAACTTGTAGTGTTGAATATGTGGCCATATTGTTGTCTGTGCCTCATAAAATTGTAGTGTTGACTATGCTGGGCAATATTGTTGTCTGTGCAACACTAACTTAATTGTGTTGACTTGCTGGCCATTTTGTTGTCTGTGCATCACTAACATTGTAGTGTGGACTATGCCTGGCCATATTGTTGTCTGTGCCCTCCATAACATGTAGTGTTGACTATGTGGCCATATTGTTGTCTGTGAATCTTAATCATGTAGTGTGACTATGCGGCCATTTGGTGTCTGTGCCTCACTTAACTTGTAGTGTTGTCTATTGCTGGCCTATTGGGGTATCTGGTGCATCACTAAATGTAGTGTTGTGACTTTGCTGGGAATATTGTTGTCTGTGCCTCTCTAACATGTAAGTGATGACTATGCTGGCCATATTGTTGTCTGTGCATCACTATAATGTAGTGTTGACTATGCTGGCCATATTGTTGTCGGTGCATCTCTTAAATGTAGGTTCGACTATGCTGGCCATATTGTTGTTGATGCCTCACTAACATGAGTGGTGATATGCTGGCATATTGTGGTTGTGCCTCACTAACATGTAGTGTTGACTATGCTGGCCATAATGGTTGTTTCTGTGCCTCACTAAACATTTAGTGTGGACTTGTGGCCATATTGTTGTTGTGCATCTCTAAACAAAGTGTGTGGACTATGCTGGCCATATTGTTGTCTGTGCCTCACTAACATGTAGTGTTGACTATGCCTGGCCATTATTGTTGTCTGTGCTCACTAACATGTTGTGTTGACTATGCTGGCCATATTGTTGTCTGTGGATCACTAAACATTGTAGTGTTGACTATGCTGGCAATATTGTTTGTCAATCTTGCTCACTAACATGTAGTGTTGACTATGGTGGCCATATTGTTGTCTGGCATCACTAAAATGTTAGTGTTGACTATGATGGCCCATATTGTTGTCTTGTGCCTCACTAACATGTTGTGTTGACGATTGCTGGCCATATTGTTGTCTTGTGCATCACTAACATGTAGTGTTGACTTTGCTGGCCATATTGTTGTATGTGCCTCACTAACATGTAGTGTGACTATGCTGGCCATATTGTTGTCTTGCATCACTAACCATGTAGTGTTGTCTATGTGGCCATATTGTATTGTCTGTGCTCACTAAAATGTAGTGTTGACTTTGCTGGCATATTGTTGTCTGTGCATCAACTAACATGTAAGTGTTTGACTATGGGCCATATTGTTGTCTGTGCATCCCTAACATGTAGTGTTGATATGCTGGCCATATTGTTGTTCGGTGCATCACTAACATGTAGTGTTGACTATGTGGCCATATTGGAGGTCTGTGCCTCACTAACATGTAGTGTTGACTATGCGGGCCATAATTGTTGTCTGTGCATCACTATCAGTATGTAGTGTTGACTTGCTGGCCATATTGTTGTCTGTGCTCACTAACATGTAGTGTTGACTATGCTGGCCAATTGTTGTCTGTGCATCACTAAAATTGTAGTGTTGTCTCTGCTGGCATATTGTTGTCTGTGCATCCTAACATGTAGTGTTGACTTTGCTGGCCATTTTGTGTCTGTGCCTCACTAACATGTAGTGTTGGACTATGCTGGCCATATGTTGGTGTGCATCCACTAACATGTAGTGATGACTATGCTGGCATATTGTTGTCTGTGCATCCCCTAACATGTAGTGTTGGACTAGGCTTGGCCATTATTGTTGTCTGTGCCTCACTAACATGTAGGTGTTGACTATGCTGGCCTATTGTTGTCTGTGACATCACTACTGTAGTGTTGACTATGCTGGCATATTGTTGTCTGGTGGCATCTCTAACATGTAGTGTTGACTATGTGGCCATATTGTTGTCTGTGCCTCACTAACATTGTTAGTGTTGACTATGCTGGCCATATTGTTGTCTGTGCATCACTAACATGGTTGTGTTGACTATGCTGGCCTATTGTTGTCTGTGCATCAATTACATGTTGTGTTGACTATTGCTGGCCATATTGTTGTCTGTGCTCACTAAATGTTAGTGTTGACTTCAATGCTGGCCATATTGTTGTCTTGCATCACTAACTTGTAGTGTTGTTCTTGCTGGCCATATTGTTGTCTGTTGCATCAATAACATGTGGTGTTGACTATGCTGGCCATATTGTTGTCTGGGCCGCACTAACATGTAGTGTGGACTATGCTGGCCCATATTGTTGTTCTGTGCATCACTAACATGTAGTGTTGACTATGCTGGCCATTTTGTTGTCTGTGCCTCATAACATGTAGTGTTGAATATTTCTGGCCATATTGTTGTCGTGCATCACTACCATGTAGTGTTGAATTTGCTGGCCATATTGTTGTCTGTGCATCCTAACATGTAGTGTTGACTATGTGGCCATATTGTTGTCTGTGCCTAACTAACATGTAGTGTTGACTATGCTGGCCATATTGTTTGTACTGGTGCCTCACTAACATGTGGTTGTCTAGCTGGCCATATTGTTGTCTGTTGCCTATACACTAAAATGTAGTGTTGTCTATGATGGCCTATTGTTGTCAGTGAATCACTATCATGTAGTGTTGGACTATGCTGGCCATATTGTTGCTGTGCCTCACGAACATGGTGTGTTGACTATGCTGGCCATATATTTGTTGTTCTGTGCATCACAACATGTTTAGTGTTGACTATGTGGCATTTTGTTGTCTGTGCCTAATAACAGGTAGTGTTGACTATGGCTGGCCATATTGTTGTCTGTGCATCACTAACATGTAGTGTTGACTATGCTGGCATTTATTTTTGTTTTTGGTCTTTGTGCTCACTAACATGTTGTGTGGACTATGCTGGCAATCATATGTTGTCTGTGCATCAATAAATGTTAGTTGTTGACTATGCTGGCCATATTGTTGTCTGTGCCTCACTAACATGTAGTGTTGACTATGCGGGCCATTTTGTTGCTGTGCATCACTAACATGTAAGTGTTGGGGACTAGTGGCATATTGTTGTCTGTGCTCACTATAATGTAGTGTTGACTATGCTGGCCATATTGTTGTTGTGCATCACTAACATGTAGTGTTGGGACTATGTGGCCATTTGTTGTCTGTGCCTCACTAACATGTTAGTGTGGACTATTGCGGCCATATGTTTGTCTGTGCATCAATAAAATGTAGTGTTGATTTTTGCTGGCCTTATTGTTGTCTGTGCCTCACTAACATGTAGTGTTGACTATGTATGGCCCATATTGTTGTCTGTGCATCACATACATGTAGTGTTGACTATGCTGGCCATATTGTTGTATGTGCTCACTAACATGTTAGTGTTGACTATGCTGGCCATATTGTTGTTGTGCATCATCACATGTAGTGTTGACTATGCTGGACCATATTGTGTCTGTGCCTCACTAACATGTGTGGTGACTATGATGGGCATTTTGGTGTCTGTTGCAATCACTAAATGTCGTGTTGACTATGCTGGCAATATTGTTGTCTGTGCCTGCATAAATGTACTAGTGTTGACTAGCTGGCCATATTGTTGTCTGTGCATCACTAACATGTAGTGTTGACTATGCTGGCCATATTGTTGTCTGTGCCTCACTAACATGTAGTGTTGAATATGCTGGCATAGTGTTGTCTGTGCTTCATAACAATGTAGTGTTTTGACTATGCTGGCATATTGTTGTAGGTGCAGCATACCATGTAGTGTTGACTATGCTGGCCATTATTGTTGATCTGTGCATCTCTAACCATGTTAGTGTTTGTCTATGCTGGCCATATTGTTGTCTGTGCATCAATACATGTAGTGTTGACTATGCTGGATATTGTGGTTCTGTTGCATCACTAAACATGTTAGTGTTGGACTATTCTGGCCATAGTGTTGTCTGTGCATCATAACATGTAGTGTTGGACTAGGCTTGGCCATATTGTGGTCTGTGCATCACTAACATGTAGTGCTGGTCTATGCTGGCCATATTGTTGTCTGTGATTCACTAACATGTGTGTTGACTATGCTGGCCATATTGTTGTCTGTGCATCACTAACATGTAGTGTTGACTATGCTGGCCATATTGTTGTCTGTGCATCACTAACATGTAGTGTTGACTATGCTGGCCATATTGTTGTCTGTGCATCACTAATATGTAGTGTTGACTATGCTGGCCATATTGTTGTCTGTGCATCACTAATATGTAATGTTAACTATACTGGCCATCTTTAACGGAAAAGAAAACCCTCTTATGCCAAGGACGTGAGGATGGGGTTGGTATGTGTGTGTGTGTGTGTGTGTGGGGGGGGGGGGGGGGGTATAGGGAAGTCTTTCTTTCTGACACAGGACAAAAATGTCCATGGTTGTGATCATAGTCTTTCCTCAGTGGGGATGCTGGAGTCTCTGTCAGTGTAAAGTGCATTCCCCATGCGGACATTTCCGTGCTAGTCATTTTCCTTTTTCAGTCTGTCTTTTTGTATTTCAACTGCCGTCCAATACTCTTTAGCCTCTCCTGCGTGCGTGCGTGCTTTTGCACAAAGTGCTTGAATGGTAAATGAAACGAGCAAAGCCGTTTTGAAGCAACGAATTCAACAGTCAGACCAGTTTCAACTGAACAAATCCGGAACACCAACATATTGCAAAGCGTGCACCGTTTCTGAAGTGACAGAAACAAGGCACTATTTAAAGGAAAAGCCAACATGGATGCATCAAATAAAATAGATAGAACGTACATTGCATACGATCTATGTCACAAGTTACATCAAACATTGTTGACGTGGCATATTTGAAAATGTCTTGACCTTACACAAGGAAAGGAGAACCGATAGCAGAGTGTTGGTCGAAAGTTGACCATTGGGAGGAAGCGATCTGTTTTTATCCCCCACTTGACAGTAAGCCTGACATGGACAGTGCCCCCTTACCCTCCTCTCTGCGCCCATCCACCTCCACTTACAGAGGTAGAAGATTTGTAAGTGTACTTACTGATGATGTCGATTCAGTTTGCCTCACACAGCTGCTGTACTTTTGGAACAGCTTCTGAGTACAACTGCACTGGTCAAGAACACTTGCTAGTGGTTTCAGGTAGTTGGGGTACAGGTCATTCCTTACTGTACTGTTTAAGATGTGTATCTACCACTCTGGCAGGTCCTCTTTCCTCTCTATCTTTCTCAACTGTCTATATTTCCTACATTTACATACGTGTCTGTGCGTGTTTTCACTCATGTGTGTGTGTGTATGTATGTGTGTTGAGATCGTAGACGTTAGTCAATATAGACGGGATCCCGGATCTCCCCTGTCATCTGAACGGCGAAAAAACAAAACAAAAAAACTATGCAAATAATGAATTTATTTATTCTTGGGCCACACTGGGGAATTTGAATCCATCATCCTGTGTTAAATGCGGGCAGAGAGACGGCAAGAGGGAGGAAGGAAGTATGGAGTAATTATGTCCTTTAAAAGACAACAACAATGGTGTTATGCGTGGTGTGTGCGTGTGCATGTGTGTGTGTGTGTGTGGTGGTGTGTGTGTGTGTGGTGTGTGTATGCACGCGCATGGTGTGTGGGGCGCGTGCGTGTGCGTGTGTGTTGTGTGTGTGTGTGTGTGTGTGTGTGTGTGTGCATGCGTGCGCATGGTGTGTGTGTGTGCGTGCGCGCGCGCGCGCGCGCTCACGCGTGTGTGTGTGTGTGTGTGTGTGTGTGTGTGTGTGTGTGTGTGTGTGTGTATACGCCAGCGTGTGAAAATGAATTTGAGTGCTAGAGATGGGGGACCGTGTAACATTTTGGGATAATGACACCACTCCCATCCCCACCCACCTCTCTCTCTCTCTCTCTCTCTCTCTCTCTCTCTCTCTCTCTCTCTCTCTCTCTCTCTCTCTCTCTCTCTTGTTGTATTTTTCTTTTCTTCTCGTTGAGATTGTATCATTATTACGTTTTCTTTTTCTTCTTCTTCGTCTTCTCCTTGATGACCTTTTGTTTCTTCTTCTTCTTCTTCTTCTTCTTCTTCTTCTCTACAGACAACTGAAGAAGATGCTTACCTTCAAACTGAAGTTTTATAGATCTGACTCCTACAGATTTTTTTTCTTCTCACCTACACCACGAAATAGGTCAAGAAGCTGCACCACAGACGTTACGGATTACGAAGTAAAATTCTGCCCACACTTACCGGAGTTCTAATTGACTCTCAACCTTGGTCAGAATTTATTAACCATGCTTTACCGACGTCTAGCTTATTCTTCCTTTTTGAAATTCTAGAGCACGCCAATCTCGATTTCTTCTTCTTCTCGTCTTCACAATAACTTTGTGGCTGATGAAGGGTCGCTCTTCTTGATTGCTGGTTTGGACTGAAGTCTGGAGGAGAGACGGGGTTTTGTTCCAAGGGTTTTTTTGTTGTTTTTTTGTTGTTTTGGTGGTGGTGGTGGGGGTGGTGCACTTGTTTAAATGACGGTTTAAGTTTTGCGGGGGGAAATATATTTTTTGTCCCTTTTTTCCCTTCCCCCCTGGCCCGGGCCCATAGACCAATGCTGACTGTTCGCTGCTTTGTAAAACCCGGGGTAGAAAAACGTGCCCCCCCAACGGTAAAAAAACCCTTAAAAAGCCCGGCAGTCTGTGTGGGGACTGTTAAACGGCTGCCCTTTGGGTTCCACCTAAAGGCTAAAGTAACCTAACCAGAACTGGGCCCCAAATTCAATACATCCCGTTAGTTTTTTTTGTAATTGTGAGAAATGCCATGTTGTTTGTTGTGTTCAAAATGTTATAGAAACCATCCCGCCCTTTCTTAATTTTGGAATATCTGACATCCCCAATCGTTTATTTGTGTTTGAAAGTTAAAAAAACCATCCATGCTTTCGGTATTTACCCGTAATACAAGAAAAAAACCCACGTAGTTTATTTGCATAAAAAATGTTTTGATACCCATCCCTTTGATGACTTTTTTAAAAATATTTTTCAAAAAAGCCATGCCCTTTCTTGGTTTTTTCCGTTTGAGCCAAGCATTCTAGTTTTGTCCAGTTTCAATTGAAAGAAACTCCCCTGGCATATCTTAGTGTTTCTCATTTTTGAGGAACACATAGGGGGAAAAACCCATAAAATCTAAATTTTCTTTCTTTTTTTTAAAAGTTTAGAAATCCCCTATCTGTTTGTTTTTTTTTAAATTTTTGAGGAAACCAACCATTTCTTTTTTTTCAGATTCAAAGGAAATAAAAAGAAAGACGGGGAAAAGAAAAGTGCCGTGTTTCAGTTCAAAAAATTAAAAAACAAATGCTGCTTTTGACGGTGCGCTTATTGTATTGTTAACACCAGGGCGTAACAATGTGAAAAAGAAAAGATGCTACCCCTTTTTGGAGGAAAGGGAAAAAAACAATATACGATTCGGGTTTTTAAAGTGCACCCAAATCGGCGCGACTTGTTTTCACAAAAAGGGGCCCCAAAGTAAAAAAACTGGACCGGATTCGTCTGCAGCAAACGGTTGCATCTGTAGCATCACACTTAAACACTCCTATACATCCATAGAAAACCAACTTTAAACCAATCTTAAATCTCCTTCTTCCTTTCCTCTCTTCTCTTCTATTCTCATATTATCTCCCCCTTTTCTCTCTCTCCCCTACCCTTCTCCTCTTCTCTTCTCTCTCTCTCTTCTTCTCCCTTTTCCCCCTACACACACACAAAAAACAACCACACCACGCCACACACGCACACACACAAACGGAAGGCAGGCAGGCACGGCACACACCCCCACACCACACCACCACCACACACCCCCTCTCTCTCTCTCTCTCTTCTCTCTCTCTCTCTCCTTCTCTCTCTCTCTCTTCTCATTTTACTCCATGCAAAAACACGGTTTTTTAATTTTTTATGCTTGGCGCAATGAAAACAACAAGATTTTTCAAACAGAGTTACAATCTAAAAATACTCAACGAAAAACCGTTTTCGCTGTTTTGACACCATTCCCGTTCGCTTTTCCTCTGGTGGAATTCGCTCAAACGGGTGGGTCTCCCCGTACCTCTCTCTTCTGAATGGGGGCCGGGGGGAAAACGTTGCCCCCAAAAACGATGGGGCCCCGCATCCCCCCGCTTGTGCCCTCCTGACAGAAGGTAACGAAGCAAACACTGGTAGGAGGGAAATATTTTCACGACGGGAAAAAGGGGGGGGGGGTGGGGGGGGGAAAGGGGGAGAGGGAGAGGAGAAGAGAGAGAGAGGAGAAGAGAAAAGGAAGGAGAGGGGAGGAAGGCAGAGGACAGGGGAAAAAGGGGAAGTGGGGGGAAGGGGGAGAGAGAGAGAAGAAGAGAGGGGAGAGGAGGAAAAGGAGAGAGGAGGGGACAGGACGAGAGAGCAAGAGGAGAGAGAATGTAGGTGTTGGGCGTTGCGTGTGGTGGGGTGTGGTGTGTGTGTGTTCGCGCGTGCACGCGCGTGGGCGTCATGTGGGGTCTATATGCAGTTTTGTATGCATGTTGTGTGTCTGTAAAGGAAGAGAGAAAGGGGAGAGAGGGGGGGAGGTGTTTTGGTGTGCAGCCTGTGGGGGGGGTCACAAATTCTAGACTGAAGACTGCACAAAACGCACCCCCCAAAATTTGTCAAGAAAAGGTCACACACACACAGAAGCATAGTGTAAAAAAAAAGTGCTTGTCCGGTGGTTTTAATTTGAAAAAGCTTTTTTTTTTTGGAAGATTTTTCCTTTGGTTTTAAAGGGTTATGAAGCAGATGTTTGTGTGTAGAAAGATTTCCAGTGTGAAAGCAAAATTTAAAAGAATAAAAAATGCCCTGCTTTAAATTTTTTAACCAAAAAAATTTAAAGAACTCTGTGGAAAAGTCCTTTAAAACCTGGAGCTAAACCCTTTTTTATATCTTTTAATGCAAAGGTGGCTTCTTTTAAGTAATGAGCCCTTCCATTGTATCTTTTGATTGATGAAAGTTGCGGAGTTACAATCCTCCAAAAAAGCTTAAAAACTTTTTCTTCTGTTGTTTCGGATGACGAATGTTAAAAATTTTTCCCCAATTTTTCCTTTTGGTCTTCAAATACCAAATGATCAGTTGGGTCGTGCCTTCTTCAAAGTTCTAGTTTAGTTAAAAAGTTTAGCATTTTTTGAATTTTTCAAATTTGAGAAAAAATCTTGTTTTTTTTTCGCCTTCTTCTTTCCATTTTTTCTTGCTTAGTTTGGGCATTTTGAGCCTTTTCCTTCTTGCTTTCTGCTTTAAACGAGTGATTCTCTATTCTAATATATCTTAATTTGCGGATCTTTGCGAGAATTAGTCAAACCGTTAAATTTCCCGTAAATTTATAAGTTCATTCCTTTTTTGATGCTATCTTTTACTATGTTTTGGATTCTTCTTTTAAACTTATTTTTTTGACTGTATCATTTTACTATGTTGTATGGATTCATTTTTTTAAATTAGTTTTGATGCTATCTTTTTATTTTTGTATGGATTCTTTTTAAATTATTTTGAGCTATATTTTACTATGTTTATGGTTTCATTTTTAAACTTAGTTTTGACTGCTACTTTTTATATTTGTAGGGTTTTCATCTTTTTAAACTTAGTTTTGACTGCATCTTTTATTTTGTTTATGATTCTCTTTTAAACTTGTTTTGACGCTATCTTTTTACTAGTTTAGGGATTCATCTTTTAAATTTTTTTTTGATGTTTTTCTTTTTAAAATTTGTTATGGATTCATCTTTTAAATTTATTTTGACTGCTTTCATTTTACTAGTTGTATGGATTACTTTTAAACTTGTTTTGACTGCTAATTTTTACTTGTTGAGGATTCATTTTTTTAAACTTAGTTTTGACTGCATCTTTTTACATTTTTGGATTCATTTTTTTAAAATTTGTTTTTGCTGCTATATTTTACTATGTTTTTGGATTATTTTTTAAATTTATTTTGATGCTACATTTTACTATTTGTATGGATTCATCTTTTAAAATTATTTTTGATGCATCTTTTTACATTTGTAGGGTTTTTCTTTTTAAAACTTATTTTTGGGGTGCTATCTTTTTACTATTGTATGGATTCTTTTTTTTAAACTTATTTTTTGATGCACATTTTATTTGTAGGGAAAAAAATTTTTTTTTTTTTTCTCTTTTAAATTTTTTTGATGCTATATTTTACTATGTTGTATGGTTATTTTTTTAAACTTATTTTTGATGCTTCATTTTACTAGTGTATGGTTTAATTTTTAAACTTATTTTTGATCCCCATTTTTTCTATTTTGTTTGGTTTCTTTTTTAAACTTTTTTTTTGATGCTTCATTTTACTTTGTTGTAGGTTTCATTTTTTTAAACTTATTTTGACTGCTATATTTTATATTTGTAGGTTTCATCTTTTAAAATTATTTTTACTGCTTCATTTTCTATTTGTATGGATTCATCTTTTAAACTTTTTTTGACTGCTTTCTTTTTTCTATGTTTATGGATTTTCTTTTAAACTTATTTTTGACTGCTATCATTTTACTATTTGTTGGTTCTTTTTTTTTAAACTTTTTTTTTGACTGCACTTTTTACTTGTTGTATGGATTCTCTTTTAAACTTAGTTTTGATGCTATCTTTTATAGTTTTGGATTCATCTTTTAAACTTGTTTTGCTGTTTTCATTTTTTATTTTAGATTCTTTTTAATTAGTTTTACTGCTTCATTTTTTTTATGTGTATGGTTTCATTTTTTTAAACTTAGTTTTGCTGCTATCATTTTCTATGTTTATGGATTCATCTTTTAAAATTTATTTTTTGACTGCTTTTTTTTTTATATTTGTATGGATTATTTTTTTTAAACTTATTTTTGACTGCATTTTTTTCCCTTATGTTGTATGGATTATTTTTTTAAACTTAGTTTTGGTACATTTTAAACTTTTGTATGGATTATCTTTTAAATTAGTTTTGACTGCTTCATTTTACTATTTGTATGGTTCTTTTTTAAACTTATTTTGATGTTTTTTTACTTGTGTATGGATTCATTTTTTTAAACTTAGTTTTGACTGCTTCATTTTTCTATGTTGTTGGTTTTCATTTTTTAAACTTGTTTTGGCATCTTTTTACATGTTGTATGGATTCTTTTTTAAACTTAGTTTTGATGTATCTTTTCTTTTTTTTGGGTTCATTTTTTAAACTTATTTTTGACTGCTTCATTTTACATGTTGTTGGTTATCTTTTAAATTTTGTTTTGACTGTATCATTTTATATTTTTTGATTCATCTTTTAAATTATTTTATTATCATTTTACTTTTTGTATGGTTTATTTTTTAACTATTTTTTGACTGCTACATTTTACTTTGTTTTGGGATTCATTTTTAAAATTATTTTAAGAGTTCCCATTTCATGCCGGGCCCGCTTCGGTGGTATTTTTAAAAAATCTCAAAACAAATTTATTTTACAAAAAAATGCTTGGTTTTCAGAAAGGGCCCCATTTTTAAAATTTCCAAAATCCTGACCCTTTTTCCGGTTAGGGCCTTTCAGTGAAAATAGACCCCTCGTGGTGGGAAAAGGGGTGAATAATATCACATTAGCTGTCTTCTGGCATGTCACAAGAAAAACAGTGTCTTCTTCTGGCTTTGAACCCTTTCTTTTTCCGAGACCAACTGTATTCTTTACCTTTTGGTTAAATGGGGCCCCAAGTGTCTGAAAGTCCTCCTTTTACAAACTTATTAAATTTTTTTTAACATATTTGTGGTGAGGGTTTACCCCTAATAACATCCGTTCTTATTTTAAACACATTAAAATTCCCCCAAACAATTTTGTTTTGACAGTAGTTTTATTAACTGTTTTTTTTAAATTTTCAAAAGTGGTCTTTTCTGTGAAGAGTTTTGGGGCATGAATTAAAAATACCAATTCAGGAACTCTTTTTACCCTTTTGGTAATTTTCTGGAGATGATTTTTTACGACCCCGAAACGGAAAGTTCTTTTTTTTTAAATTAGTTGTCCTTTACTTGCTAAATACCCTTTTGGTATCCCCTTTCACCACTCCATTCTTTTTCCATACATCAAAAAAAATTTTGGTTTAAAAAGATTTTTGAATACAAGAATGTCAATTTTTTTCTGTCTAAAAATTGTATAGAGAATTCCTTTTTTTTTTTTAGTTTCAGTCCCGAACATTCAAAGACAATATTTTTTAAAAAAGCCATTATCAACAAAAAATTTTAACGCGATAAATTGAGCCATAATCTATCCGCAAACAATGCCAAGGGGTAGGGAAATATTCCAAAGCACAACTTTGGTCATCCCTCAACGGCGGGGGGCGGGGGGTTTGACTTCGCTTTTTTCGCGTCGGCCTGTTACCCGGTGCCTGGCGAGGGCTGTTGTTTACCGTTGCTGGCGCTTTTGGGGTTCGATTGCTCCCGGGTTTGATCGGTTCGAAAGCTTTAAAAAAGTGGGTTTGACGTGAGGGTGCCCGACCCCTGTTATCCTTTTTGGGGTTTGGGGGGGGTTTTCGGACTCTTTCGGGTATTTTCTTTTGTTGACTTTTCTGTTTTTCTTTGTCAGATCGATTTCCCAGAAAACCCGACTCCCTTTACCGGGGCGCTGCTGACTGGGAGAGGATGGAGGAGGGGCGGGGGGAGCGGATGGGTGGGGGGCGGGGGGGAGCGGATTTGGGAGGAGGGCGTGAGGGGAAAATGGTGAGTAGATGCCCCTTTTTGTGACCTGGTCTTTTTGGTCCTGCACTTCTTCCTTGTCCAAAAGGGAAAACGGGAGGCCCGGGTGAAGGCAAAAGGAAACCCCTGGGGGGGCTCTGTTTAATTTTTTTTCTTTTTGAAAAATTTTTTTCGATGAAAAGCTCACCTTCGCTGTTTTTTTTTTTCCCAAAGGTTTTTGCGGAGTTGTGGAAACAAACCTAGCCCCGTCAGGAAACGGGTAGTTTATGTCGGCAACACGGCTCTTTCAGATTTGATTTCGGACCGCACCGCACCCTGCTTGTCACGTTTTTTTTCGATCTCCCATCGGAAAAGGAGAAGGGTTCTCGATCCACAGTTTGGGGGCGGTTTTTTCGCTCGTCATTTGGGTTGAAGGGGGGGGTGTCACACTGCGAACACAGAATCGCCATCTCATACCTTTTTTAAGGAGATGTTCCTCGCCATTTTTGTCGCTGGGTCACTCTCCCTAGCCCACGGAAGGCTGGGTCCGGGGCGGGTCCGGGTCCACAAGACCTTTCAGCAGCCAGGCAAATCTCCCGCACTGTGGGGGTTTTTTCGGAGGGGGGGGGATGTCTCTCTGCTTTACAAATACGGGGTTGACGGAACCCATTCGTAGCAATGAAAAAAAAAAGGTGCGAAAGGAAACCTTTCTAACGCCAAGTGCGAAAAAAAATTTTTTTAGTCCAAAATTCAAGCTTGCGGAAGACAGTTCATTAAAACCCTGTGCGGAGGATGAAAAAGGTGACTGCTCGCACGAAACAGTTTTCCTAAACTAATTTAAGTAAATGGAGACCGATCTCGTTACAAATTCGGTTTTTAAAAATTTTTGGCAAATTTTAGCGTAAGACTCTAAAGGTTTTCCCCGTAAAAATGAAGATCAAAATGGGTTGTTAAAGGTAGAACGTCTCTTCCACTTTAAGGAAATTTGAAAGCGTTAAATTGAATAATCCTCTGCGGAAAAAACCCTGGACTTGTTTTGCCTTGGACTTTCAGAAAACATTTGACAGTAATTTTTTAAGCTTTTTGTTACTTCCCTTTTTTGATTTGGATTTTGGGGATGTTTTTGGAATTGGGTAAAGGTTATTTGGCAAATTCAAAAAGTTTTCATCAGTTATAAAGGTTGGCTCTCCGATAACTTCGGATGAACTGTGGTTGAGACAAGGGTGCCCATTTTCCCCCCTGCCTTTTATAGTTGCCTTGACTTTTAGAAAAAAGATAAGGCAAATAAAGATATTTAAAAGGGATTCAAAGGGGAAAACAAAAATAGGAAAGGTTTGGAAAAATTAGAAAAAATTTTTATGTATGCAGAGTGTAACGCCTTTTTAACGGGGTAAAGTGATGTTTTAACTGGGGTTTTACGAAAATTTATGAAATTTCGCCGTAGTTTCCAAACTGATTATTAACAATCGAAATCACAAGTAAGTGGATTTGGGTCTACGGGACAAAAAAGAGAAGGCTTGGGCTTCGAGGAAAAAGAAATGAAAAATTTTGGGTATTATTTCAACAACAAATGTTGGCTCACGTTTGATATAAATGGACACCCAGTTAAAAAGGTTTAAGGAAAAAAATACGTTTGGCAAAACGGAAATTTAGGGTTACTTGGTAAAAAATGTGTAATAAATTTTTTCATTATTCAATTTGTTTTGTAATGCGTCAAACTCAACCCCGAAAATATTCTGTTTAATCAACACGCTGTTTTTTCGGTTTTTATGGCGTAAAAGGATTTCAACAAAAAGTTATGAAAAAGCAAAAGTTTTCATTATAGTGAGATCGAAATTGGGGGGGGAAAAAAAAATGATAATTTTAAATTGATGCAAAAATATTTCTGTGTGAATGGTTTTAAAATTTCCCAAAACATCTTTATTTTTAAAAGGTCTTGGATCCCCGAGAATATTTCTTTTCTTTGGGAGAAATTTGCCTGCTCCCCCTCCACACTGGGAGGTCTAGTTTTAAAGGGTTGAAAAAATTAATGCTGTTTTGGAAAATGTTTTCCCTGTTTTGGTAGATAACAAAAAAAAAACCACTGCATAAATACAAAAAAAGGAAAGCCGTGGAACAAAGCTCATTCCCTTTTCAAAATAAGTTGTCTTTTTTAAAAAAATGGGCTATGCAAAGGGGTTCAACTGCTGTTTACTATTTAAGAAAAAAATTTTTAACATATGATGAATTGGAAAAAATTCTTAAAGCCTGCCACCCTCTTTTTTTGGGAAAATTTATTTTGATATTCTGCATGTCTTTTCTTGAGTATCGTCAGACTTAGACACTGCAAAATTTTTGAGATCACTCCACTTTTTTAATAATTCGCATTTCAAAAGTTTAAAAAAGTTTTACAAAATTTTTTTTAGAAAAAAAGATAACAGACCCTGTTTGTTAGTTTTGGGGGCAAAAAGTTCAAAAATTTCCTTTCTAAAACAAACCTGGTCCCCCACAAATTCAATAACTAAGAAAAACAGAATCAAATTACAAAGGAAAATTTCCACAACATTTATCCCAAATAAAATTTTTTATGTAAAATGGGATTGCAGGGAAAAAAATAAGTGCCCTACTGTGTAAATGAATGGACATGTTTGGGATTTTTTTTGTTAATTTAAGCAAATTGCATGTTTTTTGGAATGGTGTAAAGTGTATTCTTTGAAAAAATTTTCAAAAAAGTGAATTTTTTGAATTGAAAATTTTTTTTTTAAATTTGGATAATGCCACCTTTAGGGAAGAAAAAGGTATTTAATCTTTAATATTTAAATTTCAAAAAGGGGCATTGGGGGTATAGTATGGGAAAAACCATTTTATCTTTAAAACTATCTTGAAAAAAAAATTTTCATTAAAGCTTAATTAGATTTACAGCGTCCCAAAATCAGTACACACAGGGTGTACTCTCTCTCTCTCCCTCTCCTCTCTCCCTCTTCTCTCCCCCCCTCTCTCTTTCCTCTTTCTTCTCTCCTTCTCTCTCTCTCTCCCTCCCCCCCTACTCTCTTCTTCACTCTTTTTTCTCTCTTTTCTCCCCCTTCTCTCTCTCTCCCCCCCCCCTCTTCTCTCTTCTCTACTTTCCCCAGCGAGAGAATGCTTCATAACTTCACATGAGTACAAAAAAAAAAAACCAGACAAAATGATCAAGCGCCCCAAAAATTAAAACCGCGATATTGTCCATTTGGAAAGAACTACAGTTTTTTCATGGGGAGTGGTTTGTTTTTCTTCTTCCGTTTGGCCTAAAGAGAGGCTTCGGCAACCCCAAAAACAAAAAAAAAAAAAAAAAAAAGAAAAAAAAAGAAAAAAAAGAGGTGCTCCCTGACCTGCATGCAACTGAGGCAAAAAAAAAAAAAAGCGTTTTTGCATCTTTTTTTTTAAAAATTCTGTTTGATTTTGGCTTTTTTTGAGAAATGCTCAGTTTTTTTTTTAATCTCCACCATCTAATTAAAATTTCCCCCGTCTGTAGTGGAGATAAAAATTGATTTTAAAAAAAAAAACGTTAAAAAAAAAAATTTAATGCCCTCAGCAATAGAACTAAGGAAAATCCTGTATGGAGGGGTTGGGCGTTTGAAAAAAATTTAAATCAAACCGAGCACGTGACGAAACCCGTCGGTAAGGAAAGACGGCTTTGTTTTTAAAAACTTCTTGCTCGCAAGTGTGAACTTGATCCCTGCAATGAAACTGAAGGTTTGGGGACCTCCATTTTTTAGTCCATCCCTACCCCGTACTTCCCCTCGGCTGCCTTTTTGTACCCCGTGGAAATTGCGTCGAATAGACAAATCCCCCTTTTATTTTCGTTGCTTCAAGCCCATCACAAAACTCCTCTCTCTCTCTCTTCTCTCCTCTCTCTTTTTCTCTCTCTCTCTCTCTCTCTCTCTTCTTGTGATTTCCACCCCTTTTGTTTAAAATTTTTTCAAAAAACTAGCCTTTGATGACATTTCCAAAGGTGTTTTTTTTTTTTCCTTTCCCCCAAGGGTTTTTTAGCTTAAATGTGACAGTTAAAAAATACCCTTTTCAATTGGGGTCGGTGTTTGGGGGCGTCGTGGTTGCGGGTGGCCTGCGTGCGCGTGCGTGGTTTGTGGTTGTGGGTTGTGGTGTGTTGGGTGCGTGTCGTGTGGTGTGTGCGTGAGTGTGGGATTACTGTACTTTTTTTAGTTTCCTTTAAATGCTTGAAAATGATCTTAGTAATATAATGTCACGTTTTTTTGCTTTTAGTTTGTGGGAGTGGCGGAGGACAGACAACGTGGCTTGCCCCGACTGGGCCCGATGCCCCAAATTTTCGACAGGGCACAGACGTCAGAAAAAGCGTGCCCGTTTCAAATCAGAGTTGTTGAAAATTAATCCCCTTTTTTATCCCTTTTGGGAACCGCAAAAAGGGCTTCCCTTTATGGTATTAGCGAACGGACGGTGGTTTTACCCGGGGTCGTGCCCTTCCCCCCCCCGCCCCTCCCATCCCGTCCCCCCCCCCTTTCCCCCTGTGTGCTTGAACACAAAACAACGAGAGAACAAGACCGCAGAATTCAAAGTGATGCTAAGGTACAGAAGAAGAAAAGATCGACTGTCATCAGTTAATGTCCCTGAAGAAAACGTTGTAAAAAAGGGCGGGGGGGGAGAAATTGAAAATAGCTGAAGGAAAAGGGAAGAGAGAGAGAGAGAGAGAGAGAGAGAGAGAGAGAGAGAGAGAGAAGAGAGAGAGAGAGAGAGAGAGAGAGAGAGAGAGAGAGAGAGAGAGCTCTGCTGAATGAATCTTTCTTTACCAGATTCCCCCCACCCCACCCCCAACCCATACCCCCTTTCCTAAACTGTGTGTTGTCTTTGTTTTCTAGAGCATTCTAACTATCTACTGTAACCATACTGGTCACATATAAATGGAGGAAACCCTTTCACGCCAAGAAGATAGGGGAAAGGGATGAGATGGGGGCACTGGGAAGTCCTTCCTTCTCAAG
>CM031614.1:24274499-24290143 GCA_018398815.1 Conus ventricosus | reverse complement strand
AGAATCAGATGTCAGAATGAAATGTAAAGAAGTTGGTGACAATGGCATGTTGCCATTTTAGGCTCAAAAAAATTTTTTACTTTTAAGAATTCTTTGCAGATTATATATGTGTCAAATGATTAGGGCTCGTAATATAAATTTCTTGCTTTGTAAATATATCTACCGAATTGGATACATTTGTCAGAACCATCTCTCTCAAGGGGTGTAGGAGAAAACCCTCCCCCCCCCCCCCGGAGAGAATCCCCCCCAGAGAAAATCCCCCAGGAGAAAACCCCCCCCCCCCCCCCCCCCCCCCCCCCCCCCCCCCCCCCCCCTCTGTAATAGAGATGCGGAGAAAATCCCCCCCCCCTGTACCTCTCTGTTGCAAGATGCCCGTGGAGAGCCGCCAAGAAAACGTGTGAAGCGTTCATCCAAAGACCTTCAGACCAGACTGAAGGCGATCTGTACCCAGCATCGCGACGGGGTCAAGACTCTGGAGGAAGCTCTCAGGGCTCTCGGCCATTGCATCCGCTTCTAGACAAAGTTTAGCAGAGAGAGAGAGAGAGAGAGAGAGAGAGAGAGAGGAGAGAGAGAGAGAGTAGGGGGTGGGAGGAAGAGAGACAGAGCAGTGAATTGTGACTTATAAAAGCCTTCTTTTTTTCTATCTTTTCACTTTTATCAGCGACTCTATATTGTGTAAATTGGTGTTGCCATGGCATAAAATATAATAAATTTATGTTTACAACCCTCACATACACGACACACACACACACACACACACCCCACACACACACACACAGGTTGGGGGGGGGGGGGTAGAGAATGAAATTAAAATTATAAAAATAATAATTGTTTTTATAATTGTTTTATGACTTTCACTGTAATAAATGTCCGCCATTTTGACTGTGACTTGAATGTTGTGCTTTCACAAAAAGCCCTCGGATCGACGAAACAAGCACACATAACACCACTACAGTCACAAAACATTTTCTTGGATCAATCATGTGAAGGCGCACGGGGAGGGGGGGGGGGGGGATTTTCTCCACATCTGTATTACACAGGGGGGATTATCTCCGGGGGGATTATCTCCGGGGGATTATTCCGGGGGGATTTTCTCCGGGGGGGGGGGGGGGTTGTCCGTACCCCCTCTCAAAGAGCCAGTTCTGTACGCTACTCGAAAGAAGCCTGTCTTTAATTCAATAGTGGCTTTCAAATGCCTTGGTTGAACGATACATCCCGAATCGATTTACAGACAAAATTCGGTGGAACATTTGAAGCCCGACTGAAATGACCAGACTTACATTGTAATAGAAGTATTTTGTATGCCTTTCGGCATAGTCTAGCTATAAGCAGATTAACGAGCCCTGGCTGATACTTAATACATTTAACTGAAAATCTAATATGTAATGCATATCTGTGTTTCTCCATGCAGTCATTTCACACAAGTTCTGGCTGATACTTAATGCATTTTACTGAAGTTCTGATATGTAATGCATATCTCTAACGACTGCCGGATTTAGACAGGTCACTCAGCTAGGAATAGCACTTACTTGGAGCTTTCGACAGACCTCCGTCCGTCTTCTTCAGCTGTGATGTGGCTACTGGGTGAACTGGCGTTCAGTGCACACGACCACGGGTCGAACCCTGGTCATGTGACTGAACAATGAGGGTGTTGTACACCGATGGCAAGGTGTGTCTGCCCCCGTCCCGGTTGAGTGTGGGGTTGTTGGCGGCAATATGGATAGCCTCCTTCACCCCACGCTGAAACCATCTATTATCACGGTCGAGAACACTGATGTTGTCATATTTGAACTGATGTTGCTGGGCGTGTAGGTGGGCGCCCTACTGGTGATGATTCCCTTTTGTGTTCTGTCAAGTGTTTTCGAAGGTTTCTCTCAGTTTCCCCGACATAGTTCTCTTCACAGTCACGACAGTCTGTTTGGTGGATAACTCCAGACTTGTCCAGTTTGTCAGTTTTTTTCCTTTGGGGCGACCAGCTGGCTGCGGATGGTGTTGATAGGTTTGGGGTGCATATCTCTGTTACTCCATACGCTCACTTCAGGGCAGACTCAAGTTTCTTTCGATTAAAAAAAAAAGAAATTTTCTACGTATAAGTATGCATTGCTTCGGTGTGTTTACATTTTTCCCACTTCAGCTGCTTACTTTAAAATGGATTCAGTTTAAAGATAGAAAAACAAACTTACCGAAAAGACTTTCATCAGTTGTTCATAGTAGTTTCAAGAGTTTGAATGTTTCCATGGCAGCTTTTTTTTTCACTAACCAGCAGACTCAAGACACACCAGCATTAATACTCATTTCGTTGTAACAAGCACTCCCAAATATTTGTATGAGTTTATAACTTGTTCGTTTCCATCAAACCATCTTTCCATCAAATTATCTTTCCCTAAAAGCGAAGCGTCCATCCGTTCTAAATGCGAATACATTTGACTTTTCATTAACTGTCGAACACCGTCGGTCCGTTTCTCATTCAAAAATACCACCAGAGCGTCAGGAATACGTTTAATTCTATGCTTTCCTGTTTTTGGACAGTCCAATAGCCAGTTCGTTGACATGACAAAGACATGAGCATTTCTGAGGACATAGCAGGTATCCTTGTTTCCCACGTCTGGGGCAGTCCAGATCATCAGAATATCTTCCTTTCTTGCGAACACAAGCCAACACATGATCATGGATATCTCTTAAAGCACGACAGAGCTTGTCCTTGACAGAATTTTCTCTGAGAATTGCCCAACTATTGTATGGAGCGCAAGCTCTTTTGAAGTTTGCAATAATATGGATGAAAAAAAGTTCTGTGTGTTTATTCTCAAACATGATAACAATTGCATACAATACACACAAGTGATCCATTGCACAATAATAATCTGCTCTGAAATCTACTTGTATTTTTTGTTTTTGTTCTGCCCGTGTGTGTGTGTGTGTGTGTGTGTGTGTGTGTGTGTGTGTGTGTGTGTGTGTGTGTGTGTGTGTGTGTGTGTGCGCGTGTGTGTGAGAGAGACAGAGACTGAGACAGTCAGACAGACAGACAGATAGCAGACAGGCTGAGATAGAGACAGACATACTCACGCACACATACACGCACACATACACGCACGCACAGAAAAAGACCAAGAGAGACACAGAGAGAGGGGGGGGGGGGGCAGGAGGGAGGGAGGGATTGGCAGAGGGAGAGGGTGTGAGGGTTCAAAGAAAGGTAAGGAAACACACACAGAAAGGATCTTTCAGCCTGTGAAATAAGCCACGTGAAGCATCAGATTATGGAAACAAAGCATATATGTTTCACACACACACACACACACACACACACACACACACACACACACACACACACTTGGACGCACGCACGCACACACACACACACACGCACGCACACACACACACACAAACACACACACACACACACGCGCGCGCGCGCACGCACGAGCACACACATTACATACACACATATTATGTGTACACACACACGCACGCACGCACGCACGCACACACACACACACACACACACACACACACACACACACACAACACATATATATATATATATATATAATGTACATGTATATATATATATATAATATATTACACACATACACACACACACACACAAGCACACGCATTACACACACACACACACACACACACACACAACACACACACACACACCACACACAACACATACACATATTATACACACACATGCACACACACACGCGCGCGCACGCGCGCGCAGGTGCACACACACACACACACACACACACACACACACACACACACACACACACACACACACACACACACACACACACACACACACAAACACACTCACACACACACACACGCATGCACGCTCGTAGGCACGCACATACACATACACATGCAAGCACGCACATGCGCTCGCGCGCGCGCACACACACACACACACACACACACACACACACACACACACACCACACACATACACACACGTGCGCGTGCGCACACACATGTGCACGTAAAGAAGGTAGCTAGCGTGCTAGCTAGCTAGGTAGACAGATAGAAAGAAAGATAAATGCATAGGTATTGTTAGAGTGAGTGTGTGTGTGTGTGTGTGTGTGTGTTGTGTGTGTGTGTGTGTGTGTGTGTGTGTGTGTGTGACTCTGTGAACGTGTGTGTGTGTGTGTGTGTGTTGTTGTGTGTGTGTGTGTGTGTGTGTCTGTGAAGATGTGTGTGTGTGTGTGTGTGTGTGTGTGTGTGTGTGTGTGTGTGTGTGTGTGTGTGTGTGTGCGCGCATAAGTTTTCGAATCTTGAGTTCTAAGATATTCTGCATCAAAGGAAAGATGTTTCTTTATCCAAGAGGAATAGTTTCTTGTGCCATCTTTTTTATTCTTTCTTTTTTTTTTTTTTGAAACGCTTTCATGTTCTATATCGCTGTCGACGATTATGATGTTGTCTGTGTGTGTGTGTGTGTGTGTGTGTGTGTGTGTGTGTGTGTGTGTGTGTGTGTGTGTGTGTGTGTGTGCGCGCGTTCTTCTCTCTCTCTCTCTCTCTCTCTCTCTCTCTCTCTCTCTCTCTCTCTCTCTCTCTCTATTTATCTTTCTCACACACACACACACACACACACACCGCACACGCACCACACACACACACACACACACACACACACACACACACACACACACACACACACACACACACACACACACTACCCATGAAATCTCGTTTTAGGCGGGTTTGTTCCAAAGGTAATTGATGGGAAAAAATCCAGCACAGCATGTCACAGCGTCAGTACGCGGCCTGAGTTCAGGTCTGTTGAACATGCATAAACCAAGGGAGATATTAGCCGATTTGTCACCTTCACTCTTTGAATATAGTCACAGACTTGAAATTAGCCCTCTTGATAAAAAAAAAAAGAAGAAGAAGAAGAAAACACTGTCTTAAAAAACGTTTTCGGCAAAAGTCTGACAAGTACAAGTAGTTAATTCCTAGAATTTTAATTGATAACTTGTCATGTCTTAACTGAATTGATAAACCACTACCAGAGGGATAGGTCCTGGTAGACCAATCGAACAGCGGAAGATTGCTGTGTTTGAAAATGTTGTACATGAAAAATATGTTAAAGGTGCAAATCGTCCAGTCTGGTCACTATGGAAACATGTACGGACAGGGAAGTATGTGTGAACGAAGCAAAACTGAAATTCACAGAAAAAAAAACATGAGAGATAAGAAGAACAGTAGAAAACAAAAACAAACAAAACAACAACAACAAAAGGGGGGGGGGGGGGAGAGAAAAGGAAAATCGAAAGACGAAAAAATAAGCGAGTAAAAGTAGGGGGAGGGGAGCATCTTTTGTTTTTTTGTCAGAGACCGAGACAGGTGAAGCCCTAAACAAAACAAAACAAGCAAACAAACAAACAAAACGCCACCACATAGCCTAAAACCCAGACCAAACCAAGACAAAATGTAATCAGAATACAGCTGCTAAGGTGCAGTGGTTCGCGTCTCAACTTCGCGGTCCGGGAAGGCGTGAGTTCGAGTTCCAGCTGTCTGATTATTCTATGAGAATTACAGCATCAGTGTTGAGTGTGTCTCGGACACAAATAAGAAGAATACAATAACGTGGTCGAGTGTCATCCACTTAAGGGATGCGCCTTTTAACTGTGTGACTGATATTTCCCGACTAACACTCCTAACAGTTCAGAGGTGCGTATCGTATCTCTCGGGCCTGGTGGAGGTCAGGGTGAAGGCAGTGTAGAATACAAGCCTTGTTCTCTAATCTCTGACCAGGCCGGGATTCCCCAGCATACTCATCCTCACTGGTAAAATTAAAAATCTCAAAGTCTGTGGCCCTTCATGCTCTGCTCTTGTCCGTGCGCGTGGTGAGTTGTGTCAAAAGTCGTCGGTATTGAGAAAAAAAAAGTTCATCGGGACTTCCGCTAGATGGACGTGGTGGTTCCCTCCGAAGGGGCGCTTACTTACATTAGCTCAGCGACTAAACAGTTTTTGGTTGTCAGCAGAAGGGCGCGGGGAAAGGGGGGGGGGGGGGGTAATATATGGTATTCCGCGTGTGTTGGAACAGAACAAGACACAGTGAACGCCAGAGAAACAACACGGCTGCAGTGCATGTCTTCTCTCGTGGGCTGCCTCATGAAGATCTGATTTTGTGTGCTGCCTTGCTGACACGGTTTGTACCAAAACGAAGGTTTAGGTTTGTCAAAGCTTGTCCACTCTGACCATGTTTACGTTCTCACTATACCGTCACCAGATTTGGTAAACACCTAAAAAAGATGGCATGTTAAAAGTTGTAATGAGAGAAACAAACCACAAAAAAAAAGTGGAAAGACTTAGCTAGAACAATGACTGGTGAATGGGCCACAGAAGCAACACACACACACACACACACACGCACGCACACACACACACACACACACACACACACCACACACACACACGCACGCACGCCACGCACACACGCGCACCACCACACACACACACACACACACACACAACACACACACAACACAGGCACACACACAAAAGCAGAAACGAGACGACAACGAAAGGCAGAGAGAGAGAGGAGAGAGAGAGAGAGAGAGAGAGAGAATTGACAAACAGTTAAAGAAGACAAACATAAAATGGAAAACAGAGTCACATGATTTGACAGAAAAGAGGAAATGACTAGCATAGAGGTTCCAAATGACGGCGATAACGGTTTTTTTTTTTCTTCTTTGATATAAAAAGCCTCCAGCACTCTTCGAGGATCCCATGTGCGAAAGGGAGGTCATTCACAAGGCCTCCCAACAAAAATCAACTCACAAAAAAAGGAAGAAAGAAAAAGAAAAGAAAATATTGAAAGACCCTCTGGCATCTTTACAGGGATCCCATGTGGAAAGGGAGGTCATTCAAAGGCCCTCCCGAAATTCATGTCACGAACAAGGGAAATAAGCTGTCAAGTTGGTTTTTTTTTTTTTTTTTTCTTCGATACTTCGGTCAAGGAAGACAAATGCGTATGCCAGCATGCTTACTCATTGAGCCAATAATAACTCTCTTTTTTTTTTCGCTTGTGTTCTTAACGGAAACAGGGACCAGGATAGCTCAGCTGGTAGGTCACCGGACTTGTAATCCTATCAGTCCTGGAGTTGTGGATTCGAATCTCCGTCGGGCCGTTTCAGTACAGGGTGATTTTGTTTTTCTTTTGGAGTTAACATTGGTTCTGACTCAATTTCCCGAAAAATCCTTCGAATGAGACTATACCGATTTTCCGTGTGTGAACACGCGCCTAAGATCTTGCGCATGTGAGAAATCCCATCAGTAACACGTGGAAAAGAAGGCCAGTTTAGCTTGTTGGTATCGATGACATGTATACACATAGCAGGCATCTTGTGTGAGAAAATGGAATGGATAAGTGACAAATTCAGTGACTCATATTTTGACGGAATGACACGGGAAACGAGTGAACGTAGCGCCTGCTGATAGCTGTCCGGTGGGCTATACCCAGGTAGTCAAACTGTCGTGTAAACGAGAGTGTGGATTGTAAAGCGCTTAGAGCTTGGTCTCTGAGTGATGACAGGCACCATAAAAGAACTCTTGATAATAATAATAATGTTAATGATAACAAAAATGATAATGATGATGATAGTGATAATAATGCTGATAATAATCATAATAATGATAATAATGATGTTGATAAAAATAATGATGATGATAATAATAACAATCATAATGATGATGATGATAATGATAATAATAACAACAATCATAATGATAGTATTATCCTTACTAGTGATAAATGATAATGATTATGATGATGATAATGAAGATGATAATCACAATCATGATAACATGATGATGATAATGATAATAACAACAATGATAATGGTAAAATACTAACAATGATACAGATGATGATGATGACAATAATGATGATAACAAAACAGTTGTTGTATTTCAGGAAAACAGTGCTAATAGAGAAGAATGACCACACCCCTCCGCCGCGGAAAACAGTTATTCTTTAACTTCAAGAAAACGGTGGAAACAGAAAAATAGAAAAATCAGTTACTATCATTGTTTTCATTAGGGAACGGTCACGGTGTTTCAAGAAAACAGGAAAGGTGGTTACATGACAACCAGGTATCATCACTATTTTTCCTGTAAATGTGAATATATGTGATGTGATGTGTGTGTGCGTGCGTGCGTTCGTGCGTGCGTGCGTGCGTGCGTGCGTGCGTGCGTGTGTGCGTGTGTGTGGTGTGTGTGTGTGTGTGTGTGTGTGTGTGTTGTGTGTGTGTGGGAGAGAGAGAGAGAGAGAGAGAAGAGAGAGAGAGAGAGAGAGAGAAGAGAGAGAGAGAGACGCAACAAAGAGGAGAGTAAGGAAGAGAATTAGAGGAACAAGACAAATGTATGCACAGAGAGGCAGACAGACAGAGAAAAGAGAGACAGACAGAGTGAATCAGTGCAACAAAGAGGAGAGTGAGGGAGAGAATATGAAGAACGAGCAAATGTACGGGGGAAAAGAGAGAGAGAGAGAGAGAGGAGAGGAGAGAGAGAGAGAGAGAGAGAGAGAGAGAGAGAGAGAGAGAGACAGACAGACAGACAGACAGACAGACTGATGAGAGGATGATCCACCACACAACAGGCAACAGTGGATGTCTCCCTGGAGTTGAAGAATCTCTGTTGCAATCACCCTCTAAAAATTGATAACTGTTCGAAGCCTTGAAAGAGACGATCACATTGACCGTCTTAGTAGAAGAAAACCCGGTTACGAATTTGTAAATGTTCTTTTATTTCTAGCACAGGCGCGTAAAGCACGCGGGAAACTGCGTCATACGAGGACAGCTGAAGCTACGAACAGTCGCGCGAATAAAGGTCAGACGCGCGGTGGAGACGACCACTGACGTAGCTGAAGTCTTTAAAACCTGCGTCATTCAGCATGATGGTCGTATCCAGGGTCAGCCGATCGCATACAAAAGTTCAACTGCAAGCCTGTAAGTTAAAAAAAAAAAACAAAAAAAAAAAACAACCAAACACACACACACACACACACACACACACACACACACACACAAAACTTTAAAACGTTTCGTGACCGTCTGAGGGGGGAAAACGACTTCTGCAAAGAGGAGGGCAGTTCCATTTGGATGAAAAGGCTACAAATACCCGTTGCAAAAAAAAAAAAAAAAAAGGAAAAAAAAAAAGAAAGAAAAAGCATGTTCGTCTTGCTAAAGGTTACTTTTTGTGTAAAAAGGCAACTGATTTCTTGACAATAAAAAAAAAGACAAACTAGTTCGGAAACCCAGCTGTCTTCAGCTTCGATTCGACTGGCGACAAAAATAACTTATACCACACAGGACTGAGGGAGGGGGTCTGCAAAAGGGAAAACGGGACAAAAACAGTTATTATGAGTGAAAACAGTTATTATGGGTTGAAAACAGTTATTATGAGTGAAAACAGTTATTATGAGTGACAACAGTTATTATGAGTGAAAACAGTTATTATGAGGTGAAAACAGTTATTATGGGTGAAAACAGTTATTATGGGTGAAAACAGTTATTATGAGTGACAACAGTTATTATGGGTGACAACAGTTATTATGTGTGAAAACAGTTATTATGGTGAAAAAAGTTATTATGAGTGACAACAGTTATTATGGGTGAAAACAGTTATTATGAGTGAAAACAGTTATTATGAGTGAAAACAGTTATTATGAGTGAAAACAGTTATTATGAGTGAAAACAGTTATGGGTGAAAACAGTTATTATGGGTGAAAACAGTTATTATGGGTGAAAACAGTTATTATGGGTGAGTGCGCTCTTTTAAAATGCAAGGACAGTGAGGAGAGGGTAACAAAGACTGAGATTACAGTCATGTGACAGAGAGGAGAGTGAGAGACAGAAGAACAAGAAATTAAATATGTATGGAGAGGAAAACCACGGAGAGGAGGGAAAAGCAACAACAACAACAACAACAACTAACAAACGGATAAGAGGATGCTCTATCACACAACAGGCGACGCTGGTCTCGCCTAGGTTGAGACATTCCTGATGTGACCGCCGGAGGCGCAAAGCTCTTTTCGGCTAAAAACCAAAAATTGGGGTTCTGGCCATTTCATGGACGATCAATATTGATCTTTTTTTTAGTGGAGGAAAATGTGATTACAGTTTCGTATTAATCTATTTTTGCTCTTGCAAAGCTTCGAAAGGAATGGGGAAATTGTGTCACAGGCATATTGGGTTAACGAACAGTCCCGTGAATCAAAATCCAGGTACGTGATCGGAGAGGACATTGTCAAATTGCTTCTTCTTCTTCTTCTTCCTAAAATACTGGTTCACTCAAAAACGAGTAGGTCACCAGCGCGCATGTTAAAAAGTAAAATAAAATAACATAAAAACAGTGCGACTCAGACTGTTGGCCCTGGAGCAAATTTAGCAACAAGGGGTCGCACTCAATATTCAAGAAGATAAAAAGCAATGGCAAATTCAGGCCCAGGTAATATAAAATTCAGGGGAAGTAAAAATAGAAATCGTCAATAGCAGATCTCAAAAACTGTCGAATCAATTTGTCTCTTGAATGAGTACCGTACCCGTGGCAATCTTGATGGCAACCGGCAGTGAGTTCACAGCCGTACAGAACTGGGATAAAAAGAATGTAAGTGGCTGTCAATATTTGATTGCAGGTATGGTATAACATTGACCGCCACTCCTGGTGCTACTTTTATTCAATACTAGTTGTTCCATTGGAATATCAATTACTTAGCTCTGCCTTTGAAAAGGTGTTAAGTTTAATAAAGCTCTTTCTCTTCTAAGGGTTTCCATTCTAATTTCCTCATGTTCTTCCTAGTATTCCCCTTTTCTCTGATGTGGTTCCTGTTTACGAACCGTGCTGCTCTCTTCTGAATCTTTTCAAGGTTATCAATGTCCTTTAGATGGTAAGGATCCAAACTAAGCAACCATATTCCAGTACTGGTCTAACCAGTGTTTTGTAGCAGTCGTCTTTAAACCTTTTGGGGGCAGTCATTGATATTCTGTGTAAGTAAAGCTAAGATGTTATTTGCTTTCTTACATACTAAATTGTAATGTTCTTTCCATTTGAGACGACTATCTATAATCACGCCCTAAACATTTTGCAGCATTAGTTTCTTTAAGAATAGTATTATGGATAGAATAATCTGATCTAATTAGTGAGCGTTTGTTACATATACGCAACACTTGGCACTTTTTGAGATGAAATTCCATTTTCCAAGTTCTTTCCCACTTTGTAAAGCGTTTAGATCTTCTTGTAGAATGCGTGTATCATTCTTGCTTCTGATTGTTCTATATACTAAACTGTCATCTGCAAAAAGCCTTATAGTAGTTCCAGGAGAGAGATTTCTACTTATGTCATTTATATAAATTAAGAAAAACAAGGGCCCCAGAACAGTTCCCTGTGGTACGCCCGACAAGACTGGTTTACAATGGGATGACGACCCTTCCACAACAACTTTCTGCGTTTCTCCCAACGAGGAATGATCTAGCCCATTTTAGCAAAGAACCGCCAATGCCATAGTGTTCTAATTTAAGCAGCAGGCCCTCATGGTCAACCTTATCAAAGGCTTTAGAAAAATCTAATAAAATTGCATCCATTTGCTGTCTGTTGTTAAGACAGTTACTAAAATCATTGAGAGTTGTTATAAGTTGAGTCTCACAACTCCTTCGCTGTCTAAAACCATGCTGGGCGTTATTTAAGAAATCATATTTGTCAAGATGGTCCATTATGCTACTATATATTATGTGTTCAAGTTAATTTAGCTGATATGGATGTAAGAGATACAGGTCTATAGTTCTCTGCTTTTGTTTTGTCACCCTTTTTAAATAAGGGAACAATGCTCGCATCTCGCCACTCATCAGGTCATTACTCCCTGGTCCAGTGAAGCTTGGTAAGTAATTGGTATACCTCACTCAATTCATTGGCACATAATTTTAAGAGCTTGCCAGGAACGCCATCGGGACCAGTAGCTTTGTTTCATTGATATTAGTCAGTAACTTAAATACTCCTGCTTTGTTTACTTTGATGTTTTGTATTTCAGGGAGTTTATCATCATCCTTTAGTCTAACGTTAAATTAAAGGTTTGGGATTTGAGAAAACTGAACAAAACTGCTTGTTTAGTAAGTTTGCTTTCCCTCAGGGTCTGTATTAGGTTATTCTGGTTGTTTCTCAGGTCTGAATCCCAATGTTGTCCTGTCTCTTACTCCTTATGTAAGACCATAATTTCTTGTTTTGATGATCACCTTCCGAAATCATCGAATTAACATAATTGGAGTGAGCAAGTCTACATTCTCTCTGACACCTTCTCTTAATATGTTTATACCTAACCAGTAATCTTTCTGAATTAGGATGTATGTTTTCAATTTCTTAAAGAAACGATGTTTCCTTCTCAACAAACGTTTAGTTTTGTAGTAATCCATGGCTGGTGGTTCTTGCTTGAAGTTATTTTAGTAGGTATGTAGTCATCCATAATAAATACCAAGTTAGTTTTTATACACTTCCAAAGATCACTGACATTATCTTTAACACTATGGACCTCAAAAAAAGACGACTGAAATTATGAGTATCCCTGCGCAATTTTGGTAAATCTGCTTGGTTCCAGAGTCTGATGGTACGTTTAGGGGGTTTTCTTCGAAAGGGTTGAAAGTTACTCTCTAGAGAACTATGTCATGATCACCCAGGCCTGCAATTAATTCCTGATTGCCTAAAGCGCCTGGACAATTGGTAAAAAATAAATCAGGAATGCCTTACCACGAGTTGGTGATTCAACTGACTGTACTAATCCAAGGTCTTTGGTGGCATCAAAAAAAATGAGTATTAATATTTTTACTGTATGATTGCCAAGTATGGCATCTTCGCCCCAATCAATATTCTGGTAAATTTAAAATCTCCACCAATCCATAATACTGCCTTCCTATTGGCCAAAACAATGTTAGAAATGTCTCTGCAAATAGACGAACATACTTTTCATCTGAGTCTGGAGGTCTGTAAAACTGATCCAACAATGACAGGTCTCTTATTCTTGAAATTAATCCTACAAAATAAACTTTCACTATTTTTGCCTTGATATAAAAACTCACTGGCTAAATTCTTCCTAATGGCAATCAAGACTCCCCCACCTCTTTTTCCAAGTCTGTCCTTTCTATAAATATCAAAATCCTCCATTAGAAGTTCACTGCTGGATGTTCCAGTTTCTAGCCAAGTTTCTGTTCCAATTACAACATCAATGTTTTTTTCAGTGACTAAATTCTGAGTTCTTCCTTTTTCTTGATAAGAGATTGAAAATTTATGACTATGCATTTAAGTTTATCTTTTTCTCTTAATGATTTAGGGTTCAGTTGCACTTTATGATTTGGGATTTTATCAGTTTTAGAATCAGGGGTGGATGCAAACTTAGGACAAAATTTCAAGTTTTTCTTTTGGGGATCGGTCTGGTGAGATAGGGTCAAAACGGTTGCTTTCTGAGCTGCAGTTTTCAATAGAATCTTCAAAAAGTCTTGAACTAAAGTTTGGAAGCCCGCAGGTAAAACAAGTCCATGATATATCACTATTGCATAATGCTTCATAAACTGCTGAATTCATTAACATACATTTAGTGTGATACCATGAATTGCAGACGTCACAGGCAACTGCTTTATATTTCCATGTGACTCTCAAATTGCAAACTCCGCATCCTGGATATTTTACTTTGGTGGACGGACCAGGATTGAGTTCAATGTCTCCTGATAGGATAAGGCTTAAAAACCATAATTTAACTCCTCTATGTCTCAACTCTTTTAATCAAACAATTCCTTATCACTGTACTATTTCTGATGTTAATTGAAATCAGGGGTTCAAATCTGGGCCTAGTAATAGACGTGAGAACAGTACTCGGCACAGGTGCACACAGGAGACTAACATGGTTCAGGTTGCACAAAGTTTTAAAACCTGCAAAAATGGAACTAAAGGCGTCTACATCTACATCTAAAATTTCAAAATTAAACTGAGTGCTAGGAATTTGTTGTTCCTGTCACATGTGGAAAGAACAAGGAAAAATAGAAAACTTTTAACGAAGCCGAGGAACAACACGCCGGTAGCCATCTTGAAAAGCCAAATAAGAAAGACTCACCTTTAAGGGGTTTTAAACACAATTTCGTTAAGATAAAAATAAAATTTAGCATTAAACTACCAAGTGCTGATCATTAAAATTCACAGTTACTCGTATGAGTAAAGATGTAAAGATGTAAGACGTAAAAGATGTAAAAATGAATTAAAAACGGGAGCTCCAAAAGCCAGGCAGCCTCCTCGCTGGACATGCGCAGTAACAACTTGGTTGATCAAGACGTGAATCCGTTGTCAGTGGTTACATAAACACATATTCAGCTGTACTTTTACGGATTTTAAATACCTTTTATTTCCTTGTGGTTGCCCGAATAAAAACGAAGTGAAAAAGACTACGGATGTCGTCGCTGGGAAAAAGTCCATGTACCTCGTGACTTAAGACTTCCTTCCTACAGAGGCAGCTAGTTTCAACTGAGATGGTAGCAGGGCAAATAAGTGAACACCCCAACAGCGATGGTAGATCTTCCATGACTCTACCTTCCAGCGCTTCACTCCTTCCATTGTGGACGGGGTTTCACGTTCTAATTATAGACCCTGATCCATTGGATCGGATGTTGTGGCGTTAAAAGGCCTGTAAAAGAACGTATCTGGAGATCCCCAGTTTCTACGATAAGCGGCGCAACAAAACATGCAACAAACAGATTTGACGGCTCCGATGTGGACGAGCGTCCTTAATGTCAAATGACGGCTCCGATGTGGACGAGCGTCCTTAAGTCAAATGTCAGCGAGTTCATAGGATTGTCGCTGAACGTTCGCTGTGCTGCATGAAAGACGACCGTATTTCATTCCCAGCAACCGCTTGTGTGAAAATTTGTCGCTGCACGTCCAAATTTCATGTGACAGGAAGTATTGTCGCACATCCAAGTTCCACATGAAATATGGTCGCAGCATGCCAGCATTGGTATTCCACTTACAGGTAGGTTGCTACAACAGTGTTATTATTTAACATTAATGCGTTACATTTTTTTTTTTACATAAAATTTGTAGCGGTAAAATTGTAGGTTGCTACAACAGTGTTATTATTTACATTAATGCGTTACATTTTTTTTTTACATAAAATTTGTAGCGGTAAAATTTAACGTGAAAATCAGTCATAGCGACCGAACCACCGTCAGATTTTCTCACACGCTGTAATACTTCATGACACGAAGAATATCTTGGATTTGGCATTGCTTGCTGCACATTAGCACTTTACGCTATTCATAATTATCACTAGAACAAAGTTATCACCCACCATTAAGATAAAAAGAGTTTTGCTGTATCTGCTTGTTCGTCACACCAGATCGAATAGTTTTCAAACTCAGCCTTGGAAAAATTAGGAAATACCTAGATAAAAAAAAAAGAAATAAAATTTAAAAAAAGAAAAAGAAAATCGAGACAGACAGATTAAAAAATAGATACAAAGAAATAGAGAGTGAGTGAAGAGAGAAACAGAGAGAGAAGACATACAGACACACACAGAGACACACAGACAAACGAAACAAAAAACCCCAGGCATATTATCAAAAAACCCCCCACCCCCAAAAAAAAACAAATTTTAAAAACCCCCC
>CM031614.1:24197464-24253414 GCA_018398815.1 Conus ventricosus | reverse complement strand
TTCGGTTTTTTTCCCCCCAAAAACCATCCTTTCCAAAGGGCTCTTGACTGGTTTTCTGTGACTTTGGGAATGGCCGGGTGGCAACACGAAGACCACAGATTGGGCCCACTTTCCTTTTCCCTCATGAGAATCCGTGATTTCTTTGGCTTGAACTGCATTCTGGATGAGGCAACTATGTCGTCCAGCCTCTCCAGCACATGACGTGTCTCGTCTTCTCTGGATGAAATCACTGTAGTGTCATCCATGAAGGCCTTGAGAGGAGGCATCTTGTATCCATCGCCAAGGTCTGTTTGTCTCGCGTTGTTTGTGTTGCTGCTTTCAAGATGAGTTCCATTGCCAGCACGAACAGTAATGGGGAAATTGCACAGCCCATTGCGATGCCCACTTCCAAGTTGATCCAATCTGTTGTGTACTCCTTGGTAGAGAACCGCATTGAGAAGCCATTGAAGTACTTCTTGAGCATGTCGCGGATGTTCTTTGGCACATGGTACATCTCAAGAGCCAACTGTATCATCTCATGGGGCACAGATCCATATGCGTTTGCCAGATCAAAGCCACACTACGTCCAGGTCCTCTCTTTTCTGTTTTTGCTTTTTGGATTGCGTCCCAGATCATTGTGGCGTGTTCTACACAGCCAGCCACGCCTGGGATGCCACCTTTCTGGACTGACACATCCAGTACTTGTTTTCCATCAGGTACTTGGTCAGCCTTGCTGCCATGACAGAGAAGAAGATTTTCCCTTCGACGTTCAGTAGTGATATTGGCCTGAACTGGCTGATGTCACTGCGTTTTGCTCTTTGGGATGTACACACCATCTGCCGTCATCCACTGGCCGCTGATCTTCTGGTTTTCTCCAAGCCGATCGCAGCAACCTGTGGAGCCACTCCAGCACCTTGGGACATTTCTTGTAAAGCTGGTAGGTATTCCGTTTGGCCCTGGTGATGATTTGGCTCTGGCTTTGTCGACCACCTTCTTGATTTCCGCCAACGTTGAGAGGCTTGCCATTGAACTGTTCCTCAGGTTGGTTGGCCACACCAGACCTTGAATGTCGAGTGGTGCTTTGCTCTGTGAGTCAGAGTATGTTTTCCTCAGATGCTGCTCAAGAACTCCTTTGTCCACACTTAGGGTCCCAGATTTTGGCTGCTCAAACAGTGTTCTGGCAAACTGGAAGGGGTCTCTGAAGAAGCGCTCTTGTGTCTTCTTTTTGCTCTTCCTCTTTCTCGCAGATTCCGCTTTGCTGAGGGCGCTGTGTTTTCTTTCAGGTCTTCCCACAGTTTTTCCAAGCCTTGTTTTTCAGCTGGCAGTGCGGTCTCATTTGCTTCTTGAGGTTGTTCTTTTGTACTCTGATCTTGTCCATCTTTTCTTGGCGTCTGGATTTCTTTGGAGGTGTTTTCTCTTTGGGTAGTTTTACTCCATAGGCGTCTCTACATGTGGCATACACAATGTCCCCATATGTGGCTAGTTTGTGTTCAAGGGTGCTTTTCCCTATCAGTGCATCGAGTCTTTGGACGATTTTGCATCCAGTTTCTCCCAATCTTCAGTTTCGTTTGCTCGTGGCAGGTTGAGTTTCAGGCGCCTGGCATCGAGGGCCTGTGCAAATTTCCTCATCCGAACCAACAGCGTGATGTCCTTGCACTGTGGTTTAAATCCTGGCCTTGTCTTCCGACGTCTTATCTGCTGATGCAGTGCGCTGCTGCTCATTCAGATGAGTCTTCACACATCCCATCTTTTTTCGGTGGATCTTCATGCCACGGTGGTAGCGAAACGCTTTCCACAGACACATGGATATTCCATTTGGTCCATGTTCATAGTCCGTTTGGGATTTAGTAATAGACGTGAGAACAGTACTCGGCACAGGTGCACACAGGAGACTAACATGGTTCAGGTTGCACAAAGTTTTAAAACCTGCAAAAATGGAACTAAAGGCGTCTACATCTACATCTAAAATTTCAAAATTAAACTGAGTGCTAGGAATATTGTTGTTCCTGTCACATGTGGAAAGAACAAGGAAAAATAGAAAACTTTTAACGAAGCCGAGGAACAACACGCCGGTAGCCATCTTGAAAAGCCAAATAAGAAAGACTCACCTTTAAGGGTTTAAAACACAATTTCGTTAAGATAAAATAAAATTTAGCATTAAACTACCAATAGTGCTGATCATTAAAATTCACAGTTACTCGTATGAGTAAAAGATGTAAAGATGTAAAGACGTAAAAGATGTAAAAATGAATTAAAAACGGGAGCTCCAAAGCCAGGCAGCCTCCTCGCTGGACATGCGCAGTAACAACTTGGTTGATCAAGACGTGAAGCCGTTGTCAGTGGTTACATAAACACATATTCACTGTACTTTTACGGATTTAAATACCTTTTATTTCCTTGTGGTTGCCCGAATAAAAACGAAGTGAAAAAAGACTACGGATGTCGTCGCTGGGAAAAAGTCCATGTACCTCGTGACTTAAAGACTTCCTTCCTACAGAGGCAGCTAGTTTCAACTGAGATGGTAGCAGGGCAAATAAGTGAACACCCCAACAGCGATGGTAGATCTTCCATGACTCTACCTCCAGCGCTTCACTCCTTCCATTGTGGACGGGGTTTCACGTTCTAATTATAGACCCTGATCCATTGGATCGGATGTTGTGGCGTTAAAAGGCCTGTAAAAGAACGGTATCTGGAGATCCCCAGTTTCTACGATAAGCGGCGCAACAAAACATGCAACAAACAGATTTGACGGCTCCGATGTGGACGAGCGTCCTTAATGTCAAATGACGGCTCCGATGTGGACGAGCGTCCTCAATGTCAAATGTCAGCGAGTTCATAGGGATTGTCGCTGAACGTTCGCTGTGCTGCATGAAAGACGACCGTATTTCATTCCCAGCAACCGCTTGTGTGAAAATTTGTCGCTGCACGTCCAAATTTCATGTGACAGGAAGTATTGTCGCACATCCAAGTTCCACATGAAATATGGTCGCAGCATGCCACATTGGTATTCCACTTACAGGTAGGTTGCACAACAGTGTTATTATTTAACATTAATGCGTTACATTTTTTTTTTTACATAAAATTTGTAGCGTAAAATTTAACGTGAAAATCAGTCATAGCGACCGAACCACCGTCAGATTTTCTACACACGCTGAATACTTCATGAACACGAAGAATATCTTGGATTGGCATTGCTTGCTGCACATTAGCACTTTACGCTATTCATAATTATCACTAGAACAAAGTTATCACCCACCATTAAGATAAAAAGAGTTTTGGCTGTATCTGCTTGTTCGTCACACCAGATCGAATAGTTTTCAAACTCAGCCTTGGAAAATTAGGAAATACCTAGATAAAAAAAAAATAAATAAAATTTAAAAAAAGAAAAAGAAAATCGAGACAGACAGATTAAAAAATAGATACAAAGAGATAGAGAGTGAGTGAAAGAGAGAAACAGAGAGAGACAGACATACAGACACACACAGAGACACACAGACAAAACAGAGAGACAAAGATAGACACAGTGACAGAGAGAATCGAAAAATTCTCCTTGAGCTACGATCACCCTAAATACATTGAATGTGGGCATTGCACAGGGTAACGCTGACTCAACACTGAAATGTGTCACTGCTGCTGAGACTGCACGCTTGACAGCACCGACAGTCAAGATGTGGCTGTAAACGGGGAGCCGGATGGGCGGCAGGGGGGACAATGCTGGCTGCACACCAAAAATTAATGCGCCAAAACCTTGCTTAGGAAGTCGGGTAATTAATAGACAGGCACAATTAGATTGTTTTGAGAATTTTGTTTTTTTAATTATTGTGTCTGAAGATTAATTTAACTTCTTTTGTTTATTTGCGCATCAATTCGCATGCCAGGTGGTTCCAAGAGACACATTAACATGGAACTATTTGAGGAAACCATCTGGCGCAAAGATAGCGTCACGGGTGAGTGAGAAAGTCTGAAATGTGACGTCAGCTAAAGGGAAGGTCGTGTACTTGAAGATTGTGAAATATGTCAGCGGTAGAACTCCCCCCCCCCCCCCCCCCCCACACACACACACACACATACACCCCTCCCCGCCCCAAACAAGTGAAAGATTTGGTGAGTTTGGGGGGGGGGGGGGACGCTTGTGATCAATGATCAGAGTTTAATATGGAAATGCGGGTTCAAACTTATGCGAGGCCTCAAAACGCTCACACGGATTACATGGTGATTTGGAGCAAACCATAATTAAGGCGTGTGGCCTGCCTCTGAAATGACATGGAGGATGAGCCAGCAACAAAGAAAAGAAAGAAAGGAGAGAGAGAGAGAGAGAGAGAGAGAGGCAGACAGATAGACAGATAGACAGAGAGAGGGGAAGAAAAGAAGCCAAACCTTTCCAGATTAATGACCGATGAAGTGCCACATGAGAAAGGAAAATGCAACAACAACAACAACAACTAAAGGAGACAACAATAAAGACAGATAAAAGACAGAGGCAGAGGCATCGAGAATGACACTTGAAACGAGGAAACAAATGAAAATAAGATTATATTGAAAGAGCGCCCAGCATCCCCACAAGGGTCCCCAGGGTAAAAGGGAGATCATTCGCAGGATATTAAAAAAAAAAGAAGAAAAAACTCAGCCCCCAAACAAGATCACTAGCCATGCGTCTTTTCTGTGGTTCCGCGGTCAGCGAGGAAAATATCTATGGGAACTTATTAGCTACATAAGCCGAAAATAACTATTTTTTTCCTGTTGTCCTAAAAAGTATAGTCAGATTCCTTCCAGTAAACTGTTATAACAAGAAACTCAGCAGATGGCGCTGTGTTTCCGAGGAAAACGGTAATCATTCCTATTTTTAAAAAAAAATAATGTTAGAAAAATAAGTCAACACCATTGTTTATTATCCCTCAACTAAACAGTAACAATAAGGAAAATCAATCAATATCACTGTGTTCCCGATAAAAACAGTTATCACCCGTCAATTAAAAAGTGACAACAAAGAAATCAGTCATTATGTTTGCGAGGAAAACGGCAATTGTGCTTCAAAATAACAGTGGCTACAGGAAAATCGGTTCACTTCATTGTTTGTTATCCCTCAGCAAAACATTGGTTATGGATTAACATCGCCGTGTTTCGTGGGGGAAGGGGGTGGGTAGTTTTCATTCTTCAGTGATAACAGGGAAATCGGTCATTATCTGTTCCAGAGGAAAACATTTCTCCTTCAATAAGACAGTGATCACACGGAAATCATCGATCATCGCTGTTTTCCAGATGACGACAATTATTATCCTTCGAGAAATTGGCGATAATCGGGAAATAAGTTGCTGTCACTCTCCTCCCTAGGAAAACCGCTTTCGTCCTTCAAGAAAAGAGTGATTACGCAAGATCATTGTCGCTGTTTTTTCCGAGGAAATTTTTCCATCATCCCTCGAGGAAAGAGTGATAAAATGGAAATCGGCTATTATCCCTGTTTACCTGAGAAAACAGTAACCCTCCTTCACCAAAACGGTGATAATGGGGAAATCAGTTAACGTCGTTGTTTTCCTGATAAAAGAGCAATCATCCTTTATGGAGGCGTCGATTACATGGAAATCAGTTATTCTCACTGTTTTCCCGTGGGAAAATAGGTATTCTCTGTCAAGAAAACAGTGATAACAGGGAGATCAGTTAATGTCACTGTTGGCCCGGTAAAACTGGAATCGTCCTTTATGGACACGGTGCTGATGTGGAAATCAGTGATTGTCACTGTGTTTCCCGTGGGAAAACGGTCATCAATCTTCAGGAAAACAGTGATTACCGGGACATCGGTTTATGTCACTGGTTTCCTGGAGAAAACTGGAATCATTCTTCACCAACACGGTTATAATGGGGTGATCACTTATTGTCACTGTTTTCCCGAGAAAAGCAGCTACCATATTCAAGAAAATGGTGGCAACAGGAATATAATTTCGTGTCATGGTTTGTTTGTTTTTTGTTTTTGTTTTTACGAGAAAAACAGTTATTATCCTCACAGAAAACAGGGATAACAGGGAAATGAGTTGATGTGACTTTTCCACAGGATAACTGTCATTATCCTTCACACAAAAAGTGACAAGCGGGAAATCAGCTACTATCATTGATTTCCCTATGTAAACAAGCTGTTATTCTTCAAGAAAACGGTGATCATACGGATATCAGTCATTTTGTTATCACTGGTTTTCCTAAGAAAACCAGCTATCATCTTTCAAGAAAACAGGGGTAACAATGTGAACAGTGAATGTCACTGTTCTCTCCGGGAGGACGGTTCTATCCTTCAAGAAAACAGTGATAATGATTACATAGACTCGAAATTAGTATTGTTATTATTATTGTTATTATTATCATTATGAATACTTATATAGCGCCGATCCTCGACAAGAGACCAAGCTCTAAGCGCTTTACAATCCACACTCTTTTACACGACAGACTGTCTACCAGAAGATCTGCCAGCTGGCGCTTCATTCAGTCGTTTCCCGTGTCATCCAGTCAATATCGTTCACACAATTTCCTTACTTTCTTCATTGTTTCCATTTCTTACGCAGGGTGCATGCTATGTGTTACGTGTCATCCAAACCAACGGCCAAACTGGCCTTCTCCTCCGAAAGTTGGTGATGGAATTTTACGTGTGTGCAAGATGTTATATGTACGTTCACAGACACCTCGGTTTGTAGTATTATCCGAAAGACTGTATGGGAAATGGAGTCAGAACCAATGTTAACTCCGAGGGGAAAATCTCCCAGTACCGAAACGGCCCGGCGGAGATTCGAACCCGCAGCCCCAGGATCACCAAGATTACAAATCCGACGCTCTACCACCACTGAGCTATTCCGGCCCCCATTTTCTTTTCAGGACGATCACCATTCTCCTCAGGAAAATAAAACAAAACATTTAATCACGGGCTTTTGAAGCATGCATGCTCCTACAAATATGAGGAAGAGTAGCAGCGAGGAGATTACGTGTGGCGAAAAGGAGAGTGAGAATGAGAGACAGAAGAGCAAGAAAAATGTATGGCGTGGAAAAAGACGGAGAAAAAGGAAAGGCAACGACGACAAGGAAACAAACAGATAAGAGGATGATCCCTCACCCAACACGCCACACTGGGCTCCTGGGGTTATGAACCCCCCTTTGTAACCGCCCGGAAACACACAGGTCTCTTCATCCAATACAGCAAATTGAGGTTGTAGCCTTTGTATGGACGATCATAGGGACCTTTGCAGTGGAGGAAAATGCGATTACAAGTTATATTCATCGGGTTTTTTTTCCCCCTTTCGTTTTGCAAAGGCACGCCAGGAACGCCAAAATTTGTGTCGCAGACATGTTGAGGTTATAAATACGAACAGTCACGTGATTCGAAGTCCAGATGCGTGGTCGGAAATGACATATGACGGAACTGCAGTCTTTTCAGTTTGCCCGTTTGGTCAAGATGTGTACCAATTGTCAGTGATTACATATGTTCCGCTGTATTTCGAATGACTCTAAAAACGTTTTCTTACTTGCCAAATAACAACAAAAAGTCCAAAATACGACCGGCGTTTTATTTCCGATATAAGGTTAATGATATCGTCGCTGGAGAAAACAAAACAAACAAACAAAATCAGTCCATGTACCTTTCGCTAAAAGACTAACTTCCTTTGCTAAAGAGGCAGCTGACGTCACAGAAGAGGCACATAAGCGAGCAGCCCAACGGCGGTGGTAGATTTTGTGTGATTGCGCGAGCTAGCTCTTCACTCCTTCCAAAGTGGCTGGGATTACAGGTTCTAATTATATATCCCGACCCATTGGATCGGATGTTGGGGTTTTAAAAGACCTCAAAAAGCACGGTGTCTGGAGATCACCAGTCACAGAGACACAAGTAAACATTCAAAACAGGACACAGGGTGGCCTGACCGTCGGTTTACAAATGGATTTGACCACTCCTACGTCGGCGCGCGTCCTTGATGTGTGGTCTGAATGGGACCAGCGAAAACGGAATCTCCCTGGCACTGTAATCAGGGGGCAGAATGAGAAGCAGGCGGCCTGAAACGAGGCGTCTTCCCTCTCATTATTTCTTCCACTCCCTCTGCTTGAATACGTCTTTTCACGATGGCTCAGCTTTGACAGTGGGTGATGATTCTGAAACGGGCTCTTGTTGCTTGCAAATTAAAGCCCGTCTCTCACAAGAATATCAAAAACATTTAAAAAAAATTAAAAAAAACTTTGGTTCTGAGTGCAGAGAATTTGTTTTATATAGACTGTAATTTTTTTTCATTTTGTTTTTCATTTTTCATTGTTTGTTGTTGTGTTTTTTTCTTTCAGCTGAAAACTTCGGCTTTATTTGTTTGCAAGAAGCTATTACAATTGACATTAATTCGCATTTGTAGGAAAATAAATGGGGAGGCAAAGTCTTTCATCATAAGGGTATTTATAGATGTAAAGGAGTGGTTTTGGTTGCAAATACAAAAATTGAAATGGTCAAGACAGAATCTTAATGGTCTCAAATCTCGCATAGAAAAACAAAGGACTGATGTTGCAAACAAACAGGTTCCAAAAAGGAAGTTGGATAGTGCCCATTTTGAGGTAACTTCAACAAAAAGGTAAGGAATTTACTGATATAAACCTATGACCTTTAGCGTGTCGTCAGCAACAAACTTATTATATCAGGTAAGCACTATGGTAATATTGAAATACAAGAGTGTTAATACACAAAGGAAAGAACAACAAACAAACCGACTACAATTGACTGGTAGTTGAGTGCGTGCGTGCGTGCGTGCGTGCGTGCGTGCGTGTGTGTGTGTGTGTGTGTGTGTGTGTGTGTGTGTGTGTGTGTGTGTTCTGCCAACGTATTTGCTCCATATTCCTTTTCTCTTTTTTCTCTTTTTCTCTTTCTTTTCATTTTTTTTTTCTTTCTTGTTTCGTTATACGTGGCGCCACCATCCTCCTGTGCTACCTCATCCTCTTTTTTTTTTCCTTCAGTGACTCTCACCCACCTTGCAAATCGTATTTTCTGTCTACTGATCGACATTGGAACGTGGACGTAAATCCAGATCAACTGGTACTTGAAGAATCATACTGAAGAAGAACCTGACACATAGTATAAGAGCCCTTTGCTGCGGCGTTGGCCCGATCTAGGACGGCATGATAAAAAACAACAACTGCGTGTCCTATGACTGCCCCAAACTCCCATTGCAAAGCAGTGGTGTCTTACGCGGTTAAGACATTGGACATTTAACTATACAGTCTAGAGGATTTTACGTTCGCAGGAAGAATGATGAAGCTGCTGCTTGGTGTACAGCGTAATGATGGCATTAATGGCAGCATGTGATGAGGACAAACAGAAGATGTTTGCGTTCACTTCTTCTTTGCCTGGTAGAGTTAGAAGAAAATATTGAGCAAACGAAAGAGTTCATTCCCGTAACAGCGAACACATGTTTTCAGTGTCGGACATAAACAGAGAGCTCATGAAAGCTCCATCTAACCTGCTATAACTAGCTGCCAGTTTGCACGACAAACTTGAATCAGAATGACAGCGACTACACGAAGCAAATGGGGTAAACTGAATTCAAAATATTCTAACCATTTAGAAAATGCTTAAGGGGGGGAACGAAAACAAACCTGCGTGAACAATCAGAAGGATATTTCAGAGGTGCCGGTCTAATTTCACTTTTTTGTTGTTGTATTTTACAAACAGCAGTCGACAGTGTAAAGGTAAAGAGTTACAGATTCATAGAGACTGAATTTGTCCACCAAACGCTCCACTGTGAAGGAATAGTCATCAAATAAGGAAAAATAGCGAGTCGCGAAAGTTCAGAAGTGGTCCAGCTTTTGAACATGGTAGGCACGCAATAGAGTTTTTGATATTATTTAGAGGGGGGAGGGAAGGGATACCGGGAGGGGGTGGAAAGGGGAGGGGTAAGGAACCCCCTAACTGCGACATGTGTTTGCAGAGGGTTTTTTTTTTAAATATAAATTTGACCTTTTATTACATTGCAAGATGGGCAATGGTGTAACTTTACTGCACAAAAAAGGAAATGATTTACAGACACACCAGTGAGGTAGTGGAGACGTATGAACAAAACTAGTTGTGACTGCAAAATAGTAACAGAAAGCATTAGCTACAGGACTTAGCAAAGTCAGAAATGGACTGATACCTAGCCAGGTCAAAGAGAAAGATTGTAATCATAACAGATGAACTGACTAATGACTAAAAGACACAACGAAGTCTGTGTATGTGTTGTCAGTTGATAATTGTAAAAACATTTTATTTCACATCAATAAGATTTCATGCGGATTAATGTTTTAGATAATGGGAGCACAAACTGCATTATTCTTGGAATTATGTTTTTAAAAATGTTTCTTGAGATGTTTTGAAAAATAGTTCGCATGTGTTACGTGATAGTAAGCAAAATTGTTTTCCTTCGCTACCTATATTTACTTTAGCAGTGGACCTATGATAAATTCAAAATCATGTGGGAGGCATTCAGTCACCACCTTCTTTTGCAATGGTTCAAGCACGTTTAAAACATAAAACAGAGAAGATAAGATAATAGCTTACAAATGCCTATTGTATTCGAAAGTCTTTTTGTTTCGAGAGATAAGTGATACAGAAAATCAAGGCTCTGGGAATGGGACAAAAGAATGGCCACGAAAAATATCCGGTTTCATTTTGTTAAATAAAAAAGGAGTATAATTTAGATTCAAATAAAGCGACAAAAGGCTTTAAGATGATTGTTCGCCTCATTCCAAATTCAGAGTAGTTATTGGAAGGAATCAAATGACTTCTTAATCAGATATGAGGCAAACACGACTTTAGCATTCAAGCTAAACTTCTTGTAGAGAAGTTTTGATCAGCCGGTTATATACAAAATACTCTCAAAACTTAGCGGAGGTGGTGTAACGTATAAATGGACTAGTCCGCACGCAGTGACACCTCTTTGATGAAACTGAAACTGTTACAAAATACAGTCTATGGGCTCGCAAGCTATTGCACAATCTACAAATAATACAGTCATACACAGATTCCTCTGGTAGAAAGAAATAGCCGAAAAGCATTTGCAAAAATTTTATGTAAAATTTCAGAAGTCGAATTCAAGGAGGGAGGGTGAAAAGTAATCAACAGGACTAATGTGCAAATTTATCTAAATTTACAATGGACATGGAATTTCTTTTAAATGAAAGAAAAATAAACTGGATATTAATACCAAAACAGTATCTGCTGCAGTGTGTCATCTGCAGCAGAACAAAATGTCATCCCATTACCAAATGTCACGCCCACACAGTAATGTTCTGTACATACGTTGCGGTACAAAATCTACACAGGTACCTTACGTGACATTTTGTACCGGTAGGTCACGTATTCAGGTTCATTTTGAACAAATCGTCGCCATGAATGAATGCACGGGTTGGAGTCGAGTGTCACTTCTATAGACGTGTAGAGTGACGCGGGGAGATGATGGTGATCCCAGCGCCAACATCGTATCATCAATGAGGGTGCTGTTTCTACGATGCCAGTGATGTTTTCTGATGCCGTTGCTGATGCAGGCAGTGATGGTGAAGTAGGCTAGTGAGTCTAGTCTTTGACGTACCTGGCTGTGCTTGTGTCCTGATGTTGAAAGAACAAAGACCTCTAAAATTGACGACGACCACGACCACGACCACGACGATAACCATGAAGATGATGATGATTTTACAAGTCGCAAAGTGAGGCGACTGCAGGCGCAAATCTAAACAAATTTCAAAAGTTATTGGTAACGCACCATAAAAACAAACAAAGAAACAAAAAACGTAGACAGACGAATCACAAGACAAAACATGACGCGTTTCAACCACTTCGGTGTTTTACAGGCAAGATACACGACACTCAGGACAACTGCTGATTGTACTGTGTGATGATACACCAGGCCTACCTTGGTGGGTCTATGTCCGCACAAATTTCTGGGACGAGTGGTCATGGACACATGACACATGTCTGTACGAGCTAATACTGACGTTGCAATTCTTTTGGCAATTCTTTTGGCTAGAACTTTATTCCCCATGAATTTTGACAGTGTTTGTCTTGTAATTTGTTTTGTCCCTGCTGCTGAGCGGACTCAATAAGAATAATTTTTTTTTAAATTTGTTTCAATTTTCGCCTGCAGTCGTCTCCCTTTGAAACTGATAGTGGTTTCGTTTTTATTTTGTCTGTCTGTTTTTATGAAATGTTGAATCCCCTTCTGTCATTGATTGTCGTCTAGGCATATTCATCTTCTTCACTCAGTCACGTACACCTTGGTCACATCATACAGGTGACCAGTTCAGACTCGATCCAAAACTGTACCTTCACAAATGGCGACAGTATGTTTCGCAGTAGACATGAACAGGCTGCCGGTTTAGAATGCCATTCAAAGTGGCGTTTGCAACCGTTTGAAACCCGTGACATTCTGTACTGTTGTGATATTTCGCCCTTAACCTTAGTACAAAAGTGTCACCAGATGACATTTTGTATTCCAACATCAATCAGAACAAAATACCTGTAAGGCGAGAGATGTCAGGGGATTAAATGAAATACGAAATGAGTTTGGGACACGAAGTAGTTTAGACAGCAGAAACGTAACAACACTTCAGTTCAAGAAAATCAAACTGATATACTTTCAATCTTGTCAAAACAAAGAAAACGTATACATCGAAAATGCCGTCCATCCAAACAGAAAGTAATTGCTTGCTTAAGAAGAAGTTCAAAGTCTGTGTGGTCAAATCAGGGCAAGCTAAGAACTTCACACAACATTGTAATCAACCCTGTTCAAACGGTGTGGATCCAGTCTGGCACAGAAAAAGGGGAGAAGAGAACGCGGAACTCAGAACACTTGCATTCGATCAAGGATTGAGATTTTAGACAGAGCCTGTTGTTTCAGTCTGTCCCTAGAGAAATAACTTAAGAAATGTCAGTGGCACCAATACAAACACGAAGCCAAAACGAATTGAAAGGATACTACTTGATAACAAGAAGTGGTAACTTCGTATGCTCCTTCACTATTGGTTCAGAAAGGGTTCGCGTAAAATGCGAAAAATTGATAACGATAGGGGGATGCTACAAAAGACACCAGATTAAGAGTTCTACATTCGAAAGCTGACCATTACATATACTCCAAAAATTCTTCTCCCAAAAGTAAAAGGGCACGATGAGGTTGTATAGCTTGAAAAAGATTGACTACATTGAACATTTCTCATGAATCACAGTCTTACAAATCTGATCGTGTTTTATCCAAGACATTATCTGCTCTGCTGCAAATGAAGTAATATCAGAGCTATCACTATCCAACAAATGTAAAGCATTGACACCAAAGGATCAGACCCCAGCCATCTATTAGCACTCGCGACAAAGAAACGTGTGTCGTGAGAGCAACAACGTGCAAACGCCCATCTTGCGCCGAATTCCAGAAGAAAAGTGATTGCTCGCTCTTCGTTTTCATTGTCCTGAATGTTGTTTATCTTGCCTGAAGAAGACCTGAGAGATTAAAACACATCGTGTTTTACCTTGCAATGTGTTTGTCCCCTTTCTCAGACGGATTGATTATAGTGTTTTTTTTTTCTTTAAAAACGTGAAACAGGTCTGATACAATGAACATAAGAACGTGCTCGTTTGTCCCACTGATTAATTAATGGATGGTCAAATCTGAGAATCTGTGATGAATCTGTTCTGTTAGTGCCCATGTGGGAAAACAGAAAAAATAGGAAAAGAAAGTAATGTTTGGGGTGGAAAGTAAATTCGATGGGAGAGGAGCTAGAAGGAGGAGGGAGCGAGGGGGGATAAAGGGGAGGGAAGATGAAGGGTCAATGACAAAAAGCAAGTGATGACCCTCCCCCCCCCCCCTTCCTCCACCTCCAAGACACCCAACCCCTTCTCACCCCACTCGCGAAAACAAAGAAAGGTGTTCAGAAGCTGCATGTAACGGTAGCTTTTTTTTTTAATCCCTACAAACCGCTGGTACCAAGACTGCTATAGGATGGGCCTCGGTGTAGCTGTGTCGTGGGAAGGGTGCCGAAATGAGCGACATAAAAGTCGTGCCATAGACAGGGCAGAGAAGAAGAGACGGCGGAAAAAAAATCCTTTTCGACGTCTGGCTCTTGGAGCCAGCAATTCGGTTTGCATGGAAGATGAAGAGGATTAGAAATGGAAATGAGCTGACTCCAAAGACACTGCTCGCTGAGCCGTTCTCTTTCTGTCTTCGTCTATGAATATTCATAGTCCGCATGTCCGGCTACGGTAAACTTCATCGTGATTGGTGCTACGCATTTGGCGCGGCGGTTACTCATTACATCTGCAGCTTTCTGCTAAAAGGTTTGAACCGGTGTCCTTTTCTTTCCTGTCCTCTTACTGAAAAACACACACACACACACACACACACACACACACACACACACACACACACACACACACACACACACATACAGAGAGAGAGAGAGAGAGAGAGAGAGAGAGAGAGAGAGAAGAGAGAGAGAAGCAGGGTTTTTTCCCTTCTGTTTCTCAACATGGCTTTCATAGACTTTGAAATCTATGGTGTTGTTATCATATATAGCCACTATCACTAAGGATCACTTTGAATGTTATAGGACACACTGTGATCGAACAATGACATGTGCCTTGTAATTTTTCATGTAATTTCAAATGGCGCCAGTCTGAGAACCTTGAGTTCAAATATTTCAGACGAGTATCCAACAGAATGCAATGTTAGTGTTCAGACATGACTGCACCGTGGTGAGCTTTGTGCTTTTGAGCTTTTGCTCACTGAAGTTTTAAAGAAGCAACATATTCGTCATAGCCAGCCTCGTGAGCAACCGTGAGAAAGCGCACCACCGGTGGGAACCTTATCAGGGTCACCGATCAACTTTATGAAAGAGCTACCAGCGCAGTCTTCGACACTGGCAGCCTTGACCACAACTGTTGGTGTCTGGCAGGGATGTCTACTTTCTCCCGCACTCTTCAACATTTTTATGGAAAGACTCACGACTGATTCGTTAGGAGAGACCATCTTGGAAACGTGAGTGAGCATTGGAAGCAGGACCATCATCAGCCTACGCTTTGCCAATGACATCCACGTCTCAGCTGGCTAGGAAGAAGAACTTACCCAACCAGTGAAACGACTGGGCTGCATATGGCATGGAAATCAATGCATCTGAAGACCAGACTGATGACAGCGAACAGCAAATGCGTCGATAGAGACACCAAAGCAATTGATAAACAAAAACTTGAGACAGTTACCAGCTCACAGAACCTTGGAGCAGGTATGGCAGATGAAGGGTCCATACAAGACGTGCTCTCTATAATGGCCGAAGCTTCAACAGCGTTCTTAAAACTTACGACCATCTGAAACAACAACACATTTCTCTCAGTTCCAAATAAGAATGAAACGCACGCTAGTTCTGATGATTAAAAAAAATTGAAACCACACAACACCCATGAATAAGTTGCAATATTTCGGTTTATTACAAACCTTTTTTCAAGAACCAACATTGGCCAAACTGACACACACACTGACGCACATTAGTTATATCGGGTTTTGCGCTTGTCGAACATTGATCAAGGCAGTAGATATACAAAGAAGAATCCAGGCGTAGGATGTGACCGCAAGATCCTATGTGTCACCTACAAAGACCATGTCAACGAGGCGGCCATTGGCTCCCCCGTGAAGACCTGCTGAAAACAGTCGAACAACGAGAACTGAGCGGGGTGGTCACATCTCTAGATGATCCGTCTTGCAAAAAATCACCTAGGAATCGGAAGAAAAGGGCAGACAAAGGAAGAGGTGGGAGGACAACAGCCAGGAACGGACAGGTCTGACCTTTGGCGATCTCCAGAGAGCAGAAAACGATGATGGCGGAGGAGAGTCAGATCCCGTGGGGTCTAATGACCTTTGGGTGAAATGAAACATTGTTTGATCATTGTGTTCATTACTGTAATTTTTGTTTTCGTTTTTTTGTTGTTTTTTTTTAACTGAGTAGTGGTTACTCAAAAGTGGTGTATGAATCTGAAGGAGAAGAGAGAGAGAGAGAGAGAGAGAGAGAGAGAAGAGAGAAGAGAGAGAGAGAGAGAGAGAGAGAGAAAGAGAGAGAGAGTGAGACACACAGACAGACAGAGAGAGTTGATGAACTAATCACATCAGGGCGGTGTTACCGACCTTAAATCATTTTGTGATATCGTGCATGCAATGGCACAGTTTTTTGTTGTTGTAACTCTTTTTTTCTGTCATGATGGTCACTCCAGTTTTGACGTTTACATTGTAGTCTTCCGTCCGTTAAAAAAAAGCGTATGCTGGAGATGCTGGATAGAAGTTTACCACGTATCAAGAAACATGTTTGTTTCATTCGCTTATGATTTTACGCATTGCTCTTTGCTCTCTTTGCATTATTATTGTTATTATTATCTTATTATCATTATCATTACTATTGTAGTTGTTGTTATTGTTATTAATATCGTTACTGTTGTTGTTGTTATCTGGCATCTCATATTCCGTATTGTTCTGCAGTATTATTCCAACATTGCTCACTCCCGTTACCCCTTACAGACACATCACCACCTTGTCGCGGCTAAATCCACAGAAAGCAATTGATATTTAAACGTCATCATGAGGAAACCCACCAGAGGAGACACTGCACTGGCTGCCAAGTCGCTTCGCTGGTGTTCAATGGTGCCTGTTTTGATCCATCGCTCGTGGGGTACCACCTGCAGAACTCCCAACTGATGACGGTAATTGCTAGTTCGCATAGCCAGCGTCAGTGTCCCCCTCCCCCCCCCCCCCCCATTCCTCTGGAGGAAGCCACCATGTCCTCCCATCGACAGTCCCCATGACCTTACTGATGCTGACGACTCGCACATCAACTCGCCAGGAACATCCACTACATCTAAGATTTCTTTTTCTCTGATGAGTAATGAAGGTGGAAATGATGAAGATGCTACCCACAGCGTTTCATTCTGGCCAGATACTACATGACACAGGACCCTACTCCTAATTTTCCCTTTCACAACATATCCCGGCCGTGAACCAGGTCCAGAGAGACAGACAGACACCTGTAGTCTTTGTCATGAACTTGAGCAACACTCTCACAGACGCTTGCTGAAGAGAACTACCGTAGTCAACATGGCGTTTATCAATTATCAATTTACACTTGAAAAGCTGCCATGGTACTTGAAGCATATGTCGTAAACACGACTGTCTTTACTGAGTGCACATACATCATTACTCCAACCCAAGCGGGTCGTATTACCATCGATCTATAAACACTCCCCACTCCCCACTCACGCTGAAAATTGCAATCACAGAAATCTCTATAAAGAGGCACGGAAAGGGGGGGGGGGGGGGGGGGGGGGGGGGCAATTTTGAACCATCTTCTGCAAGTTGGATAGATCATTAATTTTGGTGTTGTGTCCCTTGATCCCCCTCCCTCCCCTGGGTTAAACGGACATCATAGGGAGAGGGGGGGGGGGGAAAGCTTAGACTTTTTTTTTGTAAGTATAGAAGTTCAAGACGCTGACTTTAATTAATGTGTCCAGATCAGTGAGGAATGCCAAAGCAATGTCCAGGGAGCTGTTAGTTATTGAAAGTCTGCGGTGATGTAGTTTGCTTCAGTGGGTGTGTGTGTGTTTTTTAAGCGTCTATGGGACTAGTCCGCACGCAGTGACGCCTCCTTGATGAAACTGAAACTGAATCCATGTTGGCTAGAGTTCTTACCACATAGACATTTACAGCTTTAAGTGAAAAACACTACCAGAGTGTACAGCGTGTGCGCTGAACGCGCTATGACAATGTTTTTGACATGGCAGAGTTTATAGTGTGTGTTTGACACTAATAGACCAGCGGGCACTAGCTGGAATTGGGCACTAAATCAACGATGAAGCGGTCTAACTTTTTTTTTAAAAATTATTATTATTAGCGTCTCATGTTATGTATGATATGTAGTTTTGTTTGAATAAAACGAAGAAAATGAGCAGTATTTTTTTTTTATACATTTACATATTACACAAGCTTGCACCCGCTCAAAAAACAAACAAACAAACAAACAAACCGACAGATTCCTATTATTTTCATCCAGCTTATCACCATGCCTCTCCTGCGCACGGAAATCGTGACGAAACTTCAAGATGTGATTATGATCCCTTTACTACATGCATTGTGAACATGACCCAAAACACAAGGCGAGCTATTGGGTCTCAAGGTCGCCAGGGAGAAGCCATTATTTGGAAGTCTTCTGGCCCTGATCGTGCCACGGCAAGCGTGTTTCACCGGAAGTGCACCATCGCATCCCCCCCCTCCCCCCCCCCCCCCCCCCCCCCCCCCCCCCCCCCCCCCCCCCCCCCCCCCCCCCCCCCCCCCAGGAAAAAATAATGAAAAATTTGCTAGCGGGCTGCATGTTTTTTTTTTCCTGAGCCTTCACCTTTGGTTCAGGGGTTTTTCCTCGACTTGGGTAAATTTTCGTCTCCTTCCCAAGTTTTGGAACATCGGGTTTGGTAGTGTGTGTTTTGTGCGCGCGCGCGCGTGCTTGCGCGCGTGCTGCGGTGTGTGTGTGTGTGTGTGTGTGTGTGTGTGTTGTGTGTGTGTGTGGTGTGTGTGTGTGTGTGTGTGTCGTATGGTGTGTGGGTGCGGGCGTGCGCGCTTGTTGTATATGTGTGTCTGCGCGTGCGCGAGTGTGTGTGTGTGTGTGTGTGTGTGTGTGTGTGTGGTGTGTGTGTGTGTGTGTGTGTGTGAGAGGGGGAGAAGAAAGACAGACTTGAAAAAAGGTTTTTATTGTCAGCATTACACCCTTAGAAAAGGGGGGGTGAACATAAAACAATTGTTGCATTTTTCAATTTGTTTCCGTTTCACACATGCATGAACAAACGCACAAAAAACGTGGGGCGCCCAAAAAAAACCACCACAACCCCCACCACCCACCCCAACCACACACCACACAAACACACAAAAAACACACACACACCGGGGCGGGGGGCGGAACAAACCACAAATTGAAAACGGAACTGACAGAATTTTTTAAAAAGTTTTTTTTGGCTAAATTCAAATTACCTTTTTCGCCGTGCTTAAATTTGCCAACAGTTTTAATGTTTTTCCTTGAAAAGGTTTTTTAAAATTTGTTCTATCGGGGTTGGGGAAAGGATTTAATGGCACATTTTTTGGATTCAATTGTGGTGCGTAAAAAAAACTGGTTTCTTTTCAACCTTTCCACTGATGGGGTTAAACTTTTTGGCATTTGGAACCATGTAATTTTTAAGGCCAAAATGGAGTAAAACTTAAAAATTTCTCATCCCCTTTTTGAACCTGAAAACACCCCCCTTTTTTAAAAGGGCCTCTTTTTTTCCCCCTTTACTCAAACAATATTTTTTAAACCCCGGAAAATAAGCGTATCTTTAAACTCTAGAATAAGGGGCAGATTACACCCAACCCTTGACTCCCCCCAAAACTATGCCATACCCATTTTGTCAAATTTTTTGTACTTTTGATGCCCAATTAAAGTGACAGTTTCATGCTGCCGTAACGCATTTAAAAGCCTTTTCCATATTCTTGGAATGGGCAGGACACGAGTTTAAAAACCCGTTTTTGATACACTTTTTTTGATTCCTAAATTAAATGGGTTCTTCGGTTTTCCCCAAACACCAGATTGTTTGAGGCATGCGGGGGGGACTTTAGGAATCTTTTTTTGGCAAAGGGGTGTACTTTTGATTGTTAAAATCATTTTCAGACCCCAGACTTCAGTGCATTTTTTAAGATGGGTTTCAATTTGGAACAAAGAGTTTCCAGAACAACGTGCATTATTGATCTTTTTTTTCAAAGATTTTATTTTTTTTCTATAAACTCCTCTTTTCCCTTTTCTACGGGGTTCCCGACAGAGCGAATTACATTAAATTTTTTGGTAAAGAGCATCCCCAATATTTATAAGAATTGTTCTTTAACCACTTCCCCCCTAGTACATTTTACAGAGGTAAAGCCCCCCCTTCCTAAAAATCATTGTTTGTCTTTCAGGTTAACAGTTAAAAATAAAAACGGTCAGTTCTTTTTTTAAAAAAAGTTTATTTGATTTTAAGTAATGACTGTTCAGACAACGAAAACATTCCGAATAACAATAGAAATATTTCAGTCGCACCAGGTATTAATGAATACCATGTTTTCCGCTTTTTGCAAAAAAGTAGCCGTTATTTATAAAAAAAGAAAATAATTGGGGATCAGAGAAGCCTGTTTCACCCTTGGAATTTAAAACAATTTAGAATAAATTTCATTGCACGCCCATGCAAAAAAATTACGTATATGCTTTTAAGGGCATTATAAATTTACCTTTTAAAACCATTTTTCCTATTTCGCCAAAGACATTTTGTTATGAATCAAATCATTTTTGAATCGACAAAAGCAACTATGTTTGTTCTTTTTTTCAAAACTTTTAACAATTCCTAAATGTGAAAAAATGATCGACAGTTGACCCCGCTCTAAAACCGCTTGTTCTTCAATGATTTGCTTTCTTTTTCTGCCCTTTTGTTTTTTTTTATTTAGTTAAAGTGTATAAACTTTCTAAAAACATTTTTAAGGGCAATACCCCGATAATTGTCTGGTGGTTTACGTCTCCTTTTTATCAAAGTTTTCAAAAATGATTTGACCCTTTAATGGAAAAACCCCTTCAAAGCTTATTAAAGTAAACAACGAGGAAATCAAAACGAGGCTTGCTGTTTTAACATTTCGGGGATTTTGTTTGGCCTGCGCTTTTCCGGTTTGAGTTTACCTATTCTGGCGACAACCTCTGCTGGAAATAAAAGGGTTTAAAAATTTGTTGGTGTTATCATTTGTATCTTCGGAATCAAATTTTTTTCCGTCTGTTCCTCGCCATTTGTTTCATTTAATACACTAAAAAAGTGTTTATACCCTTGTTCTGAAGTGATTGGTTAAAATAGCGATTTTCGTTCACTGATGGATTTTTTGCCAAAACGCTTAGGCGTTAAAGGACTGCTGCAATTTTTTAAACTCGCTTGTCAAATCGTTTTTCTTTTTTCCCAAGTAAATATTTATATTTTTTTCCTTTTTTTAAATAGGTTTTTTCTTTTATGGTTTATTTCTTTAAAACCTTTAAATGTCCTAACGTCGTCTTACCTTTTGGGGAGAGAGAGAGAAGAGAGAGGAGAGGGAGGAGAAGGGAGGGGAGGGGAGAGAGAAAGGGGGAAGGGGAGGTATGTGTGTGTTTGTCTATGGGGGGGGATGGGACGTATATGTGTGCGTATGCGGATGTGTGTGTTAATGTGTGTGTTGTGTGTGTGTGTGTGTGTGTGTGTGTGTGTTGTGTGGTGGTGGTGGTTGTTGTGGGGTGTCTGTGGGGTGGTGTGTGTGTGTGAGAAAGAAGGAGAGGAGAGTCTTTTAGCAGAAAACTGCCAACAGGGAGATTTAGCACACATCCTTTACGGGGTAACCGAGATGTCGGTTTTGATTACGGTTTTTTTAAGCATGATTACTGTTACTTCGGAGAAGGGGGGAGAGAGAGAGGAGAGGAGAGAGGGAGAGGAGAGAGTTTGGAAAGGAGGAGAGAGAGAGGGAAGAGAGAGAGGCAGGCGGCTAATCGAAAATCAAGTTATTTTCGAAGAAGAGGGAAAATACAACAAAAAGGAAAACAGACGACGGAAAGATACAGAATGGGCATGACACACAAATTCAAAAAAAAAAAAAATTACACGTAACACTAATATGTACAATAACACATAATTATTTAGGCCTGAAGAGAATCTTTACTACAGCATGATAGTACCTTCAGAGTAATGAATTAAGAGAAAGAGAGATATAAGAAGGCAGGAGAAAAGAGTAAAGAAGTGGGGAAAAAAGAGATCGAGGAACATATTATGCAGGTGACTACACAATTCAATATTTGATTGTAAGGTATACAGACTGATGTGAACATCAAGAGAAAATGAAATAATTCAATTTTACAAGAAACCACCAGAATAGGAAAGACTGGATTTAAACAGTTTATCACAGGAAGAGGTGGCGTGATTTTATGAAGATTGTAATTCCTTCTGAATCTGATTTTTCCTATTGCATTGAGGGGGTTGTTAGCGCTGCCCGAGAGAATTTTAGGCATGACAATTTTTTTGTTGCGTTTTTAATTTTAGTGGTAGAATTTCAAGTTTTAAAAGCAATGGTTTGATGGCACGATTACTTGCCGAATTCCGAATCGTGGATGCATGATTTGGGATTTTATCATAAGCATGAAAAAAATTGTTGCGAAAATGGTCGTCCAGAAAGTGGATTTGGGATGACCTGTGCATATATTTTTCAATGGATTAGTAAGAAGTCTGTAAAATTATATTATGACTGCGATAGGTTCTTGACTATAACTGTTCCTAAGGATAAGAGGTGTTGGAATTGCTTCGACACTTAGGTCTGGTATTTATGATGACATTTTTTATGGGAAGGTATGGACTCGTACAATTTAAATTAAACCATTCAATTGAGTAATACTTTATTCTAATAGCATATACTTTTCCATTTTGGAATCACATACATGAATGGTACTACCATCTGTAAATATTACAAACCCTGTTTGAATTAAAGTCAAATATATCTCAAGTAAAGTATGCATCCCAGGACAAAGCCTTTAGGACACCATGTTTGAGAAGCAAAAGAGCAGACTGGCGTTCGTGAGTGGAAACAAATTGTTTTCTGCCCTTTTAAAATGATGGTGCGCATTATACATTCTAATGCATTATTGATAAACGATTTATGCTCAGCTTTTCTTTTCGAAAAAGTATGTGTTCAATGATATCATATGCTTTAGCAAAATCACTGAGTCAAATACTGGTAATGTTGTGGTTGATAGTAGTTGACGAAACTGCTTAAAAGATTTCTTCGCTGCGCGTTCGCAGTTTGTTCTTTGTTTCCGTAGACAAACGGACTGACCTCGTAGCGTCTTGGATACACTTTGTTGACCGTGGTAACCAAGGCCTGCTTCTAGTGCGCTTGGTGAATGATGCATGTCTATCGAGATTTTTGAGAAAAGAAATGTAATTCCAAACTTCCCAGGCTTCGTCGGGATTTGCAAATTGGTAGACCGCGAAAAGAAATGAATTGCTGAAATCAAAAGGAATATTGTCTTTATATAGAACATCTGTATTTCATACGCGGTTGGCGATTCTTTGGAATTAACGAACATGTAGGGTCACTCTTGCTGCCATGACGAAATGTACAGGCGCCCATAACTCCAACGAATGCTGCATGCGGCACCGAATCGCCTCGCAGAAATGACAACACAGCATACAAAGAACAAGGAACATCCCTTTTGGAACTTTTCACTTCTTTTTTAAGACTCGAAGCGCATTGGAAAGTGATCACTACAACCGTATATCACAGTACACTCCCTGTCAAACTACCCTTCATTGTGGTGTACAGACGACCGATAAGAGCGAGTGTTACCCTTGCAGTTTATTGATGAATTGGACAAACTGAAATGATTTAGAACAACGGATCAACATTTTGTCATATTTTAGCAAAATCAGTGATAAAATCACTAAACAGTATCAGCTCATCAAAAAAAGAAAAAAGGAAATGCCAAACCAACTGATACGTTCGGCCGGATTTCGGTGTCTAAAATGTAGGAGTGGTTGGTATGTATCAAATTAAGTTGTGTCCATGTAGACTCAATGTCTCTGCAGTCACGAGATTCGGCTCCTTTAATAGCTGACATTGCAGAATTCCAGATCTGTCTCTTTTGGATTCTCAGCATTACTGCCGATGAATTATACCTTGGAAAGTTTAGAATCAAGAATGTATTATGTTATACGTGATTCGGCGAAGCCAAAATGTAGAAATGTTCAGCAGCAATTGTTGATATAATGTGAAAAATCAGATTTTTACTTTTTAAGTGATAAATGTTGAGGAATCCGACTCTAAATCTTCTGTAGATGGCCAAGTTTTCAGAATTTTGGGAGGAGAGAGAGAGACAGAGAGAGAGAGAGAGAGAGAGAGAGAGAGAGAGAGAGAGAGAGAGAGAGAGAGAGAGAGAGAGAGAGAGGCGAACGGACGGACAGACAAATAGACAGACGCACAGATAGACGTGCGGACGGACAGAGAGGAGTCATAGTCACACACATGTACGTGTCCAAGTATACGCACATATGCACGAGCGCGCGCGTACGCACACGCAGAGAGAGAGAGAGAGTCCGCATGCGAGGGCACTCGTCAAACCCAAGTGGACACTGCCAGCTCGTCCCCTCTGTACGTCTCTCTCTCTCTCTCACACACCGCACACACCAAGGAGACAGCCGCTAAAGCGCCGTGCGTGCGCGCGCGCGGGTCACTCAACCCCTCGTCAACCCCTCCCCCCACCCCCTCCCCCACCCCACCCCCACACACACAGACAGAGCCACCACCAACAGCCAACCCCGTCACCACCACCATCACGACCACCGACCACCACCAACCCCACAACGCGAGAGGTTGAGAGATACCCCAAGACACACACACACACGCACACACACACACGCCACTACGCTACACTACACTACTCACTCACTGACCGGCCGTCACTCTTGATCACTCCCCCCCCCCCTTCCCTCATCCCCCCCCCCCCCCGGCCTGCTATCCCCCTCCATTCCCCTCTCTCCTCCCCCCCCCTCTCTCTCTCTCTCCTCTCTCTTGTGCACCCTTGTCGCTATCTTCCGGACGTCGTCGCAGTGCTGGACAGATTGTGAGAGAGCGGACGAATGGATATCTCTTCTTTGTCTTCTCGCCTTCGTGGTGATTGGATAGGTAAGGGACTGGGGAAGGGTCGGAGGGGGGAGGAAGGCAGGAACTTCTTCAGTGATCGACAGTGCCTGGTGATGGTGATTGTGAAGAGACGTGTGCTGAGCGTGACCACCACTAACTGCCCTTTCGGGTGCTGAGTTTGTGTGAGTTTTTATTCATTTGTTTTGTTGTTGTTTGTTGTTTTTGTTTTCTTTGTTTCGTTGTTCCTTTTTCGACGGGTTGATAAGTGTTAGTTCATTGTCGTGAGCTAGATTTTGTTTCAGTGATATTGTTTTCTTCGTGATTTTTATCTTTGTTTAGTTTGCTTTGGTTTTGTTTTTTTTCAGGGGGGGGGGGGGGGGTGCGAAAAGGGGTGGGTTTGGCGCAAGGAGATGGACCCGTGGGAGTGGAGTTGGTTGGGGGGGGGGGGGGGGGGGGGGGGGGCGGTATTTCTCTGATCAGCGGTTTCCGGAGTTCAGCAGCTCGCCGGTGGCATTGCAACGATGAATACTGCACTAGTTGTTATCTAGTTACTCAGTGTCGTCTTCTAAACAGACAGCTGAAGGTTGTACAGACTGAGGAAGCAAAGCAAAGCAAGACAAACAAACAAACAAAAGCAAAATAAAGCAAACAAACAAACTCACTCAACCAAAAACAACTGAGCGAAAAAAAAAGAAGAAAAAAAAGGAAATCGGTTGTGATTTACCTAAGCCTTTCTCTTTTTTTTTTTTCTTTTTTTTCCCTTTGGATGATTTACGAGTGCCATTGTCGCAGCTGAAATCTATCGTAAGTGTTATCTATTGTGCTCGTGTGATTTTTACCGTCCAATAATGTCTCTCCCCCTTGGAGAATATAAGCTTGCTGAAGCTCATTTTGAGAAGAATTTATTTTATTTTTCTCCCATCCACCCACTTCAAGCACATACTGTTAGTTAGGCAGAAATTATCTACCACTGCAGATATGAATGCTTATCTCCCCTATTTCTTCAATCTAAGACATAAGAGCAAGCTTTGTTTACAATTCAATATTTCTTGCAGTCATTGCAACACCAAGCTGTTTATAATTTTCAATATTTCTTGAGTCATTGCAACACCAAGCTGCTCTGTAAGTTGCTGGAACGGTGCTCGGTACTTATCCTTGGAATTTATTAGTTTGTTGTATTTTAGTCCCTTGCGGATTCCCATTCCAAGAACTGGCCCTCAGCACTTGTGTCTTAGAGGATATCTTTTTTATATTTTCTACTTTTCACAAGAAATGTAGCTTGTTTTGCTCTTTCATGTTTTCTTTTGCTTCTTAGATGGCACCTTTGGTTGGTTTTTTGAAAACTCAACAAACATACTACGGTATTGCACACCAGCCTTTTCTGGGATTGCATTCTTCTTAAAACTGAAAAAGGCAGAGGAGTCAAATTACCCACTTTCCGCGGTCACTGAGGAGAAACCACCGAGTTTCGAATATCGGTATATGAACAGGAGTTATATGTTAGTGAGTTTCCCTCCTTATTGGAGGATGTCTCTCCCCCTTGGAGAATATAAGCTTGTGAAGGCTCATTTTGAGAAACATTTATTTTATTTTTTCCCCATCCACCCACTCAAGCACATACTGTTAGTTAGGCAGATATATAATATGCCTAACTAACAGTATGTGCTTGAGTGGGCGAATGGGGGAAAATAAAATAAATGCTTCTCAAAATGAGCCTTCAGCAAGCATATAGTCTCCAAGGGGGAGACAAGCACATACTGTTAGTTAGGCAGAATTATCTACCACTGCAGATATGAATGCTTATCTCCCCTATTTCTTCAATCTAAGACATAAGAGCAAGCTTTGTTTATAATTCAATATTTCTTGCAGTCATTGCAACACCAAGCTGCTCTGTAAGTTGCTGGAACGGTGTCGGTACTTATCCTTGGAATTTATTAGTTTGTTATATATATATATATTATATATATATATATATATATATATATATAATATGCCTAACTAACAGTATGTGCTTGAGTGGGTGAATGGGGGAAAATAAAATAAATGCTTCTCAAATGAGCCTTCAGCAAGCCGATAGTCTCCAAGGGGGAGACAAGCACATACTGTTAGTTAGGCAGAATTATCTACCACTGCAGATATGAATGCTTATCTCCCCCTATTTCTTCAATCTAAGACATAAGAGCAAGCTTTGTTTACAATTCAATATTTTCTTGCAGTCATTGCCACACCACAGCTGCTCTGTAAGTTGCTGGAAAATGGTGTTCGGTACTTATCTTGGAATTTATTAGTTTGGTATATATGTAATATGTGTGTGTGTTGGAGTTTTTCCATCAGGGGCATGTTTCACTCGCTCTGTTTGTTTGTTCTGACTGTTCAGTAGATGTGTGTAACACCTACCGAACCGATTTGAGCATAACTCGGTGGAACAGACGGAATATGACCCAAGAACAACCCTTTAACTTTGGCGTGGATCATCTGTGGTGCCAGTCCTGATGCTGGGCGGGATACTCATCGCTTCAGTGGGATTTCTTTTTTTAAAAAAACAACTACCGGACTGACGAAACTGAGTGGATAGATGGAACGTGGCCTGAGAAAACGAACTCGTAAACTCTTGCTGCTGATCCGGATCAGACATTGGTCACAGGATCCGTTTGACGACGGTGGAGGTCTGCGACTCCCCGATGCTCCCCTTCTGGCTTTTGTCACTTATTATTGGCAATGAGATTTGTTATAAAGCGTTATCTACCCCTTGTTTTCGTCTTCCTCCAGAGTTTGACGACTGCTGTTGTCGGCACTGAAATCGCATTAAAAGCGCGATCTGCTCGTTCCCCTGCGATTCGTATCTCCTGTTGTGTTTTTTGGAACTGGAAAAGATATTGTAAGCGTCAGCTATTGTCTGTGGAATCGTTTCTTCTTTTTTTTTTTTCCTAAGAGATTTGTGTTTACTGCTGCTGAAACAGAGAATCATATCATGAACGCTAAGTATTAACTCCTCCGATGTATACAGCTATAATGTTCAGAGAGAGTATATAAAATATTTATATATATAATATATATATATATATATATATATATATATATATATATATATATATATATGTAACACACATACATACATACATATATCTGAACAAATTTCGTAGTGGAGAAAAAACAAGTACAGGCCAAAAAATTCTTCCGTCATTATTTGTGATGACCCAGCAAAGATTTGAACTTTAAAAAAATGGCGGGGGGGGGGGGGGGGGGGGGGGTGAATATGAAGAAAATGGGAACATAGAATTAAGAATATATATTGTAATTATGAAAACCCTTCACTAGCTGCGGAGGAGAATACTACTTAACGTTCATGATATGATTTTCTGTTCCAGCAACAGTAATCACAAATCTCTGAGGAAAATAACAAAAAGATTCCACCGACAATAGAAAGACGCTTACAATATTATTCTTGTTCCAAGAAATACAAAAGGAATATATATATATATATATATATATATATATATATATTTATATATATATATATATATATATTAAAATATATATATATATATATGTGTGTGTGTGTTTTGTGTGTGTGTGTGTGTGTGTGTGTTGATAGATAGATAGACAGACAGACAGACAGATAGGAAAAGCTTTTCTATTTGATTTACAATAATTGATAAGTGCAGCTGGTATAGTGAAATCTAAGTCTCACCACAAGCATTTTTTGCTGCTTTTTTTTCTTCTTGAAAAGCTTGTAACTTCAATGTTTGAGCTGAAAACTAACGTTTTACTTTTTTTTTTTTAATGATTTGTAACAACAATTTTGTTGGAATGTGAACATTAATTATGACAGTTATCTACGCTTTTACGGTGGTTTTCAAGGATTCTTTCTTAAACTGAAAATTATGTTATAAGCATTGTCTACTGCTGCAGTGTTTTCTCCGGTGATTTTTAAGTCTGTGTACATTGGAACTAAAATGTTATTATAACAGCATCTCTGTTCCAAACTTTCTCTCCTCCCTTTTCTTCCTGTGATATATCATTGGTAACATGGGACTGAATCAAATTATAAATGCCATGTATTAATTGCTTGAAAATGATTTTTATCGCTTGTGCTGTTTCCCCTGACTGAAATCTATTACACATTACTTATACCTGCTGTTGCGTGTGTTCGAACTGATGCCTTACAACCATTCAATCTACATATGTGGTTGCTAGTTTTGGCAGCAAAAATGTTTGTAGATCTAATCCATTTTTATTGTTTGTTTTGCAGTGGTTTATATGACCAGTTGTTTGGCACCCCGGTTGTGACCTGGCTGGGATCGTGTAATAAGATAAAGTAATGCACCACATGTGTATTCGAGAGAAGTGAACATCCGTTTTTTCACTTTCCGACGAGAAGCCAAGTGAGCGATACCATTCCTTAAGTGGTTACCTCACAATGAAATCACTTCCCTGCAGAAAACGACGACCTCAAAACGGTGGCATGTGTGAACTAATCATGGAAACGAAGAAATAAACAACATGACATACGTGTAAAAACGTTCGCGCCTGAACGGAAATCAAACAGCCGGAGCAAGGTTCGTTTCACCCTGCCCATCAAGGGATTCTGGAAATTCCTCGCTCCAGAGGAATTATCTTCAGCTCGCAGCAAAAAAAAAACAACAACAACAACAACAAAAACCGTTGGAAGTGTTTCGACAATCAAGACACCGTTGTTCAAATCGTCAAACGTTTTTCAAGACAGGTTCGGTGATCACGTTTGATGTTGACTAAGCGAACAGTTCATTCCTCTCCGCTTGTCTAACAGAACTATCGGAAAACGGTTCCAGGAACAACCATGGACGTGAGAGGAAGGGGACAGACTGGGACCTGCTGAAGGGAACTACCAAAGAAACGCCAATAACTGCAGCAGAAGGATAGCTGTCCCTGTCAACCCCAATACTCCCCATGGCTTCAGCTCAGAACAGGGTCACCCTCTTCCCACATGCAGACACAAGTCCGCAGAGGTTCCAGACGAAGAGAACCACCATCTCTTCAGGTCGGAATCCTCATCACCACCAGGCTGGCACCAAGTCTGGCACCGATCCCCGGAGCCTCGCCCAAGACCCACGCACCACGGTGCTGCAACAACAAGAACAAGAACACATCACGGACGACCGGGGTCAAAAGCTCGTGCTCGTGACCTTCCTGGCGGCGCTCGTGCAGCACGTGCTTCCTGTGACGTCAGCCGACTCCTTGCCTCCCCCGCCCAGCACCACGCGCTCTTCACCATGGGGCACGGGGGCCTGCTGTTCGGGCACGGGCACCTGGAGCCCGGTCGACGGACAACCTGACGGTGCCCTGCCCGGGCAGCTGCGTGTGCATGGAGCTGGGCCTGAGGGTGGACTGCTCCGGACAGAACCTCACGCAGGTGCCCCGCAAACATCCCCGCCGGAACCACGCACCTGTGAGTCAGCGGGGATACCCTCGGGGTGGGGGTGGTGGGTGGGGGGGGGGGGGAGTGGGGGGGGTTGGCGAGAGGAAGTGGGAGGGGAGGGGAGGGGTAAGGGTGGGAGGGAAGGAGATGGGTGTGGGAGAGGGAGTAGCGGAGAGGGTGTGGGAGTGGGGAGGGGGGGGGTTGGCTTGTCTGCCTCTGTCTTTCCCGCTGTCTGTCTGTCTGTCTGTGTGTCTGCATCTTATTTTGTCGCAGTGTCTTTTTTGGTTTGTTTTTTTTGTTTTGTTTGTCTCTTTCTCTTCTCTTCTCTTCTCTCTCTCTCTCCCCTCTCTCTCTCTCTCTCTCTCTCTCTCTCTTCTCATACACACACACACACACGCACACACGCACGCACGCACGCACGCACGCACGCACGCAGGCGCGCACACACACACATACACATACACAATTTCTCTTTTGGATGTGTTTGTTTGTATGTTCGTCGTTTCTCAATCTGTGTGTGTGTGTTGTGTGTGTGTGTGTGTGTTTGTGTGTGTGTGTGTGTGTGTGTGTGTGTGTGTGTGTGTGTGTGTGTGTGTGTGCGCGCCGCTCGCGCTAAAGGTGGTTTTTGTGCGTGCGCGTGCGCGTGTTTGTTTGTGTGTGTGTGTGTGCCTGTGTCTGTGCATGTGTGTGTGTTAGTGCGCGCGCGTGCGCTCTGGCGGGTGTATATGCAGAGCAGACTTCAAGACACGATTATGATCAATGAGGAGTCGCTGAAGGTCAGGGATACCGCGGGAAAACTAACACCCAATCATTTCCGACACGGAGGGGGAAATGCGAAAGAGACGCGACATGCTTTTAGCGCATTCCTAGATGACCAGGCGATCAGTGATGCCGGCAGGCGCCACGACAAAGGAGTACCAGCGAAGCGGGACAGATCAAATCACCGTTTGCGCTTAGGCTGTCCCGTATCACTGACTGAAATGGAGAGGAAAAATGGTGCCAGAAAAAAAAATCCGCGCTCATCTCTCTCTCTCTCTCTCTCTCTCTCTCTCTCTCTCTCTCTCTCTTTTCTCTCTCTCTCTCTCTGGTTGGCAACAGACCATAAATAAAACCCTCTCTCTCTCTCTCTCTCTCGTCTCTCTCTCTCTCTCTCAAACACACACACACACACACACACACACACACACACACACACACACACACAACGGACTAAAACAATTTCCATTTGTCCGTCTGTCTTTCTTTCTGTCCGTTGTCTGTCTGTCTCTCTCTCTCTTTCTCCCCCCCCCCCCCGTCTCTCTCCCGCCTCTCTGTCTCTCTGTCTCTGCGTCTGTCTGTCTGTCTCTCTCTCTCTCTCTCTCTCTCTCTCTCTCTCTCCTCTCTCTCTCTCTCTCTCAAAATAAGCATACCGATTTTGACACAACAGGACATCACTCCTCCCGCTATGAATACCTCCACATGGTCATGCCCACATCTTGGCACCCCCACACAGTCACCAGCGTATGGCAAAAACACACACACACACACACACACACACACACACACACACACACACACCACACACACACACACACACATATCATATCACTTCAAAGAAGTGACGCCCATCTCTTCACTTGAAGCTGCAAAAAAGTCTGCAAGCCTCGTTTTCAAAACGAGGTGACTGAGGGCGGAAAATGAAGCACTATTCAAAAAGAAAAAAGGGTTAGTTACCGCCACAGCTAGCAAACAGATTACATATTGGAATATGAGAAGACAAGTGGTTTCTCGTTCATCGTTTTCATTGTACTAAATGTTGTTTGTTTTTTTGCCCGAAGAAGACCCCAAGAGGTCGAAATGACTTGCGTTTTGTCCTGTAATCTGTTGGTCTGTATCTACAGCGTTTTTCTTGTTAAATATCAGCAAGCCTAGTTACGAGACATGCAACGTTTCAAAACTCGCCCACCAAAGAGTAATTCACATTTGCGTACGATCTTACAATCACTTAGGAAACTCCCACTAAAGCAGTTCTGTTCGTTAAACGCGACCGTGCTGGCAAGAACCACTTCCCAGGGGAAGAGCGTACTTCTGTTGTTACCTGCTGCTTTGTTGTCGTGCAAGAACAGGTGGCATGAGCACTTAATTGATAAACACTCGCGAGAAAAGTTACAGAATTCGCTAATTGGCCCGTAACATATTCGATAAATTGCATCAGTAAATTCGCAAAATCACGAAGTAATATTCGCTGAATTACGAAGTATATTCGCAGAATTACGAAGTATATTCGCTGAATTACGAAGTATATTCGCTGAATCGCGTAGTGTATTGTTACATTGCGCAGCTTATTCGCTAATTTGCGTGTAGTACGTTCGCTAAATTGCGTAGCACATTGCGCACGGGTAACACAAACAGAGGTGAAAAATCCGGGGTCTGGAATTAAAGCTTCTTTGGGATTGAACTCCCCCTAAGCATCGGGCGCACAGCAACAGAGGTGATCGTTGTGGGCAGGAGATCCGAAAGAAAGTTTGTCCTGATTTTGCACGTCCATCGCTGTTGTTGTTGTTTCTTGTGGTGGTGGTGGTGGTGGTGGTTGTGGTGGTGGTGGTAGTCGTTATCGTCGCTGTTGTCGTTGTTGTCGTCGTAGTCTTTTGTTGTTGCTATTGTCGTTGTTGTTCTTCTTGTTCTTGTTTTTGTTGTCGTCGTTGTTGTTGTTGTCTTTTGTTTTTGCTATTGTCGATGTTGTTCTTCTTGTTTTTGTTGTCGTCGTTGTTGTTGTCGTTGTCTTTTGTTGTTGCTATTGTCGTTGTTCTTCTTGTTTTTGTTGTCGTTGTTGTTGTTGTTGTTGCTTTCGTTGGTGTCGTTGTTGTTGTCGTTGATGTTGTTGTAGTCGTTGTCGTAGTCGTTGTTGTTGTTGTTGTCGTCGTCGTCGTTGTTTTTTGTCGTTGATGTTGATGTTGTTGTAGTCGTTGTCGTAGTCGTTGTTGTTGTTGTTGTTGTCGTCGTGGTCGTCGTCGTTGTCGTTGTTTCATCCATGTGTTCTAAACAGAAACTTCTCCCAACTGCTATTCTGACTGACGTGCACTTCATCCTCTGCAGTCCCCCATCTCTAAGTCTGCTTCGTCACACACACACACACTGGCTCGGTTTGAGGACCAGACGATTTACAGAAATCGCGAAAGTGTATACGATTGATGTTCCTGATTCACTTTACAAAATGTGCCGCTTCTTGTTTTGTTCTTTTGCCCGCCTTTGAAGATCAGAGAAGTAGAGAAAGTTCAGTTTGTAATGTGAACGTAGGTCGGAGAGATGCGTTTCATGTTGTCGTGAAAATGTTTAGAAAAATCTTTTTCATTTTTTTTTAAAATAAAGTAAAGTGTCGCAAAAGACGACTGTGACTATTCATAAAGGTCGTTGTTAATTCTTGTATTATCTCTGTCTCTCTCTCTCTGTCTCTGTCTCTCTCTCTTTCTCTCTCTCTCTCTCTGTCTCTCTCCGATCTCTCTTCTCCTTCTCTCTCTCTCTCTCTCTCTCTCTCTCTCTCTCTCTCTCTCTCTCTCTCTCTCTCTCTCTCTCTCTCTCTCTCTCCCTCCCTCCCTTTCTCTCTCTCTCTCCCTCTCTCTATGTCTGTCTCTCTCTCTTCTCCTCTCTCTCTCTCTCTCTCTCTCTCTCTCTCTCTCTCTCTCTCTCTCCCTCTCTCTCTCTCCCCTCCCCTCTCTGTCTGTCTCTCTCTTCTCCCCCTCTCTCTCTCCCTCTCTCCCTCTCTTCTCCCCTTTTCTCCTCTCTCTTCCCCCCTCTCTCTCTCTCTCTCTTCATCGTTGATTTCTTGTGTTCGATGGTCTTTGCTCTTGTGTCTTTTAGCCCGTTAAAACACGCTTAGCTCATTGTTTTCTCATGCGCCAATTTGATTGGTTAAAAGTGAATAACTCCTGGACGCTGAATCTTCTTGTGCTCTTCACTGCAAGCGAGGTTTTTTTTTCTCTGCCAATGTAGTTTGTTGGCAAACCAAGACCGAAGATGCTGAAGAGTATAGGCAAGGTGTTGACGTGATTGTTCCCATAGACCCGTTTGTCTCTTGCTGGGAAATGGCTTCAGCTGAGTAATGCCATTACAGTCGCCGTCAACGAGATTAGCTGTCGGAGGCGTTCCGTCAGCTTGGCATTTCAGAGCGTAGAGTTGGGGGAGAGGGGAGGGGGGTTGAGAGAGAGAGAGAGAGAGAGAGAGAGAGAGAGAGGAGAAGAGAGAGAGGGGGGGGGTGAGAGGGAGAGAGAGTTGGAGGGACAGAGAGAGGGGGGATTTTAGAGGGAAAGAGAGAGAGTGGCAGAGAGGGAGAGAGAGACAGGATGGGAAGGAGAGAGACAGACAGAGACAAAGAATAGAGAGTGCGCGCGCGCGCGCGTGTTGTGTGTACATGTGTGTGCGTGCGTGTGTGTGTGTACGCATGTGTGTGTATGCGTGCGTGTGCGCGCGCGCGTGTGTGTGTATGTGTGTGCGCGCTCGCGTGTGTGTAAGGGAGACAGAAAGACAGACAGACAGAGGGAGAGGAGATGATGATAATGCATTTCACTTCATTAAGGTGTGGCGTGGAGTGGTGTGGTGGTAGTGGTGTGTGTGTGTGTGTGTGTGTGTGTGTGTGTGTGTGTGTGTGTGTGTGTGTGTGTGTGTGTGTGTGTGGATATGTGTGTGTGTGCGCGCGCGCGCGCACACACACTATTCCCAAATACCAACAGACAATACGCAGGCCGTAGATGTCTGTCGCTGTGACGCTCGAACCCAAAATCTTCCGAAAGAAACGCACTTCTCGACCTCTGATCCTGCCCCGGTGTCTGTCCGTCTGTCAGGCAAAAGTAGGGGAGAGAAGCCTTGTCCTAAAAACTACGGATGCTAATTGTTGATAACGTAAGGGGTCCTCGCTCGGTGGTTATCGTGGTGAACAAGTTCGGCTCCCGTGGCGATTATCAGCAGGCTGGCTGTGGTGGTGGCGGTAACCGGGTTGACAAGTGTAGGAGCGGGGACGGTGGGAATGGAGATGACGATGGGCTTGAGCGTTCGAGACAAGGCTTTCTTCTTGCTCGTGTTCTTTTTTTATATGTTGTCTTTTTTGTAGTCTGAAGGGGACAGAGAGAGATAGATAGAGAGAGAGAGAGAGAGAGAGAGAGAGAGAGAGAGAGAGCGAGTGAGAGATATGTGTGTGTGTGTGTGTGTGTGTGTGTGTGTGTGTGTGTGTGTGTGTGTGTGTGTGTTCGTGGGTAGATGGGATGGGGGGGGAAGGGGGGGGGGTAGAAGAAATGGTGATGAGGGAGGCGGCGGCGGGGGTGTGGGGGTGTGGCGTGGGGTTGTTTGTTTGTGGAATAAAAGGAGAGAACAGAAATATGCCCCTTCTGGCTCACTTGCTCCCCAAAATTTTTTTGGGGGGAAAGGGCCTAAAAGCCGCCTTTTTTTTTCTCTGACAAGAAAGACTTCAAAAACCCAAAAAAATAACGTTTATCACAAACAGCATACTGAGTGGGGTTACCGTTTTTAATACTAATTTACTAAACTTTTCAGTTTTTTCCGTTTTTGCTTTAATCCTTTTTTTTTCCGGGTCATTTCAATAAAAATTCATTTTCCCCCGCAAACTTTCTTCAAATTTTTTCTCGTCTTTCAGGTGAAATAAAACTACAGTTTTTAACTTTTTCTTAAATTTTCTTTTAAAAACCCGAGTTATATTTTTGACAAAAAAACCACACACTTACCCCCAGCAGTCCCCCTGAAAAATAGTTTGGGAAAAAAGGGGTTTCTCTTTTTAACTATTCCTTTTGCGGAACGTCATCTAAAAATAAATAGGGTTGCTTTTCCTTCAAACAATTTAAAAAACGTTCTAGACACTCACTCAGTTTATTGCTAGGTTTCCCTAAAAAAAATGTTATCATCACCCCCAAATTTAAAAAACCTTCTATCATGATATTTTTTTCCCCCTTTTAAAGTGTTGGGAAAAAAAATCAAAATTTGATAAAAATTTTTAACGATAAACGTTTGAAACGGTTGGGGAAAAATATTTTTTTCCCCCCAAAACCATTTTGCCCACAAAAAATTGAACAAGGGGGGGGTTTTTTGTCATAAATTTTTAAAGTTTCCTTTTTTTTAAAACGGGAAATTTTAATCAAATCCAAATTTATTTTTTTTAAATCTTGCTCTCTTTTAAAAAATTGTTCGTTTTTTAAAAAAATTTTCCCTTTAAGTCTAAATGTGTAAAAATTAACCCAAATTTTCAGTTTTTTAAAAATTGTTTCTATTTAGACTAATTTTGATTTTGTTGTTTGGGTTGTTAGGGCCCTTTAAATTTCCTCACCATTTTTAAAGGAACGACGACGGAAATTTTTAAGTTTTTCAACGTCTAAGTTTTCCCAGCTAATTAAAAATTCCTTTTAAAAGGGAACGCCACGGGACGGCCCACAGCCCCATTCCTCTTCTCATCTTTTAAAAACAAAAATTTCCCCAAATTTTTTGTGAACGGGGTCTCCAATTTCTTTTGGGGAATAACGAAAATTTTGAAGAACATTTTTTAAAACCGTTTTTCTTTGTGGAGGAGGGTACTGTTTTTTCCCCATAGGGCTTTATTTCAATCTTTTCCCGACTTTTTGTCTTTCGGGATAAGCCCTTTAATTTTTAAAGGGGCCCAGGGGTTGAATCCCTTTTCTAAAATTTTTTTTTAAAGGGACAAAAAATTTTTAAATGGGCTTATGAATTCAAATTTTTTTTTCCCATTCTAAATTGGTTCTAAGGCCTTTTAAGGTCGGGTTTTTCAAAATTTTTTTATATTCTTTAAGGGCCCAACATTATTTGCTTCTAGATTGCGCGCTGTTCATTTTTTGGGGAAATTTTTTGTTGTCCCCAAAAACCTTTTTTGCTTTTAAAAATCACCATCTTTAGTGTACGAAAAACCATACAAGGTGCCTTTTTAAAACCTTTCCCTTTTTCAAAGTCCACAACGTCGGCAAGGTTTTTAATTCTAAGGTTTTTTACACCTTACGGGTGCTAATGTAACTCCTGGTTCTTCGGGCCCCCCGCAAACATTTTTTGTACATTTTTAAATTTTTTTCCCAAAAACCCAATGTGCGGTTATCTAAATTTTACGACTTTTTTCCCCCCCGTTTTGCCCTTTGTTTTTTATTTTAAATGATCCCCCCAACCCCCCCCAAACTAATTTTTTTAAACTGTAAATTAGGGAATTGTAAAATTTCATAATGCTTTTATGCATTTTTTCCCGACGAAAGTTTTTAAAAACAGTTGGGGAAACCTTCCATCTTTTAATTTTTTTCATCAGGGCTTAGCTCGTAAAATTTGAACTTTGAGTAATGAATGTAATTAAAGATGAGGGATTTTCTCCCTCATAAGTAGTTTTTTTTTGGTGTAAAAAAAAATTTTCTATGTTGCAGGGCTTCAAAGCCAAAAAATTTTAGCTAGCTCTACATAAAAAAGGGAAATTTGTATATTTCTTTTTTCTTGGGTTTGAATGAAAACCCATTTTTTTTTAGTTTTGAGGGTTAAGTTTTGAGAGTAATGGCGAATTTACTCATTGCTTTTTTTTAGTGAGAAAAACCCGTAAAAAAACCTGGGGTATGGTTAACTGGCTAACTTTGCCCCCTGATTTGTTAACTTTTAAAAAATGTTTTTTTATTCTTGGGGTTTCATTTATTTTAAACCATACGATTTTGGAAAAATTTTTCAGGGAAGCGAAAACTTCTGGTTCCCCCTTTTTGTTATCAAAAGCATTTTTTAAAACAAGGGGAGGGCCCTTGATTTTTTATTGCCCCCAACATTTTTTTTTAAAAAAAATTTAAAAAATAATGCGTTTAAATTTTAATTTCTAAAGCAAAATTTTCTTTTGGGGGGGCCGCACTAAAATTCTTAAAATATAGCAACCGTTACCCCTTGGACTTTGCTGTAACCCAGATTTGTCGTTTTTCAATTTAAGGGTTTAAAGAACTCCTTAAGCAATATCTTAACCCCCCCCTTTAAAAAAAGGGGTAATGGAAAAGTGGGGGGTTCGTCCCCAAATCATTTTTATCAAACCATTTAAACCTTTGGGGGTTTTTTGTGCATCAATGGGTGTGGGTGTCCTTTTATGCTGAAAAACTAAATATCCGATTTTTGGGGTGAGGCCCAGGGTACAGTTTTCCTTTTTATTACACCTTCAGACGTTTTTTGACTGAATTGCGAGCGCCATTACCAAATGAAAACCTTTTAAAACCATTCAGCAACCAAATAGACATAAAGGTTTTAAAAAGGATTTGTAAGGGAATTTCAATTTTAAATTGTTAAGACAGACTTTAGACAAAAGTTGGATCTTAATAATGTTTTGGGCCCCCCTTTAATTTTTGGGGGCGCGCCCCCAGAAATATAACTATGATGGAATCCCCCAATACACATCTTTCTCTTCAGGCAAAAAGGTGTTAAACCTTGGGTCCATAGAGCAAGAGCAAAAACAGCGGACAACATTTATTTAGACATTTTCTTGGGTTTAAACCCAAAGCGGGAATAAAAACAAATTTAAACGACTCTTTTCCCGTTTACGTTTGGTGTTTGCTAGGTTCGCAGCACGGGCGGGATCGGCATAACTAAATTTTTTCTATGGCCTTGATGCACAAAAACAATATTTTGAAAATTTAGGGGGACGCCATTAATTCTACAGTTGATTTCCCTTTCCCAAATTAAAAAAAGGGGACCAAATTTTTTTACAAACGCAAGATCGAAAGTAGACTTGCTGTTGGCCTGGTTTATAAAATGCTGCCTTCTAACCTCAGCCCTCCAGGTGGGGAACAATAATAAACTACAACAATGAAATCCTTGTGGCAGGCAATGAACAAAAGGTTGGAAAAAACGCTTTAAATTCGCCCCCCGTAAAAATTGAAAACAAAAAAAAAAAAACCAAAGGGAATAAGTCACCCAACCCCCGGGGCCCAAAAAGTCCAAAGACCGTTGAAAGACGGGGGGACTTTGTTCGGGGTTGCCCATGAATATGAAAAGACAGCGCAATTTGTTGGTTTAACTGGCCAAATTTAATTTGGGCCCTTTTTTTACAAAATAGAAAAACCCAACTTTTTAAAGGGAAGAAAAACCCCAAAAGTGCTCACCTTTAAAGGGCCAACTATTTTTGCTTGCAGTGGGAAAAAAAGCCAGTAAAAAACATTTCCCTAATACCCAGAGAAAAATTGAGTATGCTCTGCAAATATCCCCTGGCAAAGAGTCTATAGCTTTACCACAAATTTTTTTTTAAAAAACTCGCAAGATAAATCAAGCTGTTTCTTTCCCCAAAGGTTTTTTTCCGGAGAGGGCCCATGGAGGCACTAAACTTCGCCCCCCCAACCACCGCCTGTTTTGCCATCACCATTGTATTTATTGAAAATTTCCTAAGGCCTTTTTAAAACGCTTGCAATTTGTGACCCCTTGCTCTCAAAACGCGTTCGTATTCGTTCTCCCTAGTTTTTGTGTCTTCATTAAAATTTTTTCGAAAGTTTCTCTTTTTCTTTTCCCCGGGTTTTGGGAATTTGGCCCCGGGTTGGGTGTTGCATTTTCTAGTCTTCTGATTTCGTTTTTCAAGATTTTTTTAGTCTTTTCAATTCTTTCTTTAATCTCACGCCTAAGTTGGCGTCGTCAGCCTCAACGAGTTTTTTTTTTTCTCTTTATTATATCCTTTTTTTAGTAAAAGAGTTTTGCAAAAATTTTTTTTCAAATTTCCCCTGGGATGGTTTTTAAAATTTTTTACGTTTCAAGGGCAAACTAAAATCTCTCTCGGGTAGCCGGGTTTTTTTGTATATTTTTTAAAATGCTGTTTCTTCTTTTTTAGTGATTTTCTGCTCCTAGGGTATTTATTCTTTGACTGCTGTTTGATCAAATTTTCCCAAGTTTTTTTGGTTTGCATTTGGTTTTTTTTGGGGATTTTCTTGTAGAGTGTTTTTGAATTTTTTTAGCATTTGCCTCCCCCTTTTTAAATTCCCGGGTTTTGAAAGGGCCAAAGGGCGTTTTCGAACTTCAAACCTGAATTTTTTTTTTTGATTTACCCATGCTACAAACTTTGAGGGAGTCCGTTTATGTGTAAAAAAAAGAAAAGGTTGCCCTTTGCTTTTTTTTTCCCATAAAAAATGGTCTTTTTTTCCTTTTAAAATCATCAGGGGTATTAGTTTCGGGGGTTTTTTTGGGTTCCTTTTTTTTGGGAAATGATCTTTTTAAAAAAAATGTTTTTAATATTTTTATTGGTTTCATTTAAATTGTGTTTAGTTTAGAGATAGGGTGCTTTTTATTTTATTGCAGTTATAAAAACCCAAAAATTTTTTTAAAAAGTTTGGGTTTGCTGATAAACATGTTTGTAGCCCGTGCACGGGTTTTTTAGGGGGAGTTTCCCAAGGATCTCGTGCAGTTTTTAAAAGGGGTGGGGCTTGAATTTTGGGTTATGTTTTGGGCCCGGGCCCGATGTTGACTGCCCTGCTGTGACAGCCGAGAGAGAGAGCGTGCGCTGTCTGTTTGTGAAGCCAAAGAGAGCGAAAAAAGCAAAAAAATTCCTGGGAGAGAAAAGGCCCGGGAAAGTTGAAAAATTAGTGTTGTTAATTTTAAAATTTTTTTCATTTTTTTTTACAGCTTGTTTTTTTTTTAAGGGTTTTTTTAAAAAAAGTATTACGATGAATATTTTTGACAATTTATAAAAAATTTTAAATTTCTTTCCTTTGGGTTTTTATAGTTTCGAAAAGGGTTTCGAGGCCTTTGTGGGGAGAAAAGGCTGTTTTTTTATATAAAAAAAATTTGTCCCCCCGGGAAAAAGCAAGACGAGCCCAGAAAAAAATATCTCACATCACACACAATTTTAAATCCATACGTTTTTCTTACCCGGGATATAACACTTGGGATTTTTAAAAAAAATTTACCCCCCCCCTTTTTTAAATTAAAATTTTATTGGAAATTTTTTCCCTACACTCGAATTCCGGGTTTTAAATAAAAAGAAATGGGGAAAGTTTTAAAAGGTTTTTTCACTCAGTTAAAACACCCGGGGGAAAAGATTTCCCCAAATCCCTTCCTCTTCGCCCTCCCCCCTGGGTTCCCGGGATGCCCGTCAAGGGACCCCAACCGGGGTCTGGCTCCACGACAACCCAAAACGTAGCCCGGGGCCCCCCTTCTTTTTGTCTTCACGCCGGTGAAACCCTCAAACGCCTACGGCGGGAGCTCCTCCCAGCTTTTCTCTCCCCTAGCGGAGCAGCCCTGTACATTTTCAAAAACCCGGGTTTGCAGCCTCAAACGCCTAGGGCGGGGGAGCCCCTCCAGTTTTCTTCCCTCCCCCCTTTGGGGAAAGCTGCCTTCTTTTACTTCTTCAAAAACCCGGTGCCCCCTAAAACGTCCGGGGGGGGAGCTCCTCCAGCTTCTTCACTCCCGTAGGGGAGCATGGCACCTCTCCCAAACAAAAGCCCGGGGAAACCCCCCTTTTACTACCCCCAGTTCCAAACCCACTTCAATAATTTTTTAAATTTATCGCTTCGTCCCAAACCTAAAAAAATTTAACCCAAACCCTTTCCCCCCCCCCCCTTCCTTTCTCCACCTGGCAATTTCTGAGAAAAAAAAAATTTAAATTTTATTTCCTTTTCCCATTTAACAAAAAAGGGAAAAATTTTATTATTTAAAACAACATTTTGCCCTCCCAAAAGGGGGCCCTCAAACCATTTTCAAAACTATAAACCCAAAAGGAATTTTTTTTTTTAAATATACTTTTTTAAACCCTTTATTCAGTAATTTTTCCCAATAACCTTTAAAAAAAAAAAACCAAGCTGTAAAGAAAAGAAATATTAAAATTTAAACAACACAAGTTTTCCCAACTTACCCGGGCCTCTCTCCCCCAGGACTTACAGCGTCTTTAGCTCTCTCGGTCTTTTCCACAGCAGACAGCGCACCCTCTCTCTCGTTTTGTCACAGCAGAAGCTCAACATCGCCCGGCCCCCAAAAATAAAAAAAACTTCAAGCCCCCCGTTTTTTAAAAACTGCACGAGACCCAAATGCATCCCCCTCAAAAACTGTGCACGGGCAACACCCCTTTGGCTGAATCGGCTTTTCAAACTTTTATCCCCATTTTTGGGTGATTTTTAACTCCCAAAAAAATTTTATTTTTCAAAACCCACAAAAATGAAAACCTATAAAAATTATTAAAAACATTTTTCTTTACAGATCTGACCTTACTTTCTTTAATTCACCCCTTTTGGGCCCCCCTCAAATTTCCCATCCCGCAATGAGAACGTCGAGCGATGCTGTGTAAAAAGGGCCCTTACACCCCAGGGTGGGGGTTTCTCAAGATTCACAAATTTTTTTTTAATCTTTTTCACCTCCTTTTCCCGCATTTTTTTTAAAAAAATTTAAAACCTTTTTTTTTGTTTTTAAAAAAAGGGGCACAAGTAAATGGCTCGATTCTTGACCCGATAGAAGAGGAAAAAAACCCCGTGGCGTAAAGGGAAATAAACGGTTAATTCTTTTCCAAAAATTAATCCACCCTACTATTATGCAGATAAAAATTCTTACTGTTAAATTTCCAGACCTGGGAAAGGGGAAAGATTTGATTGGCCAGGCTCTGCACGGCTTATTTTAAAAATAGAACTGTTTCCAAAAAAAACAGCCCCAAACCAAACAGTTTTTTTAAATCTGGGGGGGGGCAATTTTTTTAAGAAAAATTTCTAAAAAATTTAGGGGGGAAAAAAGGAAGTATTTTTTTTTAAACAATGCGACTATTTTTTAACCCTATTCTGATTTATGGAAAAAACCGCAAATAAAAGGGAAGATCTTGCGTTTCAAAAATTTGGTTTTTGAAGAAGCATTTAAAACTTAGAAAAAGGCGCCGAACTCGCCTCAGGGATAAAACAGAAAAAAAGTCTTTTAAAGGGGGAAGTTTTGCTTTTTGGGAAATCGTTTTCCTTTCCTTTAGTTTTTGGATTTTGTTAAAACCCGCTTTCCCCATACCTTAAAGGGGCTTTTTAAAAAAAAAACAGATTGTCATACGAAAATTTTTTAAATTTCTACAAACGTGTTAAAGATCAACAACACGAAGAAAAGTAAAAGCATTTCTGAATCCGTTAGAGTTTGATGTTGTTAGCAACCTAATTTAGCAAGGGGGGGGGCCCAACAAAATGAGTCCCCAATTTGGGAATTTATTACGAAAACGTGCGTCACATTCAACATATCCTAAAAGCAGGGCCAAAGCTATATGGAATTTTAAAACTTTGTCCCCAGTAAAATTTGCTTAAAGGTATTTTTTAAAAACTGTCGAAATGAAGAACCATTTTGCAAGAGCAAGTGAAAAATATTTTTAATCCAAAAAAAAACGAAATTACAAAGTTCGAATTTAAGGAGTCCTAACCCCAAAAATTTTGCTAGCGGACTTTGGCCTTTTTCATCATTTTGGGGAAATAAAAAATTTTTGGGGGGGGGGAGGGGTTAAGGACCAACAGCAGACCTTGCTCTGGAAAATCTAAAACCTTCACAGTGTTAGGGTTGAGGGTTATTTAAACCCTCCCCAAAAAAGGTTTAAAGGAAAACCTTTAAAGGTTTAAAAAGGGATAATCGTTGCAAAAAAAAGTTTGGGGGAGTTGAGACCCAATAAACATTCAAATTGATAAAAAAAAAAGGGGCGTTAAACCCCCTTAATTTTTCATTTGTTTTTTTATTTGATGCACAGCTAAAAAATTGAAGCTAACAAAAATTTTAAAAATTTTAGTTTAAATTTAAAATTTTTTTTTCATTTTATAAAAAGCAGTCTGGTTTTAAATTAAACCCCCAAATTTCCCACAGCCCCCTGAGTCGCCAAAGAAGAGATAGTTTGAACCCCCCGGGAAAAAAAACCTTTTTGATTAACCCCAAAAAAACACAAATTTCCCACAAAAACTAGAAACAGGAAACCTTTTAAAATACAGCAAAACCAAAAGAAGGTATTCGCTGCCTTTAATGCTGGTTTCTTTTGTCAATACGGGCACGCTATAAGTGCGGCATCAGCAGGAAGGAGCTGTTTGGCCTTTTGCTTTAGGCATTTGGGCAAAACCCCCAGCTTTACCTTGGCCTTTGTTCCCTTTTGCCTGGGCCCTTTTCTCATTACCGTTAAGGGTGCTGCTAGCAAAAAAATTTAAAAAATAAAAACCCCAAAACACACAGCCATGGGGTTTAAATAATAAAAAGCTAAAATTTGTTCCTTAAAGGGTTTATTATTTTTAAAGCACTACTGACTCAAAAATCCGGATTAAAAATTTAATCGTTTACAAAGGGCCCTTTTTTTTGAATTCAAAAGCAAAAATTTGTTTTTAAAGAAAGGCGAGGGCAAATTTTTTTCAACAGCCAGGCCCCCAGCGATTAAAAAAAAGGGAAAGTTTAAAAAAAAAATAAAAGAAACATTAAACTCGGGTCTAAACAGCCCACATTAAAAAACGCCAAAAGGGGGTTTACCTTTGTTTATGAGTTAAACCCAAAAAAACCATCGATATTGATTAATTATTTTTTTTTTATTTAAATAAATTTTTTGAGGTTTTGAAAAAAAACTCGCTTTGGGTAAAAAATTTTGAAGGCCCCCCGGGGGGAATTGTTTTAAGCAATGCAAAAAGATTTATCAAGAGCACTGAATGATTTTTGATTTTGAAGTCATTGAAACCCGCCCCAAAAAACAGGCAAGTGTTGCTCTTGGGTAATTTCCCCAAGTTCCGGGGGAAACTAACCCAATTTTACCCGCCCGTTAAAGTAATGTTAGCTTTTTTAATGATATGTAACAATAAAAGAAGAAAAACCTAGAAATTTGGGTCTCGGCCTAAACAACAAAACTTTTTCTTTCTCATAAGCTTAACACCCGGTTTGGCAGACCGCTGCTTTTCACGTTTTTGTGGCCCGCTGGAAAAAAGCCAAAATTTTAGGGGTCTGGTTGGTAAAGGGGTGAAGTTTATTTGAGATCAGTTTTAAAAAAGTCTAATATGCGCCGATTGTTGGAATTTTTACAAATTTCCCCCTACCCTTCCGCCTTATTGCAAAAAGAGCAGTTCTAAAACTTTTTGAAAACGACCAAAAAAATGTTTTATGGGTGTGTTTCCAAGGGTGCATCACGCCCGGGAAAAACGCAGAGAGAGTATTTTAACTATCAGCCTTACATTTAAAGTTTTTAAACCCTTTTGTTGGGAAAATTTTCCCTTTTCCCGGGTTTGGTGGATTCCATTGATCATTTGAAGAACAAAACAAACCCAAAAATTTTAATGTTAAAACATGGGAAAGGGGGGGAAAAAAAATCTACAGCCTATTTAAAAAATCCCCAAATACCCGTCCAACGATTGGCGAAACCCAAAAAAAACATGTTGAATTACTGTGATGTTTTTAAACCGCGGGCTGACCCATTTCACATTTTATACGAACAAAGAGTAGATTTTTGCGGGAAAACCTTTAAAACATTACCATAAACAAGAAAACGGGAGGAAAAAAAGTTTTAAAAAGGGAAAGCCCCCTGGGTTTAAGGCCCCAAAACGAACCTAAGAAACATTGTTTTCGGTCCCAAATTGGGCTGTTTAAAACAGAAATAATTTTCGCCCCCCCCGCGGGTCTTTAAAGTTTTGTTTTTTAAAATGGAAACGACCCGCAAAAAAATTCTTTTCCCCTATGTTTTTTTACGAGACTTTGAGTCGCTTATTGTTTTCCCTTTTGGAAAGGGGCCCGCGCCAACAAAAACTTCTAAAAACATCTTAAAGATAACTTTAGATTTGGGCCCTTTTCTTTTTCTCGGTTTTTCAGGTAAAATGGGGCTCATTCAACGCCAGAAATTTTTCGGGCCAAAAAGGGTGCGAATTTCTTCTTAAAACGCATGCGCAAGTTTCGTAATTTACTGTTCTAAAAATTGTTTTTATCTGAAATCATACTGACGGGCCCAAAAACCAACAACGGGTTTTTCTCAGCTACAATTGGGGGATTTGTGTTTTAAAAAACTCAGTGAAGAAGCCAATCCCAAAAATAAGGACCCTGTTTACATTTGGAAAGGGTTTAGAGGGCCCCGCAACACTGCAATCTTCAACAAAGTTTGAAAACCCAAAAACATGGAAGCTGCCTTAATTTTTTCTTTAAATTGCGGGGTTTTCGACTTTAAATTTTTAATGAAAAACAGGGGGCGGGTGCCTTCCCGGGGGTCTTTAATTTCCAGTCGTCAGAAAAGGAAAAAGGGGTTTCACTTTTTAAAAAACTTTTCTTTTAAAACTCGCAACACATTTATGGGTTTGTTAAGTCATGGGTATGTCCTTTTAAAATCCTGCCCCAAAAACGGAAAAAATTTTTTTGAACCCCAAATCTCGTTTTGAAAGGGGTTTTTCCCCATGCGTAAATGAACCCGTTGGGGAAAATTTTACGAAGATACACTTTTCCCCCTTAAAAGGGGCGTTTTTTCTTGTCTTAGGGAAAGGCATCAGTGATTTTGATTTTCCAGCTGCTCAAGATGCGTGGCAAAAGGGTTTGAGTGTTTTAAAAAGATGGGAGGGCTATCATGTTTCTTTCTTGAAGGGGAGATGTATGTTTTTTGGCGGGGGGTCTTTGAAAAAAACAAAAGACCTGCATGAAACATTATAGCTTGGATCCCCCGATTCTTTTTTCGCCCGGGGGGTGGTTGGGACGCTTTCCTTTTAAAATTTTTAAAGGGAAAGTTGATTTTTGGGCTGAAACCCACCAATGATTCCGATGATTGGAAAAAGGAATTTGCCCTGGGGAATTAGTTTTGGCGTCGCACCATTTTTCGTAAAGCAAAAAAAAACAAATATTGGACGACTAAGATCCCCAATTAAAAAATCAAAATTTTCTCAATTTTTTTGATGCCAAAAAAACGTATGGTTGGGCTTTTGGGGCAATCACTTCCATTACGCCCAAATTTTTAAAAAATTTCACAGAAAGGGCAATCCGGGAAAAAAATTCAAAAAGGGATTAAAGTTTGGGTTTTTCAGTTTTTACGCCGGGGGAAAACCCCGCGTGGATAAAAATTTTAGAAGTTGAAATTTGAATATCCAAAGAACTCCCTGACCTGCAAATGATAACCCCTTAGCAGAAAAAAGCCTTTAAAAATGGCAAAAAAAAGCCCCCTAAACTTTGGGCCCAATCTTCGGGGGAAAAAAAATTATGTCTGTTCCCTTACAGATTTTTACAAATTTTTTTTAAGACACGGTTTGAAGGGTTTACAGCGTTCAAACGTATAATTGCTTTGGGCAAGAACGTTCATGAAACCATACATCATGAAGAACACTGATCTCAGAACTAAAACCACGATGCTTCAGAAAAAGAAAATTTTTTTAAGCTGATGAAAAAACACTTTTTTTTGGGAAAGGGCTAGGGAGAAAACCCGGACAAGCGGGAAAGAGTCAGATTGGCACCGAGAAAAAAAGCAAATTAAACTGCTTCAAAACCTAAAAATTTTAGGGCTTTTGAAGAAATTTTATGATCCAGCCCTTTTTTTTCATTTTGAGGGAAAAAAAAAGGGAAAATTTAAAATTGGGCAAGCCCCGTAATTTTTTGGGTTTAAATGGGTTTTTGAAATTTTCAAAGCTTTTTAAAGTTTGAGTTTTTTTTATGAAATACTTTAAACCCCCGTATCCGAGTCCAGGTTTCTTAAAACAGATACAGTAGTTTTGGGTTTTTGATTTCCCCACTTGGGGAAAAATCTATAAAGACTTTGGGAATTTTGAAGTTCGAAAGGAGCGAGGGATGGGGAGAACATCGTTATCCTAAAAAATTCGCCCTTTTCATTCAATTTTAATAAGAGGTTTTAGGAAAGTTTTAAAGGGTGAATTATCTGGAAAGGTGTTTAAAGGGGTTTGTTTTTGGGTTTTTTGGGCAAAAAGTAAAATATTTCGAGCCCGGGGAAAACCATTTTGAAAGCAAAAGGAATATCTCTCAGGGTTTTGCAGTTTAAACTTTTCACATGAAACTACAAAGAAGCATTTTTTTGGGAATTAAAACTTTTCATCATGAACAACGTAAAAAATGCCAAACTTTAAACTTCAAGAGATCAACACAAAGTTGTAACCCAAAAAAGTAAAAAGATAGAAAAAAACACAAAAAGTTTGTTTGTTAATTTCCCCCGTTTTTATATGAAAATGGACCTTAAGAACAGGGTTTTTTAATATTTTCTTCACCGGGAAAAGTTTTTATTCGGGTTTTTAAAACTTCCTGAAATTTATTTAGAAGTTTAATCACATCCTTTTTCCCCAAATTTATTCAAAATTTTTTTTCAGTTTGCTTGATGTGCCCAAAAATTTTTTTTTTTTTTTTCAAAATATCTTTTTTTCCATCTTTGATAGTCAAAATTTGGGGTTTGGGGCTGTAAACTCTGGCCGCTGTGCCCGGCCCAAAGGAAAACCCCTTAGCTTTTCTTCAACGCAGAAACGTATCATTTGATTTTTTTCAATTTAAAAACCCCAATGAGAACCGCCCTAAATGATTCTCGTTTTTGGGGAATTCAAAGGGCCCCTTTTTTTTATCCTTTTTGTTCCGTTCCCCTTTTTTTTCTTTTTTGGGGTTTCCCTTTTTTAAAATTAAAAAATATTTTTATGTAAATTAATTAAAGCGGAAAATGTGTCTGGGGGGATTATCTGCAGTTCTTTTTTCACAAAAGATCTTTTAGGAGCTTGGGGGTTTTTTTTTTGTCAGTTTTTCGTAAAATAATCCGGGGGATACATCTTTTCAAATTTTTTTTAATTTTGTATGGGTAAAAACCCCCAAAAGGGGTCGGTTTTCCCTGAAAGGAGGTGTCCCCTTCCCCTTCCCCCGGTAAATAAAGGGACCTTACTTTCAATCCAAAAGGTAAATTTTGCTGGATGAAACTCTCCTTTCAGCAAATTTAAATTTTTTTTCTTTTGATTGCTTGGACGGTTTTTTTTCCCTTTTTAAATTTTTCATTTTTACATTTTCGTGCAAAACTGGGGGGCAGTCTTTTTAAAACCCCTTTGTGTTGCGGGGAATTGTCAATAAGCTTCTGTGAACCCGGTAGGAGAAAAGGCTTTTTAGATAACTGTTTGTTTTAAAATTTTCAACTAAAAACCTGTTTATCCCGGAACCCTGGAAAGCCTCTTTAATAGTAAATCTTGTTTTAAAAAAATAATTGAATTTACCCTTTGGGCCCTTTTAAATTTTTTTTCCATCTCAAAATTGAAACATGCAGGGGATAAGTTAAAGGACCTCCCCTGGTATATCAGCCCGTATAGCGACGCAAAAGCGAAACCCTTTTGTGGTTTAAAGGGGGCCGCATCTTTGTATCTTGAAGCTATGTCAATTTACTGTAAGTCGTACTTAAATCTTTTTCGTCTTTAAACTTAAACAGAGGGGAAATATAGGAAAAGGGCCATTTGATGGGTTTTCGGGTTTTTTGGGTTTTATTTACAAAGGGGTGGTCCCCTGTAATTTTTCAGGCGCAGGTAAATAAATTTGCCAAAAACGCTTGTTTTTGATAACCAATTTTTTTGCTGTTTTTTTCACTGAAACCAAACTGCTTCGCTTAGCCTTTTTTTGGGTTGCCTTATTCCCTTTTTCCCAAAATCCCCTTTTGGGTGGGAAAAATAGATTTTTTTCATTTTTTATTCGCCAAAAATTAAAGCCCCGACAAAATAGACAACAGGGCTTTCCCAAAGACAAAAAACGCAAATTTTTTGCATTTTTTTTTTCTGGGGGTTATAAAAGTTGCTGAATTTTGGTGGGGGCAATGTATCGAAATTTGGTTTTTCCTTTTTACAAGATAATTCTTTTTAAACGCTTGATCAAATCTTTAAATGTGTAAGCTGATGCCCCCGTTTTTTTTGTGTGTCGTTAATAAAATTTTAATGCTCAATTTTTCCCGTTTTTTATAGCGATCTTTTGCTGCGGCTAGTTGCTCCACAGTTTGTTATGTCTTTTTCTTTTTCCCTCTTCCCTAAATTTACTTAAAAGATAATTACTTCCGCTAAAAGCCCAAACGCATTCAAACCCCGCGCCCCCTATCATCCATTTTCGGTGGAAAACCAAATTTTTTAAAAAATGTATTTTTTTTTTCCCCCTTTATATTCTCCTGGAAATTTTTTCCTTGCTTTAAATAGAAAAATTTTTTCGTAAACAAATGAAACTGCAATGGGGTAAACAACCGCTTTGGGGAATCCCAAAGTCTAGTTTGCCAAGGTTGCTGGTTTTATTTTTAACAGGCTTTTTACCAAGCTTTTAAATATCCTACACTTAGGGCCCCAAAAACGGGAGAAGGGATAAAAGGTTTTGGGGAAAAAGTATTTTTGGCGCTCATTTTTAAAAATTAAAAAAATTATAAAATTTTTTTTTAAACCCGAACACGAAGATCTACTACAGCTACAGGGTGGGGCCCAAAACCTTCCTGAAACCCTTTTTAAAAAAAAGAAGTTGATGTAAAACTATTTGGGCCCCAAAAAGGGAAAAGGGTTTTATTCTTTGGCAGCAGGGAAAAACAAACAGTTTCCCCCGGGCTGAAATTTAGCATAGAACAATTCAACAGAAGGGCGCCCCCAAGACATTAAAAAGGATCAAACAGGTTGAAGCGGGGCTGGGGTCGAGGGAAAGGGGAAAGTTTTGGGGCAAAAAGGTTCCCTTTGGGGTTTTACACTAAAAAAATAGTCAGAAAAATTTGGGTCCCAAATTTATTCTGAAAAAAGATTTAAGTATTTATTTAAGCAAATCCAGTTTTAACAAAATTTATTAGAATCCTAAAACTTTGAACTTTATTTCAGATTTTGGGAAAAATTGTTTTTCGCCGTTTAAACATGGGGTTTTAAATTTCTTTTAATCTTTTAGAATTTTTTTTCCCTTCAAAAAAAACGAGTCGGAAAATTTAGCAGAATCAGGAAAAAATTTGGGAAACAGAAAAACACAGAATCAAGTCGAGAAAGTGACCAGTAAACACCTTTGGGTGTTGGGAGCAGGAAAAAAAGTAGCAGAGTTAAACCGACAAAGAAAATTAAAGTTTCCCAAACACAGAAAATAACCATAATGAAAACATAACCCGCCAACGCCAAAAGTTGATCCAAATGCCCAGCCCCAGAACAAGAGCAAGTTAATTTTTAAAGGGGACCTAAGTCTTCTGGGAAATTGAACTTAAAAAGTTGCCTTTTTTTGGGGCCCTTGCTGCTGCGGGGGGATTTTTTACGGTTATAAATTTTAAACCCTTTGGGAACAAAAACAAAAGGCCCCCAAAAAAATCTGAACCCCAAAAACCCGGGAAAAAGACAACCGCAAAGTCGCCCACCCAAAAACAAAAAAATCAATTTTTATCCAATTTTAAAAAGCAAAATTTTTTAAGAACTTTAAATTTTTAAAATTTTTTATAAAACCTGGCGGATTTCTATTTGTTTAAATGGGTGGAAATCAATAAAAAAAGACATGGAAATCTTTTAAAAGCCCTTTTCCATAGACCAGAATTGAAAACAAAGCGGTTGCTTAGGAATTTTAAGGAAATTCATTAAAATTTATGCTAACCCCAAACCAACCCCCAAAGGGGGTTAAGCAAGACATCCCAATGATGACGCGTTTTTGAGGGTTTGTGTATATATTGGCACTTCTTTTTTTGATTAAAAAAAAAAATTTTTTTTTTTTGAAAAAATTTTAAGATAAATTGAACAAAAATTTTGTTGTACTTTTAAAAGGCGCTTAATTTCAATCTTTAGGTTAAAATTAATTAAGAACTTTAAATTAAAAATTAAAAAAAATTTTTAAGAACTTGGGAAATAAAATTAAAATTTAAAAAATTAAAAAAAGGGGCCCCTTAAAATTTAAAAAATTAAAATTTAAAAACTTTTGGGGGAATTTAAAAGGGCTTTAGGCCACTTAATTAAGTCTTAAAAGTAACCCTTTAAATGTGGGGCATGCGTGGGGTGGGGGGTTTTGCCTGCGTGGGGGGGGGGGTGGGGGTGAGGAAAAAAACAACACACAAACAAACAACAAACACCCAAACAAAAACCCAAAAAACTAACAAAAATTTGAAAGGGGGTGCTTGTTGGAAAAAAGGGAAGGGGGGGGTTTTGGGTTGGGTTTACAAAATTGAACTTTTTAATTAAAGGGGGCAGGAAGTTGGAAGACTATCCCTCAGTAAATCCAAACCCCACCGCGGGGTATGCTTAAAACCCCTATTTTTTAGAGCCACGTCAAAGGTTTTTGGCTGCCCCGGAAAAAAGTCGTCCAAAAACCCCCCCGGGCAAAAGCATAACCGCATTTTTAGACCCCCGTCATGCGTTTGTGGCGTGGTGGGAAAAACCGTTCGGGCCGAACGGGATCTAAAAAAGAAACTTTCGTCACCTTTCTTTAAAACCTGGGCCCCCCCGGGTGGCAAAAACCGTTTGGATCCGAACGGTATCTAAAAAATTGGTTTTAAGGCACCTGCTTTCAAACCCGGTAGCCCAGCCCTTTTAAAAGGCGGCTCTAATCGCCAGTAGTTAGTACACCCTCATTGTATATTTGGAGCATTTATATGGAGACATGCTGGTACACACTACCCTCTCCAAAACTGGTATTTACAAAGGGCTGCCTAACCCAAATTTGTTTGTTTGCCAGCATTCGAAAATCGTTTTCCCTTGATAAGTTTAATAATGGTTTTTTTCGGTTTTTCAAAACAGTTTATTTAAAAACTGATTCCTAGCTTGTGAAAATTTGGATAGTTATTAAAAAAACCCAGAAAGTTTTAATGAGTTTTCTACTACGAAACACCTTTTTTCAACCCGCGTCTTGAAAAATGAACGACCCTACTTGAGCTATTTCAAGCCAGCGCCCAAAAAATTAAAAAGCGTGAATGGAAAAATTTTGCTTCGGCCGCCTTTTTTAACAATGCAGCGCCCCTTTTTTAGATAAAAGGGCCATTCATCAATAGTCCAAAAACGTAATTTTTAAAATGGGTAATCTTTTTCAGCAAAAATTTTTTTCCTTCCTTGAAAAACCCAAAAAACCCCTTAAAATAGTCGTTTTATTTCCAAAGTTATGCTTCCCTAATTCTTTTTGACAAAAACTCTAAAAGCAGTTTAAAATAAAACTTTGGTCCGAATAGCAAGAGTTTGTTCTTTAGTTTAAAAATGTTAAACCATTTTAAAATAAAAACAACTAAAAAAACAGTGGTTTACAAAACCCAAGCACGTCAAAACCAAACCTTCTTGTGAAGTAGTCCCGGGGGAAAAATTGGCGAAACCGGTCTTGCTGGCGTGGCGGCCCCCGAAGTGGGGAAAATGTCACGTGACAGTCCCAAAAAACATTCCTTTATGGGAATAGGGTTTTTTTGCAAGTTAACGCGCCGCGGGGTTTTTGCTTTAAAAATTGTTTTTTGGTCGCAGTTTGTAAGCGGGCCCTGCGCTTGTGAAAGAAGGGCGCTTGGTTTTGCGCCAGCCGTTAAAATTAAAAAGAACAGGGTTTTAGCCCCCGTGTCAGCTGTTGTTATACAAAAGTTTTGTTGGTAGAAATTAAAGGGTTTAAAGTAAAAAAAAAAATTTTAATTTTTAAAAAACCAAAAGGGGAAGGGTTTTGTAAATTGTATTAAAAAGGTTAAACCCCACACCGAAAAACGTTTGTGAAAAAAATCGTTTTTTTTTGGTTTTGAGCGAAGGGTGGGGGGTTTTTTTCAGAAACCTTATGAAATCCAAAATTTTTTTTTAAACCCCCGTTTGGGTTTTTTTCAACATGCGAAAATGGTACTAAAGAAGCTTTTTTACATTTTTTGGTTTTGGGGAAAGGTTTTGGGGAAAGGGATGGTAAAGGTATGGGATGGTAAAGGGATGGTAAAGGGAAAGGTATGGTAGTTTTGGGTTTGTGGTTTTTAGTGGGTGTGGTGGGTTGGGGGTGGTGTGTTTTGGGAAGGCAAAAGGTAAGGTATGGTTAAAGGTTTTTGGGATGGGATGGAAAATTTGGGTGGCAATGATTGGTTTGGTACCCTAGGTTTTTTAAAGTCAACCGTATCGTAAATTTTGGGTTTTTAAAAATATTGAAATTTTATCGTGTTGTTTTTGGGGTATATGTTTTTGTTGGCCCTGTCCCCTTTTGTATTGTGGTGGTTGGGTATAGTGTTGTTGGGTTGTCGTTTGTTAAACGGGTTTTTTGGGCTTTATGTGTTGTTGGGAAAAACGGGTTTTGTATCGTGTTTTGGGCAATTTGGGTGGTTTTTGGTTTGTCGTTTTGTACGGTTGGGGTGCAAAAGTTGTTGTTGGAGTTTGTTTTGTATCGTGTTGTGTGGAAAGGTGTTGTTTGGAAAGTCGTTTTTTTATTGTGTTTTGGGGGTAATTTGTGTTGTTGTTGGGATGACCCTTTTGTATCGTTTTTGTGGTGCTATAGGGTTGGGTAAATTTCGTTTTGTATTTTGTTGGTTTGGGCTAAATTGTGTGTTTGGTTGGGCGTTTTGTAAAGGGTTGGTGGCTATAGTGTGTTTTTTGGTGTGCGGGTTTTTATTGTTTGTGGCGTGCGGTTGGGGTGCAAAAAAATTGTATTTTTCCCAAAAATTTTTGTTTTAAATTTTTTTCCCTTTCATGGGTTTAATTTGTGTTTTTTTCGCGTTATGTTGTGTTGTGCTTAAAGCGTGCTGTGTGTTTTTTAAATTTTATCATCTCTTATCGAAAAAACCCCGTTTCCCCCGCACGAAAAATTTCCCCCCGCTCACAGGGGAACCCAAATCTGCCTTTTTAAAACACGCCCCCTGGAGTTTCTACCTTTTTTTCTTCCCCTGCTTGTTTATCTTTAAAAACCCCGTCAAATGGAATTTTTCTTCCCAAAATTTAACCCCTGACAAACCCCCCCCATTTCCGGGGGAATTTTTTTACCTGCGCTCACTGTGCTGGGAAGTGTGTCCCCCGGTTTTACTTCCCCCCCCCCCCCCCCCCCGGGAAAAACCCAGCACCCCCCGGGCCCTTGCTCGGGCCGGGGGGGGGGGGGTTTTGGGGGGGGGGGGGGAAAAAACAACGACCCTTTTCCCCTTTTAAAACAAATCCATGTACCCGGGCTGAAAATTGTTGGGTTCCACGAACTAAAAAGAATCCCTCCCCAAATGGATTCTTGAACTTTATTTTAAAAAAAAAAAAAAAAACAGAAACGGAACGCCCGGGACCCCCCACACCTCCTAAACCCCGCCCTTTCCCCCAATCCACCCCCCCCCCCCACCCCTACCTCCATCCCCACCCGCCCCCCCACCATCCTCTTCCCCTTCATCCCCCTCCCCCCCCCCCCCACCCCCCATGCCCACAAAGCAAGAAACCCCCAAGATAACAACAAAAATAATGGCATCAAAGCTTTAAAGATCACGTAAGTCCTGGGCATTGTTTCGTCTTGAATTCTTCTAATTGGTGTAGAATGTTGTCGGTAGAGTGGAGAGTGTGTGGTGCGTGTGCCACACTCCCTAGGTGACCTTAAAAGGGAAATCTGATACACAGTGCAGTGTGGAAAAGACCAGAAAAGCAAAGGACACTTTTGTTTTCCATCCGCTCACCTGTCTGCTTCTCTCTCTCTCTCCTCTCTCTCTCTCTCTCTCTCTCTCTCTCTCTCTCTCTCTCTCTCTCCTCTCTCTCTGTCTCTCTCTCTCTCTCCCTCTGTCTTTCTGTCTCTGTCTCTGTCTGTCTGTCTGTCTCTCTCTCTCTCTCTCTCCTCTCTCTCTCTCTCTCTCTCTCTCTCTCTCTCTCTCTCTGCTTCTCATTCTCTCTGTCTCTCTGTATGTCAGTCGGTCTGTGTGTGTGTGTGTGTGTGTGTGTGTGTGTGTGTGTGTGTGTGTGTGTGTGTGTGTGTGTCTGTCTGTCTTTCTCTCACTCTCTCTCTCTCTCTCTCTCCTCTCTCTCTTCTCTCTCTCTCTCTCTCTCTCTCCTCTCTCTCTCTCTCTCTCTCTCTCTTTCAAGGCGAAAAAAACACAAACAGCGTGGTGCTTCTCTGAAACGGAAGATGTTCGACAGTTCTTCACGTGATAGGGGA
>CM031614.1:24174964-24187464 GCA_018398815.1 Conus ventricosus | reverse complement strand
TCTTCTAACATTAAAAGAAAAATAACATAATGATTCATTGTTAGGGTCGCTAACTGCATCAGTTAATTATCAAAAACAGTTTTGGGAAAATGTGCATCGAGTCTCCTTTAAAAGAAAGCAACCACTTAACAATGTAACAGTGGTTGACTGGAATAATTACTTCAAAAAATTACTGGAAACAAATGTGCAAACAGAAGATTCTGATACTAATGATACTAGTGACACTTACGATAATAATGACGAGAATGACGATGACGGTTCCATGAACCGCCCAATATCTACAGAAGAAGTGTCATTAGCAATAAGGAAGTCAAAGAATGGTAAATCGGCTGGTCCAGACGCAATTATTGGGGATATGTTAAAGCACGCTGGGAATCGCGTTATTGACTTCTTTGTTAATTTTTTAAATTCTTTGTTTGATAAAGGAACGTTCCCAGATAAGTGGACACCTTTATTCATAAAAGGTAATAAAGACGATCCTGATAATCACAGAGGGATGTTGCTATCAGATACAAGCAGTAAACTCTATAGTTCTATTGTAAACAACATGATTCAGGAACTGATTGACTTGCATAATATACTCAGAGGCATAAAAAACGCGAAAACAAACTGTATAGAAATTTTGATGTAATTTGGCTACCGATTCCTTTGAACTGGTAATAGAAAGTGAGAAAAAGCAATCGAACACCGCAAAAGTGTCCTTTCAAAGTTCATTCTGGTAGAAAATAAGGTCACATGAACTTGACCTTGACCCTGTGTTAACAGCAGAATGTCAGTATCTGGTGTGACCACCTCGAGCATTGATCACAGCTGTGCACCTGCGGTACATCGAGCGCACCAGAGTGTTGGTCTGCCTCTGGGGGACTTGCCACCACACCTGGCCCACAGCAACAGCAAGCTGAGCTGCTGTCTGGGGTCTGGGGTTGAGCTGGTTCAACTGCCTCTGAAGGGCATCCCAGAAATGCTCTATTGGGTTAAGGTCGGGAGAACGGGCTGGGTGAGGCAGCAGATTGATGTTGTTCTGCCTCAGGAAGTTCTGCGTAGCACGGGCAGTGTGCGGCCTTGCGTTGTCCTGCTGAAACAGGTTCTGTGGATGCCGCTGGAAATGCGGCAGGATGTGGGGCCTCAGAACTTGGTCGATGTAATGAACAGCAGTGACCCCGTTACCACGTCCTGGACCCACATTCTGGAAGATGACTGGCCCAATACGGCGATTTATGCCGATAGCCCCCCAGATCATGATGCTTTCACCACCCCATGGGTCCCTTTCGGTGATGTTGGCATCCGTGAAGCGTTCCCCCGCTCTTCTCCAGATCCGGATGCGGCCATCGCCTGGGTCGACGCAGAACCGGCTTTCATCACTGAAGAGGACTCGGCCCCAGTCCCGATGGCGCCAATGCACGTGGATCTGTGCCCACTGCAGACGGTTCTGGCGATGCTGGAGTGTCAGGATAGGTCGCCGGGCTGGACGCCTGCATTGGAGACCAACTGTGTTCAGTCGGCGACGCACGGTCCTGTTGCTGATTGGCCTGCCATGGTTGCCGACGGTGTTCCTGGCTGTGTTGGCAGCGGTTTGGTAAGGCTCCCGTCGATGCTGACGAAGAAGATGGCGGTCTTGGGCTGCTGTGGTGACCCTCGGTCTGCCGCTCCTCGGTCTGTCATCAGTGGTGTTTCTTGCTTGAAAGCGGTCCAGAAGGCGATAGACGGTGGAAATGTGGACTCCGAATGCGATAGCGACCTGCCTCATTGGAACCCCGGCCTGCAGTTGCCCCATTGCTATGCAACGATCTTGACGAGAAAGTCTCGGCATTATGTTGGCGCCTCTGGAAGGGATGATTTGAACTTTTGGGGTTTGGAAATTTATAGCCCCACAATGGGGGCCACATTGAGTTGCAATTCACATTGATGCACGTGGCGTAGGTAGTCCACATGGCAAATGCACTCCTCGTGCCAAAAACGCTGACCCGGCAACATTCACCCACTGTTACGAGGTTACAACCGGCCAAGACACCACGTACTGCTAATGTTGCACGTGCCAACGACATTGCTTACGTCCTGTTCACAATGTGAACAGTCGTGCACTGTCTCTATTTTTTCGCGTTTTTTATGCCTCTGAGTATATTACTGGGGAACATCAAGCAGGGTTTAAAAGAGGCTACTCGACCATTGATCATATCACACATTATTAGCTTTAATACAAAATCAGTTTTGTCTTAACCGCAAACTTTATGTTGCTTTTATTGATTTCGAGAAAGCTGTTGACTCTATTGAAAGAAACTTATTATGGCTTATTCTTTGAAAAATGGTATCAAAGGAAAACTTTTCCGATGTATCCACAGCATGTATGTTACAGTCAGAACTAGAATTCGTTCCAGCTCAAAACTGACAGACTATATAAACTGTACCCGAGGGGTAAAACAAGGCGACGTTACTAGTCCAGTGTTGTTCACTTTATTTATAAATGAATTAGCGTTGGAAGTAACCCGAAATAGGAAACATGGTGCTACATTTACATATGATTACTTTGAATTAGTTATATTACTTTTGGCAGATGATGTGGCTTTCTTGCCTGAAACAATAGTTGGGTTACAGACACAATTAAAAAGCCTATATAGAGCGGCATCAGGACTCCATCTAAAGTTGAATATGAATAAAAGTAATAAAGTGGTTTTAGGAAAGGTGGATACTAGCAGCGAGAGAACATTGGTCCTGCAATGGAAACCCTATACCCGTTAATGTTTATAAGTATTTAGGTATTCATGTTTCAACAAGATTGAGTGTCACTGTGTCGTGTCAAAATCTTGGCAGCAGAGCGAAACATGCGATGTTAAGTATATCGCAAAAATTATCTAAATTAAACTGTAGTTCCCGTGTTGTATATCTAATATTATTTGACACACAAGTACAACCAATTGTTCAATTTGGGGCTGAATTGTGGGACTAAATAGTGCAGCTCGACACTGTGAAAAGGTACAACTGTTTGCTCTTTAAAAAAAAAAATTCCTAGGTGTTCAAATGCAAACACCAACTGATTGATATATGGAGAGACAAATATATACCCTATTACACAAATTCTGCAGTCAGGTGTGTACGGTACTGGCTAAAGCTGACAAGAATGGATGAGGCAAGATTACCACGAAAAGCATTTTGTACGTTGTTCGATTTGGATTCTCGTGACCAAACCAACTGGGTATCTGATATTCGTTGTAAATTGTATTCATTGGGTTTTGGGTATGTATGGCTAAACCAAGGCGCTGAGGGAGTAAATCGTTCCTTATTGCTTTTAAGGAAAGGTTGGTTCTTTGTAGATGGCAAGAATGGGATTTTCATGTTAAGAACAGTGAAATATTTAGTTTGTATGATACTTTTTGAACAACAGCTGCTGATAAAACGCATTTGAAATTGAACTTAGACAGGCACCTGAAAATCATTACAACAAAATAATTTAGACTTGGCGTTTAATTTGTCCATTGTGTAAACAAGCGACAGAAGATGAGGTGCATTTTGTTTTGTGCTGTCCCGTTCTAAATGATTTAAGAGTAAGGTATATACATTTGAGTACTATAAATATCCAAGTCTTTTTCGTCTTGGTTTACGTCTGGCGTCACATAATGGAAGAACAACTAAAAATCTGTCCATTTATCTATATGAAGCGTTTAAACTACGTTCTGTGTTTGTTTCTTAATCTATCAATTTTGATCAGTTATATTTTATTACATTTCTTTTGGAACGATTTTTGGTTGCACCCCCTTCAGAAGGGGCAATGGCCTATTATTGTATAAAATTTCCGTATATCTGTATATCTCTGTCGTCTTTAATCCTGTTCAGTCCCTGTGTGACATTCATTTTCTCTTTTCTTCTTTTGAACAGTGAGTGAGTGAGTGAGTGAGTGAGTGTGTGCGTGCGAGCGTGTGTGTGTGCGCGCGCGCGCGCGCGCGCGTGTGTGTGTGTGTGAACGTGGGTGCGTGCGTGCGTACGCTTGCTTGTATCCTTGCTTGCATGCACTCGCAAGATCGTGCGTGCTGGAACGCCGGTGTAAGAGTGAGCGTGTGTTGGCTCAACCAACACAACCTTCTCAAAATTGACATCAGGGTCTTCCCATCACGGAGCGTCTAAACGTCGGAACATCTCCTTCACTGCCCACAGAACATGGCTTTTAGTGCCAGCGTGCAATCTGCAGACATCAATCAGCAATCGGCCATCCACAGTCCCCGCCGCCAGTAAACAGCCATCAGCCGGTTCCATCGATAGCTCTGGCACCGAGATCAATGGGCGGCTGCAAACTCGCCAGGATGTCGGAGGAGGTCACCTTCCCCCCCACCCTCTCTCTGTACGGGCAAACCTTCCAGAATTGTTCTCCTGACAAAGTCCCCGACAAGCTCGAAGAAACCCTCAGAGAGAGAGAAAGAGAGAGAGAGGGGGGGGGGAGAAGGGGAGGAGGGGGGCGAGGGAGAGTGAGAGGGAGGGAGGAAGAGGGAGGATGGGAGGGGGGAGAGAGAGAGGGAGGAAGGGATAGAGAGGGGGAGAGGAGGATGGGAGGGAGAGAGAGGGAGGGAGGGAGGGTGGGAGAGACGGGAGAGAGAGGGAGGAGAGACAGACAGACAGAGAGAGAGCATATGATTTTTTAAAGAAACATTTTAGCTGCTGAGCGCTGTGTTTTTGAACGTTGTGTGTGTGTGTGTGTGTGTGTGTGTGTGTGTGTGTGTGTGTGTGCGCGCGCGCGTGCGTGCGTGCATGCGTGAGTGCGTGCGTGCGCGCGTGCGTGCGTGTGTCACGTTAAGATACGACTTTGAACTCTGCAATTGTTCGTTTTGTATGACCTTTACAAATGCGTTTTGAATTCGAGTAGGAAAAAAAAAATCACATTTTGTAATCAAAAGAAAAAACAAACAAACAAATAAAGAAAGAGAGAGAGAAAAAAAAAACCAGCTTCGCGAAGCAGATCTCAGAGAAATCAAGAGTAGCAATTGAGACAGTAAGTTGATTCATTCTAAAGTGGATGAGGGTTGTTCACGTTCTTAAGAACCAACCATTCCCTTGTTCCCTTCTTCTTCACCTTGTTCCAGATTTGCGGATCTCCAGTCTGGTTTGCGCTTTCTAACAGGGGAGAGAGAGAGAGAGAGAGAGAGAGAGAGAGAGAGAGAGAGAGAGAGAGAGAGAGAGAGAGAGAGAGAGAGAGAGAGAGAGAAGAGACAGACAGACAGAGATAGAGAGGTGGGGTGGGGTGTGCGTGTGTGCAGGTGTTAACCCGTTTGATCGGCTTCTCTTACGTTCACCACGAAGAGGCCGCGGCTCCTGTTTGTTTGTGTGTGTTTTTGTTGTTGTTGTTTTTTCCTCTTCTGACAGTCTTTTTATCTGTCTGTTTCCCATTACGCCATGTCAACATTTGGTGAACGTGTTGTTGTTGGTTTGTTTGTTGGTTTGTTTGTCTCTTTGTTTTTATACTGTTGGTGCCTATTCTGTTGGGGATTCTTTCCCGGTGTAAACTCAGCTCGATTGAGTCTCCTTTTTTAGTTAGTTTCAAATTCAACGTCTATCCACTCTAGGTGATACTAGACAGGGAGGGGGAGGGGGGGGGGGGGGAGAGAAAAAAAGACACCACCCCATCAGCCTAAAAACAAACAAACAAAACAAACCCTAATGATGAAACTAGAAAACTATGATGGTTTTGATGTGGAAGGGAAGAGTGAGAGGTTGGGGACGGATGAAGATGGTCCTTTCGTATATTTCATGTAGAGTCTCTTGATGCCATCCGTGATGCTCTCTCTTTTCTCTCTTTTCTCTCTCTCTCTCTCTCTCTCTCTCTCTCTCTCTCTCTCCCTATATTTCATGTAGAGTCTCTTTGACGCCCTCCGTGATGCTCTCTCTCTCTCTCTGTCTCTGTCTCCCCCTTCTCTCTGTGTCTCTGTCTCTGTTTCTCCCTGCCTGTCTGTCTCCCCCTCCCTCCTCCCCTCTCTCTCTCTGTCTCTCTCTCTTTCTCTCTCTCTCTCTCTCTCTCTCTCTCTCTCTCTCTTCTCTCTCTCTCTCTCCTACAGACACGCGCGCGCGCGCGCACACACACACACACACACACACACACACACACACACAACACACACACACACAACACACACACACACTCCCCTCTCTCTCTCTCTCTCTCACTCTCTCTCTCTCTCTCTCTCTCTCTCTCTCTCTCTCTCTTCTCTCTCTCTCTCTCTCTCTGCCTCCTCCGCATCCCCTGCCCTGGTCTTTAAGACAAGAAGCAGGCTTGAAACAGCAGCGCAGCCCTGACCCCCACTCACAAGACGAAGCATGACGAAATCAGGTGATATGGAACGCAGCGGGGAGACTGACACAGAGAACACATCACATAGACAACACATCACAGAGAACACATCACATAGAGAACACATCACATAGAGAAACATTCACACAAACACATCACACAGAGAACACATCACATAGAGAACACATCACATAGAGAACACATCACATAGAGAACACGTCACACAGAGAACACGTCACACAGAGAACACGTCACAGAGAACACGTCACAGAGAACACATCACATAGAGAACACATCACATAGAGAACACATCACATAGAGAACGTCACACAGAGAACACGTCAACACGAGAACACGTCACAGAGAACACATCACATAGAGAACACATCACATAGAGAACACATCATATAGAGAACCATCATGTAGAGGACACATCACAGAGAACACATCACATAGAGAACACATCACACAGAGAACACAGAACACATCACACAGAGAACACATCACACAGAGAGCACATCACAGAGAACACATCACAGAGAACGCATCACACCAAACAGCAACAGGCACATCAAGGGTGTCCCATGCATCTCACAGACTGTCACAAGCAAAGAATAATAACAATTTTTTTTAAAACAGAAAGAAAGGGAAACGAAAAAAAGGAAAGAATGAAAAAAAAGATGGGCTACCTGGTTGTTGTAACATATACATGACAGGACCTCGGGTGAAATGATAACAACTGTCACAAGCAAAGAAACGAAAAGAAAAAGAAAGAATGAAACTAAAGAAAGAAAGAAAAAGGAAAAAAAAGAAAAAGAAAAAACAGAAAGGAAAGAAAGTAAGAAAGAAAAAAAGAGAGACGGGTTGTTGTTGCTACCGACAAATGACAGGACATCAGATGAAATAATTAGTGTGAAAATGATGTGTCCGCCCTCATCTCGGCTCTGACAGAATGGTGTTGGTCGGGGAGTCGTGGTAAGATTCACGCCGTAGCAGCAGCGCTTATGGCCCTTGGACAATCACACATTGCAGGGGAGTTCACTCATTTCCCAAAATCAGAGTTGTTTTTTCTTGCGCTGCTTTCAGCTTGGGTTGGGCGGGGGGGGGGGGGGGGGGGGGGGGGGGGGGGGGGGGGGAATCGTTTTGAGGTGAGTGAATGCGATGTTTTCGTGTCCTAGTGTGTGTGTGTGCGCGCGCGCGCGCGCTGCGTGCGTGCGTGTGTGTTCTTGAAACCTTGTGACCATTTCAAATTAAATCAAAAGTTTTTGATATGAATTATTCTGTTTAAAACACATGCAAATTCAAATTCATGCAATCATGGAACACATTCGCGACAAATGAATTATGTAGTCCTCATTGCCCTAGGGTTCCTCTTGGGCATTGTTTGCAATTTGGAGCCTACGTCTTTTTGATAGCGTTCTGTAAGTTTCAGCTTCAGCATCCTCCTCTCTCTTCTCTACTCTCTCTCTTCTCTCTCTCTCTCTCTCTCTCTCTCTCTCTCTCTCTAGTCGCTAGTCATGCTTAGTTAGTCCCTTAGCGGGGCAAGGGCGGATGAAAAAGCATGTGTTTGCTTGGAAATAAAGATAGCGATATCATCATCTATCATCTGTGCCTCTGCTGTGTGCTCTATCGTCGTCGCTTGCTTTCTCTTCTCTTCTCTCCGTTTGTTCTCCTTTTCTCTCTCTTCCCTTCTTCTACTTCCCTCTCTCTCTCTCTCTATAAATATATATATCATTATATATACTATGTGTGGTGTGTGTGTGTGTGTTGCTGTGTGTGTGTTGTGTGTTGTTGTGTAGTGTGTGTCAGTATTTTATAGGCCTATGCGTCAGACTTCGCCGTCGTCATCATCATCTCATATCATTCATCATCTCATCAGTCTCATCATCATCATTATAAAGCTCAAACATTATAGTTTGGGTTGTTGTGTTGTTTTACAATGTTAGTTAATAGCAGTCGCAGTACCATTCATTACCATACTTTCGTAACTAAGTGACGAGGCCGAATAATAAAGCAAGGAACATAAGTCATCAGGGACGACTAAGTTACAAACAGAGTAGAAAATCATGCGCATCGCTCACCCTAAAGCAGTATACCTGGAACTCTCCTCGCCCCCCCCCCCCAACAACACCACCACACCACCACCGCCCCACCCTCCCACCCCATCCCCCACACCCCCAGGGTGAAAGCAGCTTAAAATGACAACAATTATACTTTCCGAAATGAGTAAGCTCCCCTGCGATGTAAGTTTGTTGCCAAGGGCCATAATCGTTTGCTGCGACAGGCATGCGTCTCACAAGGACACGCTGTTCAACACTGTTCTTCAGGGCACAGCGCAGCGGGCAGACATCACGTTAGTTAGCCCGGGTCATGTCATTTCCTTGATGCGTTAACAAGGAATCCACGTTTCTGTTGTTTAGTTTGTTTGTTTGTCTGTGAGATGTATTGTATATCCTTCAAATGCGCACTGCTGTTTAGATTTTTGTTTGTTTTTTTTTGCGTCATTTTCTATCTTGTGTGTTCAAGAGCAGGTCTTTTCGGGACGCCTTCTCTCTCTCTCTCCTCTCTCTCTCTCTCTCTCTCTCTCTGTCTCTCTCTCTCTCTCTCTCTCTCTCTCTCTCTCTCTCTCTCTCTCTCTCTCCTCCCTCCCTCCCTCCCTCTCTCTCTCCCTCTCTCTCTCTCTCTCTCTCTCTCTCTCTCTCTTCTCTCTCTCTCTCCTCTCTCTCTCTCTCTCTCTCTCTCTCTCTCAAGGATCCCACGTTTCTGTTGTTGTTTGTTTTTGTGAGATGTATTCTATATCCTTCAAATGCGCGCTACTGTTTAGATTTTTTTGTTTGTTTGTTTTGGCGTCATTCTATCTGATGTGTTCAAGATCGTGTCCTCTCTGGACGCCTTGTCTTTCGAGTGGGTGATTCGTTTGTTTCAGGGGTGGGGGGTGGGGGGGGGGGGGGGTTGTTGTTGTTTTTCTCATCCCGCATTTTTGTCTTTCGAGAAAGAGGGAAAGACGAGGCAAAGAGAGATACACGAGAGAGAAAGAGGAGGAGAGAGATGAGAGAGAGAGAGATGAGAGAGAGAGAGAGAGAGAGAAGAGGAGAGATGAGAGAGAGAGAGAGACAGAGAGAGAATGAAATCCCAGTGTTTCCTTCCATCGACATTAATACAGAGTTTGGACAGGCTCTCTGTGTGTGTGTGTGTGTGTGTGTGTGTGTGTGTGTGTGTGTGTGTGTGTGTGTGTGTGTGTGTGTGAGGGAGAGAGACAGAGAGAGAGAGAGAGAGAGAGAGAGGAGAGAGAGAGAGAGAGAGAGACAGACAGAGTGAGTGAGAGAGAGAGAGAGGTTAAACACGAATTTGACTTTTGCGATACTGTATAGCTTTAAGGCCTAAAAACAAGTGCACTTGAGATGCAAGAGGGACAAAAACATGTTTATCGACACAAAAAAAAAAAAAAAAAAAACCACCAGAAAAACAAGAAAGGCCTTAAGACACAGATAAAGTAAATGAAGAGTATCTATTCAGACAGTTAGAGATAACACAAAGGAGGAGGATGGTCGTTCACGCTTTGAAGAACCATTCATGTCTTCTTCACTTGGTTCCAGATCTTCGGTGAACACTGATTTCTGCCTTTTTAACTGGCGGGGGAGGAGGGAGAGAGATGACGATGAAGCGGTGGGACGGGAGGGTAAGGGGTGGGTGTGTGGAAAGTGGAGGGTTGCGACCTGTTTATTTTAAAAGGTTTCCCCTTTTTAGTTTCTTCGATGGGGACGTTTTTTTCAGGGGGGGGGGGGGGGGGGGGGGGGTTTTTTTTTTCATCCCCATTTTTTCTTTCAAAAAAAAAACAAAAGGCAAAGGAGAAAAAAAAAAAGAAAGGAGAGGAGGGAAAGGAATGGAAGAAGGAGGTTTGAAAAAAGAGAAGAGAAAGGGAAACGAGAAAAAACCCCAGTTTTTCCTTCATAAATTTAAACCCTTTTCACTTTTTTTGGTGTGTTTGTTTGTTTTTTTGTGGGGGTTTTTTGGTTTAGGGAAAGGGAACGAAGGAAGAAAGGAAAAAGAAAAAAAAATAAGAAAAATTAAACAAATTTATTTTTGGTTTGTTTTTTAACCTAAAAATTGCCCTTTCCCTTTTTTCACCCCCAAAAAAAAAAAAAAACCCAAAAAACCCCCTTCCTCCTTTTTATTTTTCAACATTTCCAAAAAATTTTTCTTCCCTTTTTTCCTCTTCTTCTTTTTGGGTTCAGTTTTTTAAAAGTTTTCCTTTTTTCGGGGGGGGGGAATCTCTCAATGGGGGGGGTTTTTTTTTCCCCTTTTTTTCTTTTTAACCGCCCCCTCTCTGTTATCTCTTATCTTCCCCTGTTTTCTTGTGTTATAGGGCCCTTTTATTAAATTAGGTGTTACTTTTAAATATTTTCAGAACCTACAAAATTTCAATAATTTAAAAACCAACCCATAAAAAGCCGCCCATTCCCGGGGGGGAAACCCCCCCCCCCCCCCCCGGTTGGGGAAAAGGGGGGGAAAAAAACCCCAAAAAAAACCCCCAAAACAAACCAAACCAAAAAAACCCCAAAAAAAAAAACCCCCCAAAAAAGGGGGAAGCGGAGGGCCAAGATTCTCAACTTTTTCCCAACCAACACCAAAAAACAAAGCGATCGCTCCCACCCCAAAGAAGACCCACCCCCCCCCTGCTGGACCCCACCCCCCACACCCCACACACAACACCACCCAACCGTGTAAAATGTTTCCCATCCCAAACGTTGAAAAAAAAAAAAAAAAAAAAAGTGGCGGGAGAAGGGAGATTGGGGGGGGGGGGGGAGGGGGGGGCGGCGGGGGGGTGGGGGGGGGGGCGGGGGGGGGGGGGGGGGGGGGGAAGTAAAGGGCAAACAGGGCCACCCCAAAGAAAAACCCAGTGTACTGTACATATCAAAGGTGTTGCCGATAAAGATGATGTGGGTTTTTTTTAATTTTTTCCTTTTTTTCTTTTTTCTTCGTGTGGTGTGGTGGTGTTGGGGTGTGTTTTTTTAAAGGGAGATTACGCAAGGCGGGAGAAATTCCCAACGAGACATTTTTTTCGGGGAAAGGAATTTCCAAAACAAAGGGGCCACATTTGAGAGAGAAAAAAAAGAAAAAAAAAAAAGAAAGGGGAAAAAAAAAAACAAAAAAAAGATTACCACACGTTTAGTGCAAAAACCTGGCACAAGGGGAAAATCATAATTATACACTACTGTTTAGGGTTAAAAAAAAAAAACCCAGTTTAAAAAAAGCCCAAAGTTAGAGCGTGAGTAGTCGAGGGTGGGAAAAGACGGGAAAAGACAGGAAACCCCGGGTTTTGCACGCTTGTTTTCCCTCGAAAGTGTTTCAGTCTCCCGAGAAACTTTTCCCGTTAAGACGTACACGAGGCCCGGGGGGTTTGGGAGTGAATACATGGGCCCCTGAGAGATGGGACCCCCTTTCTCCTCCCCCTCTCTTCCTCCTCTCTCCTCTCTTCCTCTGTGCCCTTGTCTGTCTGTCTGTTCCCCCCCCCCCCCCCCCCCCAAGAGGGAAATGTTTTTCCCGCTTATTGCTGGCGGGGAATAAATTTCAAATCTGTCCAACTATTCTCTCTTCCCTCTCTCCCTCTGTTATAAAATCTATTCCCCTCTCCTCCCCCCCCCCTCTTCTCCTCTCCTCTTTCTCTCTCTCTCTCTCTCTCTCTTCTCTCTCTCTTTTCTCTGTTTTTCCCTCCCCCGCCCCGCCTTCTTTCCAGGAAAACTGGGTTTGAAACAAGACCCAAAAAACCCCCACTCGCAAGCAAGCCCTCAAATAATGCGATTCAAACGACAAAAAGAAGCATCAAAAAAATCGGGGGTTTCCCCAGACGAAGATACATCTGCGAACCCCAAAAAAAAAACAAAAAAAAACGAACGGACAGAAACCAACAAACAAAAGAAATCAATAAACAAAAAAAAAAAAACGGGCAAAAAAAAAAAAAACCCACTAGAAAAACCGAGGGTTTGCGAGGTAACGCAAAAAATAAAACGATTGACATAGCAGAGTAGAGACCAGATCAGAATAATAAATGTCTCAAACATGTTTTTGCTTTGAAAATATGAATTTTAAAAGTACGGATGGTTGAAGTATCCTAAAACAAGATACCAAAAGTAGCTCTGAGAAGAAAGAACGGAGATGTTGGAAAGGTTAGAGATTAGCTTTTTAAAAAAAATGAGAAAGGGAGAGAGAGGGGGAGACAGAAGACAAACAG
>CM031614.1:24164964-24169964 GCA_018398815.1 Conus ventricosus | reverse complement strand
TCTCTGTCTGCCTGTCTCACTGTCTCTGTCTTTCTCTGTAGATCGCTCGCTCTCCGTGTCTCTTTCTCTCTGTGTCTCTGTCTGTCTGTTGTCTGTCTGTCTGTCTCTCTCTCTCTCTCTTTGTCTTTCTCTTCTCTCTCTCTCTCTCTCTCTCTCTCGCTCTCTCTCTCTCTCTCTCTCTCTCTCTCTCTCTCTCTCTCTCTCTCTCTCTCTCTCTCTTTGTCTCTCGCTCTCGCTCTCGCTCTGTCTCTGTCTCACTCTTTTTTTCTGTCTGTCTGTCTGTCTGTCTGTCTTCTCTCTCTTCTCTCTCTCTCTCTCTCTCTCTCTCTCTCTCTCTCTCTCTCTCTCTCTCTCTCTCTCTCCCCCTAACTCTCTCTACTGATGCCATCCATTTTCAGACACAAAGTGGACCCAACGTCCAAAACCCTCCTGGTATAAATCCGTTATCTTAATTGACAGACTGGGATTCAGGGGGAGAGGTGTTGAGGGGGGGGGGGGTGGGGGGTGTGGGGGGGGGGGTGGAACCCTTCCTAATCCAACTCGGAGGGGAGAACAACAGGAGTGGTTGTATGGAGCGGGGTGGGGGATGGGGGAGGGGGTGGGGCAAAGGGAGAGGGAGGAGGATTCGCTGATCAAGCAAGCCACAGCTGTTTCGATGTGTATGAAGAGGTTATCAGGCCCGCTATCGGCAAGCTTGCGGCCGGTCTAACGAACGAAGAACAGCGATTAGTGGACCACAATTAGTTGAACAAAAAACGCAAGTTCTACGGCGAAGTAGAGACTAATGAAAGGAAATCGCAGTGAAATTGTGTCTCAGTGTCAGCTGAATCGCAGATGGCGAACCCCCCCACCCCCCCCCCCCCACACACACACACACACACACGCGCGCGCGCGTGCGCACGCACGCACGCACACTCGATCCATTCTGGTTGTACAGAAGCAGAACCATCCACGTCAGCAACAATAGCAACTGTACCCAAATTGATCGATCATCTTGTTCATGAGAATCGTGTGCGCAAGACAAGCTAGAACACTCGGCGAAGGGAAGAGTATGATGTTTATGAGGGGAGGATGGGGGGGGGGGGGGGGGGGGGGGTTCAAAAGGCTGCGATTAGTCTGAAAGTCAAACGCCGAAACCGCAGAAGAAACGGCTTATGAAGCCAGTGGCGAAGGGTAAGACGAGGACACAAACAATTGTGGTGATTTTATGAACACAAACGACTCACGCAGTTCAACGTCCTTTTTCGATGATGGTTAGAGTTCTAGATGTAGATCCTAGCAGACTTGTAGATATACAAGACTTTAACCTAAACCAAAGGCTTTCCGATACAGGTGAAGACCAACAACTATGGAATGTATTTCTTAATTGATGTAAGTCGTTTTCAATACCAGCCGCCGTGGCGAAGTGGTTAGCGCCGCGGACTCCCGGCTGGGAGGTCGTGGGTTCGAATCCCATCAGAGTCATGTTGTTTTTTTCTGCCCCGACCGGCTCCTACCAGAGTTGAGTTTGCTGCGGACTCAGTTGGGAAGACTGGGACCACACAGTCGAGTTTCATCCACTTAATGGATGCGTTTCTGAGAGTGTTGCTCAAATTTCCTGACCAACACTGCAGGTGCCTGTATCTCTCGGGCCTGGTTGACGCCAGGATATATTATGAAAGGAAGCGTAGAGTACAGCCCTGTCATGTAGTCTCAGACCGAAATGGAAATCCGTAGCATCATCTTAATCATCCTCATTCCCATTGATCAGCATTTAAAAAATAAAAAAAAGTCTCAAGTTCTGTGGCCCTTCATGCCCTGCTCTCATGGTGACCTCAATTTCGATGTCCTCTCCACGTCTGTGGCCTTGGTTTGCTTCCGTCGGGGTCACCGGTATCGGCGAATCCATGGGGGCTGTCGTTGGACGGACGTGGTGGCGCCCTCCGGAGGGAGAGCTCACTCATGCCGGCTCCGCGACTAAGCAATTATTGTCGTCAGTAGGGGGCTTAGGAGGTGGTGTCCTGCGTATGTTAGATCAGAACAGGCGCCACTGAACACCACCGAAGTGACTCGGCAGCAGTGCAGTGTCTCCTCCGGTGGGTTGCCTCTTGACGACTTGACATTGACTGCTCCCTGTGGATTGCTGGTGCCGGGGCTGCGGCGGGGCCAGCCGGGCTATGGCTGTGGACGGGGTGTCGGAATGAGCGGTGTGGGTGCACTGCCTCTGAGGTGGCGCAGAGGTTGGGACAGCAAAAAAAAAAAAAAAAAAAAAAAGTCGTTTTCAATATCCGTTTAAAATAGAAGGGTTGTCGGGTATGATAACTAGATCTCTTTGCTGTTTTTCTTATTATCTAGTTTCTTTTCTCTCAACGTTTAAATGCATCTGCATTGTTGTAGAAACACCATGATGTCGAATTCATTATAAGCAAATATGTAACTGTCAGATCCTGAGTTGAAAATGGAGTCGAAATATGACTGTCACATATTGTATATTGCATTTCACTAAGCTTATATTCAACATCATCAAATGGGTAAACATTGCTGTTGACTGGCTTCTCGGAAGAGAGGGAAACTCCGTATATTTTTGGTTTGTTACGCCCAGACAACTTCCGTCTGACTTTTTTTTTAACCAAGCCGATTTTGATGTTGCTGTTTTGTTTTTGATTTTTGTGTCCAGAACTGAAACGAAATGAAACTCAGTGTTACGTAAATCATGAAAAAATCTTATTCTTTAAACGGCGCCATGAAACATAAACACTGAAAGATGACAATGTCTCATCAGAAACGTGGATTTCTGAATTCGGAGCCGCAGATGGGCATCCACAAGATAAACGTTCGCTGACTGGAGTCTGGAAGAGAAACGTCATGTACGGGACAGAGTCACGGTGTTTGGAACGTGAACAACGACTACCCTCAACAGACCCCTAGACTGCAGACTGCCGGAAGTTCCAGGGCCAGGACATCGACCTGGTCAACATCCAGCTGGAAAGAGGTTATCAAGGGAGATGATCATTTCAACTTTGCAGACTTCTGTCCGCCTGGAGTCCTCCTTAACCCTTTCATGGCCACAGTGGCCACACGGCTACCGGAGGAAGAATGCCACAGTAGCTGCTCGGCACCAACAGCAGTGTCTGATTTGCGTTTTGCACGTGTGTGTGTGTGTGTGTGTGTGTGTGTGTGTGTGTGTGTGTTCTTTGGGGGTTTATCTCTCATCTTTGCATAGAACATAGAATGAACCGGTATTTGATTGTACATAGAATGAAGTGGTATTGTATCGACTTTGATATGGTGTATATATGTTTTTCCTTTTTCTTTTAAAGGGGGGTGGTGTTCAGTGATTCACAGGTTGTAGTCTTGTAAATCCACTTGCAAAGCGAGGTGACAGCCGGTGGAAATGGAAACAAATGTCAAAAGGTCCTCCGCTGGTTTACATGGACAAACAAACTACAAGACGAATTACAGGACAAAACAGTTTGTTTGTCCGTGGTAACTGGCGGAGTTATTATTTCAAATCCCTTTTTAAAACTTGTAAATCTTGTACTCCATGGTAGCTCTGCGTGCGCAGCTAGTTTTGAGTTTGGAGAGAGCCGGCGATGAAAGGAGAGAGAGATGGCGATGAAAGAGTTAAAACAGTAGACCCTACCATCGCGCGTGCAGGAATCACACAGAGGCTGACTTAGTCCCACAGTCCGCATCACGCCGGTCCAGCCTCATCATCAAGTGTTTGTGTTTGCAGCGGCCTCTCAGGCAGGCGACGCCAGAGAAAAAACTCTCCGCCGATTTTTTCTCAAAACATTTTTCCGGCGAGACGGTCGAACAGAGAAGGTGATCGTCCAATCAGAGCAAAGGCCAAAGATCACGTGCTCACGTGCAGTGAGGCAGGAAGATGGCGACGCATTTTTGTCATTTCAGGCAGCTGCTTTTATCGAGCTGTATCAAAGGGACAGAACTCAAACTTTTTTGTACAAAGACTAAGAATTCGACATAACTTTTTGTCCTCTGAGTCAGAAAAAAAAAATGGTGGACAGTTCATCTTTGGATGTTTCGGCCCAGGAAGATGTAGGGGAGGGGAGGGGGGGGGGGGCATTGCGGCCGTTTTTATCGTGTGTGCATTGATCCGCATGTCACAGGGATCTCCATGCTGTTTTTCCTGCAAAGTGACCTGGTATGAAAACAAAACGATGAGGTAAGCGGAAGAACAAGAGCAAGAGCAAACTTTTGTTCTTTCCCTTGATTACGAAACTCGCCCCAGTGTGAACAGAGCTTAAGTTTGTGGATAGACACCATGTCAATAGCTTTCACGCTCATGGGTATGTGCGGATTCTTCGATCCCATTGGAGGGGGGGGGGGGGGGAATGGGTCTTTGATGTAGACATTCTGAATGTTGTTTCTTTCAGATTTTGCCTTTTCTGCCACGGGGCTCGAATGGATGAAACCTTTTCCTCTTTGCCCAGAGGTCGTGGGTTCAACCCCCCCCCCCCCCCCCCCCCTTCATTTGTCACAAATGTTCTGTAAAAAAAAAAAATCAACGTCAGTGAAGACTTCAAATCCTTCTAAGTCTTTTGGATGAATTTGTCAGCCGCGTGTGAATGGACGCATTGAAAAACGGAAAAACGCATGCATGTTCAGTCCCATTTGTTCATCTTCAAAAGAGGCTTGGATGGACAACCATGAAGCGGTGTGATGAACGACACACACATAAAAGAGAGTGGAAGAAAGGACAGCCTGCGCACTGACAACGTGTTGAGAAATCATCCACTAGTATGGAATGTGGTAACCTTTGTGGCAGCATGTAAAACTGCCCGCGTGTCCAAACATCTTAGCAATAATGAACTTCAAAATCATGGACAAAAGACGAAGAAGAAGTCTCAGAGAACTTCGCAGTGGTTTTCCTGTGGTAGTAGCAAGTGCATGGTTCCACCCGGCTTTCAGGGAGACCTTGGTCATATGGCCTGGCCTCTGTATGAGCAAGCACCTGTTTCTCACTACTTCTTCAGGGTGTCTGCGTTTTAGTGGCGAGT
>CM031614.1:24152000-24154500 GCA_018398815.1 Conus ventricosus | reverse complement strand
TCCCTCCCTCCCCCTCTGCCTCCCTCCCTCTCCCCCCCCCCCCCCCTCTCTTCTCTCCGCTGTCAAAGTTTCTTACACTTTCAATAACCTTGCAAATATATGACGAGGTTTCGCGCACGAAGTAAATAGCTGTTTAAAACAACTCGACGTATGTATGCTGGTTTGGTTTGGTGTGTGTGTGTGTGTGTTGTGTGTGTGTGTGTGTGGTGTGTGTGTGTGTGTGCGTGTGTGTGTGCGTGTGTGTGTGCGTGTGTGTGTGTGTGTGTGTGTGTGGGTGTGCGTGTGCGTGCGTTGTGTGTGTGTGTGTGTGTGTGTGTGCGCGCATGCTTGCGTGAGTGTGTGTGTGTGTGTGTGTGTGTGTGTGTGTGTGTGTGTGTGTGTGTGTGTGTGTGTGTGTGTGTGTATGCGTGTGCGTGCGTGCATTAGCGCGTGCGCGCACGTGAGTCGAGACCAAACAAAAACCAAGATGCTACTGAATCGGAGAACTAGTGAACTAATCGGCATGGGGTGATAACTTCCTGTCCGGTATTTTTTCTGACAGAGAGAGAGAGACAGAGAGAGAGAGAGGGGGGGAGGGGGTGGAGGGGAAGGGTGGAGAGAGAGCAGGTATGGCTTGAATGGTATTTCACCACAATTCAATTAGGTTCCAGCCCAGGAGGAAGGATGGAGGTGTGTGTGTGTGTGCGGGGGTGGGGGGGGATGGGTGGGTGGGTGGTGGGTGGTGGTGGACCATCTTTAAAGTCGAATATGGAATTGCTATAAACTGTGATCTTGTTTCGGGAGCTGTGCGTGCGACTCCGGGTAAGCGCATGACTAAACATAGTGAAGATCGGAGCTTGGATGATGTCTCTTGAACATGTTTGGTCGCGCGCGCGCGCGAGAGAGAGAGAGAGAGAGAGAGAGAGAGAGAGAGAGAGAGAGAGAGTAGAGAGAGAGAGAGAGAGAGAAGAGAAGAGAAGAGAAGAGAAGAGAAGAGAAGAGAAGAGAAGAGAAGAGAAGAGAAGAGAAGAGAAGAGAAGAGAAGAGAAGAGAAGAGAAGAGCAGAGAAGAGCAGAGAAGAGAAGAGAAGAGAAGAGAAGAGCAGAGGAGAGGAGAGGAGAGGAGAGGAGAGGAGAGGAGAGGAGACGAGAGACTAGACGAGACTAGACGAGACGAGAGAGAGAGAGAGAGAGAGAGAGAGAGAGAGAGAGAGAGAGAGAGAGAGAGAGACAGACAGACAGACAGACAGAGAGAGAGACAGACAGACAGACAGACAGATAAACACACACAGAAACAGACACACAGACGGAAAACAGAGAGAAACATCTCAGACTGGATACTCGGCTTTGTCAAAAGACAAGGGACCACTTTCTCTACAAGTCTAAATAAGAGGACGAAAACTAACAGAACAGTTTCACGGCAGAAGATTCTGTTCAGATGCAAAATCTTCTCCCAGCTCATCAACGCAGCTCCGTACGTCGAAAGCGTTGCGGAAATAATCCCTGAAGCTTCCTCTCCCCCCCCCTTCCCCCTCCCTGTCCCCCCTACCCCCCCCCTACCCCCCCCCCCCCCCCCGACCTAAACATAGGCTGTGACGTCAATCAATGGCTGTCCCACGCGCACGTGCACGCGGAAGCGGAAATCGTCATTAACACGATGGAGCTCAAGAGGACAGGAATACCTTGCTGATGCATCTGTCACACGGGCGAAGACTTTTCCAAGACTTCTAAAATTAGGCACATCTCTAAGACTTTTCTCCCGTGTGACTGCACGACCAAGACCCCAGACGTCTGGGAAAATCCGATTCTTCAGTCTTGGGCTAGTCGTGGGTTATTGGTCTGGACAATAACTTTTTCATTAGTCTTGGCGACTAAAATTCGAAAAAACATCGGCGAAACGTCCTGTCGGGTCCTGTACAGTCCTGGCCAGTGCTGCCCAGTCTTAGTCAGTGCCGCGCGGTGTTTGAAAACGTCCGCGAGACGTTTTTGTGTGACGCAATGGGGGCGTAGCTGCCACGCGCGGGAAAAAAAAAGGTCGATGCGCGCGCAGCACTGTTGCAGGTTTGGCATCGGTCTTGGCTAGTCCTGACCGGTTTTGAAAACGTTCCCTCGAGTCTTCTAAAACTTGAGCCAAGACTCAAAGAAGACCTGCACAAGTTTTCCAGACTTCAAACTTGGTCTTGGTCTTGGCGTCACAGACAGCCAGCGTCTCGTAACAGCCAGCAGGCAGCGAGATTATAAAAAAAGGGGCGGTGCCTCTAAGTCTTGGAAACGTCGTGGCCAATGTGACAGCAGAGGCGAGACTAAAAAACACCAAGACTTTGGGGCCGTTCTATTCATGGAAGTCTCGGAAAAGTCTTCGCCCGTGTGACAGATGTGTGAACAAGGTGACAAGCCAGGTCACTCCAACACTGCCGGACTAAATCAGTAAAGGATAAATGCACAGAAGTGTCTTTTTATGACGTACTTACACATGGCGCATTCTCCTCAACCGATTAGTGTGGGGTGATGTGGGGTGTGGT
>CM031614.1:24132000-24139500 GCA_018398815.1 Conus ventricosus | reverse complement strand
TACCAACGGCCAAACTGGCATTCTCTTGCGAAAGTTGGTGATGGGATTTTACGTGTGTGCAAGATGTTATGCGTGTGTTCACACACGGAACCTCGGTTTATAGTCTCATTCGAAGGACAGTATGGGAAATGGAGTCAGAACCAATGTTAACTCTGAGGGAAAAATCCCCCTGTACCGAAACAGCCCGGCGGAGATTCGAACCCGCAACCCCAAGATTACGAGTCCGGCGCTCTACCAACTGAGCAATTCCGGCCCCCGTGTAAATCCCCTAGGTTGCAGAGCAGCGCTCAAGGATGTTGAGTGCAGGATGTAGACAGTAGAGATGAACAAGAATAGTGATCAACTCCACACCTCCAACATTCCCACTCCACAACATTTCATACTCTCTAGTAGTACTTTAGTTTTACGTCTGTTCACATCTGTGATATTAGACGATATCCATACTCTGTGCTTTCGCCTTTATTTCGGCTTCATCAGGGAGGGTTGTAAACAAACACATACCATAACTGGACTAAACGTTAAACTGTCATCAAAAGATTAGATTTAAAATGTAACATAAATTGTGAAATGACTGCTTGGTTTGGTTTTAACAATGAACGAAATCGTTCCAGAAGGTGGACAAACGTGTCCCGTCTGTTTCTCTGAGTTTACCATCCGCTCTCTGATCTGAAGAAGGAGAAAACGTGGTAACTTGAAATACAGTCACATGAGATATAGTAATAGTAGCATTTTAGGGACTGAGGGGACGAATTGTCATAGAAAAACAACAACAACAATACAACAACAAACAACAATTACAACGGAAAAGGGCAGTTTTAGCATGAGTCACGAATGTCCTCCATAAAGCAGCTTTTCTTCGAGCCCCCCCCCCCTCCCCCGCTCCCTCCAACCCTCCTCCACTCCACAATCCTTTATCCCCTCCTCCCCCCACCCCCGACATTTCCGCCTATCTTTTTTTTTCTTTCGTGAGGGGGACGGAGATGGAAAGAGTCGAGTTATGTGCCTTTCTTCATTGGCAAACAAGTTTTTCATCCTCCGCCTCTCCCCCCCCCCCTCCCTCATTCTTTAGTTCAGTGAGATCTTACTTGCATTTAGTGTCTTATTATTATTATTGTTGTTTGTTGTTGTTGTTGTTGTTGTTGTTGTTGCTTTTGTATCTTTGAAATCGTTGGATCCAAGTGCAGACATTCATCTAGAGTAATTAAAAAAATAAAAAATAAAAACCCATAAACGTTGACAAACGAATCACAAGTCAAAACACGACGCGTTTCGACCTCTTAGGACTTCTTCAGGCAAGATACACAACACTCTGGACAATGAAAATGAACGGGGAATCGCTTCATCTCTTCATCCAATTCGGCGCAAGATGGGCGTGGAATCCAGTCTGTTTACTCCTCTGCCTGCAGTCGCCTCTCCTTGCAACTACATGCATCTGGAGGTTCGTCTCTTATGCCACTATTCCACAGAGGCTACGAATCCTACGAATGGCCAGGAATTGATAAACTCCGGGATTCTGAGTTAAATCGTAATAAGTTCCCGAAGTTCGTAACTGATTCACATTTGTTCTCAGTCAGTTCTTGCAATTCTTGAGCATTCTGGAATTCGGGCAAAAGTTTTGTGCTGTTCAAAATTTTGGCCACGAACTCCCGAATAAAAAAAATCTTAGTCAATTCTCAACAAAATCGTAGTGATTTCTTATATATCGTAACTGAGTCCTAATCGATTCGTAGGCATTCCTATGTATTCTTAAACTCATTCTGGGAATCGTGAAGCGGTGTCTTGACAACGAATCGGCTACGAATCTGTCAAGAATGCCACGAATGCACGCCGAAGCATCAAAGAAACAATTGAGAACTGTCTACGAATTTACGATAGGGTAAGAATCAGGTACGAATTTGCAGCAATGTCCATGAACCATGTAACCGCACTATTTCAGGTCGTTGTTCCAGAGTGCCCAGGAAGCATCTGAATCTGTTGGCCAATATTCTTTTTTTTCTTCTTTTCTTTGTGGCATCAGTTATCGGATCAATGGAGCACCTAAGGTGGTGACCTTTTTTTTTTTTTTCCCCTAAGGCCGAAATCCACCTCTTCATTTTTTGGTGCTTCACATTGTCCTCTTCATCTGCCAAAAAAAAAGCGAAAAAAACAAACAAAAACCAATTTCCACTACTTTTTTCCCTCTCTCTCTCTTCTCCAACCAGTCTCTTACACACCATGCAATGTCTGTATGTTCTCTCAAATGGACATATTTTTGCTGTTGGCCAATATTCTGAAAGCATTCTCCACCACACGTCTGCCCCTGGAAATTCTGTAGTTGGCCACCATCATCTCATTGTCCAGACCCCTCCTGCCATAGGTTTCATGAGAAAAGTTCCGAGGGGAAAGCATCATCTCCCAGAATGAAGTAGGGTGTCTCGCTGTCATCGTAGGGCATAGGAACACTGTCAGGAAAGTTTATGGTGTTGTCGTCGATGCACTCCACCAGTTCTGAAGCACCAAACAGTTGTCCGTCGGATTAATGACCTTCTCCACCAGTGTCTATCCAGATGAACTTGTAGTCTGCATCCACTAAGGCAAGAAGGACCACAGAGAAGAAGCATTTGTAATTGTAGAAGACACTGCCTGAGTTATGTGGCTTCCTGAGAGCAATATGCTTGCCATCCAAGGCCCCCAGGGCATGAGGAACATTCCACCGGTCTTGGAACTGCTGGGCAATGACCTTCCAGTCATCCTGGGTCCGTGGCAGTGGCATGACTTCATCCTTCAGTTCCTGTATGATGGCCTGACAGACTTCCTGCACACTGCATACCACAGTGCTGTAGCCACATCTGAAGTCATACCGAAGGGTATGGTACCGGTCTCCTGTAGCCAGAGGCCTCAGGGTCATGGCCAGCTTTATTCCGGCATCAAAGGCTGGTCTCATGTGGGTATCTTTCCTCTGGATGAATGGGCCGATCTTGTTGAGTAACTCATCAAACAGGTGGGGTGGCATTCTCACATAGTTGGCAAAGGCATCTTCCACCCTCAGCTCCTGCATCAGTCTGCTATAGTGCCCATACTCTAGTCTTCTCGCTGGTGTCAGCCATGGTCTGACCCACCACCTGGGGGCCCTTCTCCTTCTTCGAACCAGTCTTCTTCTATTCATCACCAGCTGCTGTTCATACCCCAGTTCCAGGGCCAGAGCAATAGCTGCTCTACGTTGGCAATCCATTTTGGAACTGATGCCCCAGCAGGGATGAGGGCTTTTTATACTGTATTGAGGGAAACTTTCACGAATTTTCAAGAACAGTCACGATCTAAATTATAACCGTACCAGATTCGTGATGCCTTCGGAAGATTCGTAGCTTATTCTTGACTGAATCTTAACATTCCTTAAGTATTCCTAAGCGATTCTTGCAAATCGTAGTTATTTCTGGGCAATCTTCATATGGTTCCCGCCAATTTTACCAGAATCCCACGAATATTCCTAAGTCTATCTGACAAATTCGTAACCGATTCGTACAGCGTCAAGATTTTGTACAGAAATTTGCAAAAATCCACGATTCCTTACGATTTCTAAAATTTACCAATTCGTGGCGATTCGTTGGACTCGTGGCTTGTGTGGAATAGTGGTATTAAGTAGACATGGAGCTGCTGCTCACGAGGATTCTCTTACATCTGGTTCCCAGTCATCGGAGTATCTGCGGGCACTCATATGTTCCATGCAGCCCGGCAGGTTTCTGTAGTTCCAGGGCGTGGCTGATACCAAGATTGGTTATTCAGAAGGAGGAGGAGAAGGAGAAGGAGGAGGAGGTCGAGGAGGAGAAGGAGGAGGAGGAGGACAAGGAGGAGGAGGAGGTCGAGGAGGAGGAGGAGGAGAAGGACGAGGACAACGAGGGGAGGAGGAGGTCGAGGAGGAGGAGCAGGAGGAGAAGGAGAGGAGAAGGTGGAGGAGGAGGTTTAGGAGGAGGAGGAGGAAAAGGGGAAGGAGAAAGAGAAGAGGAGAGAGAAAAGAAAGAGGTAACAAAATGTAGAAGAACAAGATTTAATGGAAGAAGAAGAAGAAGAAGAAGAAGAAAGAAGAAGAAGAAAAAGAAGAAGAAGAAATCGGATGAGAAGGAGACCAAACGTATGACGTTCAAACATGCTGCACACATCATGGTCGTAATCCTCATCGTCATCGACCATCGAGAAAAACAAACAAAAAAACAACCCTACATTTCTAAGCTTTTCATACCGCTCCCCCATTCGACCCCCCCCCCCCCCCCCCTTCAGCTCCCGTTCCTAAGATAACGACAAGGAAGATGGACAAAGGGAAGTGTGAAGGGGGTAGAGATGTAGGAGGGGGCATTTGATGGGGAAGGGGACGTTGGTAGGACAAGATGGCCGTCCATTGATGTTCAGCCAAGCTGTCATCAGAGAAAGAAAGAAGAGAAAAGCTAGCTGAGCAGTAATCCTCTTTGCCCAGGGAGTTGGGGAGCTGTCTCACTTCATGGACTTTGGGCCTCAAACTTCTCTGGCCGCTTTCCTGAGGCACTCTAGTCACGTTCTCCCGAGCTTCTTCTCTCTCCTCTCTCTCTCTCTCTCTCTCTCTCTCTCTCTCTCTCTCTCTCTCTCTCTCTCTCTCTCTCACACACACACACACACACACACACACACACACACACACACACACACACACACACACCCGGACACACACACACACACACACACACACACACACACACACACACACACACACACACGCATACACACACACACACACACACACACACACACATACACACACACACATACACACACACACACACACACACACACACACACACACACACACACACACACACACATACACACACACACACGACAACATACATACATACACACACACGCACGGGGAGAGACAGAGAGAGAGAGAGAGAGAGAGAGAGAGGAGAGAGAGAGAGAGAGAGAGAGAGAAAGTAAACAACAAAAGAGAGGAAGATGAAAATGGAAGGAAGAAAAACTGAGAGTAAAACCTGAAAGAAGAGGAGAAAGAAGAGGAGAAAGAAGAGGAAAAGAAAGGAGAAAGAAGAGGAGAAAGAAGAGGAGAAGAAGAGAGCAGATCGTGTAATGAAGAAAAACTGCGACAACAACTAACACTATTAGCAGAAGAGAGAAGGAAGAAGACGGAGGAGGGTGGAGGAGGGTGGAGGAGGAGGAGCAGAAGAAGAAGAAGAGCAACAACGACAACAACAACAACAAGGGGGAGGAGGAGGAGAAAGGAGGAGGAGGAGGAGAAGGAGGAGGAGGAGCAGCAGCAGCAGCAGCAGCAGAAGAAGAAGAAAAAGAAAAACGAGAGGAGGAGGAGGAGGGGGACGACGACGAGGAGGAGGAAGAAAAAATAAATAACAGATACAAGAAAAAACAACTACAAAACAAGTGACGTGAAAATGGGGGAAAATAGCCCAAGAAGAAGGGGAGGAGGAGGTGGAATGTCTTTGAAATTGTGCTTGGCCTGACCGACTCTTTCACCCCAGACAACGAGCTTGGATTTCCTCCACGCTGACCGAATCCAAGAAGCTTAAAAGGATCTCTTCCGTAACATGGCTTCAAAGAAAAACACTGCTCCGCACGTCGACATGGCACGTGACAGGACAGGGAGTCAAGGCTGATTATCGCCCCTGCCTGACCGGAAAGTCTGCTCAGAAAGCTTGCTAGACTTGGAACCCTGAAATAGACTTGGAAACCTAAGATTAATTATCAACAACAACAAAACAACAACAACAACAAAAAAGGGGGGGGGGGGGGAGGGACCGAGTGGAAGACCAATGCACAAGCATGCATTTGCATTTGAAAAAAAATCTCCTTAAAGTTTTACTTTCAATGAAGAATGTTTGTCTTTCATCAACTCAAAAGTTACGTTTGGTAGGAAAATCTCTGAAGAGGGTTTTAATCGAGTTGGTATAACGTAGTTACATGCAGCATTATGCAAGCTCTGGCACTCAAGAACTTGTTTTATAGTGAGTGGTGGTACACCACAAAGAATGCATCATATAGCTTCTCCACCTTTTAAGAGGTATGAGTGAGGTTAAAAAGGAGTGGCGTGTGCGTGATCAGCACTATTTCTCTTTCTTCTGTACGTCCACCCAGTGGCAGATGGAAGCAACTCTGTAATGTTTGGATGCATTTGAAAGAATCTGTTCTCCGTCAGCGACGTTCTTCCTCTTGCTACAGGTCTCTGATGTAAGTCTGAACTTTTGAAAATGATCCCTGACTGCTGACTTTTTAAAAAATAAATATAAAAACTTGCCTTTGAGGATCATCTGAAGATTTACAATAGGATGAAAGGACGATTTCTGTTCTTTTTTTTTTTTTCTTTTTTTTTTTTTTGCAATCTACTGTAAGTCTTCAAAACATCCTCAAAGATAGGTTTGAATTTCTGAACCTTGGTTCCAGATCGGTGATGGATAGAGGATCTGTTCAAGTGTTCATTCAGGGCATTCTCAGCAAGTTGGTCAACTACTTCATGTAAAAAAAAAATTACAGGAATGAGTGGCCATGCGGCAACATCATCATCATCGCCTATTACCCCTCCTGGGGTACAGGCCGCCAACCAAGGACCCCCAGGCATCTCTGTCCTGGGCTGTTCTTTCCAGCTGGTTCCAAGTCACCCCCTTGCTCCTGATGTCTGCTTCCAGGTCCCGGCTCCAGCTGTTCCTTGGCGACCTCTTTTTCGTTTTCCTTGGGGGTTCCATATCAGGGCTTGTCTGGTGATGTTGCTTGTAGGCTTCCGCAGCGTATGTCCAATCCAGCCCCAACGTCGTTTCTTGATTTCCTGTTCTGCGGGCAGCTGGTTTTGTTCTCTCCCAGGGCTCTGGCCACCGGACGCGGAGAATCTTGCGCGGGCAGTTGTTGATGAGCACCAGCACTTTCCTTGGTGGTGGCGACTGTAGTTCTCCAGGTCTCCGCTCCGTACAGTAGAACTGCCTTGATGTTGGTGTGGCCATGCGGCACTGGTTCACATATGCCAGCCCGCATCCTCCAGTTCTGTCCCACCTTTGACACCCTAAGACAAGACAACGTGGCCCAGTGCGGTGCACCTTGAGAAGAAGCCGTGGGGACGGGCCATGTCACTTAGACAGATGGCGGACTTATCCACATCATCCATGAAGCATGACTGGGGCCGCAGAAGAAGAAGAAGAAAGAAGAAGAAGGAAAAACAAACCAGAAGTTGAGGATTTGATGGGGAAATCAAAACGGAGGTCAGCATAAGAGCAGCGCAACTTCAATCCAGATCCGCTCGAATTCTCCAGGAATAGCACTGACTGTTTTGAGACGAAACTGTGCACAGCCTAGACAAAGACGATCCCCATGGGTACCCGGGAGAGGCACAATACATACATACCTCCGCAATAAAGGTCAAACGGATCCTGGATCTGTTTCCTTGAATTTGAATCCACTCCAAACTTTAAAGGAATCGTCTTTAGGTCTCATTCCATGTTTCCACCAATTTTCCTTCAAATCGGCTCTGAAGTTTCT
>CM031614.1:24109349-24126000 GCA_018398815.1 Conus ventricosus | reverse complement strand
TGTGCGTGCGTGCGTGCGCGCGTGCGTGCGTGCGTTCCGCGCGTGTGGTGTGTGTGTGTGTGTGTGTGTGTGTGTGTGTGCGTGCGTGTGTGTCTTTCCATCTTTTTTCAGTCTTGTCTTTCGTACATTTCCCAACGCCGCTCATTACGGGCTCCCCCGTGCATAACAACAGCCGGGACTGTGCCCGTCACAGCCCTGCACCGGAAGCATCTGTGTCAAGTTGTCACAAAGCAGTCCTCAAAGAAGGCACCCGCAGTGCCTGCCGAGTGACTTGTGTTCAGTGTTGAACCAATATACGCAGGACATCACATAGACTAACCCCAATACTGACAACAGTTAGTGCAAAGTACGGAGCCAGCGAAGAGTAGTTACCATGTCTATTTAACGACAGTCCTCATGACTCACCAATAACCATGAACCCCGAAACGAACTCGGAAAGAGCATAGACGTGAAGAGGGATCAAAAGAAGCAGAGCACACGGGCCAACAGAATTTGAATTTTCTTTTTGTGTGTGCTGATCGTTGAGGGATGAAGATGAGGTACCTTTTGGTCTGAGGCCAACTATGCTTACTTTCAGAGACATCGCGCGTAAAACGCAGGCGCCAGAGATACAGACACCTGCGGTGTTGGTCAGGAAATATGAGCAACACTCTCAGAAATTTATCTACTAAGTGTAAGTAAATCGAATGAATGAATACCACACTTCCCAACAGACCCCATAACCAAACTCACTCAGGATAGGACGGTCGGAACCGAAAAATTACCACAAATGGCTCTGATGGGGAATCGAACCTAACGAACGACCTCTCCCAGCCTCAATCCGCTACGCTAAAGTCTGAACACGGTGGTGTGACCAGATTAATCAAACATGCAAAATGGTCTAAAAGAAACAAAAACCAAGTAGGGTAACTCTTGCTCCCACAAGGAAACAAACATACGCCCATAACTCCAAAGGAAATTCTGCATTATCGCACCGCATCACTTAGCAGAGACAGCACTAGCACACAGAACGAACCAGGCAATATCCCCAAAGCAATCGTTCCTTTGGAGTTTATGGGCGTGTGGTTGTTTTTTGTTGTGAAGCAAGATTTGTTTATTGTTTACTGTCCCCTGGCCTCTTTTCTGTTTAGTTTCGTTTTCAATCAAATCGAGGTTACCTGTATTTGTTTCGGTTCTCGTCCATGTAACTTCTGTGACTAATATTCAAGATCGCAAAGACTGTGCCAGTCTTGAATACATGTTAATTTATACTATGTTCATTTCTTTCTTCTCCAGTTGTTGTTGCTGTGAAAGATGAGAGAACAGTATTTTAACCAATTCCTGACTCACTTGCTTCACCACCGTGTTTTTGGGCGAAGTGGCCTGAAAAGAGCCGCCATTTCCTGTGGGCGGAAGAGAGAGAGAGAAATCACCGGCAGACAGACAGAATGAAGTGAGAGAGACAGAGAGAGAGACAGACAGACAGCAGAGAGGCGGGCAGACAACACACTACACACACACACACACAACACTCACACCCAAAGAACACAGTGCAAGCCGAGCGGCTCGTTTTGCACCTGTGGGGCTTTCCTATGTTGTGGGCCAAAAAATCAATAAACCATGCCTCGCGAGCTTACTGCGTTTTGGTCTCTTACCTGGCAAGTGCGCTGCGGGCACTTGCTCATTATTACATCAGCAAATGTTCACGAATATTCTGGACTGCTACGTGCACTCCACGTCGGCGTGGCAGTGTTGACACGACCCGGCCATTTTAAGCCATGGCTTCTAATGTAGACGGACGTGCTTTGTTTACAGAGGAACAACTTCGTGTTATGGAGGATCATATTCAATACTACAAGCTTATGGATGGAGTATATAACAAAAGAAAATTAGGTGAGCGCTGTTTTTTATTACCTGTAAGCCAAAGACGCAGTATTGCGTTTTTGGAAGTGGGGGTGAAAGAAAAACGAGAACTAACCATTGATGAACTACACAGCTACCTTGAAAGCTGTTGGTTTCACAAAGAAATTTAGAAAAAGATTTGGCAATATTACTGAAAGAGATGTTTATATGGGCTTTTGATAATCTTTCGACTGTGAACGAATGATTCCCTCATTTTACAAAGTGGTGCTCTTTTACTAAAAACTTGGCGAAAGTAAAAACCTATCCATCATGCTCTGATTATGGGTCACTCTGTCCCCCCCCCCCCCCCCCCCCCTTGAAAAAGCGCAAACAATGTTTCAAAAGATCAAAACCAACAGAGACATGGCGTTCAATTTTACGAACGCACATGAATATTGATGACTCGTAATGCAAGAAAACTGATGCAGCTTTCAAAACATTTTTATTATTGCCCAAAATTTCATAACCTTAACATCAGCATTAATGAATTTGTTTGCTAAAACGAAGTTTGATTGCAAGTACTCGCAGCAAAATGATGAGTTTTCGAAACTTCTGGCAAAATAGACCAAGTTCACTCTTTAGTACACTTAAACAGAACTGGGTGGGGTAAGTGGGTGGTCCCACTATTCTACAAAAAGCTCCAAGTTGTTTCCAGTGACAGGTGTACTAACTGGCGATTAGAGACGCCAAAAAAGCATGCCAAAGCAGTATTTTTTTTTAAAAAAAACCCACTAACTCTGCCCATGCCGGTCCCAAGACCCGGATAAAAAAAGGAGGAGGGGGTGGTATAAACTTTTTTTGTGGCAAGAGGCAAGTATAATGAAACTTCTTTGTTGTGGAGCAACCTGCTGTGAATTAGCCTGTGCTGGACTGCTACTATAAATAGCCGATTTCCATCTGTGAACGCCTTATTTTCGTGGCAAGAGGACTGCAGTAAAATTAGCCTTGCTGACTGCTACTAAAAAAAACCGTTTCATGCCGTGAACGCCTATTTATAGTACAAGAGGGCTACGGTAAAATCCGCCTTGTTGCTATTAAATAGCCGTTCATGCGGTGAACGCCTATTTATAGTACAAGAGGCTGCGGTAAAATCCGTTTTGCTAAAATAACCGTATCATGCGGTAACGCCTCTTTATAGTAGCAAGAGTGCTACGGTACTGCTGGGTTGTTTTACTTGCTATGTGCGGACCTAAGGTAGGTTAACTCCATGCGCACCCCCACCCCACGCACTGCACGTCTCCCCACCCCCCCACCCCCGCACGCACTGTCTCCCACCCCCACCCCCCACCCCACGCACAGCACGTCTCCCCACCCCCACCCCAACGCACGCACACTTAAGTCATTCCTCAAGTCATCCTTCAGTCATTCACTGCAACGTCTTCCTCAAGTCAGATTTACAGTTATCCTCAAGTCATTCACAAGTCATCCTTAAGTCATTTCCACAAGTTTCTTATATTAAGTCATCCTCAAGTCAATTCACAAGTCATCCTCAAGTTATTCACAGTCATCCTTCAGTCATTTACAAGATTCTTACTTAGAAGTCATCTTTAAGTCACCCCAAGTCATCCTCAAGTTCTTAACCCAAGTACACCTAAGATCATAGCTAGTCCTTCCTCTAAGTACAACCAAGTTCTTTATTTAAGTATCTTAATAATTATCAAAAAAATACAAGCTATGTTATTTATCTTAAATAGTAGATGCTGATATAGTACACACACGCCTCAAAAAACGCGTGCATCGTTGAGGATGGTCTTGCCAGCGTTCTCTGCAAAAGGTCTTAAGAAGGTCTTTCACCCAAAGCACCACATTGATTACAATTCTGGTCTATGGAATTGTCCTTTTAAGACTCTATGTCTTTATTTATTGACTTTATCATTTTATAATACGCCATGATCTATTTTTATTAAAAATTTAAAATATTAATCCATTTGAAATGGATCAAAATGATGCTTAGGATATTGGCGGTTTTGGCGTGCAGGGTTGTCTCTTTCTGTATTTAAGGGTTCAGATTTTTTTGATTGCTTGTGTTTCTCTTGGCATCGGTTATATTATTTTATAGTCCATAAAAACTGCCCCCAACAGGCAGCAAGGGCTGCCAAAAATGCACCAGTTTTTAAGTTCAATATTCCATGAAGACTTTGGGGCCCTTGAATCACATGGTGTTTTTATTTTATAGCAGGCATTGAATCAACTTGTTTCTGGCGTTGGTGTTTAGTTTTCATGATGATTCATATTCCATTCTGTAACATTAATTTTTTTTTGTTTTTGTTCACTCTGCTAATTTTTTTTTTCCCCTGTTTCAACACCCCCAGGATTTTAATGGGCCTTCACCTGAATTCAGCGTTTTTCCTGCTGATTTTTCTAGCTTGGTTACTTTCCTCCCACCTGATTCAATGTTTCCTGGTTCTGAAGATCTTTCCAGCTCTTTCATTTTGAAGGAAATAAAATCTAGTATGATTAAAAAGTTATTAATCCCATGATTAATGCGAAACAATTGTTCCAAATCCTGTAATATAAATCACAGCCCCTAGAGACTCTAGTGTCTTTGTTAAAACTGGACTTGCGTTAAATCATACGTAAGATCCTTGTTCAGAATCAATGGGAAGCTAATCTACTGACTAGTTTAGTGTACAAACTAAGAGCCGTTTGCCCCACACTTTTATACCAATCTCGACACCCAGCTGCGCTCATACCTGTTATGAACTTTTATATAATGTCTTGCGGCGACATCTGTTGAATCTGTTCAATGCTGACTTCAGTCCGAGGACTGTTTTGTTTTCCCACATGCTGCCAAAGAATACAGCCTCTCCTTTTTGGGCATAATAGCTTGGTCTCAATTGGTCATTCATAAGTTCGGGAAGGTTTAGGCCGCCTTGTAGCCTGTAGTAGATCTCCACTGTTCATGTTTTTATTAAATTATAATTTATTTATTTTGGGGGGAAAAATGAGCACCGAAAAAACTGTTACTAACCTTGTATAACCAATTCTGCTTTATTGGAGGCCCTAATGTAGATACACGATCTTGGTAAAAGCTTGTAAAAATAAAGCCAGCAATCTTGGCAAACTAGACTTTGACGATTCAGCAAAGCTGATTGCTATCATTGCAAGCTTCGTTTCTATCGAAACGATTTTCTAGTCAAGCAAGGAATAATTCCAGACAATATAAATATGTAAGAAAAAAAATACATTTATAAAAAAATGGCCTTCACTCGCATAATGGATAGCGCGCGCTGTGGTGAATGCCGCTTGCTTATTAGCGAAGTAATTTCGCATTTATAAACTGGGGAATGACAGCGAGAGAAAAATGACATAACAAAGCTATGGAGCAACTAACAGCTGCATCAAGACGTCTTATGAAAGGCAGGACTTGAGCAGTAAGATTTATTTAATGTACACAACTAAAGAACAGGGGCATGCCGCTTAACACATTTAAAAATGTTGAACAAGCATAAAACAATATTATCTAGTAACAGCAAACCAGTCCAGACATTGCCCCCACCAAAATTCAGTGACTTTTATCAACCATCAAAAAACAAAAGATGCAAGAAATCGGGTTTATGTCGTGGTTATGACCTCTGTATTATGTTGCTCATAATATTGGCTGAATAAAAAATGAACATAATCTATTATTCGTTCGCCCAAAGGATATTGGAAGGAATCACGGCAATTAAAAGCTAAGCCCAAGCAGCGGTGTCAGTGAACATAACAGCAAAAGAATGGTTATCTAAAAAGGCAATATGGCAAATTTATTTACCTGCCCTAGACAATACAGAGACCACACTTTTTTAATAAATACAACTCCCAAACGACACCCATCAATTGATCTTCTATATTTACCCTCTGATAGGATTAGACGAAAAAGATATTAAGTACGCACACACAGTCATTGACATAGCATTCAAGATATAAAGATGCGTAAAAACATAACACAAAAGAGCTTCTGCTGTTGCTGTTGCTAATCAGCTGATATACCAGCGAGGGCCCCCTTAACTGTCCCTCGCATGATTCAATCGATGAATGGAAAAAGAATTTAAAGGCCAAGTGAATCAATATTGTTAAAACCACAGAGTTAACCATTAAAAGAGGCATTCCGAGGGAGTTCACAGATCACTAGGCTTAGTTGAAAACTTTAAAACAAACATTTAGCCGAAAAGACTATTCTACCATACCAGTATCACAGAGAGTGATTGACAATTCTCGTCTCGCAACACATATGGGTTAGAAGATTGCCCCTCAGTTTTAGCGCGCGAAAGAATAATGGAAGAATTTAAAAAGGGCTAAAGCCAGTACAAAGCAATCAAAAGAAAAAACAATAAATGTTGCTTGAAGTAGAGTCTTCATCCAGCAAACTATTACCATTTGATTGAAAGTAAGGTACCTTTATTCACCGGGGGAAGCGAGAAGGGGACACTCGCATTAGGGCAACCGATCCAGTTTGGAGTGTTGATGCATATGAATAAAAAGAATTGTAAAAATGAAATCCGCCCGTTATTATTTACGAGAAACTGGCACACACAAAACCAACCAGCTCCTTCAAAGATCTTTGTGAAGGAAGAACTGCAGATAATCCAATCCCACCAGACACAGTTCCGCTTTAATTAATTTACGGTCTCCAGTGCCCAATTGCATATGAAAACTCCTTGGGATTTAACAAACACAACGTTTTTTGTGTTTTGTTACTATCAAATGACTTCTTTGTTACAACAGTTGTGTGTTGATCTCATTAGATTAGATCGCAGTTTTACTTTGCTGATGGAAAAGTCTTTATTGCCAAACAAGCTTCTTTGTAGTTGTCATGTGATTATGTTTGACTGTCACAACCTGGCGAGATATTCCCTTTGCTTTCTTAATGATTTTCTCCTGGCTCGAAATAAACTGTACATTTTTGACTTAACCCGACATACTCACTTGATTACCTTTCCAGATCATTTCATCCTTCAACTTTCCTAAAACCTTCTTGGTTAGTATTGAATGTAAAGGCGAGTCTTTAGGATAATCGGGACGTGTCCCATACCATCCTGCATGCCCTATTAGGCCACTTCGGTTTCGCATGTCTTTATAGATGTCTTCAGTAGGGATAATCTATAACAAAACTGTCTTATCTGTGTAAAGTACTCTGAACTCAGATACGAGGGCTTAAAGTGAGTGCATAAAGAAACTCTAAACATCAAAATCTTTTGATAATTCTAAAAACAGTAAACCCAATAAGTACGGTTTGTCCAATTTGACTTTCTTTTTTTTCAACATTATGCCAAAAACCCTGAATCATGAAATCTTCTGAAGACCTGATAATTGGGTTTAGAAGTCAAAAAAAAAAAAAAAAAAAAAAAAGAAGAAAAAACTTAAAATTTTATGGGCTTCGTTCTCTCTGGTGACTAATCCTGACATCTTTGGCGCTTGTGCGGATTCTCCATAGTCTTTCCAAAACAGCTGTTTTTCATCAGCTTAGAAAAAGTCCTTTTCTGAAGCATCTGTGGATTTAGTTCTGAGATCAGTGTTCTTCATGATGTATGTTTCATGAACTGTCTTGAATCAAAAGCAATTATTGCGTTGAACTGCTGCCACTTCAAACCATGTCTTAAATAAAAATGTAGAAGTCTGTAATGACAGACATAATATTTTTTGCCGCGAAGATTAGGCACAAGTTTAGTGGTTCTCCTTGGATCCAACTTTAGAACTTTCAGCTGCTAATGGGATAGTTCATTATGCAGGTCATGGAGTTCCTGAGGAATATCAAGTCAACATCTAAATGAAACCACGCTGTTGATCAGGCGCCAAACTTTCGAACCACTTTAATGCATTCTTTTGAATATTATTCGTACCTGTGTACATTTTAAAAGTTACGTAAAAAAACTATGAAGTGATTTGCGCCATTGCCCATTCCATACAGATTGTTGCAACTAAATACATAAGATAGTTAGACATTTTACTGGGATCATAATCGTCTCACAAGTATTTGTAGTTTGCTTTCAGTAATGATGCGACGCCATACTAATTCCCTCCCCCGCGCAACCCGTTTTTCAATCAACTGAATATTGGTAAGTCAGACAATAAATCAATCTGTATTCCTGTAAACATTAAGAAAGCATCCCAACTCATCCCGGGCGCAGAAATGTAATGCACAGGATCTAAAAACTGTAATGTTTCATGCAGGTCTTTCTAAAATTTTCAAAGACGTCCGCCAACAAACATACTTCTGTCTCATTAAATAGGAGGTCATGATAGTCCCCATCGTTTACAATCTAACTTCTGTCTGCCCACGCATCTTGAGCATGCTGGTAATCAAATCACGGATGTCCATTCCCACAGAGACTATAAAAATACAGCGCCCTTTAGGCGGACGAGGAGTCTTTCGTCAAAACCTTTCCCAACTGTTCCAGTATTCAAAGGGTAAACGCCCTTTCAAACGAGAGTTTGAGTCAAAAAATTCTTTTCTTGTTATTGGCAGGCCTTTAAGACATAGCAGTGCCTCTATATGAGCCCCATCATGTGTTTGCATAGAGTGAAGAAAGACATGTTATTTAAAGTGAAACAACATGTACTTCTGATGACTGTGCAAAGATGCTACCCTGAAGGCGCTGGTTACTTGCTTGCATATAAGATTGAGAGTCGTAACCTCGCAAGTTATGAAAGAAGAAGGCACTTCCAGACTTTGGTTCAAACTTTAGTTGAAGATTGCATTTGGTTTTATGCCGCCGCCCTCTAAACTTCTCCACTAATGTGATCATGGTCTCTTACTGTGGTGTTTACAACTCTTGGGCGTTAGCTCTAAACTCGCACGCAAATCCCTACAATGCGTGGCTGAGTCATACTGCTGTTTGATCTTTAGAGTCCATTAAGAGATATTCAGATAAATTCAGATTATTAGAACAGTCATTACGGCACATTGCTGCATGCGCTGTAAAAAATCTTCTAGCCGGCATTTGGCCTCTATATAATTCCTGTCTGGCTCTGAATGAACGCCAATCTGACCAAACAATAATGAAGGCAAATGAACAAATCTGATGATTACTCATTAAGACAGTTTTTTTTCAGAAGTTTTGGCGCTGGCCCCTCATTAAGGAACAATGAGTATCGAAGTCTGCGTAAACAAAATATGAGAAATGTTGCAGGCCGTTTCCGTTCTTAAAACTAACTTTAGATCCGGTGGGGCGTAATTAGTTCTGTAATACAGTCAACTGGGCCGATACAATGTTTCTTATGTTCGCTCGCGGCTTGACAGATTGGCATTCTTGTTAAACATTTTTCTGCAGAATTCTTGTATTTGTGCCCATCTTTTGAAGTATGCTGGCATAGTTTACTCATTGTTCGTATCAAATGTGTAATGTGGCAGCCCCCCGCTGTGGAAAACATTAGTATAAGTCAACATGATTTTTGTCTGGCTCGCCTATTGTTGGACTGTTCATTGGACACTTAAATTGGTCACCTAAATCTGTTTCATCCAATCCCATGTGTAAACATTAACAGTTATGGGTTTGTTTTGTTCTTCAAACATATCAATGGAATCCACGCAAACGGGAAAGGATATTCCACTAAAGTTAAGATCATTGATGAAGGGGCGATAGTTAGTACACCTCTCTCTTCCTCTGCGTTCTTGCGGGCGTAATGCAGCCTTGCAAGAACACACAAATAAAACATTTGTTGTCTGTATTCTTTATGTTTAGAACAGCTTTTTTTGCGACTAATGCTGAGGTATGGAATGTGAGACTTGCCTACAATCCGTGCATACTTAGACAGTATTTAATCTGATCTCTAGGACTTTTCGCCCTCTGAACCAACCAGAGCCCTCTCATTTTGGCTTTCTTCAGCGCAGCCGTCAAACTGTGCAAAGCAGTTCGTCTGCCCAACCGGGAGTTAAGTCCATTATGAGGAAAGAATAGTCTGCTGTTTAGGTTGAGACCCAGACTTCTTAGATTTTCTTCATTTATGTTACATAGTCGATTAAAAACCAGCTAACATTACTTTAACGGCGGGTCTATTAGTAGTTTACATTGGAATTTGAAAATAGCATGTACAAACCGCTGCCCGCACGTTTGCTGGATCAATGACTTCTAGATCAATATCCATTCAGTGCTCTTGATAAACGCTCTCTCTCAGCATTCCTTCAAAAAATTCGTCTTGTTTGCCCTTCATATACTAGCCCTGTTGAGCTTCTTTTCTAACTCAAAATATTTATTTAAATTAAAAAAAAATACTTAATCAGAATCAATATCAACGGGTCTTTTTGCGCTTGACTCATAAACAAAAGTAATAAACACCTTTTGGTGTTGGTTTAATGTGAGCTGTTTTAGAACAGAGTTTAATGTCTCGTTTACTTTTTTAAGCATTCCTTTTTTATCTGCCTCGGGGTCTGGCTGTTGAGAAAAACTTGTCACCGCCTTTCTTTGAAGATCAAACTTTTGTCTTTTGTAAAGTCATCAAAATCGGCCTGTAAACGATTAACTTCTTCTTCATATATCCGTGATGTTTGAGTCAACAAGAGCGCTTTAATTTATTGTCAGTTATTGAACGAGCTAAGTTTAGCTGTTTTTAGTTGAACCATAGCTGTGTGCTTATGGAAGTTAGTTTTTATTTTTTTGCTAGCAGCACCTACGGCAATGAACACAGGCAGGCCGAGAGCTAAAGACAAACCTCTCCTTGAGGTAAAATAACTTAAGCTGCGGGTGCGCCTATGCCCCGTTGCTAAGAGACTAACACTCTCCTGCTGATAGAGCGCTTATAGTCGATGCTCCAGTATTACATAGGTACCAGCATAAAGCAGCAGAATACCTTCGTTTGGTTTTGCTGTATTCTTGAAAGGACCTGCTCTAGTACTTGCTTCATTTGCGTAATGTTTGTTATCTGAAGGTTTTTACTTCACAGCAGAAATTGCCTGCTATCTCTTCTTTTGCGGCGCTGTGGCACATTTGATAAACCTGAACAGACATGCTTTTTATAAATGAAAAAATAATTTTAGTATAGTACAACTTATAATCTGTTATTTTCAATATTCAAGGTCCGCGCATCATATATTACAAACAATGTAACATTAAGTGGTTTTATCGGCTTCTTTCTTCTTTAATCAATTTGAATGTTTTATTACGTCCTCACAGTTCTCCCCGCTTCCATGTAAAACTGATTATCCTCTGTTGCCTTAGGTCAAATCCATAAACCGATTTTGTTTGTAAAATAATCATCAAAGCCTAACATTGTGAAGATTAAATCTGTAGACGCAAGGTCAACTGTTGGATTTTCTACACACCTCCGCACCTCCCAAACAGTTTTCATCTTAATTCGTCAAAATGCTGATAAGGTTATAAGCCCGCAACATAGATTTGGTTTGGTACTGCCCACAAACGAACATTGTACTTTCGTTATTTTTTGGATTAAAAACTTTCACTTCTCTTTGAATGTTTCCTTCATCTTCCACAGCAATAAAATTACCTTTAAGCGAATCTTGCAGCAACCTAAAACTAAAATTCCATATAGTGGTCTGCCCTGCTTTCTGGGATATGTTGTATGAATGAAATCACTCTTTCGTAAATATATTGGTAATTTGTGACTGATATTGGTTGCTCAATTAGCCTTTCTAAATATGGTTGCTAACAACGGCAAACTCTAACTGAGATGTCAGAAATGCTTACTTTGCTTCAAGCTGTTGATCTGATAATCGCGTTTGTATTCATTAAAAGTATGTTCATATGACAATCTGTCTTTAATGCTCCTTGGAAAGGTATGTGCGCATGCGCTTTTAAACAACTCACAAATCTAAAGGGAATTTGGGGGAAAAAGCGATTTCCATTCGCAAAATTTACAGCTGCATGCTTTTTGTTGTCCTTTAACATCTGCGGCGTCTATCTGTGTTTTTAAGTCCAACATCATTTTCAATTCCTTGAAACGCAAGATCAGCCCTTTCATTCTCGGTTAGCCATAGATCAGAATAGGTAAAAATATGTTCTGCATTGTGTAAAGAAAATACTTCTTCCCCACAATTTTACAGAATTTCTTAACAATTCCCGCCCCAAGATTCTGTACAACTGTCCTGTTTGGGTCTGTTTTTTGAATCAAGCGCCTATTTTGAAAGTAAGACGGTGCGCAGAGCCCAGGCCACAATCAATTCATCCGCTCCTAAGTCGGGAACATTTGACAGTAAGAAATTTGATCTGCATCATATAGATGGATTATTTTGGAACAATAATATTCCGTTTATTACCCTGCAACGCCAAGGGTTCTTTCAGCTTTCTCTATACGGGATCAAGAATCGAGCATATGCTTGGTGGACATATTTTTATAAACAAAATAAAAAGTTAATTATTTAAAAAACATGGCAGGAATGAAGCTAAGAAGATTTATATGTTTTTGATCGTGGAGACGACATGAGTGAAATGATCCCTTTGACACAGCAATCCGCTCAAGCGCTCTCAATGTGAAGAATTAACTGAAAAGTAAGGTTAAATCATTGAGCACCAAAGATTATAGCCAAGAAACCTCCCGAATTTATAGACCCAAATGATTTTGACTTAAAAGATATCATTTGTTGTGACAACGATCAAGGACAACTTGTTCAGCTTACAACTAAAAAGACCCATCAAAGTTTTAGCCGTGGGGTTCAATTAGAAATAGACTCCAGTGTGAATGATCAAAATCGCCTTGGCCCTGTTAGGCCAAAATTAAGGGTGGAAGCAGTTGCTATAACTTCAATCAAAACACACTGTATAAGAACTCCAGACAGATAACCAAATGCAAAAACATGGAACTTAAAGAATTAAATCAATCAGCATGTAAGTAAATATAAATTAATAGAAGCAGAATCCAGTTTTTTTCAGAAGAAACAGCGTTAAAGACTATACACGACTCACTCGCTACCCAGCGAAACTAACGCGACGCCCTTGATCAAAGCTTTAAGAACCATCAGGCGAATTAACAAACAATTTAGCAAAACTAGGTGAACTAGATGAGCATATAAAAAGAGAAAAAAAGAAAAACTCGTTGAGCTGACGACCGCATCGTAGGCCTGATATTAATAAAAGAATAACCCAAAGACTAAAAGATCTTGAACAAAAAGATCAGCAAGACTAGAAGTGCTAACTAACTAACCGAGAAACCAATTACGAACTCAAGTGAATAGAATAAGAGAAACTATCCGGAAATTTTATATGAAGACACAACGCTAGCAGAACGAATACTAACACTGTTTAGGAGCAAGTGAGATCACATTAGCAAGCGTTATAACGGGCCTTAGGTTTTGCAATAAGAACACTGGTGATGGCTATTACAGCCGGTGGTGGTCAAAGCCCAAGTCCTCCGCCGCCATCGCCTGAATAAATCATGGGTAAAAAAAACAGCTTGATCATCTTGCGAGTTTTATTCAAAAAATTAGGCCGGTTAAAGCTATAGACTCCTTTACCAAGGTATATTAGGGAGTATCGTTTTAGCTGGCTTTATGTCTACTGCAATCAAAAGTAGTTGGCTTTTATGGCCGAGCACTTATGGACATTAGTTTCTCGTAATAGTTGGGTTACTATTTAGTAAGATAAAAGACCAAGTAATCCTAGGCCAGTTTAAAATCCAAGAACAAGCGCTTTCTTTCATATTCATGGTCATCTGCGAACAGAGTCCGCAAGTTCATTGCTGAGTCTTCTTCAATGACTTTGGGGGGGTTGGACTTTCGGGGATAGATGTGTTTTTTTATTGATTGTAGAATGACTGGCTCAGAATTTATGTCGTTTTTCCCAAACCCGTTTTTTTTCTGTTCATTGCCTGCTATAAGAAATTTCATTATTATAGTTTATTATTGTACCTATCTGGAGTCTGAGGTCAGAAAAGCAGCATGTATAAACCATTGCCAACAGCAAAGTCTCTTTCGAATCTTGCGTATTGTTAAAACATGTTGGTACCTTTTGAATACTTGAAGGTAAAATCACAGTAGAATTAATGGCCGTCCTCTAAATTTGCTAAGTATTGTTTTTGTGCGTCAAAGCCAGTAGAAAAGATCAGTTATGCTCGATCTTTGCCTGTGCTTGCGAACCTAGCAAACACCAAACGTAAGTACGAATAGCGTCGTTTATTCGTTCTATTCCCGCCCTAGTTAGCCCTTAGAAAGTGTCTAAGATAATTTTGTCCATGCTGTTTTAAATTCTCTTGCTCTATGGACCAGGGCTGAACAATTTTGAAAGGAGAACGCCGTCAAAGTTATACTTCTGTGCCGTCCCTGAAAATGAAATGACGCCTATGCCATGATTATGATCCAACTTTTGTCTAAAGTCTTCTTGATGTTAATATTAAATTCGTTACAGATCCTTTCAAAAGCCTTCATGTCTATTCGTTGCTGAATGATTAAACGATTATGTCATTCGGTTAATGGTGCCTGCAGTTCATCAAAATACGCCTGAAGGTGTAATAGAAATGAAATCTGTACACTGACCTCAGCGCCAAAAGATCATGGTGATTAAATGATCGGCATACGCCACTCCACACCCAGTTGATGCCAAGACACACAGCAAAGTTTAACTGGTTCTGATAAAACTGCATCGGATGACTATACCAACCACGCTTTCTGGATTGCTCTTTTCATAGTGGGGTTTGAAGATAGCTCTTCCAATGGATACTCAACCATTTTATGAAAAGAAGCAGTTTGGTGTCACAGCAATGTCCAAGAAGTATCATTTGCTATATTTTTTAAGATTGTATGCGGGCCCAACAAATATTTTGCGCCAGTATATTTGAATGCACTCATTATTAATTTGTTTAAAAAATGTTTTGTAACAATAACAAACCATAGACCGTCCTTCTTTTTTTTAGAACATGCAATTGATAACAATTGCGGGCCAAAACGGTCGCGCTCCAAGAAATATTTTACAAAGTCGAAGGGTTTTTAATATAAGCTAAACCAAGGGGAATAATAAACATTAACAAAGTTTTGTGGGGCCTCAAACTAACCAGTTTAACAATACCTGATGGTTATTACGCGTTTTGCTCACTAAAAAATAAGCAATGAGTAAATTCGCATTACTCTCAACCCAACATAAACAATGCAAATCTAAAAACAATATTAACATTCGAACTCTGAAAAAGCAGATTATTATTTGATAAAGAGCTATCTAAAATGTTAGGCTTTAAAGTTGACACTACTCTCCGAGGTCACTAAAAGATTTTGTTGTTGCGCCAAACCCGAAACTACTTTTAAGGGAAAATCCGCCGGATCTTGCATTACCTTCCATTACTTTATGTTCATTTGGATGACTGAGCACTGATGAAAACTTATATGATGGGAAGGCCCTCAAAGTTTTAAGAGCTTTTACACCGGCGTGACAGCTTCATATTGCGATTATGAAATTATACAATTCCCCTATTTACAGTTTAAAAGATTAGTTTGTGGGAGGGTCGGATCATTTATTATAAAAATCAAAGACAAAACAGGAAAGTTGTGAAATGTGATAACCTGCACATTGTTTTGGAAATAAAATAATACGTTACTAAAAAATAATGTCGCGTGGGCCAGAAGAACCAGGAGTTACATTAGCGCCTGTAAGGTGTATAACTTTAGAATTAAAAGACCTTGCAGACGTTGCGGACTTTGAACAGAACGGTGAGATAGGCACTTTGTATGGGTTTGAGTACACTAAAGATGGTGATTATAAACGTAAAGAGGTTTAGCGACAGCAAAAAGTTTCCTAAACTAGAACAACTGCGCAATCTAGAGGCAAATAATGTTGGCCAGTATGAATATAAAATAGTTCGAAAGCCTGACCTCAAATGGCACTTAGAACCATATTTAGAATGGGACATAAAATTTGAATTCATAAGCCCATTTACATATTTTAGCCATCAAAAAAGTTTCAGAAAAGCATTCAACTCTGGCCCTTTACATGTAAGTCTTATGCCAGACGACAATAGTCGGAAAGAGATTAAAATAAAGCCGTATGGGAATAAACAGTACATCCTCCACAGAAGAGAAACGGTTTTAAAGGATGCTTCTACAAAATTACAGTTCATTCCGCAAATGAAATTAGGAGATGCGTTCACAATGATATTTGAAATTTCTGTCTTAAAAGATAAGGAGAGGGATGGGGTTGTGGGCGTTAGTGACGTCCTTCTAAAGGGAATTCTAATTAGCTGGCAAAACTTAGGCGTTGAAAACTTAAAGTTACCGTCGTCATTCTTCACAATGGTGAGGATATTAAGGTCATAACAACAAGCAACAAAATCAATATTAGTCTAAATAGAAACAATCTTACAGAACTGAATTGGATTAATCTTACACATTTAGACCTTATAGGATTTTATTATACTGAACAAGTTTTGACAGAGAGCATGATAAAAACAATAACTGGATTAGATTAAACTCTGTTATAAAACTATGGAGCAGTTAAACTTTATGACAAAAACTCCTCATTGCTCATTGATTTGTGGGCAGACTGGTTGTGGAAAAACAATATTTATCCTCGACCTGTTACAAACAGTTTATCGTTATAATTTTAATCATATTGTGGTTTTCTGTCCAACACTTAAATGGAACAAAGCATATCATAATAGAAGGTTTATATGGACAGATGATGACATATATTTAGTTAATCCTAGCAATAAACTGAGTGAGTGTTTAGAACAGTTTTATAGACTGTTTGAAGGAACGCAGACACTATTTATTATAGATGACTGTTCGGCAGAAAGAGACATAGTTAAAAAGAGAAACACTTTGTCGAAACTAGCTTTCAGCGGAAGGCATGCTGGGATAAGTGTGTGGGTTTTATGCCAGAAATATAACTCAGTTTTAAAAGACTTTAGAGAACAG
>CM031614.1:24091849-24104349 GCA_018398815.1 Conus ventricosus | reverse complement strand
TGCCAAGTTTCATTAACAATTTGGTGGTTAGTTTCTTTTTGTGAAATCTTGCAGAAAGGCAAACCAACCAACCAACCAACAAGCTATGTGGATAGAAGCGCCCCCTAGTTGGAGTAAGTCCCATTCATCCACCATGACATGCACGCCACAGCTGGCCACAGAGCCGTCTCTTCCGGGGCATGCAGAGCTGCTAGGATGGAAAGGGTTAAACCCCGGGCAAAGGCTTTGCTCATAAAAAAAGGTTCCTTCTTCCGTGAAACACACACAACTGGGAGACAGAGAGAGAGCGTGGGTGGAATGAACTGTGTGAGAATCTGAGACACAATGTGAATTGCATTGCATTGTATTGTATCATACTGTTTTGCTTCGTTTCGAACAGTATGAATCGTATTTCTTCTCTTCCAGCCGCATCAAGTCGTATCTTATCTTGTGTTGTTTGGAATTTCACCGTGAAGTATTGCTTCATATCGTTTCCTCTCGTTTCAAATCGTATGGCATTGTTTGGTATCTTACGGTAGTGTTTTGTAACTATTGAATTGTGGTATTTCGCAACATGTGGTACTGAATCGAATCGTTTTGTTTTCTATCATACTGTATCATATTACACCGTATTGAATCGTGTTGTTTCCATCATATGGTATCCTATCTTGTCATATTAATTCGTATAGTGTTTCATCCAGTTGTTCTGTATCATCTGGTATCACATTCTACCGTATCGCATTGAACTGTATCGACTGGCGTTGTTTCGTTTCGTGTCGTATGTCTCGTCTCGTATCATCTCGAATAGTTTCGTATTGTGTCGTCTCAAATCGTACTGTATCTTCTCTAATTGAAATTCACACCTCTCTCCCCGGGGAGAGGGCGTCGCCACAGTACAGAGCCACCAAGCTGTCTGCCTTTCGTTACATTTCGGCTGACTCTCAAAGTGGATTTTCCAACAGAACTTTGCCAGGATAGAACTCATCATTGCCGTGAGATCTTAAACGTGTGCAAAGTGCATACCGTACGTTGGTACCGCTGAGTGCGCACCAGACTGGTAATGATGCCGTCGTACATTTTTTTTTTTTTTTTTTTTGCAAGCGTTCTGACACAGTGAATGATTCATTTCCACTCCTTTGCTTTTCAGGCATGGTACTACTTCACACTCTGTGTCTCTGTCTGTCTGTCTGTGTGTGTCTGTCTGTGTCTCTGTCTGTCTGTCTGTCTCTTTCCATTGTTTTTTTTTTTCTTTTTTCTCTTCTCTTTTTTTTTTTTGGTTTTCCCCAGGGCTGGGTGGAAAAAAGAATGTACAATTTGCTTATCTCATTACTCTGGTAAAATAAAATTTCGTTCGTTCTCTCTCTCTCTCTCTCTCTCTCTCTCTCTCTCTCTCTCTCTCTCTCTCTCCTCCTCTTGTGTGTGTGTGTGTGTGTGTGTGTGTGTGTGTGAAAGAGAGGCTGTCCTATATATTCAGCATGAACGGACTAACTTTGCTGTACATAAAACGACCCAGCCATGGTCAAATAAAGCCACGGTCACTCTCTCTCTCTCTCTCTCTCTCTCTCTCTCTCTCTCTCTCTCTCTCTCTCTCTCTCCAGTTCTCAGCTGTTGCGAGCTTATTCAGTTTTAAGCGTTGTTCGCCATCTTAGTTCCAGTATAAATGACTTTCCAGTGTCAAAAAGAGTACAAAGAGTCACGAGAAATTATGAAAAACGATAGACACATCGATCCAGTACTGCGTCCAGTACTGCTGTGGTCGCGCCACATGCTTGGGTCAAGATAGGCGTATCAGTAACTGTAGCCGTTGCCGTAAACATGTCCGAACTCGTGACATCACGCCTTCTATACGTCATTTCTGCTGACGCCAGTTGTGCCGTGTCCGTTACCATAACCGTAAACGGACAAATGCAATCGCGCCCTTAGGATCTGCATGGAAAAGAGGAGTGAAACACACACACGTGCGCGCGCCCCCCTCCTCCCCCCCCCCCCTACACACACGCACACACTAACACACACACACACACGCACGCACGCGCAAAACACACACACACACACACACACACTAACACACAGCACGCACGCACGCACGCACGCGCACGCACACACACACACACACACACACACAAACACACACACGCATACATACATACATACATGCACAAATTTACACACACACACACACACACACACGCACACGCACACACACACACACACAACACACACGCATTAATACACACACAGACCCACACACAGTCTAAGACTCAAACCAAGGACCTGTGATGATCTCGCTTATTACGCCAGTGTCTTGTCCACAGATCCATCTTCTCACGTATGGAAATCCTACAGCGAAACGAACAGAATGGCACCATTGTCCAAAACAAGATTTGTCTGGAAGCATTCATGTTGCTCCGCCTTCCCGACTCATAAGCCATCTTGAGCCCATTCTGGAGTTGTTGCGCTTTGTCTCGCCCCAGCCCACCGACAGAGGTCGCTTTTTTCTTTTCTTTTGTTGTTGTAGCCTCGCTTTCTCGTTCTCGATCGAGAGACTCATCTGTCGACGGCCATTGAGCGGACTGGGGAACGGGCCAAAGGTGGAAGGAATTTGGATGCCATTTGGATCTGCGGCTGTGGGAGAGTTCAGGGATGGTGGCAGGGAGGAGGGATCAGAAGGGGGGAGGGGGGGGGGGGAGTAGGGTAAGAGAGATTTGATGCTGAAGCTGTCTGGGAAACCTGATATAATGCAAGCGAGTCTGTATTGTAAGCATATGAGAGCTTAGCGTGTCTGATGGAAATCTGTGAATAAAACAACTATGGTAAAACAGAATGAATAAAACAACAACTATGGTAAAACAGAACAGTGAAAGAATAGAGTAACACAGCGCTGTTAAAGGACAGAGGGGTTTGTGCATGTGTGTGTGTGTGTGTGTGTGTGTGTGGTGTGTTGTGTTTGTGTGTGTACGTGTGTATACGCGCGCGCGCGCGCGCGTGTGTGTGTGTGTGTGTGTGTGTGTGTGTGTGTGTGTGTATGTGTGTGTGTGTGTGTATACATATAGATGTATAAACAGAACTGTAACTTTATAGAACTGTAGGTGGAGGATTTAGCTCTGGGAGAGCAAATTTTTAAGAAAATAAAATGATAGAAAGATGGCAGTTTAGATTTAAAAAAAAAACCCACACCAAACAAACAAACGGTTGGAACGCATAACGAGAGAAGCAGTGCTTCCATCTGATTCTCTTGTAGGAAACCACAGCAACAGGAAGACGGCTCTTCAGCAACACAGAGGAAAGAAGAACCATACAAAGACGGCACTTCAGCAGAAGAATTGTTGGGGCTGGGGGTGGGGGGTGGGGGTGGGGGGTAAAGCTTAGGAAAGATGTCATTTCAGCAAAACAGAGCTGAGGGGAAAAACTGGTGGGTGGGTGGGTGGGGGCGGTGTGTGGTGTGAGTGCGTGTGTGTGGTGGTGTGTGTGTGTGTGTGTGTGTGTGTGTGGTGTGGTGTGTGGGTGTGTGTGTGTGTGTGTAAACATCTGCCGGAGAATGATGATACAGCAGCAAAATGCAGCTGCAGGGTGGTTAAACGTGAACACTGAGCTGTAGAGAGCTATCGTAAGTGTAGAACGTGAGACGCTGTGAGACAGAACAAAAGCTGGCAGAAGATAAAGAAGACAGAGCAATGGAAGACAGATAAGTGAAAGGAGGGAGACAGTCGTTAGTGCGATCAGAAGACAGAGGCTTTAATTAAAAAGATCAGCCAGACAGAGTTTAATTAAAAAAGATACAGCCAAAGGATGAAAGAGAATAGAGAGACGGAGATTAAGCACTATAGACCAGTGATGTAAAGATGAGATGGAAGAAGATAGAGCACTGTGAAGACGAGCGAGAAGGAGTTACAGCTGTCAGGAGATCGAACGATAAGAAAATAGTGCTGTAAAAGATAGAGCGATAGGAAGAGAGTACTGTAAGAAGATAGAGCATAGGAAGATAGTATTTAAGAAGATAGAGCGATAGAAGAGAGTACTGTAAAAGATAGAGCGATAGGAAGATAGTACTGTAAGAAATAGAGCGATAGGAAGATAGTACTGAAAGAAGATAGAGCGATAGGAAGATAGTACTGTAAGAAGATAGAGCGATAGGAAGATAGTGTGAAAGAAGATAGAACGATAGGAGATAGCGCTGAAAGAGATAGAGCGATAGAAGATAGCGCATGAAAGAGATAGAAGATAGGAAGATAGTGTTGAAGAAGATAGAGCGATAGGAAGATAGCGCTGAAAGAAGATAGAACGATAGGAAGATAGTGCTGAAAAGAAGATAGAACGATAGGAAGATAGCGCTGAAAGAAGATAGAGCGATAGGAGATAGCGCTAAAAGAAGATAGAGCGATAGGAAGATAGTACTGTAAGAAGATAGAGCGATAGGAAGATAGCGCTGAAAGAAGATAGAGCGATAGGAAGATAGCTATAAGAAGATAGAGCGATAGGAAGATAGCGCTATAAGAAGATAGAACGATAGGAAGATAGCGCTGAAAGAAGATAGAGCGATAGGAAGATAGTGCTGAAAGAAGATAGAACGATAGGAAGATAGCGCTGAAAGAAGATAAGCGTTAGGAAATAGCGCTAAAAGAAGATAGAGCGATAGGAAGATAGCGCTATAAGAAGATAGAGCGATAGGAAGATAGCGCTATAAGAAGATAGAACGGTAGGAAGATAGCGCTATAAGAAGATAGAGCGATACGGAGATAGCGCTGAAAGAAGATAGAGCGATAGGGAGATAGCGCTGAAAAAGATAGAGCGATAGGAAGATAGCGCTATAAGAAGATAGAACGATAGGAAGATAGCGCTGAAAGAAGATAGAGCGATACGAAGATAGCGCTTTAAGAAGATAGAGCGATAAAAAGATAGCGCTGAAAGAAGATAGAGCGATACGAAGGAAGAGCAATGAGACAATAGTGCTCTGTGAAGATGCGACAGACAGATAGAGAATTTCGAAGATAGAGTAGAATACAGAACAATGGGAAGGCAAGAGCTCAAGGAAGACTTGACAAATCTAGAGCAGCAGCACGACAGCGCCACAGGAAAGACAACCCTGTAGGGGCTTTAAAAACGCTTTGAGTCAAGAATCAGTGAGAAAACTGAACCTACAGAAAACACAGCCGAGTTACAGCGTTGGATGGTAGGAAGCTTTGCGAAGACTGGCCTTAGAGGGGACACAGACTTAGGAAAAGAAAGCTGTGACGAAACAGCCCTGCAAGGAGACAGCAAGCTCCGAGACGATACCACAGAGATACAGCTACAGGAAGATAGACAGGAGACAGCAAGCTCCGAGACGATACCACAGAGATACAGCTACAGGAAGATAGACAGGAGACGCAAGCTCCGAGACGATACCACAGAGATACAGCTACAGGAAGATAGACAGGAGACAGCAAGCTCCGAGACGATACACAGATACGCTACAGGAGATAGACAGGACAGCAGCTTCGAGACATACCACAGAGATACACTACAGGAAGATAGACAGGAGACAGCAAGCTCCGAGACGATACCACAGAGATACAGCTACAGGAAGATAGACAGGAGACAGCAAGCTCCGAGACGATACCACAGAGATACAGCTACAGGAAGATAGACCTTTGGAAGAACTGCAAGCCCACAAAATCGTGAGGACAAAAAAAGTGAATGCGAAGAAGGGCCAAGAAAATGGCATTTTGGTCTGCACCCTGCTAGACAGCTCTGGCAACAGAACCTCTGACATCACGGCAGTAAGTACAAGGCCTTCCGGAGAACAGACAACTGTCTGTAACAAATTTGAATCCCCCCCCCATCCCATCCCCCACCCCCACCACTTCCTTTTCTAACCCCTCCCCCCACTTCCTTTTTCCCCCCTAAACTCTACCATTTCCTTCTCTCCCCACTCACCCCCATCATTTCCTTTTCGTCCCCCCCACCCCCATTTCCTTTTCTTCCCCCCTATCCCACCATTTCCTCCCCCCCCCCCCAACCTCCGCCACTTCCTTTTTTCTTCCTCCAGACGAAACTGCTGCACTCTTTCATCCTTGGGCTTAATCGTGAGTGCAAGAACGCCCCCCCCCCCCCATCCCCCTTTCATTCCACACACACATACGCCCCCTACACCCTCCCCACCCCACACATCCCTTCAGTACCCGTTCCCCTCGTTCGGTAAAGCCTCCCTGAGCCGATAATGGAACTTGCTGGACATTGCCTTGGCTGGCAGAAGATAGGTGGGCGGCCTCGCAGACCTTCTGCTGGAAGCATGCGTTGCCATCAAGCAATTAACCCCGGCCAGGAAACGGGAAGGGGTTTGAAGTGGATGGACGCAATTCTCTGAACGGGAGCAGGAGACACGAGAAATACAGGCGGGTGGGAGGTGGAAGGGGAGAGGACAGAGAGGAGGTGGGGTGAAGGCAGAAGGAGTAATGTGATGAAGACGGAGGGTCAACCAGCCGCCGTGGCAAAGTGGTTTGCGCCGCAGACTCACGGCTGGGAGGTTGTGGGTTCGATTCTCCATCTGGGCCATGCGGGGTTTTTTCTTCTGCCCCGACCGGCTCGTAGCCGCAGTGCGGAAGGCTGGGACCACACAGTTGAGTTTCATCCACTGAACGGATGCATCTGTGAGAGTGTTGCTCAAATTTTCTGATCAACACTGCAGGCGTGTGTCTCTCGGGCCTGGTTGACGGCCGGGATATGTTATGAAAATAAGCGTAGAGTACAGGGCTGTCATGCTGTCTAAGAGCGGAATGGAAATCCGTCGCATTATCTTCATCCTCCTCATTCTCATCGATCAGGAGAGAGAGAGAGAGAGAGAGAGAGAGAGAGAGAGAGAGAGAGAGAGAGAGAGACGAGCAGGAGAGAGAAAGAAAGAAGAGAGAGAGAGAGAGAGAGAGAGAGAGAGAGAGAGAGAGATGAGGCGAGCAGGGAGAGAGAAGAAAGAAAGAGAGAGAGAGAGAGAGAGAGAGAAGAGAGAGAGAGAGAGAGAGAGATTGAGGCGAGCAGGGAGAGAGAAAGAAAGAAAGAAGAGAGAGAGAGAGAGAGAGAGAGAGAGAGAGAGAGAGAGAGAGATTGAGGCGAGCAGGAGAGAGAAAGAAAGAAGAGAGAGAGAGAGAAGAGAGAGAGAGAGAGAGAGAGAGAGAGAGAGAGATTGAGGCGAGCAGGGAGAGAGAAAGAAAGAAAGAGAGAGAAGAGAGAGAGGGGGGGGGGGGAGGGAGGACGGTATGACGAGAGTGAAGAGGAGGGAGGTGGCAGACAATGAAAGAAGGACAACAGATTTGGGAGGGGGGGGGGGAGGGAGAAAGGCGGGGGCTGACGTTTCACTTTTTATTTACGTTCCTGCAAATGTCTTTGTTTGTCTGCTTCGCTGTTGTCGCTGTCGTTTCTTTCTCTTTGTTCTTAGGGTTTTGGGAGTCTCTCATGTCTAATCTTCTGTCTTGCAAAAGATACTTTGACCTTAAAGTTTGACTGTTCAGTCTGTGCTTAAAGTGAAAAAAAAAAAAAGAAGATTTTTCGTTTCTTTTTTCGTTTCTTTTTTGTGTGGCTGATCTCAACGCCTATGTTGCGCCGAATTGGATGAAGAGAAGTGATTGCTCGATCATTTTCGTTGTCCTGAGTGTTGTGTTATCTTGCCTGCAGAGGAACCTAATAGGTCGAAAACGCGCCGTATTTTGTCTTGTGATTTGCTTGTGCACGGTTTTTTTTTTTTTTTTTTTTTTTTTTTGCCGGTGCTTTATCAAGAACTTTTTCAACTTTGTTTATAGAAATATTAGTTTGTGAAAAGAATGTCTTAAGAATGTAAAAGAGAGACAGAAAAGTGCTTAATGTAAAACTGCACGAGAAGTCAGTGGGTGGGTGGTTCAAAGTGCGCGTGCACCTGTTTTGTTGTGAAACGCGTCTAACTTTGCACGTGGACACCGGGAATTGTAGACGCTTGATCCTGTTGTTTGCCGGCTCTTCCCTCGACATCTAGATGCTTAAAACTTACAGAGGGTAATTGTCTCTTTCTTTTCAGCCTTGGAGAGAGAGAGAGAGAGAGAGAGAGAGAGGAGAGAGAGAACTCTGAAATTTTTAATTGTAAGGCCACCGACCTGTATACGATGGGTTGCTGAGAATAAAATTTAAAAAAAAAAAGGGGGGGGGGGGGATACGGGTCATCAGCTAAGGGAAGTAATTTCTTTCCAGAAACACACAAGCAAACAATCACAAGGGGAAATAATTCAAGGAAACAAACCAAGATAAACAAAAATATTTTCACTTGCGTTTGAAACCAATCACAACACATATTCATATATATAGTTTCCGTTCACAAGAGAAGAGAGAGAGAGAGAGAGAGAGAGAGAGAGAGAGAGAGAGAGAGAGAGAGAGAGAGAGGGGAGGAGTGGGTAAGGGAGAGAATCCGAATAACGTTTGGATTAATGTATATCACCTCAGTACTGCTTGGCAACACACACTGACTGAAACCAATTTATTGTCAGATTAACTCAAGGTTGTACTGACAAAATTCATTTTATTGGGGATTTAAAAGAAAATTTATTCACGCCATACCAACACACACACACACACACACACACACACACACACATACACACACACGCACACATATGCACGCACGCACACACACATGCACGCACGCACACATACAGACACACGCACGCACACACACACTCTCCTCTCTCTCTCTCTCTCTCTCTCTCTCTCTCTCTCTCATACACACAAACACACTCACACACACACACACACACAACACACACACAACACACACACGATGCAAAAAACTGAGATAATCAACTCCATTCTTTTGTAACATACTCTTCAACCAAATTTTGGCTCTTCCGTGCTTCTTCAGGTTGACACATTATCTGCATATATGAAAATTGGTCACACACACACACACACACACGCCGCCGCGCGCGCGCGCGCGCGCGCGCGCAAACACGCACACGCAGAGACACATATACGAGAGAGAGAGAGAGAGAGGAGAGAGAGAGAGAGGAGAGAGGAGAGAGAGAGAGAGAGAGAGCGAGAGAGGGAAATGCGTACATACATCTATACATACATCTATACATACATACACACACATACGTGGATGCATGCATCCATACATACGTACATACATCCATACATGCATCTATACATACATACATACATACATACATATACACACATACATGGATGCATGCATCCATACATACGTACATACATCCATACATACATCTATACATACATACATACATACATACATGCATACATACATACATAAACACACTGCGATATATGCGGCTCCAGGGAGGAGGACCGTGCACGTTAGGCACTGATGTGCGAGAGGAACTTCTCCGAACAGTTCTCTATAGACGGAAACCGGGAGCCAAAAGTAATCCTGATGAGGTCTCCAGAGAGCGAAACAAGTGTCACATGGTGGCACTAAGCTTGCTGACATACGCCTTGAGGAACAATTGGCATTTTCAGCCTGTCTCTTCCATTCTCGCGTCTAGACTGTCGTAATGTTGAAGTGAATTCTACGCCATGATGTTTCGTTTTGGTCCAGAAGCTCTTTGAACATAGGATTAAGGTTCATTATCTTTTTTTTAAAGAGGGCGTTTCCAGCTTGTGCCGTGACCATTAGTTTATTGGGGATTTAAAAGAAAAGTTATTCACGCCCTACCACACACACACACACACACACACACACACACACACACACACACACACACACACACATACACGCACGCACGCACACACACACACACACACACACACACACACACACACACACACACACACACACACACACACACTGACTGAAACCATTTATTGTCAGATTAACATATTGTTGTTCTAACATTTAGAAACATAATAGATTATAGGAAAGCGAAAATAATACAAGTTACATCTGAATGATATGAACAATCATAAAGGAAACTTAACAGGGAAACATTTAACATTTATAACTGAAATAATAAAATCAGAAGTTGTAAGTATAAAACAAATTACATATTAGCTGTACTGAGAATAAAAAAAACCCTCTCTCTCTCCTCTCTCTCTCTCTCTCTCTCTCTCTCTCTCTCTCTCTCTCTCTCTCTCTCCACCAAAACAAACACCCCCCCACCCCCAAACACGGCGCGCGCAGCGCAGCACGCACGCACGCACGCACGCAACCGCAGCACCCCAAACCACCCCACATCACAAACGCGCGAGCGCGCGCACACACCACAGACACGAACGCACACACAAGAGAGAGAAAGAGAGAGAGAAGAGGGGAAGGGGAGAGAGAAGAGAGAGAGAGAGAGGAGGAGGGGGAGAGAGAGAGTGTTTTTTCGCAGAGAGAGAGAAAAAAGAAAGAAAGGGAGGGGAAAAAGGAGGAGAGAGAGAGAAAAAGGAGAAGAGAGAGAGAGAAGAAGAGAGAGAGAGAGAAGAGAAGAGAAGAAAGGGAGGAGAAGAGAGAGAGAGAGAGGAGAGAGAGAGAGAGAGGAGAGAGGAGGGAAAAGGAGGAGGGTGTGTGTTTCTGCAGAGAGAGAAAAAGAAAAGAAGGAAGGGAGAGAAGAGAAGAGAGGAGAGAGAGAGAGAAGAGAGAGAGAGAGAGAGAGAGAGAGAGAGAGAGAGGAGAGAGAGGGGTGTGTGTTTTTTTCTGAGAGAGAGGAAGAAAAGAGAAAGAAGGGAAGGGAGGAAAGAGAAGGGGAGAGAGGAGGAGAAGAGAGGGAAGAAGAGAGAGAGAGAGGAGAGAGAGGAGAGAGGGTGTGTGACATTCTTTCATAGCTCGGTTCTTTTTCATAAAAAATGAGAAATCGATACATGAGTCTTTTCGCTCCACTTGATTAATTTTTTCTTGCCCAAACGAAAAAAACTAATTGTTAGTTTTTGCTTTAGGGCGTAGTTTTAATTTCAAGCGTCATGAAACTTCTTTGTATTAAAAAAAAATAATTTTACAATTGTGGGCACGAAAACCGTCGTACTGCCCATCGCGACTGCCTGTCAGTGGTTCTTCCGCGCATGTGCAGTAATAGAAACCGTTGAATCCAAACCTTTTGGGACAACCAGGACGCGGGGAATTGCTCTGAAAGAAAGGAAATTTTAATTCAAGAGCAAGAAACCTTTTTGAAGATCAGTCGGGGCCCGACTAAAGGGGCACTACAGAGCTCGACAGCATCCAAAACCTTAGGGGGAAGGGCGGAACGAGTCTCACTTTCCCCTGGGCGAGTAAAAAACTGGGGGACACTAAAGCTGGTTGGGTAAATAGGTCAAAATAAATTTTTTTCGTATGAGAAACAAAATCTATTTCAATATATCGCATTAAGGCACATTTACCATTTCAATAATTTTTGTGCGCCGATCTTTTAATATTCTAAATTTAATATTTCAGGTTTCCGGTAACATTTTAATTATCGAAAAGCTGTCATTTTCATCTTTTTGCTCTCATCATTGGGTTTTCCCCCATGACTAACCATACTATGTAAATTTATTTTCACCACCGTTATCAACCAATTAAAAGATTTGATATTTGTGTAAAAGCAGATTTTTATTAAAGAACGTAAACGAGTTCAATTTATAAACGAAGCATTTTCGGGGACTAATACGTAAAAATGAAGTTTGACGCCATTTGTTTAAAATCCATTAAGGGATTAAATAATTTGTAATTATCAAGCAAAAGGGGGCGAAAAACCGTCAAGGCATTTTGGAATTTCATGAAAATTTTCCCTTCTTTGTTAACGAGTTGACGTAAAGAAATTTTTTTGAAGAAAAAAATGTAAAGATAAGCAAGCAGTAAATTGTAATTTTCTAGAGGGTAGTGATGGAAGTATGTCCCAAATTTAGTGAAGATCTAAGAAAATTGTTCCCTTGGGGGTTTTTTTTTCACTTCTTCCTTTTACGACCACCGTTCACCTCCCCGCATCTTTATCTCCATTTCTCACACATCTCTATTTTCTGCGTTCTTCGTTGAAGGAACGGCTGGTTGTCAAACCCTTTTTGGAACCCGGGGGTACTCTAAGCGTCAAACGGAATCCGGAACACCACAGGATTCCATGAAGCGAGTGCAAATTATTTTAAAAACATCCCTCCACCCAAGCACCCCCAACAACTCAGACATTTTTTTGTATTTTTTTTTCTTGTGTATAACATTTCGCGGTATTCTCCGAAGATATTTTTGTAGCACAAGCGGACAGTTGAATTTTTGCTACTGCAAGAAGGGAGAGGAGAAGGACAGAGACTTTGTTGTATTTTAATTGCATGATTTATTTCTTTTTTTATGTGATTCATTTCTAGGGAACAAACGGGCATCAACATACAAAGCAACCTACGACATATTCCCGCAGATCATCATATCTTTATTTTTATTTAATTAATTTTTAGTTTTGTATCAAAATCAAACCTTTTTGATTCCATCTGTGGGAAAAAAATGAAGGGTGGACGAAACTTGATTTCAACTACGGGCTACGTTCTTGCCTGAGCATTCAACCATTTAGAATGGGGGTTTTTTAAAAACGACAGTGTGTGTGTTTCTGAAGAGAGAAAAAAGA
>CM031614.1:24064836-24086749 GCA_018398815.1 Conus ventricosus | reverse complement strand
GGACACATCAGAAACACACAAGACAGGGACACAATCAGAAACACACAGAGAGGACCAACAGAAACACACGGAACAGGGAACCATCAAAAATAGGAGACGGGAATAATCAAACCAAAGAGACAGGGACACAATCAGAAAACGGAGACAAGGACAATCAAACACAAGAGACGGGACAAAATTCAGAAACACAAGAGACGGGAACAACAGAAACACGAGAAGGGACACAATCAAAAACACAAAGAGACAGGGACACAATCAGAAACGGGGATACAATCAGAAACACACAGAGACAGGGACACAATCAGAAAGACGGAGACAGGGACACAATCCGAAACACAGGACAGAGACACAATCAAGGGACACAATCCGAAACACAGAGACAGAGACACAATCAGAAACACACAGAGACAGGGACACAGTCAGAAACACACAGAGACAGGGACACAATCAGAAACACACAGAGACAGGGACACAGTCAGAAACACACAGAGACAGGGACACAGTCAGAAACACACAGAGACATGGACACGATCAGAAACACACAGAGACAGGGACACAATCTGAAACAGAGAGACAGGGACACAATCAGAAACACACAGAGACAGGGACACAGTCAAAAACACACAGAGACAGGGACAAAATCAGAAACACACAGAGACAGGGACACAATCAGAAACAGAGAGACAGGGACACAATCAGAAACACACAGAGACAGGGACACAATCAGAAACACACACACAGACAGGGACACAACCAGAAACGCAGAGACAGGGACACAATCAGAAACACAAGAGACAGGGACACAATCAGAAACAGGGATACAATCAGAAACACACAGAGACAGGGACACAATCAGAAAGACGGAGACAGGGACACAATCCGAAACACAGAGACAGAGACACAATCAAGGGACCACAATCCGAAACACAGAGACAGAGACACAATCAGAAACACAGAGACAGGGACACAGTCAGAAACACACAGAGACAGGGACACAATCAGAAACACACAGAGACAGGGACACAGTCAGAAACACACAGAGACAGGGACACAGTCAGAAACACACAGAGACATGGACACGATCAGAAACACACAGAGACAGGGACACATCTGAAACAGAGAGACAGGGACACAATCAGAAACACACAGAGACAGGGACACAGTCAAAAACACACAGAGACAGGGACAAAATCAGAAACACACAGAGACAGGGACACAATCAGAAACAGAGAGACAGGGACACAATCAGATAACACACAGAGACAGGGACACAATCAGAAACACACACACAGACAGGGACACAACCAGAAACGCAGAGACAGGGACACAATCAAAAACACAGAGACAGGGACACAATCAGAAACACAAAGATAGGGACACAATCAGAAAACGGAGATGCAAGGACACAATGCAAGAAACATGGAGGTACAGGGACACAATCAGAAAGACAGAGACGGGACACAATCAAAACACAGAGACAGGACACAATCAGAAACACAGAGACAGAGATACAATCAGAAACACAGTGATAAGGGACACAATCAGAAACACACAGAGACAGGACACGATCAGAAACACACAGAGACAGGGACACAATCAGAAACACAGAGAGCGACAGGGACACAATCAGAAACACAGAGAGCGACAGGGACACAATCAGAAAGACACAGAGACAGGGACACAATCAGAAACCAGAGAGCGACAGGGACACAATCAGAAAGACACAGAGACAGGACACAATCAGAAACACAGAGAGCGACAGGGACACAATCAGAAACACGGAGAGCGACAGGGACACAATTAGAAAGACAGAGACAGGGAATCGTAGAGCCAGATATATACACAAACAAGGGCACATATGGACACAGTAAGACAGGGACGTATAGTGATAGGGACAAATAGACACAAAGAGACAGGGACACCCGGGTTTCAAACTGCAGTCTATGCACATAACGATAACTTTCTGCCTCAATAATCATCTCTTTATGTTGTCATTTTCTGTCTCCGAGAGAGACAAATGGAAAGGTCATTTTTCCTCTCGGTGAGAGAGAGAGAGATTGAGAGAGAGAGAGAGAGAGGGGGGGGGGGGGGCAGACACATACACACACACACACACACACACACACACACACACACACACACACACACACACACACACACACACACACACGCACGAACGCACACACATGGATAAACAGAGAGAGAGACACAGAGAGAGAGAGAGAGAGAGAGAGAGAGAGAGAGAGAGAGAGAGAGAGAGAGACAGACAGACAGACAGACAGACAGAGAAACTGGGGGATAGAGAGAAAGAGACAAGGAGAGATGAAGAAATAGAGAGAGAGAGAGAGAGAGAGAGAGAGAGAGAGAGAGAGAGAGAGAGAGAGAGAGAGAGAGAGATTCGGATTCGGATTCGGATTCGGATGTTTTATTCATATAGGCCTTGGCCCATTATGAAGGGTGGGTGAACATAATACATCACATGAAACAAATACACATGACTGTATAACAACTTAAAACACAATTAATTTCGAACTTCAAGAGGTAGCAATTTCACGAAATTTAAATGCCTTGTAGAGAAACAGGACAACTTTCGAACAACGTCTGTTGAAGTTGATGACATCAGTATAGTCAATTTAAACAGGGAAGGTTGTCTATAAAATTTGGGCTGAATGAATTCAGTTCTAATATTCCTTAAGGCTGGGCAGCAAAGAACAAAATGGATTTCATTTTCCTGAGACTCTTTACAAAGTGGACACAGCAGATCATTGTCATCAACAGTGGCTTTGTATCTTAGCTTATGAAACTGCCAATTCTGAAATTCCAAATCTAAATTTGGTCATGACATACTTTAAGTGTCTGTCCATTTCTAAAGTTAAATAAGGTTTCAAATCATGAAAATTGCAAACATGCCTATAGAAATCAAACCGTTCACTACACTGCACATGATTTGACCATCTTTGCCAAGAGCAGTCAATCAATCGTTGACGAAAGCAACGTATGAATTGGTAACATTGCCAACACCTTGATTTAACCATACAAAACCAAAACCATATTCAAAGAGACAAATACGTACTTTACTTGCCCAGTTGTTTTTCCCTCTAGCATCAAGATCATATAACATGTTATAGGCTTTGCGTGGTAATCTGTGCTCCTGCATGTAAAGTAAACTCAGCCAATAACGGATGCATTTACCGCAGAATATATGTACAAGGGGAATCTATTAGTCTCACCATAAATAAGATCATTAGGCGTTCGCCTGTCTACACCTAAAAACCTTTTTTAATGCGAACAGGTGCACAGATTCACAATATATGGCAGCATTGTCTAATCCCCACAATTCAGACCCATATTGTACAATTGGTTGAATTTGACTATCAAACAGCTTAATAAAAACATAAAAAGACGTGTTATTGAGGGTATACAGCTTTTTCATGATACTGAGCAACACATTTTTTGCCCTGCTTGCAAGATCCTTGCACGCACTAACAAAACTCAGACGTGTAGAGAAAAATATACCCAAATACTTATAAGCATTCACAACAGCATGGGGAAAGCAATCATAGAACCACCTTTCTCTTGCACTCAAATAACCACCCTTTCGAAAGACAATAATGTTACTCTTGGACAAATTAACCTTTAGTTGGAGAGAAGCAGCTGCGCGATGTAAACTGTTCAGTTGAGTCTGTAAACCAATAACAGTTTCTGATATCAAAACCACATCATCAGCTAATAAAAGAATAAACAACTCAAAGCATCCAGAGTCAGCAAAGCCCATGTTTTCCATTGTTGAATCACTTCAATTGCTAACTCATTAATAAAGAGGGAAAATAAACAGGACTGCAGGCATCACCTTGCCTAACCCCAGCTGTACAGTTAATGTAATCTGTCAATTTATCCCCACAACGAACTCTAGCTTTAACCACCTCAATACATGCTTCTGATACATCTATAAAGTTTACCCTTAATACCATTCTTAATCATGACTGGCCAAAGAAGATTTCTATTGATGGAATCGAACGCTTTTTCAAAATCTATGAAAGCGGCGTACAATTTTCGATTGTAAGAAAACTGCTTCTGAACGATAGCCATTAAAGTAAACATGTGGTCTACAGTCGAATACCCCTTTTTGAAACCAGCTTGGTGATCACCAGTAATATTGTTTTCCTCAATCCACTCTTGCAATCTGTTATTTATTACATTCCAAATATTTACTGCTTATGTTACTAAGACAGATACCCCTATAATTGTTTGGATTATTAGCGTCCCCCTTTTAAAGATAGGCATTATTATGACTCCGTCCAGTTATCCGGAAACATACCGTCATCAAACAGTTTATTGAAAAACTTTAAACAAAACTGCACAACTTGGGCAGAACAGTGTTTGAACAGTTCACCAATTATGCCATCGGGGCCTGCTGCTTTATTGTTTTTAAGTTTTTTAATTGCTAATAACACTTCTTCTTCACTAATGGGACGGTTCATATAGACATCAGACTCGTCTTCAAACCCCTCTTGATTTCTCTCATTGTCAGTATTTAACTCTAACAAAGTTTGAAAATGTTGAAACCACACGTCGGTTGGAATGTTATTTCTAGGCTGTTTCCGTTTGGGCGAAATCTTGCGCACTACGGTCCAGAATTCCCTCTGTGAATTTATTGATGCTACTAACTTATCTATTAATGATTTATTATACTCTTTCTCTTTTCTCTTAAGTAAATGCTTATACTCACGTCTGGCTATTGCATACGCAGTTCTATCAGTGTCTTTTACTGTACGGCGACTTATTCTCATAACCTCATAGCCTTCTTTTATTAAGAACACATTCTTGATCATACCAGCCCTTTGATTTCCTGTCGTGACCCTGTATACGTTTTTTCATACATCAGCACATTTCATTAACATTCAGTAAACATATTTAGTGCATCATTAATATCGACATCTATTAAACTTATGGCAAGATCAATACTTTACTTGCTTTTTCATCACATAATGTATTACTAAACAAAGAAGCGCGTTCATCATTCCAGACAATTTTTTCAATAACATCGCTTTGACCGAGAGAGAGAGAGAGAGAGAGAGAGAGAAACGCACGCACGCACGCACGCACGCGCGCGCGCGCGCACACACACACACACACACACACACACACACACACACACACACACACCACACACACACCACACACACACACACAGGATTCGAACAACTAGATATGGTGTAGCTGATTTGTCCAAGACTGCCGGGGACTGTCATGGAAACAGCAGACGTTGCCGGGTTTTCCTGACGTCTTACCCCAAGCTGGAACCTTACACACCCACCCTGATTGTCGTCTGTCACGTGAGGGACAAAGCAGAATCAACAGAACCGTTCTGATTGGTTGGCGTGGTGCAATTTCCTTTTAATGATTGGCTGATATTGAGCAGGCCACGAGACCTCGCGCCGTTTCCATACTTTACTTTGACCCCAACTCATTATCACACATATACTGTCCAAAAAAAAAAAAATGAAAAGAAAAAAAGAAGGCATGCCTTTTGATACTTCACTGTGGATGCCAAAACACTGTTAGGATGTAACCAACCAGTGGAAAACGTTTTGTTTACGTCTGTGCTTCACGTGTGCTCACGCATTTAGTGCCAGTCGGATAGCACGTGCACAAAATGGCCACTTGGACAATTTTTCTTTTTTTGGTCGTGCTTTGCGCCTGAGTGAAGCAAATTCAAGTACGTTTTAGAGAAATGAATGCTCAAAGGAAGGCAAACAAACCATACAAACAGTGAGTCATTCTGAGGAAAACCAGTCCGTCAATGCAAAGTGAAAAGATGCCGCTCCTCAATCAGCAAGAACGTGAGAACGCACTGGAGCGTTTGCAAGCTGGGCAGTCAGCCTTAAGTCGCCCGACACTTCAACATGAGTCACAGCACCCTCAGCAGGCTTCTGAGTCGTCATCGCATCAGCGGCTCCATGGCAGACCGACCACGCTCTGGAAGACCTTTGGCAACAACTTCATCTCGAGACTGCTACATCTGGGTCAGCCACCTGCAAAATCGCTTTCAGTCAGCCTCATCAACCGCCCAGCAATTACCCGGAGGTCAAAGCATCTCTGACCAGACCGTTCGGAATCGCCTGGATGCTGCAGGGCTATGGGCGTGCAGGCCTGTTAGAGGACCTGTCTTCACACAACACCATCGCGGGAACAGGATGCAGTGGGCAACTCAGCATCGTCCCTGGACCCTCAGGAACCGTTGGAACAGGGTCTGGTTTTCAGACGAGTCTTTTCTTCCTGCTCCAGCGCCATGAAAGGGGGAGGAGGGTGTACCGCAGACATGGCGAGCGCTTTGCCCAGAACTGCGTGGACGAGGCACCTGCCCATGGTGGTGGAGGCGTCATGGTGTGGGGGGCCATCCACTGATGCTGGCAGGAGTCTCCTGGTGCGAGTCCGAGGCACGCTGAACGCCCAGCGGTATGTGGCTGAAATTCTCCAGCCTCGTGTCCTGCCTCTTATGGCCGGGTCTCGCACGCTGTTCCAACAGGACAAAGCCAGGCCTCATACTGCGCGACTAACAATGCAAACCCTCGCCAACAACATCAAGATTCTTCCTTGGCCCTCAATGTCGGCAGATCTCAACCCCAATGACAACATATGGGTGAACTGGACAGACGAGTCCGGGCGCGAGTGCACGCTCCTGACAACGTCAACGAGCTGTTCACCGCCCCCCCCCCCCCACCCCCCCCCCCCCCCCCCCCCCCCCCCCCCCCCCCCGAGGAGTGGGACACCATGCCAGCAGAGTGATCCGCAATGTGATCCGCTCCATGCCAGCCAGGCGCCGGGGCCTTTTTTTTGCCGCAGGTGGTGGACTTACCCCTTCCTGAGTCCTCGCTGCCAGAAACAGTGCCTATGGGTGATGTGAACTGTACAGACACTGGAAATGAAACTGGAAACTGATGACCTTTTAAATAAAACAAAATTCTGCTGTGAAATGATTTCAATCGAATTTTTTGCTAAATTAATGAAATTGAAATAAGTTTTCTTCAAGAAAAATATTGCATTTCTTTTTTAACAGTATAGTTTAGCCTTCATTTGAACTGCAATTCATTCTGCTATACTCCTACGGCCACAGTTATACAAAGCTGGACGGAACTGTTTGCTCTGGATATGCAGACCATTGAGTTTCTCTTCAGTTGAGTATCACATGGATTTCGATACATCCAGTGTAATCTCGGTGATTTCAGATCGACTTCAATACTTGTCATCGCACACATATAATTATCGTTAGTTCGTATTTATCATCATCGTATATTCGGATGCTGTATACCCAGCCCAGAGGTTCAAGCACAGTCGATGATATATTATTTGATAATGTAATGATCCTGAGCTTATTTTGCAACTACGTAAACTGATTTTCATATCATTTCCTTGATCTTGTTTTGGAATTGCGCGCGCGCGCGCACACACGCACACACTCGCGCACACACGCACGCACGCACGAAACGCACGCACGCACGCACACGCACACACGCACGCACACGCACACGCACACACACACACACACACACACACCCCAACTTTTAACTACAAATCTATGATAACGGTACACTAGACAGAGCTCTAAAATTTTAAAAACAAGATGGTCCTTTCCACAGACGTCATCACAGTCGGTTATTTCGACAGAATCTTGCCGAAGGGATTCTGGATCCAACCTTGGTCAGGATCTGCACCACGGCCACACACGACGGCGTTGTCCTTGGACCATAATATACCATCTTTTTTAACTCCCAGGTTCCGTTAAAATCGTTCTGTAGGCTCTACCACATTCTCACAGACAGAGGGACAAACCAAAACCACGGTGAAAAACATAAGACTTCTTGGTGAAGAGAGTGAGCCCTCACAAAAAAAAAAAAAAAAAATAAAAAAGAAAAAGAGACCAACAAGAAAAAGAAAACGAAACAAAGAAAAAAATTTGCCAGGTGCAGCCTTCACCTGTAGCTGTTTCAGATGTTAGCTCTGTGCACACACTGTGCGTCCCCTTCCCCTTTTACCCTTTCCCTCACCAGCGACCCTCCTTCTGCTCCCTTTCCATAATTCATGTGGCTCTGTCTAAAAAACACAGGAGTCGGAAAGGCAAACCTTTTTTCCCCCGTGGTTTTGTTCTGGCGGGGCAGGTGGACTGTGGGTTGCCTCAGAAGGCGTGAACTCTTCTGAGAAATGTAGCACGCTGCCCAAGCAGCTCAGATAGCAACTTTTCCTCTGTTTTTGTTTGTTTGGTTGGTTGTTTTAATTGGGTTTTGTTTTTTTTTGGCTATGTACTTTTTGTTTATGATGATAATGATGATGATGATGAGACATAAGGATACAGTCACAAAAACATCTGATTTTTGTTGTTTCCTTTACCCTGGTTTAAGTTTTGAGGTCAGGTCAGACAAATGGTCTGCTACGGGAAAAGCGTAGCCCAGTACTACCTGTCACAGTAGGAGACTTGGAGAGGGGATTGGCGCCACCAAGGATTAACCTAAAGCCCCAGAAAAGTCATGAGAGATACAACCATAGCCACAAATCCCGGATCGGCGGGGCCCGGGTTCCCAACGACCGCGCTTCCCACTGACAAGCACCAGGGTGGAAGTGAAAAGTCAGCTACTGGGGCAAAGAATCATAACAAGCTCCCAATTGGAAAATCCAAATTGGAACCTGGAATGTTCGACACCCCATCAGTGCGGCAAAGTAAAAGAACTGAGCACGAGCTGAGACGTTACCAATGGGACTTTGGGGTATGTCGGAAGTAAGATGGACAGCTTTGGAGAAGCAATCACAGAGGAAGGACACAAGATGTGGTACAGTGGCGAAGTCACTACATGAAAAAGGCGTAGCTTTCATCGTACGCAAAAAAATCACTGGATGCATCTTGAGCTGCACACCTGTTAACAGCAGAATCATCAGCATTCGTGTGTCAGCCAAACCAAAGAACATCAACATCAACAGGTGTATGCTCCAACTACCAGCCACAAAGATCAGGCGGGGAAGAATTCTACGAGAAAGTAGAAGACACCATCAGAAAACCCCCCAAGAAAGACATCATCATAGTTCAGGGGACTTCAACGCCAAAGTCGGCCAGATGCCTACAAAGACATGGGCTGGAACAGTGGGTAAAATACGGCACGGGGAAACTAACGACGGGGGACTTCGCCTTCTGGAGTTTGCCTGCACCCCAAAAGCCACCATTCCCCAAACACCCTTTACCCCCACAAACTGTCAAGAAGAACAACCTGGCATGCGCCGAAAACGGAATGACTCACAACCAGATCGATTTTGCCCCTCACTCCGCGGCGCTTTCAAATCAAGCATCCAATAAAGCAAAGACAGGACATACCCCGGAGCTGATATAGGAAAGCGACCACGATCTCGTGCTGCTCACAATGAAGATCAAATTGAAGAAAAAGTACCAACCTGCGCACCACGCATTCAGTTTGACCGAGAAGTTAAAGACCCAGAGATAGAAGAGGCATTCCAGGAAACAGCTCGGGGGCGGTTCGCGGCACTCAACCTCCTGGACAATGACATCAACGACCTCACAAACAGCTTCAATGAGGCAGTCTGTGAAACAGCAGAGGAGGTACTTGGGGCGACAGAGGAAGAAACCCCAAAGCATGGATCTCAAACGCACCTTGACCTCTGCGACAAAAGAGATCACTGAAGAATACGAAAAAATTCCAGCCCTGAAAAGCCGCACAGTACGAAAACCAACAACCTTGTAAAGAAGGAAATGATTGAAGCCAAAAAACAATGGATCATAATCAGTGCGAAACATCGAGAAAGGCATGGGAAAAGGAAACAGCAAACATGCCTTCACCACCTGAAAAACTCACCAAGACGCAGCAAAACAGATCGTCAGTCATCGAGGATACCTCAGGCGAGCTGCTTTACAGAAAGCTCCGCTGTTTTGAACAGATGGACACAGTTCTGCCAAGAACTTTACAACTACCCTATACAGCCAGACCCACAGTCTGTTGAAGGGACTCAACACCATCAAGGGAATCCTCACCACTACCAGGATGAGAGAAGAAGTGGAAGAAGCCATCGGCAGCCTTCCGGCAGGGAAATCACCTGGACAGACAATATTCCAGCAGAGCTGCTCAAAAATGGAGGGAAGGAATTGGTCACTCTAGTAACATCGATTTGTCAGAAGAACTGGGAGACAAAACAGTGGCCCCCAGAATGGACTCAATCACTCAAACATCCCCCTGCCCAAAAAGGGAAATCTACGCCAAGCCAAAACACAGAACAATAAGTCTCATTAGCCACACCAGTAAAATCAATGTCAGAGTCATCTTGAATCGACTGAAGAAAGAGGCGGGAAAAACACCTGGCGGAAGAACAAGCTGGGTTTAGGGCAGGCAGAAGCACAGTAAAAACAGATCTTCACCTGCCCGGATACTGAGGAGAAACATCTGCAACATCAGGAGAAATGTCCACAACTTCATTGGGCCCTTTTGGAAAGCGTTTGACAGGGTGGGCACAAGGGTCTGTGGCAAGTGCTCAGAAAGTTTGGCATTGAGGAGGGTCTCGTCCAAACCATCCAGGCGCTGTATAACACCGCCAGCAGCGCAGTCCTCCTCAACAACCAGATAGGGGGCTACTTCAAGACCACAGTTGGAGTCCGTCAGGCTGCCTGCTATCTCCCGTACTGTTCAATCTCTTCCTGGAAATATCATGCGTGGAAACCCTCCATGACTTCCACTCCCCTGTCTCCATCGGAGGGGAAAAATCATCAATAATCTGAGGTTCGCAGATGACATCGACCTGATGGGAGGCAGCAACGAAGAACTACAAGACCTGACAAAGAGACTGGAAGAAAGGGCAGGTTGCATATGGAATGGAAGTGAGCACCGAAAAAAGCAAAAATCCTGGTCAACAGCACAACCAACACCCAAGCTGAAATCTACATGAACGGACAACAGCTTGAAGAAGGGGCGCTTCAAGTTTCCTTGGCGCCACTCTCACCAAAGACGGTCGCTCTACAACAGAAATCAAGACCAGACTAGCGATCGCAACAGCAGCAATGGCAAAGCTAAACAAGATCTGGAAGAGCAGGGAGAAACAGCTTTCCTACAAAGATGAAGCTGTACAAGTCCCTGGTGCTGTCCATCCTGCTGTATGGGGCGAAAGCTGGACCATGACAGCAGAGACCACCAAGAGAATCCAGACGTTTGAAACTAAATGCTTCAGGCGCTTGCTCGGGATCTCTTGGCAAGACCGGAAGACAAACGACCTTGTGAGGAGCCAAATAACATCACTTGCAGGCCCCAAGAACCCCTCTTGGCAACAGTCAAGAAGAGGAAGCTGTCGTGGTTCGGCTGTCATACGCCACCCAATTTACTGCCCAAAACATCATCCAGGGCACGCTGGAAGGCGGCAGACGAAGGGACGACAAGCCAAATGCTGGGTGGACAACAATCAAAGAATGGACCAGATGGATGGCCCACGCGATGCGACAGGGAGAGGACAGGGCCGGATGGCGGTGCCTGGCTTCGAGAGTGTCTCTCATCTCTCCTCTACGCCCATCTGGGGAAGAGAATATGATGATGATTAAGAATGTTTGTATAATTACAGTCCTCATTTTGAGGTTCATTTTCAGTTTATCAGCATGAGAGTTCTCTTTCTCTCTCTCTCTCTCTCTCTCTCTCTCTCTCTCTCTCTCTCTCTCTCGTCTCTCTCTCTTCTCTCTCTCCTCTTCTCTCTCTCTCTCTCTCTCTCCCTCTCTCTCTCTCCCTCTCTCTCTCTCTCTCTTCTCTCTCTCTCCTCTCTCTCCCCTCTCTCTCTTCACCCAAATCCTCACTCTTCTGCTGTCCGAGTGCGCGCGCTCTCTCTCTCTCTCTCTCTTTCATTTTTCCCCTCCCCCCCTCCCTCTTTCCCTTTTGGTTTTCTGAGTATGCACACGCGCGCGCGCACATGCGTGCGTATGTGCGTGTGTGTAAGTGAGTGTGTGTGTGTGTGGGTGTGTGTTGTGGGGTGTGTGTGTGTGGGGTGTGTGTTTTGTGCGCGCGCGCGCGCTTGCTAAACATGCGTGCGTGTGTGTATATTTGCCCCGGGGCGCGCGGACGTGCGTATGTGGATACAGGCGGACGCAAAAAAAGTCACCCCCCCCCCCCCTACTTCTCCCCCTGCTTTCTCTGCCCCTCTTCGACTTGTTCAACAAGCAGGAGGACCCAACCCCTCACACAAAAAGAAACAAATCACATCGATCCGCCGGAGTTGGGTTTGCCAGACCCTTTGTCAGGCTCTGTCTCAACACGTCCACCCCCTTTTCCCCACCATACAATCCCCCACCCCCCTCTCACCTCTGTCAGTTTCCCTTCAGGAAACAGTGGGAGGGAAAAGGGAGGGGAGGTGGAGGGGGTTGCTTATAGTTACAGACAATTTAAAGCAAAGCCCATTAAAAGGATACAAGACGAAGCTTTACGTGTGGTGTACACACTGAACAACAAAGCAAACACGCTTGGAGTTACAATAAAACAGGACAACTAAGTTTTTCGTGGGGTGTACACGTTAAACAAGACTGACTTGCTTATCATGTAATGCAAACACTGAACAAGATTTACTAAGCTTTTCTATAATGTGCACACTGAACATGACAAACTAAGGCTTTCGTATTATGTAAAACTTTGGATTCTCTCTTGAGGCACATAAGACCGTTTTGGCGAAAGCTTGGGTGGTCTGGAGTGCACTGTCTTCAACTGTCCGTGGGCAGGGTGGTTGGGTCTGTGGGGTGTGCTCGGCAGCTGGAGGGTGGTTTTCTCGCCGGGGGGCTCTGCAGTCATGAAATACGGGCTGGTACACCCATGGGGGATGCTATTTTAAGGCTGTTATGAGTTGCATCCTGCAGTCTGATTTACCTCTGTTCAGGGGGCAGTTATGTCCCTTGATATCTTAAAAGGAGTGTCCTGCGCGTGCCTGTACCCATCGTCAACACAGCGCAGGCCTCCAGGGGGGTACAGGACTGCTCTAAAGGCAGGTGAAGACAGTGCTCTCTGGGTCCTCCCCCGCACCTTCGGGTGTTTCTTTTTCTTCTTTGCCCTTTAAATAGGCTGACCCTGGAGAAAGGTCCATGACGGTGAGAAAGACCCACTGACCACAGGAAAGTCTGTTGGAAGACTACAACTTTGGATTCTCTCTTGAGGGCACATAAGACCGTATGGCGAAAGCTTGGCTGTGTCTGGAGTGGCACTGTCTTCATCTGTCCGTGGGCATGGTGGTTGGGTCTGTGGGTGTGCTCGGCAGCTGGAGGGTGGTGTTTCTCGCCGGTGGGCTCTGCAGTCATGAAATACGGGCTGGTACACCCATGGGGATGCTATTTTAAGGCTGTTTATGAGTTGCATCCTGCAGTCTGATTTACCTCTGTTCAGGAGCAGTTATGTCCCTTGATATCTTAATGGAGTGTCCTGCGCGTGCCTGTACCATCGTCAACACAGCGCAGGCCTCCAAGGGTGGTACAGGACTGCTCTAAAGGCAGGTGAAGACAGTGCTTCTCTGGGTCTCCCCAGCACACTTCGGGTGTTTCTTTTTCTTCTTGCCTTAACTAGGCTGACCCTGGAGAAAGGTCCAGTGACGGTGAGGAAAGACCCACTGACCACAGGGAAAGTCCTGTTGGAAAGACTACAACATTGGATTCTCTCTTGAGGGCACATAAGACCGTATGGCGAAGCTTGGCTGATGTCTGGAGTGGCACTGTCTTCATCTGTCCGTGGGCATGGGTGTTGGGTCTGTGGGGTGTGCTCGGCAGCTGGAGGGTGGTTTTCTCGCCGGTGGGCTCTGCAGTCATGAAATACGGGCTGTTACACCCATGGGGGATGCTATTTAAGGCTGTTATGAGTTGCATCCTGCAGTCTGATTTACCTCTGTTCAGGAGCAGTTATGTCCCTTGATATCTTAATGGAGTGTCCTGCGCGTGCCTGTACCCATCGTCAACACAGCGCAGGCCTCCAAGGGTGGTACAGGACTGCTCTAAAGGCAGGTGAAGACAGTGCTTCTCTGGGTCCTCCCCAGCACCTTCGGTGTTTCTTTTTCTTCTTTGCCTTAACTAGGCTGACCCTGGAGAAAGGTCCAGTGACGGTGAGGAAAGACCCACTGACCACAGGGAAAGTCCTGTTGGAAAGACTACAACTTTGGATTCTCTCTTGAGGGCACATAAGACCGTATGGCGAAAGCTTGGCTGTGTCTGGAGTGGCACTGTCTTCATCTGTCCGTGGCATGGTGGTTGGGTCTGTGGGTGTGCTCGGCAGCTGGAGGGTGGTGTTTCTCGCGGTGGGCTCTGCAGTCATGAGAATACGGGCTGGTACACCCATGGGGATGCTATTTTAAGGCTGTTATGAGTTGCATCCTGCAGTCTGATTTACCTCTGTTCAGGAGCAGTTATGTCCCTTGATATCTTAATGGAGTGTCCTGCGCGTGCCTGTACCCATCGTCAACACAGCGCAGGCCTCCAAGGTGGTACAGGACTGCTCTAAAGGCAGGTGAAGACAGTGCTTCTCTGGGTCCTCCCCAGCACCTTCGGGTGTTCTTTTTCTTCTTTGCCTTAACTAGGCTGACCCTGGAGAAAGGTCCAGTGACGGTGAGGAAAGACCCACTGACCACAGGGAAAGTCCTGTTGGAAAGACTACAACTTGGATTCTCTCTTGAGGGCACATAAGACCGTAATGGCGAAAGCTTGGCTGTGTCTGGAGTGGCACTGTCTTCATCTGTCCGTGGGCATGGGTGGTTGGGTCTGTGGGGTGTGCTCGGCAGCTGGAGGGTGGTGTTTCTCGCCGGTGGGCTCTGCAGTCATGAAATACGGGCTGGTACACCCATGGGGATGCTATTTTAAGGCTGTTATGAGTTGCATCCTGCAGTCTGATTTACCTCTGTTCAGGAGCAGTTATGTCCCTGATATCTTAATGGAGTGTCCTGCGCGTGCCTGTACCCATCGTCAACACAGGCAGGCCTCCAAGGTGGTACAGGACTGCTCTAAAGGCAGGTGAAGAAGTGCTTCTCTGGGTCCTCCCAGCACCTTCGGGTGTTTCTTTTTCTTCTTTGCCTATAACTAGGCTGACCCTGGAGAAAGGCCCAGTGACGGTGAGGAAAGACCCCTGACCACAGGGAAAGTCCTGTTGGAAAGACTTTGGATTCTCTCTTGAGGCACATAAGACCGTATGGCGAAAGCTTGACTGGTCTGGAGTGGCACTGTCTTCATCTGTCCGTGGGCATGGGTGGTTGGGTCTGTGGGGTGTGCTCGGCAGCTGGAGGGGGGTGTTTCTCGCCGGTGGGCTCTGCAGTCATGAAATACGGGCTGGTACAACCCATGGGGATGCTAGTTTAAGGCTGTTATGAGTTGCATCCTGCAGTCTGATTTACCTCTGTTCAGGAGCAGTTATGTCCCTTGATATCTTAATGGAGTGTCCTGCGCGTGCCTGTACCCATCGTCAACACAGCGCAGGCCTCCAAGGGGGGTTTACAGGACTGCTCTAAAGGCAGGTGAAGACAGTGCTTCTCTGGGTCCTCCCCAGCACCTTCGGGTGTTTCTTTTTCTTTCTACACACTGAACAAGACAAACTAAACTTTTTCGTGTGGTGCACACACTGAATATGACTAAATTTTCGTGTGGTGCACACACTAAACATGACAAACTAAACTTTTCACGTTGGTGCACACTATAAACATGACAAACTAAGGTTTTCACATAGTGTACACACTGAACATGACGAACTAAGTTTTTCGTGTGGTGCACACACCAACAAGACTCTTTAGTAACCCCTAGTATAAGCAAAAAGCAGGTAGACAGTGTCCCCGCACATAAAAAAAGACACAATAGACAGACAGACAGGCGATATGCAAGCACTGACGGACAGTACAGATAACAGTACACTACAGACAGCTGGGCAGATAGATCGATAAGTAGGACAGATAAACAAGTTAGATGACAGGCAAGCACTGCCACAGTCTGTGTAGCTGGACACGATAGGCAGACTTGCCAAGAGACACGTACTTACAAATGCATGCAAACATACATGCATACACGCGTGCATACATGTATACATACATATACACATACCTACGTACTTATCGCATACAGACACACGTAGACACACACATACAGACAGACACACGCACCGCGCGCGCACACCACACACACACACACACACACACACACACACACCACACACACACCGCACACACACACACACACACACACACACACACACACATATATATATATAAAAATAAAATATATATATATATATAAATATATATATATATATTATATATATATATATATGTGTGTGTGTGTGTGTTGTGTGTGTGTGTGTGTGTGTGTGTGTGTGTGTGTGTGTGTGTGAAAAAGTAAATGTAACTACATGCATTCATACATACGTGCATGGATCCCATACAATACGTACATACATATGAGTGTGCATACAACATACACACATGCATGCATGTATACATACATACATCCCCATACAAAAATGCATGCATACTTACATACATACATACGCACGTACGTAAGTGGTCGAATAGGTGGGTGAGGAAGTAACCAGATAGACAGGTTGATAGAAACGGGCGGGTGGAGAGAAGACAGACTGACCACAAGATAGAGAAAGACATACAGAGACGGAAAGGCATACTGGCAGATACGTGGGTAGCTTGGTGGGAAATTAGACGGATACAGAGATTAAACAGACGCACTGACAGATTGGTCGAGGGAAGGATAATAAGGTAGATACTAATAAAGATACATGAATATAGACTGATTGTGACAGCTAAATAGATACAGATAGATTAGACAAATAAACAGAACGGTTTAAATTGACTGATTGATTGGTCGAATGATTGATTATTGGATTGATTGATTGACTGACTGAGTGTTGAAAAGACTGTCACATAGACATGTTGAGAGAGACTGAACGGACAGAAGACAAAGTGTACAGACTGATAGAAAGATGGATACGCACAGCAACGACGGTCACATTGTTTGAACAATACGCTATTCACAGGCAAACAGAATGCTGCCCGTTAAAACATGAACACAAGCAAAGTAAACTCAAATTGGATCTTGAATTTGGAAAAAAAGTCATTTTGTACTTAAAATACAAAAGCACGAAAGAGCATAATATTTTAAATATTTAATCACATGTTCGTCCTTACGGGTCTGACCTTGTCAGCCGGAAGTGCGCACCCTCTTTATGTCGTCATGAAAGCGATTCTGTTCGACATTTCTTTAGAGCGATGTACATGTTTTCTCGATAGCGACCCTATCGGGTGGTGTGCAGTATTTTTTGTCTTGGATGTGGTGTGTGTGTGTGTGTGTGTGATTTCCTCAAAACTGTACGTTGCCATGGGCACTCAATGGGCGATGACGATTGTGATGACGTCACTCTACTTCGTTACATGCATAGGTAATATACACTCTGTCTACATTAAACGCCTTCAGGCAGGAAGAAAAGAAGCAATAGCCAAATCCAAGGCAAGTATGTGTGTCCAGAGAGGAGCGAGAGGGGAATGGAGGAGGAGGATAGAAGGAGAAGGGAGGGTAACATTGGCTGGGGGTGGGGAGGGTGGGGGGGGAATGAGGGCAGAATCTGGTATCATTCTCTCTCTCCTCTCCAATATGCAAATTGTCAAAACGCCAACCATTCAGTGTTCGTTTGAAAGACAGAAAGTGCACGCCGTCTTCCAACCCGATCATTTATTTTGAAAAACAAGGGGGAAAAAACCCCGATCTTGTGAGGGGTTTCAGAACACTGAAGCAGCTGCCAGAGCGATTGACCTATTTCCACAGTTCCATCCACAGAATCTCATTAATTCACGCTCTTGAGAGCCAGAACTGAAAACTGAAATCAATGTTCACGACATACATCTAGAAACGATGGGTCGCCTCTTGGTAATCATCTTTTCTTTCATCCTTCGTTGAAATTTTTTTTAATGGTTCCAGAGAGGACGAGTTTTAGCTGAAAAGTTATAAGATTAATATTGTACGAGCACTCAAAGGGTGTGGACCTATATCTTTTTTGGTTCTTACTTCGCTAAAACATGTATGAACTGCAATAGGCCCTATGTTTTTAATCGAGAAGTGACGGCAGCAGCGGCCATTTTAGAGAGTTACCACAAATAAGGTTGATACAGTCGAAGGAAGGCGTTTGTAGGTATTAAAAATGTAATCGTTTTCTTTTTTTCTATATTTTCTCTCTTCTCTTTTTTTTCTCTTCTCTCTCTCTCTCTCTTCTTTCTCTTTTTTAGTATGTGGTGTTTTGGAAACATGCCGGCATACCAGAGGTTGTTTTAGTGAAGTTTTTTTTTGTGTTTTGGTGTGTTGTGGTGTGTGTGGTGTGGTGTGTGTGTGGTGTGGTGTGTGTGTTGTGGGTGTGTGTGTGTTTTGACTTGTTTCGTTTCAAAAGTATTAGAATATGTATAATGTAGATCCTGAGGGGGGAGAGGGGAGAAGAGAGGGAGAGAGAGAGAGAGAGAGAGAGAGAGAGAGAGAGAGAGAGAAGAGAGAGAGGGGGAGGAGAGAGAGAGAGAGGGATCCAATAGTACAACTTCAACTTGACGAGAGGGTCTTTTTAATGGAGTTTTCTCAGTTCATTATGTAAAATTGTAACTGTTAGATGTACAACGCAGACCCCTCCTGAATGCCTGTGTTCTTGTTTGGAGGGGTATGCAGTTTCTCATGAGACATTAATAGAGGTCCTTGTCGAGTCTAGACAAAACCCTAAACTGTACCCCGTAACAACTGCCAGTGAGTAAGGAAAAACAAAAACAAAAACAACAACAAAAAATAGCGGAAAACAAAGACCTGCAGATTTTGGAAGGTGCTTTTGATGTAACGCAGTCCACATCTGTAATACTTCCTCCATGGTTCGACTGTCAGGCTTATGTATTGCTGCAGGAAACGTCTTTCCTACGTGGCATGAAAGGGTTTACAGCCGGTTTAATAGAAGAAAGCATTGCAAAGAAGCCAGTGATCGAACAGGAAACATGTGGGGATAGAAAAAAAAAACAACAGAATGACGGGTGGGAATTGAGGGGGAGGCGAGTTTGCTGACAGAGGACAGAGAGACACAGAAAGACAGACACAGGGTACGAATACAAATATTATTTCACATGGTGTTGGCCATGCTCGTAGACACCATTCTTGAGATTGCCAGAGGCGTGAGACAATGGTTGAACAAGCAGGTGTCGTTGCTCCACTTCTTTGGGACATTGACAAATTGCCTTTTGCCAATCTACTTCACAAACTGAACTACAGCGATGATCGAAACACAACCAATGTGGTCTGGTTTTCGTAGTGGTTAAGGTGTCTTATTTTTGTTCCAAGATTCCCATCCGAGACATCCAAGCCGGTTGCAGAAGATTTTCTCTTGGAGATGTGTGTGCAGGCTTCAGTGCCCTATGGTCGTCCAATCCAGCTTTAAATGAACGCATGCATAAAACGTCTTGTATGCAGTTCACTTGTTCATAACATTCCACCACATTTGTGTGTGCACACCATGCTCCACATACAGCGTTGCACACATGTGTGTGTGTGCCATACCATGCTCCACATACAGCGTTGCACACAATGTGTGTGTGTGTGCCATACCATGCTCCACATACAGCGTTGCACACATGTGTGTGTGCCATACCATGCTCCACATACAGCGTTGCACACACATGTGTGTGTGTGTGCCATACCATACTCCACATACAGCGTTGCACACAATGTGTGTGTGCCATACCATGCTCCACATACAGCGTTGCACACATGTGTTTGTGTGTGCTATACATGCTCCACATACAGCGTTGCACACATGTGTGTGTGCCATACCATGCTCCACATACAGCGTTGCACACATGTGTGTGTGTGCTATACATGCTCCACATACAGCGTTGCACACATGTGTGTGTGCCATGCCATGCTCCACAACAGCGTTGCACACATGTGTGTGTGTGCTATACCATGCTCCACATACAGCGTTGCACACATGTGTGTGTGCCATACCATGCTCCACATACAGCGTTGCACACATGTGTGTGTGCCCTACCATGCTCCACATACAGCGTTGCACACATAGTGTGTGCCATACCATGCTCCACATACAGCGTTGCACACATGTGTGTGTTCCATGCCAAGCTCCACATACAGCGTTGCACACATATGTGTGTGTGCCATACCATGGTCCACATACAGCGTTGCATGCATCTGTGTGTGCCAAACCATGCTCCACATACAGCGTTGCATGCATCTGTGTGTGCCATACCATGCTCCACATACAGCGTTGCACACATATGTGTGTGTGCCATACCATTGTCCACATACAGCGTTGCACACACTTGTGTTGCCATACCATGCTCCACATACAGCGTTGCACACATATGTGTGTGCCATACCATGCTCCACATACAGCGTTGCACACATGTGTATGTGCCATACCATGGTCCACATACAGCGTTGCACACATGTGTGTGTGCCATACCATGGTCCACATACAGCGTTGCACACATGTGTGTGTGCCATACCATGCTCCACATACAGCGTTGCACACATGTGTGTGTGCCATACCATGCTCCACATACAGCGTTGCACACCTGTGTGTGTGTGTGCCATACCACGCTCCACATACAGCGTTGCACACATGTGTTGTGTTCCATACCATGCTCACATACAGCGTTTGCACACATGTGTGTGTGCCATACCATGCTCCACATACAGCGTTTGCACACATGTGTGTGTGCCATACCATGCTCCACATACAGGCGTTGCACACATGTGTGTGTATGCCATACCATGCTCCACATACAGCGTTGCACACATGTGTGTGTGTGTGCCATACATGCTCCGCATACAGCGTTGCACACATGTGTGTGTGTGCCATACCATGCTCCACATACAGCGATGCACACATGTGTGTGTGCCATACCATGCTCCACATACAGCGTTGCACACATGTGTGTGTGGTGTGCCATACCATGCTCACATACAGCGTTGCACACATGTGTGTGTATGCCATACCATGCTGCACATACAGCGTTGCACATATGTGTGTGTGCATACCATGCTCCACATACAGCGTTGCACACATGTGGTGTGTGCCATACATGCTCCTACATACAGCGTTGCACACATATGTGTGTGTGCCATACCATACTCCACATATAGCGTTGCACACATGTGTGTGTGCCATACCATGCTCCACATACAGCGTTGCAACATGTGTGTGTGCCATGCCATGCTCCACATACAGCGTTGCACACATATGTGTGTGTGCCATACCATTGTCCACATACAGCGTTGCACACACATGCGTGCCATACCATGCTCCACATACAGCGTTGCACACATATGTGTGTGCCATACCATGCTCCACATACAGCGATGCACACTGTGTTCTGTGCCATACCATGGTCCACATACAGCGTTGCACATATGTGTGTGTGCCATACCATGCACCACATACAGCGTTGCATGCATCTGTGTGTGCCATACCATGCTCCACATACAGCGTTGCATGCATCTGTGTGTGCCATACTGTGCTCAACCGGCAAAGCTGCGTCCATATGTCTGTGTGGCAGTTTTGCATTCCTTCAACACTTCACGCAGATAATTTGCAATGTATAACTGATGCACCAAAAACGCCACACAGTGTCTTATTGAGAAAAAAGACTTCAACAACAAAATATAGCCTTTATATATTACTCTCCTGATGAAGCCTGTGGGCGAAAGCTCGAGTTTTAATGTTGATTTTACCCTTGTGTGGAGAAAATGAAGACTTGTTTTTACCTTGTATATTTTAATCTGCCTGTTCTATTGTTTAGGTTGTGGTGCGGTGCGGGCAACGGAAAATTCTACCTGTGAAAAATAATATAATATATATATATATATATATATATATATAAAATTTATCTTCAGCCT
>CM031614.1:24004864-24064736 GCA_018398815.1 Conus ventricosus | reverse complement strand
GGGAAGACATGCAATGCACTCTGAGAAAGACATGTGACGTTCTCTTGGTCAGACATGTGATGCACTCTGAGAAAGACATGTGACGTTCTCTTGGTCAGACATGTGATGCACTCTGAGAAAGACATGTGACGTTCTCTTGGTCAGACATGTGATGCACTCTAGCAAAGACATGTGACGTTCTCTTGGTCAGACATGTGATGCACTCTGAGAAAGACATGTGACGTTCTCTTGGTCAGACATGTGATGCACTCTGAGAAAGACATGTGACGTTCTCTTGGTCAGACATGTGATGCACTCTAGCAAAGACATGTGACGTTCTCTTGGTCAGACATGTGATGCACTCTGTGAAAGACATGTGACGTTCTCTTGGTCAGACATGTGATGCACTCTGAGAAAGACATGTGACGTTCTCTTGGTCAGACATGTGATGCACTCTGAGAAAGACATGTGACGTTCTCTTGGTCAGACATGTGATGCACTCTAGCAAAGACATGTGACGTTCTCTTGGTCAGACATGTGATGCACTCTGAGAAAGACATGTGACGTTCTCTTGGTCAGACATGTGATGCACTCTAGCAAAGACATGTGACGTTCTCTTGGTCAGACATGTGATGCACTCTGAGAAAGACATGTGACGTTCTCTTGGTCAGACATGTGATGCACTCTGAGAAAGACATGTGACGTTCTCTTGGTCAGACATGTGATGCACTCTAGCAAAGACATGTGACGTTCTCTTGGTCAGACATGTGATGCACTCTGAGAAAGACATGTGACGTTCTCTTGGTCAGACATGTGATGCACTCTAGCAAAGACATGTGACGTTCTCTTGGTCAGACATGTGATGCACTCTGAGAAAGACATGTGATGTTCTCTTGGTCAGACATGTGATGCACTCTGAGAAAGACATGTGACGTTCTCTTGGTCAGACATGTGATGCACTCTGAGAAAGACATGTGACGTTCTCTTGGTCAGACATGTGATGCACTCTAGCAAAGACATGTGACGTTCTCTTGGTCAGACATGTGATGCACTCTAGCAAAGACATGTGACGTTCTCTTGGTCAGACATGTGATGCACTCTGAGAAAGACATGTGACGTTCTCTTGGTCAGACATGTGATGCACTCTGAGAAAGACATGTGACGTTCTCTTGGTCAGACATGTGATGCACTCTAGCAGACATGTGACGTTCTCTTGGTCAGACATGTGATGCACTCTGAGAAAGACATGTGACGTTCTCTTGGTCAGACATGTGATGCACTCTAGCAAAGACATGTGACGTTCTCTTGGTCAGACATGTGATGCACTCGAGAAAGACATGTGACGTTCTCTTGGTCAGACATGTGATGCACTCTGAGAAAGACATGTGACGTTCTCTTGGTCAGACATGTGATGCACTCTAGCAAAGACATGTGACGTTCTCTTGGTCAGACATGTGATGCACTCTGAGAAAGACATGTGACGTTCTCTTGGTCAGACATGTGATGCACTCTAGCAAAGACATGTGACGTTCTCTTGGTCAGACATGTGATGCACTCTGAGAAAGACATGTGACGTTCTCTTGGTCAGACATGTGATGCACTCTGAGAAAGACATGTGACGTTCTCTTGGGCAGACATGTGATGCACTCTAGCAAAGACATGTGACGTTCTCTTGGTCAGACATGTGATGCACTCTGAGAACGACATGTGACGTTCTCTTGGTCAGACATGTGATGCACTCTAGCAAAGACATGTGACGTTCTCTTTGGTCAGACATGTGATGCACTCTGAGAAAGACATGTGATGTTCTCTTGGTCAGACATGTGATGCACTCTAGCAAATACATGTGACGTTTTCTTGGTCAGACATGTGATGCACTCTGAGAAAGACATGTGACGTTCTCTTGGTCAGACATGTGATGCACTCTGAGAAAGACATGTGACGTTCTCTTGGTCAGACATGTGATGCACTCTAGAAAGACATGTGACGTTCTCTTGGTCAGACATGTGATGCACTCTGAGAAAGACATGTGACGTTCTCTTGGTCAGACATGTGATGCACTCTAGCAAAGACATGTGACGTTTCTTGGTCAGACATGTGATGCACTCTGAGAAAGAAATGTGACGTTCTCTTGGTCAGACATGTGATGCACTCTGAGAAAGACATATGACGTTCTCTTGGTCAGACATGTGATGCACTCTGAGAAAGACATGTGACGTTCTCTTGGTCAGACATGTGATGCACTCTAGCAAAGACATGTGACGTTCTCTTTGTCAGACATGTGATGCACTCGAGAAAGACATGTGACGTTCTCTTGGTCAGACATGTGATGCACTCTGAGAAAGACATGTGACGTTCTCTTGGTCAGACATGTGATGCACTCTAGCAAAGACATGTGACGTTCTCTTGGTCAGACATGTGATGCACTCTAGCAAAGACATGTGACGTTCTCTTGGTCAGACATGTGATGCACTCTAGCAAAGACATGTGACGTTCTCTTGGTCAGACATGTGATGCACTCCGAGAAAGACATGTGACGTTCTCTTGGTCAGACATGTGATGCACTCTGAGAAAGACATGTGACGTTCTCTTGGTCAGACATGTGATGCACTCTAGCAAAGACATGTGACGTTCTCTTGGTCAGACATGTGATGCACTCTGAGAAAGACATGTGACGTTCTCTTGGTCAGACATGTGATGCACTCTAGCAAAGACATGTGACGTTCTCTTGGTCAGACATGTGATGCACTCTGAGAAAGACATGTGACGTTCTCTTGGTCAGACATGTGATGCACTCTGAGAAAGACATGTGACGTTCTCTTGGTCAGACATGTGATGCACTCTAGCAAAGACATGTGACGTTCTCTTGGTCAGACATGTGATGCACTCTGAGAACGACATGTGACGTTCTCTTGGTCAGACATGTGATGCACTCTAGCAAAGACATGTGACGTTCTCTTGGTCAGACATGTGATGCACTCTGAGAAAGACATGTGATGTTCTCTTGGTCAGACATGTGATGCACTCTAGCAAATACATGTGACGTTTCTTGGTCAGACATGTGATGCACTCTGAGAAAGACATGTGACGTTCTCTTGGTCAGCATGTGATGCACTCTGAGAAAGACATGTGACGTTCTCTTGGTCAGACATGTGATGCACTCTAGCAAAGACTGTGACGTTCTCTTGTCAGAAAATGTGATGCACTCTGAGAAAGACATGTGACGTTCCTGGTCAGACATGTGATGCACTCTGAGAAAACATATGACGTTCTCTGGTCAGACATGTGATGCACCTGAGAAAGACATGTACTTCTCTTGTCAGACATGTGATGCACTCTAGCAAAGACATGTGACGTTTCTCTTGGTCAACATGTGATGCACTCGAGAAAGACATGTGTACGTTCTCTTGGTCAGACATGTATGCATCTAGCAAAGACATGTGACGTTCTCCTTGGTCAGACATGTGATGCACTACTAGCAAAGACATGATGACGTCTCTGTCAGACATGTGATGCACTTGAAAAGACATGTGACGTTCTCTTGGTCAGACATGTGATGCACTCTGAGAAAGACGGTGACGTTCTCTTGCAGACATGGATGCACTCTGAGAAAGACATGTGACGTTCTCTTGGTCAGACATTGATGCACTCTAGCAAAGACATGACGTCTCTGGTCAGACATGTGATGCACTCTGAGAAGACAGTGCGTTCTCTTGGTCAACATGTGATCACTCTAGCAAAGACATGTGACGTTCTCTTGGTCAGACACATGTGATGCCTCTGAGAAAGACATGTGACGTTCCTTGGTCAACATGTGATGCACTCTGAGAAAGACATGTGACGTTCGTTGGTCAGACATGTGATGCACTCTAGCAAAGACATGTGACGTCTCTTGTCAGACATGTATGCACTTCTGAGAAGACATGTGACGTTCTCTGTCGACATGTGATGCACTCTAGCAAGACATGTGACGTTCTCTTGTCAGACATGTGATGCACTTGAGAAAGACATGTGATGTCTCTTGGTCAGACATGTGATGCACTCTAGCAAATACATTGACGTTTTTGGTCAGACATGTGATGCACTCTAGAAAGACATTGACGTTCTCTTGGTCAGACATGTGATGCACTCTGAGAAAGACATGTACGTTCTCTTGGTCAACATGTATGCACTCTGAGAAAGACATGTGACTTCTCTTGTCAGACATGTGATGCACTCTGAGAAAGACAGTGACGTTCTCTTGGTCAGACATGTGATGCACTCTAGCAAAGACATGTGACGTCTCTGTCCCGACATGTGATGCACTCTAGCAAAGACATGTGACGTTCTCTTGGTCAGACATGTGATGCACTCTGAGAAAGACATGTGACGTCTCTGGTCAGACATGTGATGCACTCTAGCAAAGACATGTGACGTCTCTTGGTCAGACATGTGATGCACTCTATCAAAGACATGTGACGTTCTCTTGGTCAGACATGTGATGCACTCTGAGAAAGACATGTGACGTTCTCTTGGTCAGACATGTGATGCACTCTGAGAAAGACATGTGACGTTCTCTTGGTCAGACATGTGATGCACTCTGAGAAAGACATGTGACGTTCTCTTGTTCAGACATGTGATGCACTCTGAGAAAGACATGTGACGTTCTCTTGGTCAGACATGTGATGCACTCTAGCAAAGACCTCTGTTGTACTTTTAGAAAAGTCGGTCGAAAGGAAGAACTTCGGTGACGCAGGAAGATTAAAACAGACGGTCAAGCCATGTTGAGACTGGTAATGTTCTCTTTTTGTGACAACGTGTCCTATATAGTTCATTTCTTTTTTTTCCATTGAATGTATTCTTGTTTGTGTGCTTGTTTGTTTGTTTGTTTTGTCTGAACAGATTTGTATAGGTGATCGCCTCACTGGCCTCTGTCCAGTGTTGAATAAATGCGAATTAAGGGCAATACGCTCTGTCTGCTGTTGGTCAGTTGAAATATATGGTGCAGACATTCTCGCGCGTGCGCGTGCACACACACACACACACACACACATACACACACACACACACACACACACACACACACACGAACGCGCGCGCGCGCGCGCGCGCGCGCACATGCACCAACACACATATATATCACAACCTAACGCACACACATACACACACACACACACACGCGTGATGCCTGTCATTTCAAAGACAAGTCAACCAACCATCCTATCATCGAGAACGCCGGACAATCGGGTTGAAGACCTTGGGCCGACGACAAAATTAATACTTTATTGCTTCGTTTACACACTTCTAGGCGACGTTTCTACCTAAACCCATTAGCGTCAAAATGCAACGGTTTCTGCAGATAGAAAGATGGGATGTAATGTTACACCATACTGTACTGCACGGTTTTGTGCTCACAATAAGATAAACATAACTCTCTCTCTCTCTCTTCTATTTTACGGTATATCCAGAAAATCTCTTGATCTATTATCCTCTTTTTTGACCAACAGGAAACAGTCAGTTTTTTAAAGCCTCTGTAAAATCCACTTTCCTACCAGTGAATTATGGTGTCCCCCAAGGATCAATTTTAGGTCCAATCCTTTTTTCGGTTTATATAAATGATCTTCCTCTAGCTATTTCCTCTTCATGTGAACTATTTGCTGACGACACGACACTCCACAGTAAAGGTAAAAACGTACACTCGGTATGCAGTGCTCTTCAAAAAGATATAAATAATCTTACTGAGTGGTCCAAACTAAATCACATGGCCCTCCATCCTATGAAATCCAAATTTATGTTGATAACAACTAGGCAAAAACGACAACACATGAAAACTAGATCACCTCCATTGTATCTCTATGATCAGATTATAGAAGAAATTGATTCACATAAGTTACTTGGTCTCACTATCGATAACAATCTATCTTGGTCTAATCACGTTTCTGCTTTATCTCGGAAGATCTCAAGTAAGATATTTCAATTAAACAGAATTAAGCATTTCCTTGACCAACATTCTCGGAAGTTATTTTTCCATGCCTATATACAATCTGACATTGACTATGCTTCAACTTGCTGGGACATGGCCAGTCACAATTGCTTGAAACCACTGGAGCGTTTGTATAGATGTTCACTAAAAATCGTACTTCTTAAATCATCTCTTCAAGTTGTAGACTATAAAGAACTTGAGATTCTCCCATTCAGTCATAAATGTCGTTTCAATAAGGGTGTGTTCATGTACAAAATAATGAACAATCTCGCACCTTCTTATCTACGTACCAAATTCCTTGTAAACACCTTTCGTAATAAACATTTGATATCCATTCCCCGGCCCAGAATTGATCTATTCATGTCTTCCTTAGCATATTCGGGTGGTAAACTTTGGAATGCAATTCCTTGTGACATAAGAAATAAAAATAGCTTATCTACGTTTAAAACACATTATCATAAATATCTAATGCTAAGTTATAGCTAACCTTCTGTGGTATTTTTTGATCGTAATCTTGTATCCAATTTCCTCAAATGTATTTGTTTTACTCATCTCTATGTCTTTATTCTGCTGCTGCTTGCATTCTCTGCCTATTTGTCTATCTGTCTGTCTGTATTGTCTGCCTGTCAGTCTCTCTCTCTCTCTCCTCTCTCTCTCTCTCTCTCTCTCTCTCTCTCTCTCTCTCTCTCTCTCTCTCTCTCTTCCATCTCTCTCCCTGTCTCTCTCTTCTCTCCTCTCTCTCTCTCTCTCTCTCTCTCTCTCTCTCTCTCTCTCTCTCTCTCTCTCTCTCTCTCTCTCTCTCTCTCTCAAATTAACAAATATGTGATGTTGGAAGTTGACTCAATTTTACGCAAATTGCAGTGATCATCCTGTGCCATTAATGTGTTTTTTCAAAGGTTTTCGTAGGTGTTTATCCATGTCTGCTTCATTGTATTTCTCTTCCTTTATCTCTGCCTTTCTTCCGCCAGTCGGTCAGTCGGTCGGTCAGTCTCTCTCTCTCTCTCTCTCTCTCTCTCTCTCTCTCTCTCTCTCTCTCTCTCTCTTCTCTCTCTCTCTCTCCCCACCTCTTGCCTTGATCATTTTTTCTCGTTGTTGTGGTTGGGGGTGGTGGTGGTGGTGTTCACTGGTTTCTTTTTCTTCTTTTTCTTTTTTGTCAAAGGTTCCCATGCAAGGAATTGTTCCATTTTTTTCATGTATTTGTTTGATTTGCTTTTTTTTTACTATATATCGATTTTTTTTTTCTTGCCCAGAGGGCTGGATGTAAAAAAGTATTCATGCTTAATCCACTACCCTCTTAAAATAAAAGTTCGTTCGTTCGTTCGTTCGTTCGTTCTCTCCCCTCTCCTCTCTCTCTCCTCTCTCTCTCTCTCTCTCTCTCTCTCTCTCTCTCTCTCTCTCTCCTCCTTCTCTCTCTCTCCATACCTATTTGTCTGCTTACCTCAGTTCAGTTCAGTGGTTTTATTTTACGTCTTTCATCGCGAGATGATATTAGACATAACAATTGATCATTACTATTGAACGAGAAAAAGAAAATCCCTACACACGCAGCTTATAACCCATTTCAGCGCCTTCAATTCCCATCTTATATATGCATATTTACATAACTGAAATACCGCAGAGGAAGAAGAACTTGTTGATCTTTACAAAAAAAAATTACAGCCTGTCACTGGGAAATAGCTATAGCAATCTCAACAACATATGAACCATGGAAGACACTTTTAAATAAATGTTAGCGAACAAAAAAACAAACAAAAACAACAACAACAACAACAACAACACACAAAAAAACAATCAGATTCAACGCCCATCTTGCGCTGAAGAGATTGAAGATAAATGATTGCTCGCTCATTTTCGTTGTGATAATTGTTTTTGTATCTTGCCTGAAGAAGACCTAAGAGGTCGAAACGCGTCGTGTTTTGTCTTGTGATACGTTTGTCCACTTTTCTTTTTTTTTGCGGTTCGCTAACATTCCTTTAAGATTTGTTTAGATTTCCGCCTGCAGTCGTCTCCCTCTGCAACTACAGATAAGACAGTACCGACATTATCAAAATTATTCGTCACAACACCTTTCTCCTGATAAAGCAAGATCAACACCGGGCATTCAAACAAGAGATGATACACCTATGAACCAATCAATACATCTGCCTGCCTGCCTGCATGCCTGCATGCCTGCCTGCCTGCCTGCATACTTACTACCTATGTAAGTATGTTTGTATGTATGTATGTATGTATGTTTGTACGTATGGATGTAAGTACGTATGTTTGTATGCATGTATGTATGTATGTATGTATGTATGTATGTATGTATGTATGTATGTATGTATGTATGTATGTATGTATGCATGTACACATCCCGTTGTCCGCCCCCTCCCCCCACCCCCAACCCCCACCTCCGCCCCCACCGATCTCCAGGCCAAGTAAGTATTTCCACTAAGTCTGGTGGATTTTGAGATTGACGAGCTCAAGCAACGTGAACTGTTGCTGTGGCTTCAGTCTTTCTATCTGAGCCTTAACACCCTGAAATCCTGCTAACGGGGGTTGACACCGTCGTCCATCCTTGCTACCACCCGAATCCCATCAAATGAAATTTCTGATGGGCAACCCATAATCTATCCTGCGACTGTCTGCTGCACGACGAGGGCTGGGTAAATCGGGTGCTTTCTTTAAATACTTCATCTGATTACTGTTGGTTCTATCTCTCTCTCTCTCTCTCTCTCTCTCTCCTCTCTCTCTCTCTCTCTCTCTCTCTCTCTCTCTCTTCTGTATATATGAATGAGGGTGTGTGCGTGTGCGTGCGTGCGTACGTGCGTGCGTGCGTGCGTGCGTGCGTGCGTGCATGCGCGTGTGTGTGTATAGGTGTGTGTATAGGTGTGTGTATAGGTGTGTGTATAGGTGGTGTGTGTGTGGGGGGGGGGGGGGGGGGGGAGGGGCGCGTGCGTGTGTGAGAACGTGCGTTAAAAGCTTTATATATGACAACACGTCATGCCAGACTGGAACATCCATCTTTTTTGTTTGTTTGTTTCTCGTCTGACGTTTTGCTGCAGTATGACTTGCTGGCATTCAATAAGCTGCTGTCTAATCGACAGTCTGTTTTGCAGGCGTTGGCCCATGATTGAATTAGACTAACAACAGTAACTGTATTAAACTTCTAGCTACAAATATACCAGTTGTGGGGGTGTATACGGTTAACAACATAAAAAACAAGAGAGAGAGAGAGAGAGAGAGAGAGAGAGAGAGGAGAGAGAGGAGAGAGAGAGAGAGAGGAGAGAGAGAGAGAGAGACAGACAGACAGACAGACAGACAGACAGACAGACAAACAGACAGACGGACATGCTTCACATCAGTGAAATGGCATGCTTTACATGAGTAAAATAACATGCTCCACATCAGCAAAATGACATGCTTTACATGAGTAAAATGACATGCTTTACATGAGTAAAATGACATGCTTCGAGTCAGTAAAATAACACACTCACATCAGTGAAATGACATGCTTTCCATCAGTAAAACAACATACTTCACATCATAAAATGAAATACTTCACATGAGCTTCACATCAGTCAAATGACACGTTCCTCACTACCGTTTCATTTCTGGACGCTCACAGAATACACTACTGGTCAGGCATCGTGCTGTGGTTTAGTGGTGCGACAGGACCGCACGAGACACAAATACATCGCATCTCCATTTCCTCACTTTTCAGAGAGGTCATAAATATAATTCCAGCCGAGTCTGTATTGAGAGAGAGAGAGAGAGAGAGAGAGAGAGAGAGAGAGAGAGAGAGAGAGAGAGAGAGGAGAGAGAGAGAGAGAGAGAGAGAGAGAGAGAGAGAAGAGAGACAGAGACAGAGAGAGAGATAGACAGAGGCAGAGAGACAGACAGACAGACAGACAGAGATAGAGACAGAGGCAGAGACAGATAGACAAAAGAGGGATAGAGACAGTGATAGAGAGAGACAGAGAGACAGAGAGAGAGAGAGACAGTGACAGAGACAGAGAGATAGAGAGAGACGGTTAGAGACAGAGACAAAGAGAGGACAGGAGAAGGAAGAAGAAGAAGAAGAAGAAGAAAGAAGAAGAAGAAGAAGAAGAAGAAGAAGAAGAAGAAGAAGAAAGAAGAAGAAGAAGAAGAAGAAGTAGTAGAAAAAAATGTAGGACAAAGAGGACAATATCAAATGAAACCAGAAACAAAAATGAAAAAGAACATAGAAAAAAGAGTCAAGAAAACGGACGACAAAGAGTAAAAGAAAAAGAAGTTGTAAAAAAAAGCGAAGGAGGAGAGGAGGAGGAGGGAGGAGGAGGAGGAGAGGGAGGAGGAGGAGGAGGCTGAAAAACCTTGAAGAAAAGCAGGAAGGGGGTGAAGGAGGGGATAAGAATAGAAAGAGGACGAAAAGAAGGAGGACAGCAAAAATGACACCAAGAAGAAGAAGAAGAAGAAGAAGACGAAAAAGAAGAAGAAGAAGAAAGAAGAAGAAGAAGAAGAAGAAGAAGAAGAAGAAGAAGAACAACAACAAAACAACAACAACAACAAGAGGAAGGAAGAGGAGGAGGAGGAGATTAGGGAGGAGGAAAAGGAGGAAGAAGAAGAGAAGGAGGAGCAGGAGGAGGAGGAGGAGGAAGAGGAGGAGGAGGAGGAGGAGAAGAAAGTGAAGGTGAAGAAGGAGGAAAAAATGGAGAAGGGGGGAGGAAGAGGAGGGGAGAAAATTCAGAGCAATACAGGCAGTGTTTAAAAGACATTTTTACCCGTGAAGCAATCTCCGAGTTTCCGAATCTTCCGCCCCCCCCCCCCCCCACCCTCCCTCCCCTCGTGTGTATGGTGTTTTTTTTTTTCTCTCTATTCCCTCTGGTAATTTTGTCTATTTCATCTATGTCATCCTTTTTTGTTTCCCCTTTCTTTTTCTCTTCTTCATTTGATTGATTGATTGACGAACTGATCAGTTCATTTATTCCTTTCATTCATTCATTCATTCATTCATTCATTCAGTCATTCATCAGTCAGCAGTCAGTCAGTCAGTCAGTCATCCATTTATCATTCGGTCATTCACTCACTCAATTTTTCTTTCTTTCTTTCTGTTTTTCCTTCCTTTCTCTCTCTAGCGTGCCTTTCCTGCTCTACCCTTTTCCTTTGACGTTCTTATTTTCTTCTTTCTTACTTTCTTTCTTTCAAGGAAATAACAACTGGCAAAAGCGTCAAATCTGAAAGGGAACTCCCCCTCCCCTCCCCTTTACTTTCAGGGGGAGAGGGAGGGAAAGGGTGAAAGAAATGAAAGCTGTCTCAAGCTTTCGTGAGAAAAGATATATTCCATATCGTTGAAATCTTTGAAGAAAAAAAGCAACAAAAGTCGTGTCCAATATCTCTCTCTCTCTCTTCTCTCCTCTCTCTCTCTCCTCTCTCTCTCCTCTCTCTCTCTCTCTCCTCTCTCTCTCTCTGTGTGTGTGTGTGTGTGTGTGTGTGTTGTGTGTGTGTGTGTGTGTGTGTGTGTGTGGTGTGTGTGTGCGTGCGTGTGCGTTTAAATCTGTTTGTCTGTCTGTTCTCCCCTCTTTCTCTTTCCATCTCTCTGTCTCTCTGTCTGTCTTCCGCCGTCTGTGTCTGTCTCTGTTTTGTCTGTCGCTCTTTCTGTTGTCTCTCTGTTTGTCTGTCGGTTTGTCTGTCTCTCTATCTGTCTCTGTGCCTCTATATATCTGCCTGTTTGTCTTTCTGCCTCTCCTTCTGTTTATCTCTTTCTCTCTTCTCCTCTCTCTCTCTCTCTCTCTCTCTCTCTCTCTCTCTTCTCTCCTCTCTCTCTCTCTCAGAACATTCAATTGCTTAAAAAGGCAACAGTAGTTATGTCCAATATACTCTTTCTCTCTCTCTCTCTCTCTCTCTCTCTCTCTCTCCTCTCTCTCTCTCTCTCTCTCTCTCTCTCCCCTCACTCTTTCTCTGTTTATCTCTCTGTCTCTTTGTCTGCCTTCCTCTGTCTGTGTCTATCCGTCTCTGTCTTCATCTGTCTGTCTTCATGTCCGTCTCTCTGTCTGTCGGTTTGTCTGTCTCTGTGTCTCTGTATGTCTGCCTGTCTGTCTTTCTGCCTCTTCCTCTGTCTCTCTTGCCTCTGTCTGTCTGTCCATCTGTCTGTCTTCTTCCGTCTCTCCTCTCTCTCTCTCTCTCTCGTCCTCTCTCTCTCTCTCTCTCTCTCTCTCCTCTCTCTCTCTGTCTCTCTCTTAGAATTTGAAATTGCCTTCGAAATGTCAACAAAGATGCTTGTTTCGCCCTAAGCTACTTTGTTTTTAACCTGTTAATGAACTAGTCATTGAACGTAGCAAAAAAAAAAAAAATAAATAAAAATTTTAAAAAATTCAGACACGGCGCTCAAAAGATCCCTTATGCTGTAGAGAGTGTCTTCGCGGATGACGTCATTCTCTTTTCTGACTCAGCCAACTGTTTCCAAAGCCAACTGGACATTCCGAAAAGGGAAGCAATCCGATCGCAATTCGCTGCTGCTCCGAAAAAGTGATGTTGTCAATATGCGTGGTCATGGTTCCAGACATGAAAATTGACATGAGAGAGAAACAGACAGACCGAGAAAGAGATCGGGGGAAGAGAGAGAGAGAGAGAGAGAGAGAGAGAGAGAGAGAGAGAGAGAGAGAGAGAGAGAGAGAGAGAGAGGAGAGAGAGAGCGAGAGAGAGAGGAGAGGAGAGAGAGAGCGAGAGAAGGGAGAGAAGGCAGATTAAAGAGAGAGAGAGAGAGAGAGAGAGAGAGAGAGAGAGAGAGGAGAGGGGGGTCAGAATTAGAGAGGGAGAGAGAGAGAGAAGAGAGAGAGAGAGAGAGAGAGAGAGAGAGAGAGAGAGAGACAGAAGAGAGAGAGAGAGAGGAGAAGAGAAGACAGACAGAGACAGAACAATGACAGTGGAAAATGGGGAAGGGGGAAGAGGAAGAATCTTGCACACACAACGGGAGCTGACTTCTTCACTAATCAATGCGGTGGACCTTCTGATGTGGAGCAGGGGCATTCTATGACACGATAAAACACAATGCAATGCAACACAATGCAATGCAACACAATACAGTACAGTACAACACAACACAACACAACGCAACGCAACGCAACGCAACGCAACGCAACGCAACGCAACGCAATATAATACATGCAATACAACATAATACAATACCACGCAATGCAATACAATACAATACAATTAATACAATACAATGTAATACAATGCAATGCAATGCAATACAACACAATGCAATGCAATGCAATACAATGCGATGCAATTGCGATGCTAAACATGCACAAAGTATAAGACACAATGTAATACGATAACACACAATACCATAAATACGTTTCAATATATTACAGTCAAACATGACACTATATAGTACAGACCGATTCTAAGCAGTGTACTGCAGCATTACATCAATACGATACGATGCAACAGAATGCAACGCACCGAAACGCAACGCAGCACATTGCAAGACAACGTAATGCAATACAGCACGGTACAATACAACACAATACACTACACTACACTACACTACCCTACACTACACTATACCGCACTACACTACACTACACTACACTACACTACACTACACACACTACACTACACTACACTACACTACACTACACTACACTACACTACACTACACACCACACCACACTACACTAATTACACTACACTATATTACACTACACTATAATTACACTACACTACACTACACTACACTAACACACTACACTACACTACACTACACTACACTACACTGCACTGCATTGCACTGCATTTCACTACAATGCACTACACTACACTGCACCACACTGCACCACACTGCGTAACACTATATTACACTACACTACACTATATGACACTACACTACACTACACTACACTATATTACACTACACTACACTGCACCACACTACACTACCTACACTATATTACACCACACTACACCACACTATATTACACTACACTACACTACACCACACTACACCACACTATATTACACTGCACTACACTACACTACACTGCACTGCACTACACTACACTGCACAGCACAGCACAGCACAGCACAGCACAGCACAGCACAGCACAGCACACACAGCACTACACTTCACTACACTGCACAGCACAGCACAGCACAGCACAGCACAGCACTACACTTCACTACACTTCACTACACTACACAACCCTACGCTACGCTACGGTACACTACACTACACTACGCTACACTACACTACACTATACAATATGGTACGGTGCAATATGGTACGTTACAATACAACATGTTACGAAACAAAACAATACAAACGAAAAACAATAAATTACGAAACAGTACGATGCAACACAATATAATACTTTATAATACAAAACCATGCAGCACAATCTGATGCAACACAATAATTACGATGCGACACAACACAATCAATACATTACGATGCAATGCTATACAATATAAATATAATACGATACGATGCGATATGATACCTCACGATATACTACGATAAGATGAAATGAATATAATGCAGTACAACAGAGTGCATATAAAACAATATAATGCAAATACAACGCGACATAACTTAGCGCCATGCCACGAAACACAACGCAACGAAATGCAATTCAACGAATATAGTATTCCATATGGGTGAAATCTTTGATGAAAACACAACAACAACAACGGCAACAACAACAAAAGTTATGTCCACTACAAATACAATTCCGATTTCACAAACTGAAAATTCATCATGATTCGACATCTTACTGTGAACTTGATGACTAATAGATCGTCTATCACTATAGTATTTTTTTTACGAACTCATTTTAAAAAATCGGCTGACGGTAAAGCTAAGACATCGTGATTTCCCTTGATGATGTTCAAACACGTCGTCATTGACTGAAATTCTCTCCCTTGATTTTTTTTCTTCTTCCTCAAAGCATCATCTCTCTCTGAACCAAGCACCGTCGTCGCAGCTTCTGCCAATGCTGCTGACGGCCAGCTCTGGATCTGGCGGCTGTCTACATGTGTCTTAAACCGTTCTGCAGAAACAGATCGATGTTTGCCCAGAAACAGCGACCAGATTCCAGAACGGTTTGGACGCTGCAAAGTGGGTATTTCCATGTAAATATCACATGTTTGTTAGATTGATGCTAACGGTGCTGTGCCGATGATTGCCGTTGGACAACGATGCGGCATCACTGATGGAAATGACGGAAACTGCATAACGAGATTCCTTTCTCTATGTATGAGGCCGTAGCAACTCGTCAACAGAACAACATAGAAGAAGAAGAAGAAGAAGAAGACGAAGAAGAAGAAGAAAGAAGAAGAAGAAGAAGAAGAAGAAGAAAAGAAAAGAAAACACACAACAACAACAACAAAAGTAAAGGAAGAAGAAGAAAAAGAAGAAAATATGAGAAGAAAAAGTAAGCCTGCCCCCTTTACTCCCTTCTCTCCCTCCCCTCCCCCCCCCCCCCCAAAAAAAAAAAAAAAACACACACACAACAAAACAACAACAACAACAACAACAAAACAGCACAAACAAGAAAGGAGGCAAAAATGAATCCGAAGATAACTGAATGTATACTTTTAAAAAATCAAGAAAATGTAGATGAAGAGAAAGGAAAAGGTCGAAGACATACAGAGAGAGAGAGAGAGAGAGAGAGAGAGAGAGAGAGAAGAGAGAGAGAGAGAGAGAGAGAGAGAGTCATTAACAAAGAGCATGCGTGCGAACAAAAGGCATTAATTGTATTGAGAGCAGAACAGTGCTTGTTATCTTCAAATGATAATTTAAAAAAAAAAGAGAGACCGTCAGAAATGAAAACAACACCAGAGAGAGAGAGAGAGAGAGAGAGAGAGAGAGAGAGAGAGAGAGAGAGAGAGAATGTTACACGCAAATGACAAGTGGCAGGTACATGGCTGTTGTAACGCCTTTTTTGGGAACAGCTAAACGTTGTTCGAGGGTAATGTGAAGAGCTGGGGAAAGTGAGGGAAGGCGGAGGAGAGGAGGAAAAGGAGGGAATATAGGAAAGGGGAGGAGGGAGGAGGGTGTGTTCGACGAAAATAGCTGTTTAGAAATGTTACATTACGCGTGTTTTAATGCTCGTGTTTTTGTTCATATTTCGGTAGAAAGTCATTTGTATGCTTTTGCTTTTGACTCTTTCCTTTTTTTTTCTTTTTTTTTTTTTTTTCCTTTTTTTTTTTTTTCAATTGCTCGCATATTAAGAAGTTTCGTTCTCCTTTTGTAGTGAACTGTTTGAAAGTTCTTTGTATTCTTTGAATTTTCTTCATTTTCGGTAGAAAATGTTTATCTTGGATTTCGTTTCTGTATCAGAAACACACAAGCACACGCGACACCTCCACCCCCCCCCCCCCCCCCCCCCCCCCCCCCCCCCCCCCACACACACACACACACAGCGCGTGTAAGCGAGCAGAAAATCATAAAACACGCACATGCATATACATACGCCCAACAAATTATGCACTCGTTCGCACGTACAATACTCCTTCGCCCCCCCCCCCCCACCCCCACGCCCGCGCTCACGCGCATCTGCGCCTGCACGAGCACGTTCGCACACTCATAAGCACACCCAGCTTCCGATTGAGCGAGTCTTAACAACAACAACAACAACAACACAAAGCGAATATCGTAAACAGATACGTACATACGCTGGGTCATTCAATTATGAAACGAAGCAAAAGAAAATGCAAAGAAATTATAATGCATTAATGGATTTAGAAGTAAGTTCAATGAATGAAAAAAAAAAATAAACCGTACCTTCCGAACAAAGAGACAACTGACTGACATAACAGAAGAGACAAAGAGACAACTGACTGACATGACAGAAGAGACAAAGAGACAACTGACTGAAAACAGAAGAGACAACTGACTGACGTAACAGAAGAGACAAAGAGACAACTGACTGACTAACAGAAGAGACAAAGAGACAACTGACTGACGTAACAGAAGAGACAACTGACTGACGTAACAGAAGAGACAAATAACTAACAAACGAGCGAACGAACGAACGAGTATGTGACTTTTTCAGCTAACTAGCGAACTCCCTAAACACATTCACGGATGAACTGACAGGCGGGCAGACAGACTACGAGCGAACAACGAACGAGTATGTGACTTTTTCAGCTAACTAGCGAACTCCCTAACACATTCACGGATGAACTGAAGCGGCGCAGACAGACTACGAGCGAACGAACGAACGATATGTGACTTTTTCAGCTAACTAGCGAACTCCCTAACACATTCACGGATGAACTGACAGGCGGCAGACAGACTACGAGCGAACGAACGAACGAGTATGTGACTTTTCAGCATAACTAGCGAACACCCTAACACATTCACGGAGAACTGACAGGCGGCAGACAGACACGAGCGAACGAACGAACGAGTATGTGACTTTTTCAGCTAACTAGCGAACTCCCTAACACATTCACGGATGAACTGACAGGCGGGCAGACAGACTACGAGCGAACGAACGAACGAGTATGTGACTTTTTCAGCTAACTAGCGAACTCCCTAACACATTCACGGATGAACTGACAGGCGGGCAGACAGACTACGAGCGAACGAACGAACGAGTATGTGACTTTTTCAGCTAACTAGCGAACTCCCTAACACATTCACGGATGAACTGACAGGCGGGCAGACAGACTAAACAATTAGCCGACAGACTAAGTAAACAACTAACTCACTCACTAAACTAAACTGAACTGAACTAAACTAACTGTGAAAAAAAGGAGGGAACGAACCATCGAACAACCAATTTAAAGGAATAACTATATAACCGACTTATTGCTAACTGACCACTTTTTTCTTCTTTTTTTTTAAGAGACTCAGACTTTACCATGTCGTTTAAAGAATGTGAACGGTTATAAGCGTGGTGGGGGAGGGGACGTCATTTGCATAAAAAGAAGGTAGACTAGAAAGACAAGAATGAAGCCCCCATCCCCCACCTCTCTCCCCATTCGGACTGTGTGAAAGAATAAAAAATCAAACCCGTTGCAGCACACAGTCGGCATCCTGCCTTGTCCACTGTACAATCTTGTGTGTGTGTGTGTGTGTGTGTGTGTGTGTGTGTGTGTGTGTGTGTGTGTGTGAGCGCGCGCGCGCGTGCGTGCGGTGTTGTGGTGTGTGTGTGTGTGTGGTGTGTGTGTGGTGTGTGTGTGTTGTATACGCACGCGTGTATGCGTGTGTGTGTGTGTGCCTGCAGGTATGATGTAATATATATATATATATATATAATATATATATAATATATATATATGTGGTGTGTGTGTGTGTGTGTGTGTGTGTGTGTGTGTGTGTGGTGTGTGTGTGTGTGGTGCGTGCGAGCGCGGCGTTTGTGTGTGTGTGTGTGTGTGTGTGTGTGTGAGAGAGAGAGAGAGAGAGAGAGAGAGAGAGAGAGAGAGAGAGAGAGTGTGTGTGTGTAACGAATCAAGTTCGCCAAGGCGTTAGCCTCGTGTTTTCTTCGATGTCGCCAGGAAGAGAGCCATCGCGTCTTCTCCCTTCTCTGAGTGAGTGAAGCTCACAGGACTAACACGCCCACACACACACACACATGCGTTCGTCACCTTACTGCACACCTTTCACGTGGGGCTCAAAAACAGCCTGCCTGAGTTGTTCTCTTTGACCAATCAGAACCCTTCTTCCTCAAGTGGCCTGAACCCGACAACCAGCCCGGACCGTTCCCATTTTAAGGGGTGGAAGTATACAGGTAGGGAGGAGATGTCGAAGAGGAACTGACCTTCCTTACACTCTGCGCTGAAGGAGAGCAGCTGGTCCGAAAGTTCTCGTTCCTGGGGTTCGAATCTATGAACGTCGGTGTTCCATGAGACCTTCGTTGGCGGAAACACCAACATCACTTGGTTGCTGTGGCAAGGAGACCGCAGATGATCACATGTTAAACAACCAGAGGTAAAAAAAAAAAAAAAAAAAAAAAAAAAAACTTTTTCGAAGAAGGTTCGTCCATTATTATTGTTCCCAAGCTCATACTGTTATTTGATGGATTGGTAAACATGTACTTTAGAGTGCGAAATTCATGGGGCTGTTTGTACGCACTTTTTCGGGTGTTTTCGGTTCTTCTCGATGCAAAGAGACGTAAGACACCCTCACCTGCCCACTTTGACCTGTCCTGCCCCACTTGTGGGTGCAAATAATTTATTTCATTTCACAAGTAGGGATATGCATGCACATCCAATGCGCCATGTTGGTTGCTGATCACATGGGCACAACGTCATCACTACTGGGGTTCTTGTCTATAAATAGTAACCGCATGGCCTTCAACCACGTGTGTCAGTGCAACACTTATTTTCCTGCGGTTACTATTTATAGACAAGAACCCCAGTAGTGATGACGTTGTGCCCATGTGATCAGCAACCAACATGGCGCATTGGATGTGCATGCATATCCCTACTTGTGAAGTGAAATAAATTATTTGCACCACAAGTGGGGCAGGACAGGTCAAAGTGGGCAGGGTGAGGGTGTCTTACGTCTCTTTGCATCGAGAAGAACCGAAAACACCCGAAAAAGTGCGTACAAACAGCCCCATGAATTTCGCACTCTAAAGTACATGTACTTTAAATTCCCTTTGAAATCAGAATCCACGCGTTAAACAACCAGAGGTAGAAAAAATGAAACATCTTTTCGAATAAAGTTCGGCCATTATTATTGTTCCTTAGTTCCTACTTTTATCTGATGGATTTATTTCAATTATTGCTGCTCCGTTACTCTAGGACCTGGTGCCTGGCATTCCAGTGGGGGGCTAGGAGCTGGGACCACAGCTGAGCTGCCCTGGAGCCAGCTGTCCAGGGAGTCGAGGGTTTGAGGACCAACATTTCAAACTGATTCTCATTCAACAGCTGTTGAGGTAAGTCTTTGTCCTGCAATCCAGTTAGTGAGTTTGGGCGAGTTGAAATCTATACATACAATGCATGAGCTTTGCTAGTTCAGGTACGTTGTTCCACTTATCGCTGAGATTGTCAGTACATCCTCCTCATTTCAAACAAGCTACTATCACAAAACTGTTGAAAAAGCATGACGTTGACTGTACTGGGCTTAAAAAAAAAATGGAACCAGAGTCAAATCTACCATTTACTTCAAGGTATTTGAGAAGATCCTATTGAAACGTTTAAGACATTTGTAAGAACTGCTTTTTTTTCTTTTTTTTCTTCAATTAATCGATCAGCTTATAGGAAGGATTACAACACAAAGACTGCTGCACTGAGTGTCATGGAAACTGCTGACGAACGCAGACGAGAGGTTCTTCTCCATGACGGCTGTCCTTGACCTCAGCGCAGTATTCGACACGCTGGATCATTCCATTCTTTGGAAGAGGATGACAGTAATTTTTGGCGTTCAGGGCAATGTTTTTGACTGGTTTGTGTCATATGTCACTGGTTGTTGTCGGTCCGTTGTTATCGATGAAGAGGAGAAAAGATCGAGAGAGATGGAGAGGGGGGCATGCGGGAGGGTGGGGGTGGTGGTGAGTGAGAGAGAGAGAGAGAGAGAGAGAGAGAGAGAGAGGAGAGAGAGAGAGAGAGAGAGAAACAAAAACATATTGACCAAAATGAAAACAGCACATAATCAAGAACACACTGTGCACCGGAGTTTAAAAGCTTTCTGGAAGTACAAGGCAAATTTTTCAACATTTTTAGTACAAGCCATGAGTTGGATGAGTCTAAACACAGATGGCTGCCTATGATTTCAAGGAGGAATGAACTCATCTCTAAGGTCACTCAAGACAGTGCACTGCAATACAAAATGAACTCATTTTCACACTCGCTTTTGCATAATGGAAAAGTAAGATCAGAATTACAATGCTGCCTATCACGAAAAGGTGAACTAAGATATCCGATATCCCAAATCTGGATCTTGTGACTATAGATTTTAGCTTTTCTATTTATTTTCATTCACAAGTAGGTCGGAATGCATTGCAAGGAGTTATATTGTCTATACAGATCAAATCTAGCAGTACTATCGTTCATCTAGGAATACTGTTCTTGCCATTGGCTATCAGCCAATCTGGTACGGAGCATTCGAACAAAAGTTGGTTTATCTCCTAAACCCTGAGAAAGAATATGTGTGTTTAGGAGGGAGGGGGGGGGGGGGGGGGGGGGGGGGGGGGGAGAGAGAGAGAGAGAGAGAGAGAGAGAGAGAGAGAGAGAGAGAGAGAGAGAGTGTGTGTGTCAGCTTCACATTTTTACTGTTAACTCGTCAGAAGCAGAACATACATGAAACATGTTATGGCATTATTGTACAACTGACAACAAATACATTGAACATAACTTTGCATTTAAATATTTGCTTTTGAATTAAAAAATAAGTCTTAATGGCCCTGTATAAAAAAGGAAATTTGAATAAGTCGTTCGCTCGTACAACCCGGGACCGCGCCGCGCGCGCCGGCACCACACACACCAAAAAACACACCCACACACACACACACACCACACACACACACGAGGCATGTGCGCGCTGCACGCCCTGAAGAAAAAAAATAAGACAGAAGATAAACACAGTAAATTTAACAGACAGACGCAACAGACAACCGAGAATAATTAGTAACAAAGCCCGAGAGAAAGGGGGGGGGGGAGAGAGAGAGAGAGAAGAGGGGAGGAGAGAGAAAGAGAAGACCCAGACATAGAAAAACAAACGGGGGATAGCGAAGAATAATTGGAGTGTAAAAAAAGACAAGAAGGAGAAGAGAGAGGAAGAGAGAGAGAAGGGAGAAACACCAGCGCATGAGACATGGGGCACAAAAACGAGCCTGAAAAAGTCACTAAAAATGCATTATTAACTCAAAAAGAGACGGAGACAGTGTACGAATCATGGAAAAAAAGATACAGTGAAACAGAAGAAAGGGAATTGCATGTGACGTACCCTCACATAAAAGGCATGTGACGCCCATCACATGAAGTTAGTGATTAAAAATCATTCCCCCCCGTGCCAAAATTAAAGGAAAAAAAAAGGCGGGACATGTACGGGCGTCCCCAAAATAATTGGGTTGACCATTCAAGAAACAAATGTGGTTTTTGGGGTAAAAGTAAACCACGGTGATAGTTTAAAAAGGGCGGGAAAGGGTAAGTGCTTTCACGTTTTTAAACACTGATAGCACTCACAGGAAAGGGGGAAAAGAGTCATTTTAACCCAGCAGATCCCTAAACTCGAACCTGTCGGACGGTGGTCCTCGTTGCTGCCTTATTCCCCAGGTGCGATAGAAGTTGGGGAAAGCTACGGGGGGAAAACTTAAAGAAAGAAAAGAATTCAATGTTGAATTGAGAAGCGGGGTTACTTACACGAACCTTATTCGGTTTCACCCCTTTCACCCTTCACCTTTCCCCTTCGCCTTCACCCTTCGTCTTTCCCCCCCGGAGGTGGTTGAAGAGGCCATGGTTGGGGAACACCCCGGGTATTCAGCCCCACAAGTACCAACCCCGGGGAGGGGAGGAAGCCGCATTTCGCAAGAGACGAAGAACCCGGGGAAGAGAATCGAGACTCGTATCTCCGGGAGGGGAGATTCGAGGGGCAGTATTTTGGTCTAGAAAGAACGGGGAAATTGAGAAAGCAGGGAAGCTTTTTACTTGGGGCGGGCGGGGTCCTCATGATTAGGGGAGTTATGTATTCTCCGGGCCCAAAATTTGGGAAAGGGAAGTAAAGGGCCATAGCTTTAAGAAGCGAACTAGATTGATTTGTCTCTCGGGGAGAGAGATCAGGGGGTTTGGGGGTTTGTCTCTCGGGGTGGGGAGAATCATGTTAATTTTTTTGTCCCCCATGCGGAGAGATCGGGTGAAAACTGTTTACAAGTTTTGTTGTATGTAGTAAAGTGTTTTCCCAAAAGGGGAGAAAAAAAATTTCGGTAGTGCTCCTTTTGGTTGACGAAAGTTTGCGTGGCGTATGGAGAAAATGCTGTCAGAATGGGGGAGAAAGATGACGTGTGACAGTGGTGACCCCGACCCATTTTTCAAACCGGGTAGCTCCCCTTTTGTTTCCCCCGGAGAAAAAAAAAAAAAAGTTTTCTATTTGTCCCTTTGGGGGGTTTAAAAAAAAATTTATTTTTGTACCCTAAAGGGTTTTGAGGAAAAAAAAAAAAGGGAAAGGTTTCTTTTTTAAACCTGGGTTTTTTCTATTTTGTCCCCTAAAGGTTGAGAAAGGGAAAAAAAAGAAAAAGTTTAATTTTTTATTGTGTAAAATTGCATTTGTTTGTTTTTTTTATTTCATAGGTTGGGGTGTTGACTTTTCTTTTGTTGCTCTATCCTTTAAGGGTTTTTTTTTTTGGTAGGATTCTTTTTGACCCTTCCCCCCCCCAGGACCGATAGCCTCAACCTCCTTTTTCTCAAACCTGGCAGCAAGGGGCGGGGCTTTGAGGAATCGCTGTCCTTCCCCAAAGGGGGATTAATTTTTTGTCCCCTTTCCCAGGACTGTACCCCCAACCCTCTTCCTGGTTTAAGGGGGGACAGGGCGTTGGGGAGTCAATATCCTTTCCCCTTCGAAAAATATCTATTTCTTTCGCTTTCCTATTTTTTCAGTTGTTTTTCCCCTTCCCCCTCAAGGGGGGATCAACTTCCCCTCCGTCACGCTAGTAGGGTAGGGGTGGAGTTGATTCCGCTCTGCCCAAAAAAACATCTTTAATTTTTATTTTTTTTTTTTCTGGGTGGGGTGGGAATTTTTTTTTGATTTGGTGAATGTCATTTTTTTTGATTTTTTTGTATTTGTATTATTACGTATGTGGTGTATATTGTGCAGTGTTTTGTTTTTTCCCGCCCATTTTCAGGGGAGACAGTGACCACGGGGTCTGTCTGTGGCTTTTTTTGCTTTCTTGTTTTCCTCTACTTTTCCCGGTCCTTGTATCCTTTCATTTCCCCAACCCCTTTTTTAAATCTCAAACCTTCTTTTCAATAACTCCATCATTTTCTTTTCTCATTTTCATCTTTAGTGGGATTTCCCCCTATTTTGTGTTTTTTCCCCTCTTTTTAATTTTTGTGTTCCATTTGTTTTGAAAATTTATTTTCATTTTTTGAAAAGGGCGTACTTTTTTTTGAAAATTTTCGTTTGAAATTAAGTAAAAAGAAAGCGACAACAAGAACATTTGGACAAAAAATTTTATAAAAATTTTTTTTCAGAAAACTTTTTGTGTTTATTTTTTTTTTTTTCCTTTTCGGGGAAAACAGTTTTGGGCTTTTAAACTTCACTTTTTAAATTAAAATTGATAGCATTGCAAATTATTTTTGAAAAATCATTCCTTGATTTCAATCTACCCTTTTTAATAAGCTTTTTTTTTGTTTACCCCGGGAAATTGAATTCTGTTTTTTAAATTTACTAAAATTACGGTTTTTAAACAAATATAACATTTTCCCCTTTTTTTTTTATTAAATTTTTTGGATTTTTTGGGTTTTTTATATCTGACGATTCATTAGGATGATTTTGATAAATATTAAACAAGGGGAACGCTTGGTTTTGATGGAAAAAAACTTACTAATTTGGCAACAATGCCAGATAGGGCAGCAGCAAAGAGAGGAAGAAAAAAAGACACGAGGGAAGCTAAAAGGAAAATAAACACAGAGGGAAGCTGAAAAATAAGCACGAGGGAAGCGAAGAAAATAAACTACGGGGGAAGCAAAAATTGAAAAAAAAGATTACAAAACAAATTTGAAGGAAAAAAGTTACAGGGGGAACGAAGCTGAAGAACTCAATTTAAGTTGAGGCAGTTAGAATTAAGACAGATGCTAAATTAGAAAAAATACGGCATCGAGAGAACCTCCCCAGTCGGTTCCCACCATGCCTAAACCAAACGGCAAAAATTCCAAAATTTTCCCCCTTTTTGGGGAAAAAAAACGGATGACTTTTGATTTTTTTTCCGAATTTGAAATCAGAAACGCTTGGGGGGCCCAAGGGAAAAGTGGACATTGTATATTCGTCGTTTTTTAAAGGGGTAGCGCTTTGACACTGTACCATCACTTGCAGCGAAACAAAATTTAACTTGGGATCTTTTGAAAAGAACCCTCAAAAAATTTTAAAATGTTCGCTGACGTTTTTCACGAACGTTTCCGTTCTGTGCCCCCAAAAAGGAAAATCGCCATCGCGAACCGTAAGTCATTTTTTGGACGATGGACATTTGTCAAAACAACAAAATTTTTTCAATCACTGCGAGATCTCCTTCTTAGAGAAAAACTTTCCAACGGAGCAAAGATCTGCCATTTTCCCTTTAAAAGAAAGGAAAATTTGAAAACGGGGAAAATGTTCAGATGGCTATCATATTGTATCGCTCACCCAAAAAGGGGGGGGGCTAGAAAAAAATTTTTTCCACTTTGAGTCTCAGCTCATGTATATCCCTCAGGACAGGGAATTACGGGAAGGAAATCGGGGCTTTTTTTGAGTCCTCAAGTATCCCTATCCTAGAACGGACGGGGGACCCCGGGGCGAGTGACTTTCGTCAATACCATACTCACCCCCGGAAAAGACCCGTTACTCCTCAGCAAACTTCCGAGGTCGGGGAACAACGACCCCCACAAGACCTTTTGGCCATTGTGACAAACAAATTCACAAAATCAGTGGGCTGCCGATCAACAATGCGATTTTTCTTTTGGATGGCAAGTTCCTTTTGAGGAAAATTTGCCCTTCAAAAAAAATTTAAAAAACCCGCTTTATCTCCACGGGTTTGTGAAAAAGGGCCCTTTTTGGCACCAACAATCTTTTGAGGGCTGGGTTAGAAAAAGGGAGCTATCAATGGTTTCCTTTCGGTTTTGCGAGACACGGGGTGCACTAGCGGGTTAGGGAAGTCTTTCGTGCTTCAAGACCATTCTCAACACTTCCAAAGTGTAGGTCGTTTGGAGGAAAATTTAAAAAATTTTTTTTCCCCTGGCAAAAATTTCATCGAAAACACCGACACCCCGGATTTTTTTACCGCCGGTTATTGAAAACCCATCTGCGACTTGACCCTTGGGGCAATTTGCCAGGTTTTCGCTACAGTACATGGGGGCGAGGATTTTTTTGTTCCCTTGTCTTGTGAGATAAATCAAACGCATAGAGCGGGGGAAAGATAAAAAGCCGCTAAAAGCTCAAAACGATGAACCCAATTACCCCAATGATTTAAAAAAAAATGCGGGGAAAAACGAGACGCGAAAAAATATTTTTCTGCGCAAAAATTTCAGGGACGACCAACGGAAAAACCCAACGTACATACTGGACTCTACTTTCCTACAGTTGACCGGACAGGGCAACAGACAAGTTGTGTTCCAAAAAACCCCTTTGAGAAACAGTACGCACACGGGTCATGATGCATTGTTCGCTGGGCCTGCGGAACAAAAAAAACATAAAGAGATTTCTTGAACTTTTTTTTGGCCGGGGGGCACAAAGGAAGTTTCGAATACTGCCGCTCATGTGACATCTGCCAAAAGCCCCCCAAAAGGGCGCGTCCCATTTCACCCTTTTCACAAAATGCCTCCATTTTCCCTTTTATTTTGGGAAAGGAGCTATTGTCTTGTTGGAAACCCCCTACCGCTGCTTTTTCGGATACGCTATACTTGACTTTTGGGGGATACAGCAACAAGGTATCCCGAACGATTCCACTGAAAAAATTATACAGTATCTGTCGCTGAAACCTTACTTTCAATTTTTTCCAGATGGGTCTTCCAGACAAATCTCTCGGGTTGGGGAACGCAATTTATTCTGATCTCAGAAGAAATTTACAGACTGTTTCAATCTCTTCCTTTCAACCCCCGCCATATCATCCCCAAACGAATGGATGGTTTAACGTTTCAAAGGAACTTAAAGTCCATGTTGAAAAAGGTTGAAGCAAGACCCCAGGAATGGGATCGTTTCTCCCTTTTCTTTTTTCATACGGGGAAAAACCGAAAGAAACCTGGGATTTTTCTCCATTTTTAGCTTCTTTCGGACACCACCAAAGGGACCTTTGGGTCTTTTATGACACAAGGACGGAAAAAACGGACATACCCACATAAAACTTTTACCAAAAACTTTTTTGAACTCATAATCGTTTGAAGATCATTGGGGCTTGCTCAAAATCAGCTAAGGAAAAAAATGTTACAAGGTCTTTGCAGACAGAAAACAAAAAGGGACGTTCCTTCAGTTAGGGAAAAGCCTTGTGCACTAACTGATAACATAACAAACTTTTGGGTTTTTGGAAGGTCCTTTTTAGGGGGGCGAAAAACTTTGCAGTAAATTATAAATCAAAAAGCAAAAACTGAGAAAGGGATTTCATGTGAACAGTTTTAAGAAGTAGTTGAACGACAAAGTTGCCATCAAACCATCGTTTTAGTGGATATTCCGTTCAAAACGAAACATGACAACATTACATGTGAATTTTTACCCAAGTTTAAAGACAGGGGCAGATCAAAAGGGTTTTGAAAAAAGCAAATGTAGGAATTTTTAACACTACCCGTGCAGATGATGTTGTACCCCTTCCTATTCTTCTATCAAGGGGAAACCTATGGGAGTGGGTTTTGTCGAATGATTTTCTACCTCAAACAGAAAAAGCTCAAAGACATTTTGAAAAGACTTTCAGGTGTTGACGGTACCCCAGGTACGTAACTGGATTGAACCCTATATTTATTACTTCTGAAATACCGTGCGAACCCAAACCCCCCCCTCCCATTTGCAAAAAAAAGGGGGTTGAGAGAAAATCAATGTAATGCTGGATTTAAATGATAGAACCTTTTACATCTCGTACGCTCACCATGGTATTTTGGGGTAAACCTGATGGACATGCGTTTCTGCATCGTTTCAGAAAAGTAAAAAAGATCCTGTGTTCGATCCCAGCCTATCCCCCGACATTGAAGAACTTCTTGTCCCCTCAGAAGGGAAAATATTTTGGGAAAAAGACTTACTAAAGGAAATTCCAATTACCATAACCAGTGCCTGGAACCAAAAAAAATTCAGATTTTTTGTCACGGCTGAATATTCATGGACAAATGTAACTGTCTTTAAGGGAAAACTATTCCTGTTTTTTTGTCTTTCTTAAAAGATTTCGGTGTATCACTTTTGACGGGCTTTTTATGCTACACGAATTAAAAACAATGGTTTTTAGCATAATTTCTTATTTAAGTGACATATGTTTTGCAAGCAAACAAACTTGATGTTGATGTAATACATATTTATTCTTTTGGGAAAAAATGGGGAAAAACAAGTACTATTTTTTAATTTGCTTTGAAGTGAACATATGTAGTGTAAGCAAATAACCTTTTGAAAGTATATATAAAGTTTTTTATTTTTGGGAATGAACAAACCAATTGTTTTCATTTTTCATTGTCAACAATGGAAAGCATGTACTTTCAAAAGGCTAAAACATTCATGTGGGAAAAAGAAATTATGATTAAACTAGTTATTTTTTTACATTTTATTTAAAACATTTTCACTTGGAAAATTCTCATTTTCATGAGGGTTTTTAAACAATGATGGAACAAAAAATCAAAGGGAAAATGGGGCTTCACTCTTAATGTATGAACACAATTTGTCTTTGAATTTTTGATATCCCTAAATTTTTTTATCCCTGAATTTGTAATTATCTTTGGGAATATGGGGATCAATTATGAAAGTTTTTTTTTAAAAAATTTAAAGTTTTAAAAAGCTATTTTTTGGTGGATCATGGGATTGATTTTAACGTTGATTATTAATTTGGTGAATCATGTGCGATGGTTACCATTTTTAGATTCATGGGTGAAGATGTGTTTTAAGTAAGTTATACCTTTAAAAAAAAATTTTTGAGAAAATTTTCCCCAAGGGGGGGGTCCTTGACTAGCCTCACACAAGGCATGTGACCTCCCTCACATGAAGTTTGTGATAGAATCATTTCCCCCCCTCCACAATTTAAAAGGAAAAATATTTAATGGGTGGGCATGTAGGGCGTCCCCAAAAAAAATTTTTGAGTATGACTCATTCAAGAAAGAATGTGGCATTGGGGGGAAATGACCACGATGATAGTTTAAAAAAGGGGTGGTAAGGTAAGGTGCTGGTCACGTTTTTGGGGGGGCACTAGAGCACCACTAGGGGAAGGGGGGAAAGAGTCATTTTTAACCCACAGATGGGCCCAGAGACTCGAACCTGCAGGACGGGGGTCCTCGTTGCTGACCATTTTACCAGGTAGCGAAATAGTTGGGGGAAAACCAGGGGGGAAAAATTTTAAAAAAAAGAAAGAAAACTAGTTGAATTGAGAAGCAGGTTATTAAAAAACCAACCCTTTTTCGTGTTTTTCACCCCTTTACCCTTCACCCTTTAAACCCTTTCCCCCTTTACCCTTCGTCTTTTACCCCGTGAGGGGTTGAAAGGCCATGGTTGGGGGGAAAACCCCGGGAGTTCACCCCAGCAAGTACCAACCTCCAGGAGAGGGTTTGAACCGTCTTTCGCAAGAGACAAAGAAGTCGCGAAGAGAATCGAACTCGTATTTCCCAAAGGGGGGGTTCGAGGGGGGATTATTTTCTCAAGGGGAGAGACAGGGAATTGAAAAGCAGGAACTTTTTTTCTTGAGGCAGGCAGGGCCCGTGATTACGGGGGTTATGTATTTTCCTGGTCCGAAATTTTTGGATAACGGAAAGTTAAGGCCAAGCTTTTTGAAGCGGGGGAATAATTGTTTGGGGGGGGCCCGGGGAGGAAGAAAATGTGTAAATTTATTTCTCTGGTGTGAAGGGGGAAAAATTGTGCGATTTTTTTGTCCTCAGGGGGAAGAGAACAGGTGTAAAATCGTTTTCAAGTTGTTTTTGTGGTAGAAAAATTTTTTCCCCCAAGGAAGGGGGAAAAAAAACATTTGGGATGCCCTTTGGGGGGGCTGAAAGATTTCGGGCGTATGGAGTAAAAAGCTGTCTGAATCGGGGATGCAAGAGTGACAGTGTACAGAAGCTGAGAAAGATGAACGCAAGGGGAAAAAAAGAAGACATACCAAAAAGAACGTTTCCCAAAGATAAAGAAAATTCAGAAAAATGAATGAAAGACAAGCCGAGGGGAACAAACTGAATGAAACCTTAAACCCGCAATCTCAAGCGGGGGGGGGCGGAAAGGGGGGAGGGGACAAACGCTACCCAGACGCAGAACACCAAACGGGAAAAGGCATAATAAAACGATTTAAAGCAAGCAAGACCCTAACTAACCGCACCTCCTTTTCCCCCCGACACACTATCACCGCCCTCCCTTTCGCTCCCCAATTCCCCACCCCCATCCCACCCCACACCCACCCCTCCCCCCTTTTCACCCATCCCTCCACATCGCCCGCCAAGATCCCCCCCCCCCCCCCCCCCCCCCCCCCACCCTCCCACCCCCCGTCGTCGTTTTCTTCCTCTGTATACATGAATTTTGTCACGTCTGCACAACAACCTGATATCAGGTCAGTCGACACAGACAGGCATTTGGGTACTGGATGGAACCTGGGGGAAATTTGCGGGGTTTGGGGAAAATGGGACGGCAGCGCACGCACCACACACACACACGCCCCGCGCACACACACACACACGAAACAAAAATTTTCCTTGTTTTTACGACAGACGCACTGCCCGCACTTTGTGCATACACTCCGCGCTGTTCACATACACACCACACACACACACACACACCACACACACACACACACACACCAAACCATACCAACACCACACACACACCCAACACCACACCACACACACACCACAACGAACACAAACACAGAACACACACCACGCGGCACACACACACACACACACACCACATACACACACATACACGCGCGCCGCCGTGCCGCACAAACCTTTCACCATCAACACACAACACATACACACACACACACACATACACCATCCATACACACACATACACACCAAAACCACATACATACATACATACATACACACCACATACAACAACCCGCCCCCACCACCACACACAACAACACACACACACACACACACACACACGTTGTGTGAGTGGTGTGTGGTGTGTCTGTGTTGGTGTGTGGTGGTGTGAGAGAGAGAGAGAGAGAGAGAGAGAGAGAGAGAGAGAGAGAGGAGAGAGAGAGAGAGAGAGCGAACTGAAGGAGTGCTGAGGGCTAGGGGGTGCACATTTCCGTTCATTTCAACAACTGTGATCAATGTATCTTTAGCACGCAGGAAACCTATAAAGGCTTGACCTCTGTCTACACATCTGTTTGAATTTCTGCCCTAGATACTCGCACATTAAATACGTTTAAACATATATGTCCTGAATGATTATTTTATGTACATAAACGCCTCGAGATACTGCTTTTTATTCTTATTAAAAGCCTGCCTAGACAATATAAAACTTGTTATAAAAACGACAAAGAGAGAGACAGAAAGTGGATGGACAGAGACAAGACGGACAAGCAGACAGAAACGCAGACATGCAGGGACAGAGAGGAGAGAGAGAGAGAGAGAGAGAGAGAGAGAGAGAGAGAGAGAGACGCAGTCACACAGACAGATAGGTAATAGATAGACAGACAGATAGATAGAGAGACAGACAGAAAAATCACACACAACTCGTAAACACAATCGTGTGTGCATGCATTATCCACAGAATGATAAGACAAAATACCCCGTTCCCCTGCCCTGCTGACAGAAAGTAACGAAGTAAAGACTGAGAAGGAGGGAGACCATTTGGACACAAGAGAGAGACAGACACACGGAGAAAAATGAGAGAAACACACACAATGATAGAGAAAGTGAAATAGAAAGAGAGGGCGTCCGAGACTGAGTGACAGACAGAGAGACTGATAGAGTCGGAGACAAATTCAGAGAAACACAGAGAGACTGCGATGGCGTGATAGCATTGTGACTGACACAGAACGAGGAGAGAGTGAGTGAGTTAGAGAACGAATGAGAGACTGAAAGAAAGACTGAGTAAATGAGAGACAAAGACAAAAGAAAGGGAAAAAGAGTAACAGCGATGGACACTAAAACATATTCTACAACTGAGAGAGAGAGAGAGAGAGAGAGAGAGAGAAGAGAGAGAGAGAGAGAGAGAGAGAGAGAGAGAATGATAGTGACAATGACGATGTTTTAATGTTAGGCTTCCAGCCTGTAAACATAGGTACACGTAAACAATGTAGTGGCTATCCAAACAGACGGATGATAGGAATCAACGTAAATTTGTGGCAATAATACGTTCTTCCCTGTGTCTCAGTGCATAAAAAAATATACATAGCTACATCACGAATGACTGATTTCCTCACTACACAATAAATGTCGGCACTTTACCTCGGTTGACCTGTTAACCTTTAAATGCTTCGCACCGAAAGAAAAATGTAGCTCATCTTCACTATTCTTACAAACTGGGCACTGCATATCCTCAGAATCATTTTTCCTATAGCGTCTATTTAACTTCAAATCATTTATGCCTAATCTGAATCCGGTGAGTGCTGATCTAAATTTGTTAATGGTTATTATTGATAAGTACCGTTCACGGTGTGGAAGTAATTTGAAAGAGCAATAGAATTTACATCTGTCGCTATCCTTTATCTTGGATTCCCATGTCTGTTGAAAACAATCATTCTTTATTTGAATATTCTCGAGAACATTTTATGATTTCCAATCATTCCATTTATATATACCTCGGAGAAACCATATCTGTCTAAACATGCTTTCATAGATGACACTCAGTTATCAACTTTTGACTGCCTTTCTGCTTCAGCCTTTCGTGCTGAATTATGCTGCAATAAATGTACTTGGTGTGGTAAACGTGTTATGACCATTTTCTGCAGAGAAAACCAGTACCGAAGACTAGATACAGTGCTGTCTATATATAAAGGGTATCTTCCTGTCTCACCATATGCCATTGTGTTCGGAGTCCTCAAGCTGACAGAGGGAGAGAGAGAGAGAGAGAGAGAGAGAGAGAGAGAGAGAGAGAGAGAGAGAGAGAGAGAAGACAGACAGACACACAGAGAGAGAGAGAGAGAGAGAGAGAGAGAGAGAGAGAGAGAGAGAGAGAGACAGACAGACAGACAGACAGACAGAGGAGTTAAAAGAAACACGCATGGAGAGAGCTGACAACTGTACAATGAACCAAACAGGAAGGCATGACAGCCTTGGCACTGACAAAACAAATCTCATTGTCACGGTCATCGGCAGACAGAAGCTGGGGAAGACACAGGGAAGAGAGGGGTGGGGCGAGGGGAATCGGCTGCCCTGGCATCAACACCAAGCAAAAGCCGTCTTTGAGACAATTTAGAAGCACAGGACCTGACCACCGCCAAAGACCTCCTGCCACCACCATCACGACAGTTCCCTCATCCACCCCTCTAATCCTTTCGATCTCCCACGCACCCGTTGCTGCCTCGCCAAACAATAGCCCTGTCGTCATTCTCTCCCCTCTTTATGACAGCGAATGAGGTCTAAGTCTGCAGGCAGCGGCCTGGGGTGGTGCAAGACAGCACATGGCAAAGTCCAGGGCGGATGAAAACTGGGGAAGACTAGAGCCGTGTGTGGTGGCGAGGATGAAGAGGAGAAAAACAGATTTGTTGGGCAATCACACTATGAAAAGCCAGTTTTCAGGGATAGCGCCGTGTGTGGCGAGGATGAAGAGAGAGAGAAAAAAATGTTGGGCAGTCACACTATGAAAAGCCAGTTTTCAGGGATAACGCCGTGTGTGGTGGCGAGGATGAAGAGGAGAAAACAATTTTGTTGGGCGGTCACACTATGAAAAGCCAGTTTTCAGGGATAGCGCCGTGTGTGGTGGCGAGGATGAAGAGGAGAAAACAAATTTGTTGGGCGGTCACACTATGAAAAGCCAGTTTTCAGGGCAGAGGCAGAACTGGGTGGATGGGGTAGAATCACGGAGGGGTGGTTCCGTGGCCTGCCAGAACACTGCAGTGTGGAATGCTGCATCAGTTGCATCCACCTCCGATGGTTATGGGCAAATGTCGGTTGTATGGTACAGCTTTTCTGGTCCGCTCAGCAGTGTTGTCGTTGTCTATGCAGGTCTTCCTGTCTGTGGCATGTCTTCTCATTCCCAAAGCTGAGCACATGCTTAAAAAAGAAAAAAAATTCTGTACAAGTGGTCTGATGATTTGCTGTTAAATCTAAAAGATTATTAGCTTGGATAAGACAATGTAGTTCAGAAGAGTCTTCTGCCGAATAGACAGATAGTTCTCTTTGAACCATTTAAAATGATTTTTTGTTTGTCTGAAAACTCATAGTCTATGGTTTTGCGTTCATCTAAATCGTGAGTAAATCAGAACTAACAAAATCTTCTAAACTGAGCAGGATTCCTTACCATTTTTAGAGTAGGACACAGTATCCTGTGTTTTCTTTTCCTACTACTTAGTCGCATTGCCTGTGGTTTTGAGTTTTAAGATTTTACTATTCTCAGCGTCATTAGTTTATATGAATTTGAGTGTTTGAGTTAAGTCACGGTAATCACGTAAAGTCATTCTTTCAAACACATGCACGCACGCACGCACGCATGCACGCACGCACGCACCCACACACACAGACACGAACATGGACTCTGTAGTACAAACCCTAAGGTACCACGTTGTGAGGCTTTCAGCGCCTTGTAAGAATCAGTGATTGGCAAAGTCTTGTCTATCTTTTTCTGTTTCCTCATTTTTGTTCAGGTTGGTCTGTAAGGCTACAAGGCTGTGAGTGATGAGTAAGTGTGTGAGCGAGCGATCTAGCTAGCTAGTTAGCTATTTAGCAAGTTAGCTAGGTAGCCAGTTTGTTAGTTAGCGAGTGAGCTAGTTGGTAAGTGAGCAAGTGAATGAATGAGTGAGCGAGCGATATGAACAGTTCTGTTTTCAAAACAGGTTGATGGTCCCCATATGCTACTAGAGAAGAATTTTCCTGTTTATAAATTATTGCAACATCCTCTTTTTTAATCCGGTTTTCTTTCTCTCACAACTTTCTCTCTTTCTTTTTTTCCTTTTTTTAATCTTTGCCAAGTCATTATTGTAATGACAGAGGAATGGTTGGCCTGCACTTGTTATTTGTTCGACATGTTACTTGAGTGTGCAAGTCTTTGTGTGTGAGTGTGTGTGTGTGAGTGTGTGTGTATTTATGTGTGTTTGTGTGCGTGTGTGGGTGTGCACGCGCGCGCGCGTGCGTGCGTGCGTGCGTACGCGCGCGCGCGTGCGTGCGTGCGTGCGTGCGGGCGTGTGTGTGTGTGTGTGTGTGTGTGTGTGTGTGTGGTGTGTGTGTGTGTGTGTGTGTGTGTGTGTGTGCGGGGGTTTGTTCTTAGTGTTTGTGTGTGTGTGTGTGTGTGTGTGTGTGTGTGTGTGTGTGTGTGTGTGTGTGTGTGTGTGTGTGCGCGCGCGCGCGCGAACGCGCGCGTGTTCATGTGTGCGTGTGTATGTTATATTTGATATTCTTAATCTTGTTCTTGTTCCTAAGTCATCTCTAAACATTCATTTCTCACAAACAATCAAAGGCGCACGCGGTCACACGCACGCACACGCACGGACACGCCACGCACCACACACACACACACACACACACACACACACACACACACACACACACACACACACACTCACGCACACGCACACACACATGTTTTTTCTAAGATCACTGTTAGGTGGATAGACGTTAAATTAAAGAAAAAGAACACACACGTTGACTAGCACGTTGGACAAATGCGCAGGTCAGACACCTGGTAAGTCGTAGCCACGAGACCCTCTTGTCAAATTCTCTCATCTTATCAATTATTTTAATTTTCCAAGTGTCATTTGCATTTTAAACTCTAAAGCCTGTGATTGACTGCCATGACCCTTGTCTTTCATACATGAACAATTCAGTTTGCAATGTTATGGTTTTAATGTGACTATGACTCTGTGTGTGCGTGTGTGTGTGTGTGTGTGTGTGTGTGTGTGTGTGTGTGTGTGTGTGTGTGTGTGTGTGTGTTTTAGTGTTTGGGCGTTGGTGCGGGCGAGTTTGTGTTTTTATGTATTGTTTTTATATTCAATGTAATGTTTTATGTCTTATGGATTAATGTTTATTTCATGTGTGTGTGTGCATGTGTGTGTGTGTGGGGGGGGGGGGGGGGGGGAGGTGTGTGAGTGTTGATGTATATATTAATACATGCACTAACAAAGGCTTTTATATAACGATTTATAATGTCTTTTTGTAATGTCTTATGTACTTGTGAAATGATGTGGAGCAGAAGAAAAATTTCCAATGGACAATAAAGTTGATGGAATTGACTTGATTGAATTGAATTGATCCATCGGCTTTAAATCAGCACAGTGTGGTCTCAAAATTTAGCGGATGTGGTGTAGGGTATACGATACTAGTCCGCAGGCAGTGACGCCTCCTTGATGAAACTGAAGCTGAAACTGTTAGCTGGCTGTCTAGATAGCAAGCGAGTCTAGTCTAGTCTAATAAGTCAGTCAGTCAGTCAGTCAGTCATTTACTTTGTTACATAGTTAGTTACGTACTTCTTTATCCGAAGCATATTTCATGTCTTACGACTCGGTAGGTGTGACGTGACACAAATCTTGTTGAAACTGACATTCTTTGCATATGCTTAGGTGCGTGTGGACGTGCCTGCGCTCTTGTGTGTGTGTGTGTGTGTGTGTGTGTGTGTGTGTGTGTGTGTGTGTGTGTGTGTGTGTGTGTGTGTGTGTGGTGTGAGAGAGAGAGAGAGAGAGAGAGCCAGGGATGTGTATATGTGTATATATAGATATAGATATATAAATGCATGTGTATAATTGACACGCGTATGTGCGAACACATGTACATGTATGTGCGAGTGAGTTTGTACATGCGAGTACGTGTGCAAGTATGTGCGAGTGAGTTTGTACATGTGATATCTACTTGTGTGCGTTCATTGGGCTATGCGCGTCTGCGTGAGAGAGGAGAGAGAGAGAGAGAGAGAGAGAGAGAGTAATAGCAGTAGCAAAAATAATCTGAAAACGAGGGCGTGACGAGAGGTGGAAGAGACAGATTCTAGGGGGGTGGGGGGGGGGGGGAAGGTGAGGTAACATGGGACTAATTTTACTGAGAAAAGAATGGTCGACTGAATAAAGAAGCAAGGAGCATCGGCAGGCTTCACATCGAAGACCTTCCACTTTTCACATGAGGCAGATTTTGACTACGACCGTGCATTCATTCCCCAAAGGTCGTTTTCAGAGTATCAAGATGCAAAACATATAAGCGTACTCCCAGTTCGGTGGCAAATATTTTGTATGTAAGAGACAAGAAAAAAAAAATTTGCTCTCCCTGGTGGGGAATAGAACTCTGGTCTCCCGCGTGACAGGCGGGGATATTAACCACTATACTACCGGGGATCTGACATAGTTTGGTTACACATAAAATTATAAACCGTTATTGCAAGAAGGGAAACAATTTCCAGTTAGTGGAAGAAAAAAACTCGACAGCGCGGTGGTTATTTCCCTTATCGGACTTGATTTTTTAAATTATCATTTACAGTCGTTAGTAAAGGCTATTCTGGTAAAATAAAACATCGGGTATCATCCCTGACCCATTATGTCCATACCTACAAATTTTCAGAAAGATCGACCAAGAAGTTTTGTCTGGAGCGAGTGGAACACATTTTGACCACGGACAGACGGACACACGGACAGTATTTCTTCGTTACCATTGTAAAGTACTTCCTGTTCTATAGGAACTGGGAGTACAAAAAGAGCTCCCCCAATGTTTCAGAAATGCCGACGATACATTGTGTAAAGCTGGACCATTGAATTTCGCTGACCTTAATCCTCCTGACCGGGGCAAACTGGCTGTTGTCGTGAGGAACGTAATGTAGTGGGGAAGAAGGGTGGAGGCTGAGTGATGGAGGCAGTGAGGAGAGAGGGAGCAAGGCGAGGAGGGGGGGGGGGGGGTAGGGTCTGGGGGAACCCATTTCTCTTCTCCTTGCTGCGTGGAAGCAGCTAACTAAGCGAAAAGTATGGTCGGCGTATATCTTAAGTTGGGAGAGAGAGAGAGAGAGGGGAGAGAGAGAGAGAGAGAGAGGAGAGAGAGGAGCTATGGAAATGCATAGGTAATATCCAGGGAGGGGGTGGGACTCTGTGTGTGTGTGTGTGTGCGCGCGCGCGCGCGCGTGCGCACGCGCACACGCAGGCAGATATATATATATATATATATATATATATATAATATTTATATTATATATATATATATATTATTTTATATATATGTGTATATATATAATATATGCGTGTGCGTGCGTGTGTGGTACGTGTGTGTGTGTGTGTGTGTGTGTGTGTGTGTGTGTGTGTGTGTGTGTGTGTGTGTGTGTGTGTGTGTGTGATTTGATGTGACAGCGATTCGCAATAGTGTTTTAGATAAAGATCAGTGATGATGAAGTCAGTAATATCTTTCACATTCACTTCTGTTATCTGTCTATCATCGCTGTTGAGAGAATAGGGTCTACACGTTAAACCATCATTGTCTTTCTCCATCACTGTTGTTGCTGCTGAGGCTGATGGTGATTAAGAATTAAACCCACATCAGCTTTCCCTTTCCTCACTGATCCACCTCTGCGCAGCGTGGAGTTACTGTCTTCATAATCAGATGTGCTCTGTCAGTGTGTTTGTACTTTGAAATTCGATTCGTAATGTCTATCAATCACTAGGGCCTAACATAGTTATTTGAGTCGTGTATCCTTCCTTCACCGGTCAAGGCAATTGTCTTGCCCCTGATCATCAGTTCAGATCCCTCCCTTTGGGGACGGAAAGGGGTAAAGCTGGGGGTGGGGTGGCTTTGGGGTGTTAGCTGTGATACTAATTTTCCACAAAATAGCCGAATACAGCGACTTCGTGATAAGACGGTAAACACACATTGTCCAGAATAAACTCCACATGTCCATTCTGTGATGCCTAATTTGTGCACGCGGCTTGTCTTGTTATGCCTAACCTTTTTAATACACTATTTTCGTCATGTATGGGTAAAGTAAGATCAATCCGGTGGCGCGCTCAGCATGGTACACAGTAATCTACCCCGTCAGCATGTCTGGAATTCAGCCATTACGTTTTGAAACTGAAAAGCAGATATTTCAACTCTGAAAGAAGAAGGGATGGGGAGGAGAGGGGGAAGGGGCAGGGAGAAAGAGGGGGGGGGGGGGAATAAGCCCTCCTGGCGGTGCAGATCTCTCCCTAACCCTCCTCTCTGCAGGGTGTCCGAGTTGTCCTCGTCTGGGATGGAAAAGCCGTCTCCGCGTCTGTGACGGCTGTCATGGAAACAGAAGGTTTGCTGGTATTGGACCTGTCATGGACCACTTCCGTCGGTGCTGTCACTTCCGGTAGAATGCAGGCGAGGGTTAGAGCGATGAGGAGAAACAAGAGGACGAACGGATGACGGGCAAATATCCTTCGGAATATGTGATATGCATGTGTACGAGATGTTGACGAAGCAAATGGAAGGAAAGTGGAGGGGGGGGGGGTAATTTTTTTTTTTCAAATAAAATGTTATAAGATAGATGTGTACGAGGACAAGAAAAGAGACAAAAATAGGCAGCAGAATGGGGATGCAAGAGATTGTTTCATTCTTTCAAACGATTCAAAAGATGCGGATGTTTTTATTCTTTCCAAAGATTGACAGTAAGATGCATCCATATGCAGAGGAAAAAAAGACGTGAAAACATAACAGAAGAGTGGGAAGAGGCGGCATTTCTTTTAAATAAAAAGCGACGACATGTGTATAATGAAAGACAGTCAGAAGGAGGGTTTTGGGGCTGAAGATCTTTTTAAATACATTCTGGCTTTTATTCAAGGGAGAAAAAAATGGACAGGGGAGGGGGGGGGATGGAGGAGAAGAGGGGGAAATATTTGATCTTCTCAAAGATGTAGTGATATAGATAGATAGACAGACAGGCGGACAGACAGAGAGACAGAAAGACAGAAGTTAGCTAGCTAGCTGGATTGATAAATTGATACATTCGTTCGTTTATGTGTACATATGTGTGTTTTTGTGTTTTATGCATGTATGAGAGAGAGGGAGAGGAGAGGCAGACAGACAAATAGACAGGCAGATAGAGTTAACGAAAAAAAAAAAATGCGAAGGTTCCCGTCACAGATACAAATAATGCCGTCAATTGTTTTGTCTTTTCATATCTTTTAAAAAAAAATATTGGCGCAGAGGCCACAAACCTTGGCCACCTTCTACGCACGTCATGTCACAATGACAGTTCCGCGAACAGATCCTTATCATCGCAGGCATTTGTATTCATATGGCACAGAGTTATGGGGGGAAAAAAACGCGACACAGAATTCAGTAAGATTTGCTGTCCGACTTTCACCCTTAAAAACAACACTGATTTGTTTCCAGCCTCCGAGACAACACTGATCTTGTTTCTTACCCTCCCAAAACAACACTGATCTTGTTTCTTACCCTCCAAGACAACACTGATCTTGTTTCTTACCCTCCAAGACAACACTGATCTTGTTTCCAACCTTCCAACACAAAACTCATCTTGTTTCCGGTGTAACGAAAAGTTTTAACTCCCGAATGGTTTAACTCCAGGGAGTTAAACTGTTCAGATGTAAATTTTAACTCCCGGGAGTTAAACTAGAATGATTCCCACCCTGTGCCAAAATAATCCACTCAGTAAAACTTCAAATATTCTCAACTCTTTTTTGTACAAGTCTCAACAAATTTTGAAACATTAAGGGGGGAGTCATTTTGTACATATATCAGACTTAACTCCCACCCTGTAACAGAATGACCCCCCCAGGGAGTTAGTCTGTACTATATCCAGATTAACTCCGGGAGTTAATCCAGGCGTGTTAAAGTTTAATCCTGCTCACTAACGGGGGTCAGTTTTTCACAGTTTAGAATAACTCCCCTGGGAGTTAATGTGTACACGTGTTTTCTGACTCCCAGGGAGTTACTCTCTAACAGAGGGGGAGTTAATCTGGTCATGACTAAGATGACTCCCCACCCACCTATTCCCAGATGTCTTTCTGTAAGAGAATGGAGAAGGGGATTTAATGTTCATGATCATCATCATCATAGGGAAAGGAAATGTCCGTATACGTATTCATGTGCTCATCTATGCATGTCCTTGACATTTTTACTATGCCTTTTGATTATATAATCTGTATGTAAAGTCTGTATATACATGAATTAATGGTTTGATGCCTTTGGTAGAATACTGTACCTTCAGTCTTTGGCGTTCTCTCTCTCTCTCTCTCTCTCTCTCTCTCTCTCTCTCTCTCTCTCTCTCTCTCTCTCTCTCATGGAATCTATGCGACTATCAAACAGTCACTCATAGGTATAGGCTATTACACTCAAATGGTGTAGAAATCGAAAATTTTCAATTTTTCATTGTGTCATGCGCCAAATTATGGAGTGGGGGGCGGGGGGGGGGGGGGGGGGGGGGGGGTGAGAGGGTAAGGAAGTTATGGAGAGAATGGCGAGTAGTCGCGACGTGACGTAAAATTGTTTGTATTGACTCGCTACATCTGGGAGAGAAGGAAGGAGAAAAAGGGTTGGCATAGATTAGAAATTTGTGTGTGAGACACAGGGGATAGAGAAAAGGGGGGGGGGGGGGGGGATGGTGCCTGTATTTGTACAATTTGTACAAGAGGGTGGCTGCTTGGGACTGATCTGATGAGGTTGTCAAGTGACTCGTCACAGGTGTGAGGGTGTGCGTGTGCCAAACTAAAAACGAAAGTCGGCCAGCCAATCAGAAAAACACATTTTTCAATAAAATTCAGGACACGTGACTAATTCACAGAAATCAATGATATCGAAGGAAACAATTCACCTGAAAAGTCTTGATCTGGCAAGTTAGTGTAAGAACACACACACACACACACACACACACACACACACACACACACACACACAACACACACACACACATTTCGATATATATATATTATATATATATATATATATATATATTATATATATATTTATATATATATATATATTATAAAAGATGCATGGGTGGTAGCGAGGTGCGGGGAGTGGGTGGTGGGTGGGAGTCATTCTGGTGGTATGTCAGAATAAACTCCCCTGGAGTCAAACTGAAACACAGAGGGAGTTAGTTTTTTATATTCTAGTTTAACTCCCAGGGAGTTAAAATTTACAAATGAACACTTTAACTCCCTGGGAGTTAAACCATTCGGGGAGTTAAAACTTTTCGTTACACCGGCCCTCCAAGACAACACTGATCTTGTTTCCAACCTTCCAAGGCAACATTGATCTTGTTTCTAACTTCCAACACAAAACTCATCTTGTTTCCAGCCCTCCGAGACAACGATTAATTGTTTCTTACCCTCCAAGGCAACGCTGAACTTGTTTCTTACCTCCAAGACAACACTGAAGTTGTTTCTTACCTCCAAGACAACATGATCTTGTTTCTTACCCTCCAAGACAACACTGAACTTGTTTCTTACCCTCCAAGACAACATGATTTGTTTCTTACCCTCCAAAACAACATGACTTGTTCTTACCTCCAAGGAAAAACATGATCTTGTTTCTTACCCTCCAAGGCAACATGATCTTGTTTCTTACCCCCCAAAAGACAACATGAACTTGTTTCTTACCTCAAGGAACACTGATCTTGTTTCTTACGCCCCAAAGGGACAACACTGAACTTGTTTCTTACCTCTAAGACAACACTGATTTTGTTTCTTACCCCCCAAAGGGACAACACTGATCTTGTTTCTTACCCTCCAAGGCAACGCTGAACTTGTTTCTTACTCCAAGGCAACATGATCTTGTTTCTTACCCTCCAATGCAACATGATCTTGTTTCTTACCCTCCAAAGAACACTAAACTTGTTTTCCCACTTCCAAACAAAATATCTTGTTTCCGGCCCTCCAAGAAACACTGATCTTGTTTCGGCCCTCCAAGACAACTTTGATCTTGTTTTCAGCCCCCCCAGAAAAAACACTGATTTGTTTTCAGCCCTCCAAGACAACATGATCATGTTTTCAGCCCTCCAAGACAACATGATTTTTTTTCCCAGACCTCCCAAAAAACTGATCATGTTTCCAGCCCCCCCAAAACACTGATCTTTTTTTCAGCCCTCAAAAACATGATCTTGTTTCCGGCCCCCCAAAACACTGATCTTGTTTCCAGCCCCCCCAAAACCTGATTTGTTTCCCAGCCCTCCCAGACAACACTGATCATGTGTCCAGCCCTCCAGACAACATGATTCATGTGTTCCCAGCCCTCCAAGACAACTGATCATTGTCCAGCCCTCCAAGACAACACTGATCATGTTTCAGCCTCCAAGACAACACTGATCATGTGCCCAGCCCCCCAAGACAACACTGATCATGTTCCAGCCCTCCAAGACAAACTGATCATGTGCCCAGCCTCCAAGACAACACTGATCATGTGTCCAGCCCTCCAAGACAACACTGATCATGTGCCCAAAGCCTCCAAGACAACACTGATCATGTTTCCAGCCCTCCAAGACAACACTGATCATGTTTTCCAGCCCTCCAAGACAACATGATCATGTTTCCAGCCTCCAAGACAACACTGGGATCATGTTTCCACCCCTCCAAACAACACTGATCATGTTTCCAGCCTCCAAGCAACATGATCTTCTTTCAGCCCTCCAAGACAACATGATCTCTTTCCAGACTCCAAACAACCGATTTTTACCCCCCTGACAAATGACCTTTCACCCGAAGAACAACACCTTTCCTCTTCTTCCCCCCCCCCCCCCCCCCCCCCCCCCCCCCCCCCCCCCCCCCCCCCCCCCATATGTTTCTTTACCCCTTTGAGGAGCCATGCTTTTTATCTGCACTCGTACCTACGGTCCCGATTTTAACGAAACTTCATGAAAATATGGAACATGGTTTATGGTGAACCGTTAAATTTGGGGCGGATCCGTGAGCGGATCTAGATTCACAGTGGATCCGGGATCGCACAGCAAGATGACGACAATTTTTTTATGACGCAAAACCGATTTCAAAAAAGAAGGTGGAAAGGTGGAATGGGGCCCCGGGAAAGTTTGGTGTGGATTCCAGCTACGAGTCTGGAACAAAGGGCAGATCCGTGATTGTTCACATTGTTGAAAAGATGACAACGCATTGTTCCCGCCCTCCAAGGAACATCACTGATGCCAGGAATGCTGTGAAGAAACCGTCATGAACTAATGACCCTTACGAAGCAGTAAATTTGCATAGAATCACAACATCAGTTTTATCAATTGAAGTGCTGGAATTTTGTATTTCAAGGGTTTTCTGTTAAGAAAAAAAAAGGGCACAAATGCGGAAAGGGCAGGTGCGTTATAAATTTGTTTATTTAAGGCTAAATGCTGTATTTCAGCTGCATTGCTTTACTATCTCAACCACATGTAACGACATCGTGTAGAAGTTAAGCACTGGGAAAGGTATCTAGTAGATGGCGTCCCTTAACATGTTGATACAACATGGAGAAACATTCAGTCCCTTAACATTTTGATATGAGGGGCCGCCAAGGAGGTATACAATGGACGTTAACAAGCCCTCATCCAGCCCTAAATTTTTTCAGACGTGGGCCTGTTTTATAACAGAAATGGGGATAATTTGCATGACGATACCCGTCATGTTTCCATTGACGTCATGCTTTATCTCTTAAAAGAGATGTCGTGTTTAAACGAGGGAAAACACAGTAACGTTATTTCACGTCCCTAGTGTCCTTGGTAACACAGAATGTTATTCAGGAAAAGTTTGCTCTGTTCCCTCCTCTATCCTCGTCTGGTACTTCGTGGTTTTTTGCAGGGGTCACATTTCTGCGTGAGGGAACGTCTTCAGCCCTCTGTAGGGTGAACATTGGGTTCGTCTTCCATGGGGGAAGATGAACGACAAAGAGGATTTAAGCGTTCGGTGTCTCCACCCTCTGTGGGTCTTGATACAAAGGAGGAGAGTTGGGTTGGACGCTTTCCTTTGTAGTACAAAAAATACTGTGGAGTTGACTGGGTTGTTTACTATAAACATTTGAGTCTGTTGACTGTGTATATAGCTGTGTCTTTTGACCCAAGCAGTTCAGAGAGTTGTGTGTACGTGCGTTCTGTCAGGGACACACTGAGGCGGTGACATATTGAAAAGGAGACATGTGGAGATGGGGACATCAAAACGGGATACACTGGGCACAGGGACCCCAAAGACAGGACACATAGAGACGGGGACACAGAGAAAAAGGAGGGACACCTAGACACGGGGCGGGGGGCACAAGCTACGGAACACAAAAGGGAGTAGGGCAGTCAAATATACAGAAGACAGGGACATATGCGAAAGGGAACACAGAGCGACAGCACCACTTAGAGACGGGTACGGGGACACTTAAAAGACAGAAAAAATATAGAGACGTTGACTTTTGAAGGCAGGGATCACAAAGAGGCAGGGGACATTTAGGGACGGGGACAGGACACATAGAGACGGGGCACACAGGGCACAATCGGAAACACAGAGAGACAGTGACACAATCAGAAAACACGGAGAAGGGACACAATCAGAAACATAGAGGACAGGGACACAGTCGAAACATAGAGAGACAGGGACACCCAAACGAAACATGGAGATAGAGACACGTCAGAAACATAGGAGAAGGAACACAATCAGAAATAGAGAGACAGCGACACAATCAGAAACGCGAGACAGGGAACAATAGAAACCAGAGACAGGGACACAATCAGAAACAGAAAGGCAGGCACACAATCGAAACGAAAGACAGGGAACAATCAGAAACACAAAGACAGGGAGCATTTAGAAACATAGAGAGACATGGACACAATCAGAAACATAGAGATACAGGGACACAATCAGAAACACAGAGACAGGGACACAATCAGAAACACAAGAGACAGGGACACAATTAGAAACACACAGAGACAGGGACACATCAGAAACAGAGAGACGGGGACACAATCAGAAACACACAGAGACAGGGACACAATCCGAAACACACACAGAGACAGGGACACGATCAGAAACACAGAGAGACAGGGACACAATCCGAAACACACAGAGACATGGACACAATCAGAAACACACAGAGACAGGGACACAATCAGAAACACACAGAGACAGGGACACAATCAGAAACACACAGAGACAGGGACACAATCAGAAACACACGAGACAGGGACACCAATCAGAAACATAGGGAGACGGGACATAATCAGAAACACAAGAGACAGGGACACAATCAGAAACACAAAGAGACAGGGACACAATCAGAAACACAAAGAGACAGGGACACAATCAGAAACACGGAGACAGAGACACAATCAGAAACACGGAGACAAGGACACAATCAAAACACAAAGAGACAGGGACACAATCAGAAACACAAAGAGACAGGGACACAATCCAGAAACAACACAGAGACAGGGACAACAATCAGAAACACAAAGAGACAGGGACACAATCAGAAAACACGGAGACAAGGCACACAATCAGAAACACAAAGAGACAGGGACACAATCAGAAACACAAAGAGACGGGGACACAATCAGAAACACAAAGAGACAGGGACACAATCAGAAACACACAGAGACAGGGACACAGTCAGAAACACACAGAGACAGGGACACAATCAGAAACACACAGAGACAGGGACACAATCAGAAACACACAGAGACAGGGACACAATCAGAAACACACAGAGACAGGGACACAATCTGAAACAGAGAGACAGGGACACAATCAGAAACACACAGAGACAGGGACACAGTCAAAAACACACAGAGACAGGGACAAAATCAGAAACACACAGAGACAGGGACACAATCAGAAACACACGGAGACAGGGACACAATCAGAAACACACAGAGACAGGGACACAATCAGAAACACACACACAGACAGGGACACAACCAGAAACGCAGAGACAGGGACACAATCAAAAACACAGAGACAGGGACACAATCAGAAACACAAAGATAGGGACACAATCAGAAAAACGGAGATGCAAGGACACAATGCAAGAAACATGGAGATACAGGGACACAATCAGAAAGACAAGACGGGGACACAATCAGAAACACAGAGACAGGGACACAATCAGAAACACAGAGACAGAGATACAATCAGAAACACAGTGATAAGGGACACAATCAGAAACACACAGAGAGGGACACGATCAGAAACACACAGAGACAGGGACACAATCAGAAACACAGAGACAGGGACACAATCAGAAACACAGAGACAGAGATACAATCAGAAACACAGTGATAAGGGACACAATCAGAAACACACAGAGAGGGACACGATCAGAAACACACAGAGACAGGGACACAATCAGAAACACAGAGAGCGACAGGGACACAATCAGAAACACAGAGAGCGACAGGGACACAATCAGAAAGACACAGAGACAGGGACACAATCAGAAACACAGAGAGCGACAGGGACACAATCAGAAAGACACAGAGACAGGGACACAATCAGAAACACAGAGAGCGACAGGGACACAATCAGAAACACAGAGACCGACAGGGACACAATCAGAAAGACAGAGACAGGGAATCGTAGAGCCAGATATATACACAAACAAGGGCACATATGGACACAGTAAGACAGGGACGTATAGTGATAGGGACAAAATAGACACAAAGAGACAGGTACACCCGTGTTTAAAACTGCAGTCTATGCACATAACGATAACTTTCTGCCTCAATAATCATCTCTTTATGTTGTCATTTTCTGTCTCCGAGAGAGACAAATGGAAAGGTCATTTTTCCTCTCGGCGAGAGAGAGAGAGAGATTGAGAGAGAGAGAGAGGGGGGGGGGGGGCAGACACATACACACACACACACACCACACACACACACACACACCACACACACACACACACACACACACACACACACACAGCACGAACGCACACACATGGATAAACAGAGAGAGAGACACAGAGAGAGAGAGAGAGAGAGAGAGAGAGAGAGAGAAGAGAGAGAGAGAGACAGACAGACAGACAGACAGAGAAACTGAGGGATAGAGAGAAAGAGACAAGGAGAGATGAAGAAATAGAGAAGAGAGAGAGAGAGAGAGAGAGAGAGAGAGAGAGAAACGCACGCACGCACGCACGCGCGCGCGCGTGCGCACGCACACACACACACACACACACACACACACACACACACACACACACACACACACACATACACACACACACACACACACACACACAGGATTCGAACAACTAGATATGGTGTAGCTGATTTGTCCAAGACTGTCGGGGACTGTCATGGAAACAGCAGACGTTGCCGGGTTTTCCTGACGTCTTACCCAAGCTGGAACCTCACACACCCACCCTGATTGTCGTCTGTCACGTGAGGGACAAAGCAGAATCAACAGAACCGTTCTGATTGGTTGGCGTGGTGCAATTTCCTTTTAATGATTGGCTGATATTGAGCAGGCCACGAGACCTCGCGCCGTTTCCATACTTTACTTTGACCCCAACTCATTATCACACATATACTGTCCAAAAAAAAAAAAAATGAAAAGAAAAAAAGAAAGGCATGCCTTTTGATATCTTCACTGTGGATGCCAAGACACTGTTAGGATGTAACCAACCAGTGGAATACGTTTGTTTACGTCTGTGCTTCACGTGTGCTCACGCATTTAGTGCCAGTCGGATAGCACGTGCACAAAATGGCCACTTGGACAATTTTTCTTTTTTGGTCGTGCTTTGCGCCTGAGTGAAGCAAATTCAAGTACGTTTTAGAGAAATGAATGCTCGAAGGAAGGCAAACAAACCATACAAACAGTGAGTCATTCTGAGGAAAACCAGTCCGTCAATGCAAAGTGAAAAGATGCCGCTCCTCAATCAGCAAGAACGTGAGAACGCACTGGAGCGTTTGCAAGCTGGGCAGTCAGCCTTAAGTCGCCCGACACTTCAACATGAGTCACAGCACCCTCAGCAGGCTTCTGAGTCGTCATCGCATCAGCGGCTCCATGGCAGACCGACCACGCTCTGGAAGACCTTTGGCACAACTTCCACGCGAGACCGCTACATCCGGGTCAGCCACCTGCAAAATCGCTTTCAGTCAGCCTCATCAACCGCCCAGCAATTACCCGGAGGTCAAAGAATCTCTGACCAGACTGTTCGGAATCGCCTGGATGCTGCAGGGCTATGGGCTTGCAGACCTGTCAGAGGACCTGTCTTCACACAACGCCATCGCGGGAACAGGATGCAGTGGGCAACTCAGCATCGTCCCTGGACCCTCAGGAACCGTTGGAACAGGGTCTGGTTTTCAGACGAGTCTTTTCTTCCTGCTCCAGCGCCATGAAAGGGGGAGGAGGGTGTACCGCAGACATGGCGAGCGCTTTGCCCAGAACTGCGTGGACGAGGCACCTGCCCATGGTGGTGGAGGCGTCATGGTGTGGGGGGCCATCCACTGATGCTGGCAGGAGTCTCCTGGTGCGAGTCCGAGGCACGCTGAACGCCCAGCGGTATGTGGCTGAAATTCTCCAGCCTCGTGTCCTGCCTCTTATGGCCGGGTCTCGCACGCTGTTCCAACAGGACAACGCCAGGCCTCATACTGCGCGACTAACAAGCAAACCCCGCCAACAACATCAAGATTTTTCCCTTTGGCCCTCAATTCGGCAATCTAAACCCCCAATTGAAAACATAGGGGGTAACTGGACAAACAGCCGGGGCGCAGTGCACGTCCTGACAACGTAAAAGAGCTTTCACCCCCCCCCCCCCCGGGGAGGGGGACACCATGCCAGCAGGGATCCGCAATGGATCCCTCCATCCCAGCCGGGCCCCGGGCCATTTTTCCCGCGGGGTGGGGGAAACCCTTCCCTGAGTCCCGCTCCAAAACGTTTTGGTGTGTGAATGTACAGACACGGGAATAAAACTGGAACTGATGATTTTTTAAAAAAAAAAAAAATTCTCTGTGAAATGATTTCAATCGAATTTTTTGCAAATTAAGAAATTTGAAATAAGTTTCTTAAGAAAAAATATCATTCTTTTTAACGTATAGTTTACCCTTTCATTTGAACTGCAATTCATTCTGCTATCCCTAGGCCCACATATAAAAACTGGAGGGAAACTTTTGCTCGGGAAAAGAAACCTTGCTTTCTCTTCGGAGTATCACAGGGATTTCGTAATCCATGTAATTGGGTGTTTTTCAGATCGACTTCAATATTTTGTCTCGCACACATTAATTATCTTATTCGTATTTTCTCTCGAAATTTTGGGAGCGTTTCCCCAGCCCGAGGTCAAGACAGTCGATGATATATTATTTGAAAAGTAATGCCTACTTTTTGCAACTACGTAATGTTTTTCATATTTTTCCTTTGTCTGTTTGGAATTCGCGCGCGCCGCAACACCCACACACCGCGCCCACACGCACGCACGCACCACGCACGCACGCACGCACGCAACGCACACACCCGCCACGCCAGCCCCCACACACACACCACACACACACACCACACACACACACACCCAACTTTAAACAAATCTAGAACGGTAAAATAGAAAAGGCCTAAAATTTTTAAACAAGAGGGTTCCTTTCCACAGACGCACACAGTCGTTCATTTCGCAAAATTTTCCCAAAGGATTCGACCCAAACCCTTGGTCAATCTCACCCCCACACAGGACGGCGTTGCCCTTGGACCTAATATACCACTTTTTTTCCCCCCGGTTTCGTTAAAATCGTTTGTGGGCCACCACTTCTCACAGACAACGGACAACCAAAACCACGTGAAAACATAAGACTTTTGGGAAGAAGTGACCCTCACAAAAAAAAAAAAAAAATTAAAAAGAGAAAAAGAACCAACAAAAAAAAAACGAAACAAAGAAAAAAATTTCCCAGGTCAGCCCTTTTGAGCTTTTCAGAGTTAGCTCTGTGCACACACTGTGCGTCCCCTTCCCCTTTTCCCCTTTCCCTCACCGGGACCCTCCTTTGCCCCCTTTTCCCAAAATTCAGGGGCTCTGTCTAAACACGATCAAAAGGGGCAAACCTTTTTTTTCCCCCGGGGGTTTTTGTTCTGGGCAGGGGGTGGGATTTCCCCTCAAAGGGTGAACTCTTCGAGAAATGAGCACGCTGACCAGCAGCTCAATAGAAAATTTTTTCCCTCTTTTTTTGTTTTTTGGTTTGGTTGTTTTTTTTTTGGTTTTTTTTTTTTGGGCTATGTATTTTTTGTTTTGAAAAAGAATGTGATGATGACAAAAGGGATACAGCCCAAAAAAACACGACTTGTTTTTCCCTTTTACCTGGGTTAATTTTTTTAAAATTTAACCCCTCATTTGAGGCATTTTCATTTTAAGCTGAGAGCCTCTTTCTCTCTCTCTCTCCCCCTTCTCTCTTTTCTCCCCTCTCTCTCTCTCTCTTCTTCTCTCTTCTCTCTCCCTCTCTCTCTCTCCCTCTTCCCTCTCCTCTCCCTTCCCCCTCCTCTCCCCTCTCTCTCTCTCTCTCTTCTCTCTCCTCTTTTCATCCCTCCTACCTTCTCTTGCCCGGTGCGCCTCTCTCCTCTCTCCCCTCTTTCTTTTTTTTCCCCTCCCTCCTCCCTTTTCCCCTTTTTGTTTTCTGATATCACCGGCGGCGCACATGCTGCGTGTGGTAAGGAGTGTGTGTGTGGTGTGTGTGTTTTGTGTGTGTTGTGTTGTGTGTGTGTTTTGTTTTGGTGGCGCGCGCGCGCGCGTTTGCTCACGCGTGGTGGTGTTTTTGCTCGCGCCGCGGACGTGCGTTTTGGGATAAGGGGACGCAAAAAAGTCCCCCCCCCCCTACTTTCTCCCCTTTTTCGCCCCCTCACTTGTTTAACAAGCGGGAGGCCCCAACCCCCCACACGAAAAAAAAAACTATCACATCGATCCCCCGGGGGTTTCGGGCCAAAACCCTTTGTCGGCTTGTTCTCAACACGTCCCCCCCCTCTTCCCCAATACAAACCCCCCCCCCACCCCAAACCCCTGCCTTTTCGGGAAACGTGGAGGGGGAAAAGGGAGGGGGGGGGGGGGTCTTATAGTTACAGACAATTTAAGCAAACCCATTAAAAGGATAAAGACAGTTTTTCGGTGTGTGTACACACGAAAAAAAAACAAAGCTAACGCTTGGGCAAGGGAAAAGGGCAAACTAAGTTTTTCGTGTGGTGTACACGTTAAACAAACTGACTTGGGTTATCATGAATGCAAACATGAACCGTTTTTCTAACTTTCCTATAATGTCCCTGAAAAAAACAAATAAAAAGGTTTCTATTTTTACACTTGGTTCTCTCTTGAGGGACATAAAAACCGTATGCGAAAGCTTGGTGGCGGGGTGGCACGTCTTCATCTTTCCCTGGGGATGGTGGTTTGGGGCTGTGGGGGGTTCGGGGACTGGAGGTGGGGTTTCTCGCCGGGGGGCTCTGCTCATAAATACGGGCTGGAAAACCCTGGGGGGTGCATTTTTGGCGTTATGATTGCATCCTGCTCTATTACCTCTGTTCAGGGGCAGTTTTGTCCCCTTTATACTTAATGAGTGCCTGCCGGCCTGACCCCTCGTCAAAACAGCGCAGGCCCCCAAGGGTGGTACAGGAGCCCTAAAGGGTGAAAACGGCCTCTCTGGGTCCCCCCCCCCCACCCCTTGGGGGTTTCTTTTTTTTCTTTTCCTAACAGGCTGCCCGGAGAAAAATCATGACGGTGAAAAACCCACGCCACAGGAAAGTCCTGTTGGAAAGACTACAAATTTTGGGTTTTCTCGAGGGGACATAAACCGATGGCGAAACTTGGGGGTCGGATGGAATGTCTTCTCTGTCCCTGGGGTGGGTGGTTGGGGCTGTGGGGTGTTCTCGGGAGCTGGAGGGGGGTTTTTTCTCGCCTGGGCTCTGCAGTCATGAAATACGGGGTGGGAACCAGGGGGATGCTTTTTTTAAAGGGTGTTTTGAGTTGCACCCCGGATTTACCTCTGTTCAGGCGTTATGTCCCTTGATATCTTTAAAGGGGGTTTTTGGGGGTCCTTACCCTCGTCAACCGCGCGGCCCCCAAGGGGGGTACAGGCTCTCTAAAGGGAGGGGAAACAGTGCTTTCTGGGGGCCCCCCCACACCTTCGGTGTTTCTTTTTCTTTTTTGCCTTAACTAGCTGACCCTGGAGAAAGGGCCTGACGTGGGAAAAACCCACTGACCACAGGGGAAAATTGTTGGAAAAACTACAACTTTGGTTCTCTCTTGGGCAAAAAAAGAATATGGCGAAAGCTGGTTGTGTTGGGTGCACGGGCTTTTTGTCCCCTGGCATGGGTGGGGGTCTGGGGGGGGTCCGGATGGGGGGGGGCCCCGGGGGTCTGCGCATGAAATACGGGCTGGTACCCATGGGGGGTGCATTTAAGGGGTTTTAGTTGCTCCCGCAGTTGATTTACCTCTGTTCAGGAGCATTAGTCCCCTTTTTAAACTTTAAAGGTGTCCGCGCGGCCTGTACCCACGCAAAACACGCAGGCCTCCAAGGGGGTACGGATGCTCTAAAGGGAGTGAAGCGTGCTTCTCTGGGTCCTCCCCGCACCTTTGGGTTTTCTTTTTTTTCTTTGCCCTTTAAAAGGCGACCCGGGAAAAAGGGCCCCTGACGTGAGGAAAGCCCACTGACCCCAGGGAAAGTCCTGTTTGGAAAGACTACAACTTTGGGTTTCTCTTGAGGCCAAAAAGACCGTATGCGAAGCTTTTCTGTGTCTGGAGTGGCACTGTCTTCATCTGTCCCTGGGGATGGGGGGTTGGGTCTGTGGGGTTGCTCGCACTGGAGGTGGTGTTTCCGCCGGGGGGGCTTGCATCATGAAATACGGGGGGTACACCCCTGGGGATGCTTTTAAGGCTTTTATGATTTCACCGCAGTCGATTTCCCCGTTAGGACATTAGTCCCTTTAACTTTAAAGGGGTTCCGCGCGGGGCCCGTACCCATCGTCAACCGCGCAGGCCTCCCAAGGGGGGGGTACAGGTGCTCTAAAAGGGAGGGAAGACAGGGTTTTCCCGGGGCCTCCCCAGCACCTTCGGGGGTTTCTTTTTTTTTCTTTTTCCTTAACTGGCTGACCCTGGGGAAAAGGGCCAGTGCGGTGGGAAAGCCCACTGCCACGGGAATCCTGTTGGAAAACTACAACTTTGGATTCTCTCTTGGGCACATAAACCGTATGGGAAAGCTTGGCGTTTGGGGTGGCACGTTTCATCTGTCCGTGGGCTGGGGGTTGGGTCCTTTTGGGGGGTGCCGGCAGCTGGGGGGGGTGGGGTTTCTCGCCCGGGTCGCAGTCAGAAATACGGGGTAAACCCCCCTGGGGGGTGCATTTTAAAGGGTGTTATGAAAATTTGCTCCTGCATCTGATTTCCTCTTTCAGGGCAGTTATGTCCCTTGATATTTAATGGGTGTCCTGCGCGTGCCCGTACCCTCGCAACACAGCGCAGGCCCCAAGGGGGGGACGGAAGCTCAAAGGCAGGTGAAGGCAGTGCTTCTTGGGGCCTCCCCACACCTTCGGGGTTTTTTTTCTTTTTCCTTAACAGGCTGACCCCGGAGAAAGCCAGGGCGGGGGAAAAGACCCACGCCACAGGAAAGTCCCTGTTTGGGAAAAACTTTGGGTTTTCCCCTTGAGGGCCAAAGACCCTAGGCGAAAGCTTGGCTGTTTTCTGGAGGGCACGTCTTCATCTGTCCTGGGGATGGGTGGGTTGGGGGCTGTGGGGTTGCCGGGTGGAGGGTGGTGTTTTTTCCCCCGGGGCTCTGCAGTCATAAATCGGCTGGGAACCCCCTGGGGGGTGCTAGTTTAAAGGGTGTTATGGTTGCATCCTGCAGTTGATTTACCTCGTTCAGGAGCAGTTTTTGTCCCTTGAAATTTTAAGGGGGCCCGCGCGTGCCTGTACCCACGCAACACAGCGCAGGCCTCCAAGGGTGGGACGGACTGTCTAAAGGAGGGGAAGACAGGCTTCCTGGGGCCTCCCCCAGACCTTCGGGGTTTCTTTTTTTTTTACACACTGAACAAGACAAACTAAACTTTTGTTTGGTTGCCACCTAATAAGGGCTAAATTTTTTGGGGGGTGCACACAAAAACATGACAAACTAAACTTTTCACGTGGGGCCACTTTAAACATACAAAATAGGGTTTTCACATAGTGTACACCTGAACATGACGAACTAAGTTTTTTGTGTGTGCCACACCGAACAAACCTTTAGTAACCCCATAAAGCAAAACAGTAGAAAGTTTACCCCAATAAAAAAAGCACAATAGACAGACAGCAGGCGATATGCAAGCACTGACGGACATAAGATAACATACCTAAGACGCTGGGCAGATAGATCGATAAGTAGAAACAGAAAACAAGTTTAATGACAGGGAACCTGCCCCAGCTGTGTAGTGGGCCGAAGGCAGACTTGCCAAAAGACACGTACTTACAAATGCATGCAAACATACATGCATACACGCGTGCATACATGTATACATACATATACACATACCTACGTACTTATCGCATACAGACACACGTAGACACACACATACAGACAGACACACGCACGCGCGCGCGCACACACACACACACACACACACACACACACACACACACACACACACACACCACCACACACCACACACACACACACACACACACACAATATATATATATATATATATATATATATATATATATATATATATATATATATATATATATATATATGGTTGTGTGTGTGTGTGGTGTGTGTGTGTGTGTGTGGTGTGTGTGTGAAAAGTAAATGTAACTACATGCATTCATACATACGTGCATGGATACATACATACGTACATACATATGAGTGTGCATACATACATACACACATGCATGCATGTATACATACATACATCCCATACAAAAATGCATGCATACTTACATACATACATACGCACGTACGTAAGTGGTCGAATAGGTGGGTGAGGAAGTAACCAGATAGACAGTTGATAGAAAACGGGCGGGTGGAGAGAAGACAGACTGACCACAAGATAGAGAAAGACATACAGAGACGGAAAGGCATACTGGCAGATACGTGGGTAGCTTGGTGGGTATTTAGACGGATACAGAGATTAAACAGACGCACTGACAGATTGGTCGAGGGAAGGATAATAAGGTAGATACATAATAAAGATACATGAATATAGACTGATTGTGACAGCTTAATAGATGACGATAGATTAGACAAATAAACAGACGGAGATTGATTGACTGATTGATTGGTCGATTGATTGATTATTGGATTGATTGATTGACTGACTGAGTGTTGAAAAGACTGTCACATAGACATTTGAGAGAGACTGAACGGACAGAAGACAAAGTGTACAGACTGATAGAAAGATGGATACGCACAGCAACGACGGTCACATTGTTTGAACAATACGCTATTCACAGGCAAACAGAATGCTGTCGTAAAACATTGAACACAAGCAAAGTAAACTCAAATTTGGATCTTGAATTTGAAAAAAAAAGTCATTTTGTACTTAAAATACAAAAGCACGAAAGAGCATAATATGTTTAAATATTTAATCACATGTTCGTCCTTACGGGTCTGACCTTGTCAGCCGGAAGTGCGCACCCTCTTTATGTCGTCATGAAAGCGATTCTGTTCGACATTTCTTAGAGCGATGTACATGTTTTCTCGATAGCGACCCTATCGGGGTGGTGTGCAGTATTTTTTGTCTATGTGTGTGTGTGTTGTGTGTGATTTCCTCAAAACTGTACGTTGCCATGGCACTCAATGGGCGATGACGATTGTGATGACGTCACTCTACTTCGTTACATGCATAGGTAATATACACTCTGTCTACATTAAACGCCTTCAGGCAGGAAGAAAAGAAGCAAATAGCCAAATCCAAGGCAAGTATGTGTGTCCAGAGAGGAGCGAGAGGGCGGAATGGAGGAGGAGGATAGAAGGGAGAAGGGAGGGTAACATTGGCTGGGGGGGGGGGGGGGGGGGGGGAATGAGGGCAGGAATCTGGTATCATTCTTCTCTCCTCGTCCAATATGCAATTTGTCAAAACGCCAACCATTCAGTGTTCGTTTGAATGACAGAAAGTGCACGCCGTCTTCCAACCCGATCATTTATTTTGAAAAACAAGGGGGAAAAAACCCCGATCTTGTGAGGGGTTCTCAGAACACTGAAGCAGGCTGCCAGAGCGATTGACCTATTTCCACAGTTCCATCCACAGAATCTCATTAATTCACGTCTCTTGAGAGCCAGACTGAAAACTGAAATCAATGTTCACGACATACATCTAGAAACGATGGGTCGCCTCTGTGGTAATCATCTTTTCTTTTCATCCTTCGTTGAAATTTTTTTTAATGGTTCCAGAAGAGGACGAGTTTTAGCTGAAAAGTTATAAGATTAATATTGTACGAGCACTCAAAGGGTGTGGACCTATATCTTTTTTGGTTCTTACTTCGCTAAAACATGTATGAACTGCAATAGGCCCTATGTTTTTTTAATCGAGAAGTGACGGCAGCAGCGGCCATTTTAGAGAGTTACCACAAATAAGGTCAGATACAGTCGAAGGCCTAAGGCCAGCTTTGTAGGTATTAAAAATGTAATCGTTTCTTTTTTTCTATACTCTCTCTCTCTCTCTCTCTCTCTCTCTCTCTCTCCTCCTCTCCTCTCTCTCTCTCTCTCGTCAAGTATGTGTGTTTGGAAACATGCCGGCATACCCAGAGGTTGTTTTTAGTGAAGTTTTTTTTTGTGTTTTGTGTGTGTGTGTGTGTGTGTGTGTGTGTGTGTGTGTGTGTGTGTGTGTGTGTGTGTGTGGTGTGTGTGTGTGCTGTTTTTGACTTGTTTCGTTTCCAAAACTGTAATTAGAATATGTATAATGTAGATCCTGAGGGGGGAGAGAGAGAGAGAGGGAGAGAGAGAGAGAGAGAGAGAGAGAGAGAGAGAGAGAGAGAGAGAGAGAGAGAGAGAGAGAGAGAGAGAGAGAGGGATCCAATAGTACAACTTCAACTTGACGAGAGGGTCTTTTTAATGGAGGTTTTCTCAGTTCATTATGTAAAATTGTAACTGTAGATGTACAACGCAGACCCCTCCTGAGATGCCTGTGTTCTTGTTTGGAGAGGGTATGCAGTTTCTCATGCAGACATTAATAGAGGTCCTTGTCGAGTCTAGACAAAACCTAAACATGTACTCCGTAACAACTGCCATGTGAGTAAGGAAAAACAAAAACAAAAACAACAACAAAAAATAGCGGAAAACAAAGACCTGCAGATTTTGGAAGGTGCTTTTGATGTAACGCAGTCCACATCTGTAATACTTCCTCCATGGTTCGACTGTCAGGCTTATGTATTGCCTGCAGGAAACGTCTTTCCTACGTGGCATGAAAGGGTTTACAGCCCGGTTTAATAGAAGAAAGCATTGCAAAGAAGCCAGTGATCGAACAGGAAACATGTGGGGATAGAAAAAAAAACAACAGAATGACGGGTGGGAATTGAGGGCGGAGGCGAGTTTGCTGACAGAGGACAGAGAGACACAGAAAGACAGACACAGGGTACGAATACAAATATTATATTCACATGGTGTTGGCCATGCTCGTAGACACCATTCTTGAGATTGCCAGAGGCGTGAGACAATGGTTGAACAAGCAGGTGTCGTTCTGCTCCACTTCTTTGGGACATTTGACAAATTGCCTTTTGCCAATCTACTTCACAAACTGAACTACAGCGATGATCGAAACAACAACCAAGTGGTCTGGTTTTCGTAGTGGTTAAGGTGTCTTATTTTTGTTCCAAGATTCCCATCCGAGACATCCAAGCCGGTTGCAGAAGATTTTCTCTCTGGAGATGTGTGCAGGCTTCAGTGCCCTATGGTCCGTCCAATCCAGCTTTAAATGAACGCATGCATAAAACGTCTTGTATGCACGTTCACTTGTTCATAACATTCCACACATTTGTGTGTGCCACACCATGCTCCACATACAGCGTTGCACACATGTGTGTGTGTGCCATACCATGCTCCACATACAGCGTTGCACACATGTGTGTGTGTGTGCCATACCATGCTCCACATACAGCGTTGCACACATGTGTGTGTGCCATACCATGCTCCACATACAGCGTTGCACACACATGTGTGTGTGTGTGCCATACCATACTCCACATACAGCGTTGCACACACATGTGTGTGTGCCATACCATGCTCCACATACAGCGTTGCACACATGTGTTGTGTGCTATACCATGCTCCACATACAGCGTTGCACACATGTGTGTGTGCCATACCATGCTCCACATACAGCGTTGCACACATGTGTGTGTGTGCTATACCATGCTCCACATACAGCGTTGCACACATGTGTGTGTGCCATGCCATGCTCCACATACAGCGTTGCACACATGTGTGTGTGTGCTATACCATGCTCCACATACAGCGTTGCACACATGTGTGTGTGCCATACCATGCTCCACATACAGCGTTGCACACATGTGTGTGTGCCCTACCATGCTCCACATACAGCGTTGCACACATATGTGTGTGCCATACCATGCTCCACATACAGCGTTGCACACATGTGTGTGTTCCATGCCATGCTCCACATACAGCGTTGCACACATATGTGTGTGTGCCATACCATGGTCCACATACAGCGTTGCATGCATCTGTGTGTGCCAAACCATGCTCCACATACAGCGTTGCATGCATCTGTGTGTGCCATACCATGCTCCACATACAGCGTTGCACACATATGTGTGTGTGCCATACCATTGTCCACATACAGCGTTGCACACACTTGTGTGCCATACCATGCTCCACATACAGCGTTGCACACATATGTGTGTGCCATACCATGCTCCACATACAGCGTTGCACACATGTGTATGTGCCATACCATGGTCCACATACAGCGTTGCACACATGTGTGTGTGCCATACCATGGTCCACATACAGCGTTGCACACATGTGTGTGTGCCATACCATGCTCCACATACAGCGTTGCACACATGTGTGTGTGCCATACCATGCTCCACATACAGCGTTGCACACCTGTGTGTGTGTGTGCCATACCACGCTCCACATACAGCGTTGCACACATGTGTGTGTTCCATACCATGCTCCACATACAGCGTTGCACACATGTGTGTGTGCCATACCATGCTCCACATACAGCGTTGCACACATGTGTGTGTGCCATACCATGCTCCACATAC
>CM031614.1:23994864-23997364 GCA_018398815.1 Conus ventricosus | reverse complement strand
CAACCCAACCCAACCCAACCCAGTCCAACCCTTGCACCACTCCCGTGGGCTGGGTGGTGGTAGTGGCGATGGTAGGGTAATGGGGTTAAGGTCCAGTGTGTTGCCATTCTGTCGTGCTGTCCACAATCGCCCTTTTTCTCCGTTCTCATGTCCATCCCTCTAGCGCTGAAAAAAATTTGATTTTAAAATTTACTACAGTAGAAATCTTTAGTGTACCAGAGTTTGAAATGCTGGAAGATAAGAGGTACGTACTTGTGTTCTTCTTCTTCGTCTTTTTCTTCTTCATTTTCTTCTTCTTCTTCTTCTCCTTCTTCTTCTTCTTCTTCTCCTTCTCCTTCTTCTTCTTCTTCTTCTTCTTCTTCTTCTTCTTCTTCTCCTTCTTCTTCTTCTTCTTCTTCTCCTTCTTCTCCTCCTTCTTCTTCTTCTTCTTCTTCTAATGATAAAGTACTGTGTTCTTCTGGTGGTGGTGGTGGTTTAATTTTACGTCTTTTCATCCGGCAGATGATATTAGACGGGAAAAAAAAGGGGGGGGGGGGGGGGACAAAAAACAAAAACAACCACTTAAGTCATTTCAACACATACATCTGCATGCACTTATGAAAAAGAAAACAGCATATCGGTTAAGGACCTTCATAATAGTCTAGCTACATCAGAACTGGCTAAAGTGGCGGCAAACTCAATTATGCATGAGTCAGACAGAACTTGACTCTCATTTTCATATTTGTCAAGATTGATACCTTTCGCCTTATACATTTTAGTTAAAACTGGACAATCTAATAGAAGGTGGTGCACAGAGATGAATTTTCCACAGACACACACAACTTCAGGAGAAAATTTGGTCTTCCATGTGTTCAGCCTTAATTTTGTGATAATCTTAGCAAGATGGCGTGAGCAGCTAGGCAGTGTGTAGCATTTTTCACAGAAAAAGGTTTTGTAAACGTAGTGTTCCAGGTTGAATAGTATTTCACACTTGGAAGGAAGGATGTAATGGCAAATTTAGCACACATTCTGAACAGTTTTGTGCACCAAGTTTAGCTAGATTATCTGCTATTTCATTCCCTCTGAGACCACAATGTGAAGGAATCCAACAGAAGTCTACGATTATACCCTGAGACATAATACAGTGTATCAGGTACCTTATTTCATATACCAAATCTTTTCTGGCCTTACAATCCCAAGTTTGCAGTGCTTGCAAAACAGACTTGGAATCAACACAAAACAGCACACTAAAAAAGGATATTGGAGTACTATATACACAAAATAAAGCCATCAGTATAGCATACAGTTCTGCAGTGAATATTGAAAATCCCTTTCCGAGATGAAAATGTTTTCCTATATTCAGACTTGGAATAACGAAACCAGAACCGCTGTCAGCTGTGTCCATAACTGAACCATCAGTATAGATTTTAAGGTGATTAGGATATGAATTTTCTAGGTGTTCTTTCACATCGTTCACTAGAATGTTAATATTTTCTTTTTTCTTTGAGACCGTATACTCATAATCAAAATTTCCACTCAAGTGTTCCCAAGGAGGCATCATCGGAACCGTGGGGAACTCTGGAATCGATGTTAAATCTACATTACACTTAGACGTAAGTTCAGCGGTATAATTCATTATTGGCTGAATATATGAAATTTCCTTGGCTCTACTTGGAAAATCTTTATTCGAATTTACAAAAATATCATCAGCAACTGAATTTTTTACTGACAAGCTTCGAATCACATATTTGGCTACTTCTAGACATCTTTGCTCCGATAAAGGTAAGATATTCGCTGCTTTGTAGCTCTTATATGTATTTGTTTGTACAGGAACTCCTAAACCTAATTTAATAGCTTTACTGTCAATACTTTGTAACTTTTTAAAAAGATACTTTGGCGCTGAAAAGTAAACTTCTTGTCCATACTTTAACTTGGAGCGGACAAGAGCCAAAGACAGATGCAAAAGGGTTTTAATATTTTGACCCCAAGGTTGGCAATTAACACTTTTAAGAAAATTTAGTCTAGTTCTAGCTTTAGATAACAATTTTTCTATGTGCATTTTCCAGCTTAGTTTTGGTGTTAAAAGGACTCCCAAAAAATTGACTGATTTCTGATATTGCAACAAAGTGCCATCTATATTCAAGGATGGGAGTACAGGCGGATTTTTCTCATTGTTAAACAACATTAAACAGGTTTTTTCACCAGATAATTCTGGCCCATTTTCTTTTATATATGCCGATAAATTGTCCAATTCATATTGATATGACTTCTGCACATGATTAATTGACCTCTTCTTTGTATGTTTTCTTAAACTAGTATGCATCCATATTGCGATGTCATCAGCATACTGAACTACATGGATATTTTTGGACAGCGCAGAAGGAAGATCATAAAGGAGAACTGAAAACAAAATTGGGGCAATAATTGATCCTTGGGGGATACCCATATTAATGTACCTGAAGGAAGAATACATCTTACCATTTCTTGTACATATATGTCTGTCCATTAAGAAACCTTTTAT
>CM031614.1:23939864-23979864 GCA_018398815.1 Conus ventricosus | reverse complement strand
TGTTCCTGACGGCCATATGGTGAGTTGTTATTGATGACCACATGGTAAGTTGTTCCTGACGGCCATATAGTGAGTTGTTATTGATGACCACATGGTGAGTTATTCCTGACGGCCACATGGTGAGTTGTTCCTGATGACCACATGGTGAGTTGTTCCTGATGACCACATGGTGAGTTGTTCCTGATGGCCACATAGTGAGTTGTTCCTGATGGCCACATGGTGAGGTATTCCTGATGGCCACATGGTGAGTTATTCCTGACGGCCACATGGTGAGTTATTCCTGATGGCCACATGGTGAGTTGTTATTGATGACCAATGGTGAGTTGTTATTGATGACCACATGGTGAGTTGTTCCTGATGGCCACATGGTGAGTTGTTCCTGATGGCCACATGGTGAGTTATTCCTGATGGCCACATGGTGAGTTATTCCTGACGGCCACATGGTGAGTTATTCCTGATGGCCACATGGTGAGTTGTTATTGATGACCACATGGTGAGTTGTTATTGATGACCACGTGGTGAGTTGTTCCTGATGGCCACATGGTGAGTTATACCTGATAGCCACATGGTGAGTTGTTCATGATGGCGACATAGTGAGTTATTTCTGATGGCCATATGGTGAGTTATACCTGATGGCCACATGGTAGGTTATACCTCATGGCCACATGGTGAGTTATACCTCATGGCCACATGGTGAGTTATACCTGATGACCACATGGGGGGTTATACCTGATGGCCACATGGTGAGTTATACCTCATGGCCACATGGTGAGTTATACCTGAGGGCCACATGGTGAGTTATACCTGATGGTCACATGGTGAGTTATACCTGAGGGCCACATGGTGAGTTATTGCAGATAACGACATGATGAGTTGCTCCTGATGGCCACATGGTGAGTTGTCCCTGATGGCCACATGGTGAGTTGCCCCTGATGGCCACATGGTGAGTTGTCCCTGATGGCCACATGGTGAGTTATTTCTGATGGCCACATGGTAAGTTGTTCCTGATGGTCACATGGTGAGTTATTGCAGATGGCGACATGGTGAGTTGTCCCTGATGGCCACATGGTGAGTTGTCCCTGATGGCCACATGGTAAGTTATTGCAGATGGCGACATGGTGAGTTGTCCCTGATGGCCACATGGTGAGTTGTCCCTGATGGCCACATGGTGAGTTGTTCCTGATGGCCACATGGTGAGTTGTTCCTGATGGCCACATGGTGAGTTGTCCAGTGAGTTGCAATGCTGATGGGTCACAGAGATCTCTTCGCATCTTAAATACGCAGGACACCATCTACTGAACTATCTCTTCGCATCTTAAATACGCAGGACACCATCTACTGAACTATCTCTTCGCATCTTAAATACGCAGGACACCATCTACTGAACTATCTCTTCGCATCGTAAATACGCAGGACACCATCTACTGAACTATCTCTTCGCATCGTAAATACGCAGGACACCATCTACTGAACTATCTCTTCGCATCTTAAATACGCAGGACACCATCTACTGAACTATCTCTTCGCTTCTTAAATACGCAGGACACCATCTACTGAACTATCTCTTCGCATCTAAAATACGCAGGACACCATCTACTGAACTATCTTTTCGCATCTTAAATACGCAGGACACCATCTACGGAACTATCTCTTCGCTTCTTAAATACGCAGGACACCATCTACTGAACTATCTCTTCGCATCTTAAATACGCAGGACACCATCTACTGAACTATCTCTTCGCTTCTTGAATACGCAGGACACCATCTACTGAACTATCTCTTCGCATCTTAAATACGCAGGACACCATCTACTGAACTATCTCTTCGCATCTTAAATACGCAGGACACCATCTACTGAACTATCTCTTCGCATCTTAAATACGCAGGACACCATCTACTGAACTATCTCTTCGCATCTTAAATACGCAGGACACCATCTACTGAACTATCTCTTCGCATCTTAAATACGCAGGACACCATCTACTGAACTATCTCTTCGCATCTTAAATACGCAGGGCACCATCTACTGAACTCACGTCTGACGAAAATAACTGCCTAGTCATGGAGCCGACAGTGAGTGTCCTCCTTTGATTCAACGCCTTCCTGCGCCGAAGAGATCAAAGCTAAGTGACAAACTCGTTCATTTTCATTGTCCTGTTTTGTTTGTGTCTTTCCTGAAGAAGACCTAAGAGATCGAAACGCGTCGTGTTTTGTCTTGTGACTCGTTTGTCCACGTTTCTCTTGGCGATTCGCTAACATTTATTTAAGATCTCCTTTCTTTGGAGAGGTTCTTCACCTCCATCAAACGATAGTTTCCGTAAACAAGCTGGTACCAACAGTCCTGACACGAACTCACCCAGAGCGTGGAGGTGGAGAGGATAATCGAACCCACGGTCAGTCGCCACGAGGGCGGAACATAAAGGGCCACACATGTTCATGATTGTCTCTATGATGACATTTTCGTTTGTTTCTCGTCTGACACTTTTTTTTTTTTTTAAAGTGACTGAGTTATAGTCCACGAGTTGCTGTCTAATCTAGAAAATAAAGTTTTGCAGGCATTGACACAGTTAGATTAACAGAACTGCTGATAAAGATGATGCCAAGGACTTTCCCTTCTGGTCTGAACCTAGGTGACTGGGTCATAGTTGACGCTTCGTTTTACAGTGTGTCCGGCTAGGCGTCAACCAGGTTCGAGAAAGACTTTGACGTGCAATGTGCTTCGGGTCATGTTGAGCAACGCCCTCAGTGATGCGTTCAGAAAGCGAATAGCGTCGACTTGGTTTCCCGTTTTCCCAGTTAAACCATTCCACTTTCACATCCTCGGAGGACCGCCGCCTCCCCCCATCTCTCTCTCTCTCTCTCTCTCTCTCTCTCTCTCTCTCTCTCTCTCTCTCTCTCTCTCTCTCTCTCTCTCTCTCGCCCACAAATGTTTTCTTTCTTTATAAATGAATTGGCTCTAGAAATTATTAGAAAGGGAAGGCACGGGATCCAGTTAATACCAGGTATGACAGAAGTTTTCCTGTTGCTATTTGCAGATGATGTGATTCTTTTTTCAGATACGTCAGTTGGACTGCAGAATCAATTAAATGCACTAAACGGAGAGGCGACTAGACTAAAATTAACGGTTAATATGGATAAGACAAAGATAATGGTTTTCAGAAAGTATTTGGCTAGGCATGAAAAATGGTGGTATGGCGATTTAGAAGTTAAAGTTGCAAACAACTACAAATACTTGGGTCTAATTTTCACAACTAAACTTACTATGAGTAAGGCATGGATGGAAATGTATAGAAAAGGAAGGAAAGGAGTTATTGAGATTTTAAGATCTCTAAGGAAGTTGAAATGTATCGAACCTACTATATTTTGGAAACTTGTTGATTCACAAGTGGAACCAATGATAACATATGGAGGAGAAATATGGGGTTTATTGGAAAATGACCTTATGGAAAAGGTGCACACACTGGCGATTAAACGTTTTCTAAACATCCCTTTACACAGTTCTAATAAAATGGCATATGGAGAAACGGGTAGATATCCCTTGCAAATACGTTCCAAAACTAAGTGTGTCAAGTACTGGCTACGTCTTGTAAAACTTCCACAAAGCAGAATTAATAAACAAGCATATCATATGTTATTAAGACAAAATGAAAATGGAAGACAAAACTGGGTTTCTGGAGTAAAAAATCTCATTTTTGAAACTGGATTTGGATTTATGTGGAATAACCAGGGTGTTGAGAACGACAAACTTTTTATTCTAGAATTTAAAGAGCGTTTGATATCCTCCTACCAACAGATCTGGCACTCTGAATTAGAAAATAGTGAGAGATACTCTTGGTTCTTGAGCTTTAATAGTGACTTACAGCCAGAAAAGTATTTATCGGTAGTAACACGAAAATGGCATAGGGATTCATTAGCACGCTTTAGAACAAGGACCCTTGGTCTATATGCTAAAGAAAGATGGTATGGTGTATTTAATAATGAACGTAACTGTATCTGTCCAATTTGTAAAAACAAATAATGTAGAAGATGAATTTCACTTTTTCTTTCAGTGTGAGGTGTATGAAAAGGTACGTGGAAAATGCGATGTCTTTAAAATCAGTATTAGCAGAAGAACGTGACTTAGTCACTCTGTTACAGAGTGATAGTGAAAACAACTTAAAATCTATTGCTAAATTTATCGCAGAAGCAAATAGTCTTCGAAAAAGGAAGCTTCTCAATACGTAAGTCGAATTAATGTTCTTTCTTGTTAAGTCCTATTGTCCTCTCAACTGATTGACTAGGCCTGCTGGTCGCTTGCTATTATGGTGTTTACTAATTTCTATTTGCTTTCTGATTCTCTTTAATTTTGATTTTTCTTAATTTTGTTTAAGCAGTGTTCCCCATGTCAAATAGCAGGTTTTGCTGATGACATTAAACTGTATTCATTGTCATTGTCATTGTCATTCTCTCTCTCTCTCTCTCTCTCTCTCTCTCTCTCTCTCTTCTGCACTCCCAAAATCCCACGAATAAAGAACAATCTGTCTCCCCCTCTCTGTCTCTCTGTATTTATCACTGTCTTCTCTGTCTGTCTCTTTGTCTGTCTATATGTCTGTCTGCCTGTCTGTCTGTCTCTCTCTCTCTCTCTCTCTGTCTGTCTGTCTCTCTCTCTCTCTCTCTCTCTCTCTCTCTCTCTCTCTCTCTCTCTCTCTCTCTCTCTCTGTTTGTCTATCTGTCTGTATGTCTTTCTATCAGTATCCGTGTGTCTGTCTGTCTATTTCTCCATGAACTACAGTCCAGCATCGAAGTTCAGATTTGCAGATTTGGGTTTATAAAGCTGGTCAGAACACACACATGAACAGCTACAAATGTAAAATACGAGGTGAATATGGGTTTACATTGTTGTCATTGTCAGCATTTCTAGACGATAAAACGACACTTTGGGCTGATATACACGTCTTTTTCGTTTCTCGTCAGACAGTTTATTGAAAAGTGACTTTGAGTTATGGTCCACGAGTTGCTGTCTAATCTAGAAAATAAAGTTGCAGGCATTGATACAATTAGACTAAAAGAACTACTTACATTGAAGTACTAGCTACAGATGTACACATTGATCTGGTGAAGATGCTTAACAATGAAAGAGAGAGAGGCAGAGAGAGAGAGAGAGAGAGAGTTATTAATGTTTAATGTACATTCCTTTAGGCCAAAATATAAGGTACCAAGGGAAGAGGGAGGGGTGGGTGGGAACAGGGTGGAGGTGATACATATGTCAACAATAATCAGAATGGAAAAGTATTGTAATGTTTACCACCCCCACACCCCCTAAAAAAGAGTTAAATGAAGAAACATCATCCAATTATATTTAAATTACCAGAAAATACAACACGAATGAAGTTGAACGCTACTAAGGAAAAGCAAATTGATTGAAGCTGTTCGCTACAATTTACTATTTAAAGAATCGACCATTTCCTTCTGTTTATCGCATGATAACATATGCATTGACAGGTTATGTCTGTGCAGATCACTGGATGCCTTAAGAAGCAAATGAGTGTGACAAATGGCAGAGAGAGAGAGAGAGAGAAAGAGAGAGAGAGAGAGAGAGAGAGAGAGAGAGAGAGATATGAGATGCTGATCTATTCACCTAAAGACTATTGCCCGCATAAAGAGGCTACAGAGTTACCAAATGAACGGCACGGTGTTCTGTACAAAACAATATTGATCACAGGAGAAATAACTACTAACATATTAATACCATCATGAAACTACATACTCCATTAGTTACAAAGTATCCATTAGTTACAAAGTATCCATTAGTTTCAAGGTATCCATTAGTTACAAAGTGAGATGACTGCAGGCGGAAATCTAAACAAATCTTAAGTGATTGAAGATAAGTGATTGCTCGTTCATTTTCGTCGCCCGAATTGCTTTGCATCTTGCCTGAAGAAGACCTGAGAGGTCGAAACGCGTCGTGTTTTGTCTTGTGATTCGTTTGTCCACTTTGTTTTTTGGCGGTTCGCTAACATTTATTTAAGATTTACATACTTCACATTACTAAAATGATATGCACCAGATCAGTTAAATGACATGCTTCACATCAGTAAAACGAAAAGAAAAATCTCCACACGATCATTTATTATTCTGGACGCTCAGAGAATCCACCACTGGTCATGCATTGTGCTATGACTTAGTGAAAGGGCAGGACAGCACGAGACGAAATGCATCGCATCTTCATTTCCTTTCTTTGCAGAGAGGACATTAATTCATTCCAGCCGAGTCTTTACTGAGAGAGAGAGAGAGAGAGAGAGAGAGAGAGAGAGAGAGAGAGAGAGGGGGGGGGGGGTTGGGGGGAAGGAAGAGGAGGACGTAGAGGATGGGAGGGTGGAGCTAAAGAGAAAGGAGGAAAGAAGCGAAGTGATAGACGTGGTATTCGGAAGACATTTTTTTTTCTTCCCCGAGGCAATTCCCCAGTTTCCCTTTCTTTCCTGTCTCATCGTTGTGTCTTTTTTCACCGTGCGTGGTTGTCTTACCGTCTCTTGCCCCCCCCCCTCCCCTCCTTTTTTTTTCTTTGGTTTGATTGATTAACTAATTGATGCCTCTATTCTTTTACTTATTTTGCTCTCTCTCTCTGTCTCTCTTTCTTTCCTTTCTTTACTACCGAGCCTTTCGTGGTCTTGCCAATTCCCTTGCCGTTCGTCCTTTCTGTCTTTCTTCTCTACTGTCTTTCAAGGAAACAAAGACATGCAGTAGCGTAGATTCTGAATTGGATTTTTTTAAAGTTTAATTCCAAGGTCAGACGGAGTGGATTGGGAAAGGAGTAGAAGAGCTGTCCGAAACATGTACAGAAAAGACATATTGCACGTGGGTAAAGTCTTTGATGAAAAAAGTTTGCAAATCTTTTTGCCGAAAAACCTGTTAGGAATACATGTAAATTCTCTCTCTCTCTCTCTCTCTCTCTCTCTCTCTCTCTCTCTCTCTCTCTCTCTCTCCTCTCTCTCTCTTTCTCTCTCTCTCTCTCTCTCTCTCTCTCTCTCTCTCTCTCTCTCTCTCTCTCTCTCCCTCTCTCTTCTCTCTCCCTCTCTCTCTCCCTCTCTCTCTCTGTGTATGAGCTTGTACCCGCACACGTTGTGTGTGTGCTTGTGTGTGTATGAGTGTGTGTGCAGTTCAGTTCAATTCAGTTCAGTGGTTTATTTAACGTCTGCTCACCATTGATGATAATAGACGAACAAATAATCTAAAACATCATCACTGTGTGGCAAGAGTTCGCCAGACATGGCGTGCTTATCTAAGTGCGCGCGCGTGTGTGTGTGTGTGTGTGTGTGTGTGTGTGTGTGTGTGTGTGTGTGTGTGTGTGTGTGTGTCTGTCTGTTACGGGATGGGTGTGGTGGGAATATGTTTAATGTTTCCCTATAACCCACCCCACCACTACTACTTTCTTACCCGATCCCAAGAAAAAAAAATGTCATCAAACATGAAATGCCAATGCTAGCACTGCATTATAGATAAAATGCTAGAAACAACACTTTACTCCGTCAAGAAATAAAAACGAACATAAGAGAAGAGAACAGTAATATGCCGACTCTAAGCCACTTTCACCCTCAACCAGTTTTCGGGCGAAAGTGCCCTAGAATCAGCATATTACTGTTCTCTGACAAGTAAGACTTCAATAAATAAAAAATAACGATTATCTACAAACAAACATACTGTGCAGGGTTATCCATTTTAATACTAATTTACTAAAGTTTTCAGAGAGTAGCGTAGGGGAAAGTAGCCGGGACTGAACACGCCCCATAGAGTAACGTAGGGAAAAGCAGCCGTGACTGAACGCGCTTCATATACAAACGGTTGTCTGTTCCCACGGCTCTCTTTTCAGTACTGTCAACTCTGTCAGGGCGGTGTAAGCTTTTAATTGCTAGTTGCCGGCCTACCTGCCCAGCACTTGGGGTGTCACAAAATATAGCTGCAGTTTTAAAAGACAGTGTGGTTTCTAAGTTAGAAAAAGTTTTTGAATCACAAATACTTTTTCAACAGCTTTATAGATTAAATTGTGTGGAAGACATGGAATCAGCTACAAACTTTATATATAACCACACACACACACCACCACACACACACACACACACACACACACACACACACACAAACACACACACACACTATTTAAAAAAATGTGCCCTGGTTTACAGTAGCATACCCTCGCCTACGGTGGCGTGCTCCCTGTTTACATTCCCCGGGTTTTGTCCCCGGGCCCAAAAAAAATTAAATTTACTGCCGCCTTCTTCCCTTTCCCCCCACCCCCTTCCTCCCCCTTTTGTCGTTTCCACCCATTTTAAAATCACCCAAAACACTCCCCGCGTGGCGGGACCGGGCCTCACCCCTTTGGGGGGAATTTGGGGTTTTTGGGGGGGGGGGGGGGGGGTACTGGGTTTTTAACCAAACATTTTTCCCACTGACTGCGGGGGGCAAGCACGGCGCTTTTTTTCCCTGTTCTGGGGAATGTGTCCCCCGGGTTTTTCCCAAAGAAAACAAAATTTGTGGTATCAAAAGGGTTTTTTGGCCCGTTAAAGGGGCAATATTTTTTGGGAAAAAGATACAGCCATTTTTAAATTTCTTTGTTTGACTATTGTTAAGGGTTCCTTATCTAAAAATGGCGCGAAATTTTTGGGAAAGCCGGCCCCATCACGCGTTGTTTGTTGGGAGCGGGCGGGGGGAACAGCTAAACCCATTTTTTCCGTTCATTTCAAAAGGGGGGGGGGGTTTAAACCGGCGGGATTCTTTATGTTTAAAAAACCCTTATTTTTTGGGGAAAACCCATTTTTTGCTTTTCCCTTTCCCAAGAAAAAATGTTCTCATTTGTTTTTTGACTTGATTTTTTAATACAGATTCAGTGTTTATGTGGCAAGCTGATCTTTTGTATTAAAAAAAGGTGTATATTTTTTCTACTTTTCTAATTCAAAACCCAGTTCATCTCCCTTCCCAAGTTTTTGCCCTTATGAAACTAAATGGGGGATTTTTAAAAATTTTTCTGGCAAACAAACAAAGGATAGGGTTGGGCAGCCCCTTTGTACATCTACCGTTGGAGAGGAGTAGTGTGGGGCCGGCACTATCTTCATATAAAATGCCCCAAAAATTTAAAAATTACGGATTTTTAACTATTTACGGGCGATTAGAGCCGCCAAAAAAGCGGGCAACAGCAGAAATTTTGCTGAAAACCTCTGTTTAAAAAAGTTGCAACCCTGTTTGAAAAAAGGGGAAACCCCACGGGCAAACTGGGGCCAAATTGATCATATTGATAAATTTTGGGACCTGCAAAGCGCCCCAGTTTGGGGGCCAAATTGACGTCACCCACAGCCCCTGCAAAGCTCGGGGGGGAAAAACTGGGCCCCAAGTGTCATATATGATCATTTGGGACCTAAAAAAAGCGGGGCAGCCCCCAGAAAATTTTTAGCGGCAAACCCCTAGGCCCAAGTGAATTCCAACATATGATCATTTGGGCCTAGTTGTTTTGAGGTTGGGGGGCAAGACAAAAACCTTTTTATCACAAAGAAAAGAAGTGGCCCCCTATTATTTCCCACTTTTTTTTTGTTTTTTGGGGTGTTTGTGTTTTTTGGGGCCTACCCCACGCACCCCACGCCCTCCCACCCCCCCCCTGGACTGTTTTTTTGGGGTTTTTGGTTTTTTGTTTGTGTTTTTTTTGTTTTTTTGTTTTTGTCCTCCCCCACGCATGCCCCACCCCCCCCCCACCTTTGCCCCACTAAAGGGTTTCCTTCTAATTTTTTTAAACTTAAGTTCCCCCAAAGAAATCATAAATTTTGTCTTTTAAGTTACCCTTTAAAGGGTTATTCAAAAAGTTTTTTATTTTAAGGGAAATTTCTAATTTTTAATTAAGTCGCCCCAGGTTTTTTTAAAAAAAAGTTTTTTAAGTAAGTTTTTTAAAAGTTTTTGATAAAGTTCGGGAAAAAGTTCTTGTTTTAACCATCCCAAGAAAAAACCCCAAGTTTTATTTTTTTTTATTTTTTTAAAATTTACCCAAAAAAAATTTAAAAATCTTTTTTTTTTTATCTTAAATAGAAAAAGGGCCCAAAAATTTAGTACACAAAACGCCTAAAAAAAACTTTTCCCATCGTTGAGGATGTCTTGCTCACTTTTCTCTGCATAGATTTTAAAGGAAGTTTTACATCCTAAGCAAACCCATTGTTTTACAATTCGGGTTAGGGGAAATTTTCTTTTTTAAGACTCCATGTCTTTTTTTTTATTGACTTTATCATTTTAAATACGCCATGATCTATTTTTTTTAAAAAAATTTTAAAATTAATTTTCTTAAAATATTATTGCATTATAAAGGGAAACCCAAAATTTTTAAATGCTTTGTTTTTGGGCCCGGTTTTGGGGTGCTGTTGCCCTTTCCCTTTTTTAAATTTAAGGGTTTTTAGTTTTTTTTTGGTTTTTTTGGGTTTCTGCTGCCATTTTTGTATATTTTATTTTTAACCTTTAATTTAAACTCCCCCCAACCCAGAGAAAAGGGCGCAAAAAGGGCAACATTTTAATTTCCCAATTTTCCCATAAGGGGACTTTGGCGCCCTTGTATCACATGGGGGTTTTTTAAAGGGCGGGTTTTGGGAATCAACTTGTTCTGGGCGCTGGCGGTGTTATGTTTTCATGAGGTTATTTTTTCTTTAACATTAATTTTTTTTTTTCTGTTCCCCTCTGCTAATTTTTTTTCCCGCTTTAACACGCCCCGGATGCTTTTCACTGGTCCCCACCTGATTCATTTTTTTATTCTGGGTTTTTTTGGCCTTTGGTTTTCTTTCTCCCCCCCCGGGTTTTAAACGTTTTTCCCGAAATTTTGTGTTTTTCCCGCTCGTTCCCTTTTTAAGGGAAAAAAACTCTATTGATTAAAAAATAATTAATCCCATTTATTAAAAGGGGGTAACAATGTTCCAAATCTGTAAATTTTAGATCACCAACCCTAGAAAACTCTAATGGGCTTGTTTTTTTAAAAGGATCTTGCGTTTTAAAAACCCTCGTAAGATTCTTGTTCAGAATCAATTGGGGGGAAAACTACTGGGCTTGGGTTAGTGTACAAAAAAATAAAAAACCGTTTGCCCCCCACTTTTCCCCCATTCGACCCCAGCTGCGCTTCTTTCCTGTTTGATACTTTAAAAAAAGTTTGCGGCGGGCATCTGTTGAAACTGTTCTATGCTTTAATCAGTTCCGAGGAACGTTTTTTTTTTTTCCCCCATTTCTGCCTTTAAAGGGGAAAACAGCCCCTCCTTTTTTTGGGATAATTTGCTTGGTCATCAACTTGGTCATTCATAAGTTTTGGGGGGTTTTTGGCCCCCTTTTTTAGCTGTATAGATCGTCACTGTTTTCCTTTTTTTTTAAAAAATTAAAAATTATTTTTTTTTCTAAAAAATAGCAACCCAAAAAAAAAATGTTACCCAAACCTTTTATAACCCCTTCCCCTGGGTTTTTGGGGGACTTTAAATGGGAGGGTACTCAATGCTTTTGGGAAAGCCTTTAAGAATTTTTCCCCGCGATCTTGGCAAAAATAGACTTTGAGGGGTTTAGCAAAGCTGGGTTTCTATTTTATTGCAGCCCTTTGGTTGCCACGAAAGGTTTTCTAGTCAGCAAAAGGATAAAATTTCCCGACGTATAAATATGTAAAAAAAAAATCATTTAAAAAAATGGGTTTACTCGCAAAAATGATAGGCGGCCCCTGTGGGTTTAAAAGCGCTTTCTTTTAGGGAAAATAAAATTTCGCATTTAGAAACCCGGGGGGAAAGGGCGGCGAGAGGAAAAAAAACAAAAAAAAAGCTATGGAGCAACTTTCCCGCTGGGAAAAAGGGCGGCCCATGAAAGGGAAAAAGACTTGAGGAAAGGGTTTTTGATTTTATTAAGACACACTGAAAAAAGGGGCATGCAGCCCTTTCACATTTAAAAATGTTTTATCAAGCAATTTTAAAAAAATATTACTAAATAAAAAGGGGAAAAAACCCAAACGAGACATTTGGGCCCCCCCCCAAAATTCAAGGGGCTTTTATCAACCATCAGAAAAAACAAAAAATGCAAGAAATCGGGTTTATTGTCGTTGGTATGACCGTCGTGTATTTTGTTGCACATAATATTGGCTGAATAAAAATGAACAAAATTATTATTCGCCCCAAAGGATATTGGAAGGGCATCACAGCAATTAAAAAGCTAAGCCAAGCAGCTGGAGTCAGTGAACAAACAGCAAAGAATGGTTATCTAAACAAGCGATTTGGCAAATTTATTTACCAGCGCCTAGACGAATACAGAGACCACACTTTGTCAATACAACTCCAAACGACCACCCATCAAATGGATCTTCTATATTTACCTCTGATACGATTAGACGAAAAAGATTTAAGTACGCACTCACAGTCATTGACATGGCTTCAAGATACAAAGATGCGGAAGCCATTAACACAAAAGAGTGCTTCTGCTGTTGCTGTCGCTATACAACTGATATACCAACGAGGCCCTTTAACTTATCCTCGCATGATTCAAGTTGATGATGGAAAAGAATTTAAAGGCCAAGTGATCAATTATTGTTAAAACATAGAGTTACCATTAAAAGAGGCATTCCAGGAGTTCATAGATCACAGGCTTTAGTCGAAAACTTTAACAAACAGTTAGCTGAAAGACTTTTCTCCTACCAGTATCACAGAGAGCTGATTGACAATTCTCGCAACACAGAATGGGTTAGAAGACTGCCTCAGTTTTGCGCGCAATGAATAATGAAGAATTTAAAGGACTAAAACCAGTACAAGCAATTAAAAGAAAAACAATAAATGTTGCTGAAGACTCCAGTACACCTAGCAAACTATTACGTTTGGTTTAAAAGTAAGGTACCTTTATTTACCGGGAGAAGCAGAAGGGGACACTCGCATCAGGGCAAAAGATCCAGTTTGGAGTGTTGACCATATGAAATAAAAAGAATTGTAAAGATGAATCGCCCGTGTATTATTTACGAGAAACTGACACAACAAAACAACCAGCCCCTCAAAGATCTTTTGTGAAAGAAGAACTGCAGATAATTCCGCCAGACACGTTCCGCTTTAATTAATTTACGGTTCTCCAGTGCCCGATTGCATATGAAAACTCCGGATTAACAAACACCCGTTTGTGTTTGTTCTATCTAATGACTTCTTTGTTACAACTGTTGTGTTGATTTCATGTAGATTAGATCGCAGTTTTACGTTGTCATGATGAAAAAGTCTTATTGCCAAACAATGCTTCTTTGTAGTTGTCATGTGATATGTTTGACTGCACAACGCTGCGAGATATTCCCTTTGCTTTCTTAATGATTTTCTCCTGGCTCGAAATACTGTACATTTTTGACCTTAAACCAACAAACTCTTGATCACCTTTCCAGATAATTCATCCTTCATCTTTCCTAAAACCTTCTTGTTAGTAATTGAATGCAAAGGCGAATCTTTAGGGTAATCAGATGTGTCGTACCATCCCACATGCCCTTTATCTACTTCTAATTCCATGTCTTTATAGATGTCTTCAGTAGGAATTCTATAACAAAACTGTCTGTATCTGTGTAAAGTACTCTGGACTCAGGATACGAGGGCTTAAAGTAGTCATAAAGAAATTCTAACATCAAAAGCTTTTGATAATTCTAAAACAGTAAACCAATAAATACAGGTTTGTCTAATTTGACTTTCTTTTTTTCATTCATTATGCCAAAAAGCTGATCATGAAATTTCTAAAGTCCTGATAATTTGTTTTGAAGTCAGCTTAATTGCTTCGTTCTCTCTGGTAACCAATCTAACATCTTTGCGCTTGTGCGGATTCTCCATAGTCTTTCCAAAACAGCTGTTGTTCATCAGCTTGAAAAAGTCTTTTTCTGAAGCATCTGTGGATTTAGTTCTGAGATCAGTGTTCTTCATGATGTATGGTTTCATGAACTGTTCTTGATCAAAAGCAATTATGCGATGAACTGCTGTCAACTTCAACCATGTCTTAAATAAAATTGTAGAAGTCTGTAATGACAGACATAATTTTTTTTGCCTCGAAGATTAGGCACAAGTTTAGGCGGCTCTCTTGGATCCATCTTTAGACTTTCTGCTGCTAATGGATAGTCATTATGCAGGTCATGGAGTTCATGAGGATATTCTAAATCAACTTCTAGAATGAAACCACGCTGTTGATCAGGCGTTAAACTGCCAACCACTTTAATGCCTTTTGAATATTATTCGGATCGCCGCCTGTGTACATTTTAAAGTTACGTAATGGAAGTGATTGCGCATTGCCATCCATACAGATTGTTTGCATCTAAATACATGAGATAGTTAGACTTTTACTTGGATCATAGTCGTCCAAGTATTTGTTGTTTGCTTTACAGTAATGGTGCGACGCATACTAATTCTCCACGCAATCCGTTTTCAATCATCTGAATCATTGGTAGGTCAGACAATAAATCAATCTGTACTCCAGTAAACTTTAAGAAAGCATCCCAGCTCATCCGGGCGCAGAAATGTAATGCGCGGGATCAGGCTATAATGTTTCATGCAGGTCTTCCATAATTTTCAAAGACGTCGTCCAACAAACATACATCTGCCCATTAATAGGAGTCATGATAGTCTCCCATCGGTTTTACAATCTAACTTTTGCCAAGCATCTTGAGCATGCAGGGTAATCGGAGTCGCTGATGTCCTTTCCTCTAAGGCTAGGAAAAGAACGCGCCTTTAGCGGAAGTGTATCTTCATCAAACCTTCCAACTGTTCATGTACTCATAAGGGTAAACACCCTTTCTAACAAGCGTTGGGTCAAAATATTTTTCGTTATGGGAGGACTTTAAGGACATAGCCAGTGCCTCTAAGAGCCCATCATGTGTTGCATAGAGTCGTAGAAAGACATGTTATTTAAAGTGAAACACATGTACTTTTCTGATGACTGTGCAATGCATGCTACCCTGAAGGCCGTGGTTACTGCTTGCATTATAAGGTGAGAGTCATAACCTCGCAAGTTGTGAAAGAATACAGGCAGCTTCCATGTCTTTGGATCAAACTTTAGTTGAAGATGCATTTGTTATGCGCCGCTCCTCTGAACTTTCCGCTAATGTGATCATGGTCTCTTACTGTGGGGTTTACACTCTTGGGCGTTAGCTCTAAACCGCAAATCCAACAATGCGTGGCTGAGTCATCTGTGTTGGTCTTCAGGCGCCATATGATTTCAGATAGGTTTAGATTATTAGAACAGGCGTTACGCACTTGCTGCATGCGTTTTAAGATGTTTCTGCAGCATCTGGTCTCTATATAATTCTGGCTCTGAATAAACGCCATTCGACTAACAATAATGAAGGCAAATGAACAAATCTGATGATTACTCATTAAGACTGTTTTTCGAAGTTTTTGTGGTGCTGCCCTTCAATAGGAACAATAAGCGACTCGAAGTCTGCGTAAACTACGTATGGACTTGTTTGCAGCCGTTTCCAGTTCTTAAAACTAACTTTAGATCCTGGCGGGGGCGTAGTTAGTTCTGTCTTACAGTCTACAGAACTTTTACAATGTTTTATATGTTCAAGCGCGGCCTTGAGCGGTTGGAATTCTTGTTAAACATTTTCTACAGAATTTGTTTATGTTCATGTTTTGAATTATGCGCTAATAATCTGCTCATTGTGCGTATCAATGTGTAATGGGGCAGCCTGCTGGCGAAAACATTAGGAGTAAGTCCACATGACTTTGGCTGGTTCGCCTATTGTTGGACTGTTCTTGGACACTTTAATTGGCACCAAATTTGTTTCCTCATCCCATGTGTATACATTAACAGTTATTGGGTTGTTTTGTTCTTCAAACTGATCAATTTGGTCTACACTAACAGGAAAAGGATATTCCATTGAAGTTAAGATCTTTGGCGTATTGCCGATAGTTAGTCACTCTCTCTGCGTGTTCGCGGACATGATGCAGCCTTGCAAGAACGCACCACATGAAACATTTGTTGTCTGAATTTTTTATGTTTAAAACTGCTCTCTTTAAACCAACTCCCGAGGTAGCGGAATGTAAGCCTTGCCTACAATCGGTGCATACTTAGCCTGTTTTTAATCTAATCTCTAAGACTTCGCCCTCTGACAACCAGAGCTCTCATTTTGCTTCTTCAGCGGCAGCACCAAACTGTGTAAGCAGTTCGTCTGCCCAACCAGGTGTTAAGTCATTATGAGAAAGAATAGTCTGCTGTTTAGTTGAGACCCAGACTTCTAAATTTTCTTCTTTATTGTTACATAGTCGATTAAAACAGCTAACATTACTTTAACGGTGGGTCTATTGTTAGGTTGCCTGGAACTTGAGAAATAGCATGAACAACACTTGCCTGTACGTGTTGTTGGGTCAATGACTTCTAAATCAATATCATTCAGTGCTCTTGATAAACGCTCTCTCTCGAGCATTCCTTCAAAAAATTCGTCTTGTCCTTCATATATCTTAGCCATGCTGTCTTTCTTTTCTAAGCCAACATATTTATTTAAATTAAAAAAAATTCTTAATCAGAATCAATATCGACGGTCTTTTTGCGCTTGGACTCATAAACTAAAGTATAAACACCTTTTGGTGTTGTTAATGTGAGCTGTTTAGAACAGAGTTTAATGTCTCGTTTACTTTTTTTAAGCATTCCTTTTTTATCTGCTCGGGGTCTGGCTGTTGAGAAAAACTTGTCTCGCCTTTCTTTGAAGATCAAACTTTTGTCTTTTGTAGTCATCAAAATCTGCCTGTAAACGATTAAATTCTTCATCCGTGATGTTTGAGTCAGCTAGTGCTTTATTTATTGTCAGTTTGAACGAACTAAGTTTAGCTGTTATTAGTTGAACCATAGCTGTGTGCTTTTGGAGTTAGTTTTTAATTTTTTGCTAGCAGCACCTACAGCTAATGAACACAGACCGAGAGCTAAGACAAACCTCTAGAGGTAAAGCTGCGGTGCGCCTATGCTGTTGCTAAGAGACCAACACTCGTTCCTGCTGATAGAGCACTTATAGTCGATGCTCCAGTATTAACATATGTAACAGCATTAAAGGCAGCAGAATACCTTCGTTTGGTTTTGCTGTATTTTGAAAGGTCTTGCTCTAGTACTTGCTGCATTTGTGTAATGTTGGTTAATCTGAAGGTTTTTATGTTAGGGGTTTCTACTATCTCTTCTTTTGGCGGCGCTGTAGGCACGTTTGGATAAACCTGAACAGACATGCTTTTTATAAAATAAAAATAATTTAGTATTGTATATCTTTTAATCTGTTATTTTCAATATTCAGCTGCGCATCATATAATAAAAACAAATGTACATTAAGCGGTTTATCGGCTTCTTCTTCTTTATCAATTTGAATGTTTATTACGTCTCTCACAGTTCTCCCGCTTCCATGCAACTGATTATCCTCTGTTGACCTTAGGTCAATCCATAAAACCGTATTTTGTTGTTTAAATAATCATCAAGCTAACATTGTGAAGATGTAAATCTTTAGACACAAGGTCAACTGTTGGACTTCTACACCTCCGCCCCCAAACAGTTTTCTTATTTCATCAAAATGCTGATAAGGTTTAAGCCCGCTAGCGTAGATTTGGTTAGGACTACCCTCAATCGAACATTGTACTTTCGTTATTTTAGGATTAATAAAACTTTTCACTTCCTCTTTCGAATGGTTCTTCATCTTCACCAGCAATAAAATACCTTTAAGCGATCTTGCTGCGACATAAAACTAAAATTCCATATAGCGTCTGCCTGCTTCTAGGATATGTTGTATGATGAATCACTCTTTCGTATATATTGCTAATTTTGACTGATATTGTTGCTCAATTAGCCTTGGCTAAATTAGGGTTGCTAACAACATCAAACTCTAACGTGATGTCAGAAATGCTGTACTTTGCTGCGGTGTCTGTAGATAGAATAACACGTTTGTATTCATTAAAAGTTAGTTCATTGCAATCTGTCTTTTTAATGCTCTTGAAAGTATGGTGCATGCGCTTTTAACAACTCAAAATCTAAGGGAATGGAAAAGCGATTTCCAAACGCAAAATTTACAGCCGCATACTTTTTGCCGTCTTTAGTATCTGCGGCACCTATTCTATGTTTTAGTGCTTCTTCATTTTCTATTCCTTGAAACGCAAAATCAGCCCTTTCATTCCGGTTAGCCATAGATCAGAATAGGTTAAAAATATGTCTGCATTGTGTAAAGAAAATATTTCTTGCCCCTCAAGTGTTTATTTGAATTTTCTTAACGATTGCCCGCCTCCAGATTTGTACAACTGTCCTGTTTGGGTCTGTTGTTGAATCGAGTACTATTTTGAAAGTAAGACGCGCAGAGCCTGGCACAATCACGTCATCTGCTCCTAGGTCTGGAAATTTAACAGTAAGAATTTGATCTGCATCAATAGTAGATGGATTATTTGGAACAGTAATAGTCCGCTTATTTCCCTTCACGCAAAGGGTTCTTTCAGTCTTCTATGCGGGTTAAGAATCGAGCCATGTGCTTGTGACATTTTTATGAAGCAAAATAAAAATTAATTATTTAAAAACATGGCAGGAATTTAAGATGAAGAAGATTATGATGTTTTTGATCTGGAGACGACATGAGTGAAATGATCCTTTGACACAGCATCGCTCAATGCTCTCAATGCGGCTGAATTAACAGAAAGTAAGGTTAAATCATTTTACGAAAGTTTAGGCCAAGAACCTCCGAATTTATAGACCCAAATGATTTTGAATTAAAAGATGATCATTTGTCTGTAAAAAACGATCAAGGGCAACTTGTTCGGCTTACAACTAAACCGACCCATCAAAGTTTTTAGCCAAGAGTACAATTATACAAAGACTTAGTGTGAAAGATCAAAATCGCCTTGGTCTTGGTAGACCGAAATTAGATAGGGAGGCAGTTGCTAAACTTCAAAACACACTGCAGGAACTCCCAACAGCTAACCAAATACAAAACATGGAACTTGAAGAATTAAATCAATCGGCAGATGAAATAATAAATGCAATAGAAGCAGAAACCAGTTTTTCAGAAGAAACAGCATTAAAGACTATACACGACTCGCCGCTACCATGCGGAAATAGCGGCCCTTGATCATGCTTTGAGAAGCATCAGAGGCGAATTAACAAACAATTTAGCAAAACTAGGTGAACTAGATGAGCATATAAAAAGAGAAAAAGAAAAACTCGTTGAGGCTGATGACGCCAACTTAGGGCCTGATATTAAAGAAAGAATAAGACAAAGACTAAAAAATCTTGAACAAGAAAGATCAGCAAGACTAGAAGCGCTGACTACTAACCGAGACCAATTACGAACTCAAGTGAATAGAATAAGAAAACTATCGAAAAAATTTTATATGAAGACACGACACTAGCAGAACGATACGAACACTGTTTAGAGAGCAAGGAGTCACATTAGCAAGCGTTATAACGGCCTTAGGATTTGCAATAAGTACACTGGTGTTGGCTATTACAGGCGGCGGTGGCCAAAGTTCAGTACCTCCACCGCCATCGCCTCCGCTGATAAATCATGGGTAAAAAAACAGCTTGATCATCTGCGAATTATTAAAAAAATTAGCTGGTAAAGCTATAGACTCTTTACTGGCATATTAGGGGGCATTCGTCAGCTGGCTTTTGTCTACTGCAAGCAAAGTAGTTGGCTTTATGGCCGAGCACTTATGGACATTAGTTCTTGTAATAGTTGGGTTATATTTAGTAAGATAAAGACCAAGTAATCTAGGCCAGTTAATCCAAGAACAAGCGCTGTCTTTTCATATTCATGGTCATCGCGAACAGAGTCCGCGAGCTTTGCTGAGTCTTCAATGACTTTTGGGGTTTGGACTTCGGGGATTAGATGACTTAATCTTGGGTGTTCTTTTATTGTTTGTAATATTACTGGCTCAGAATTTATGTCGTTTTTCCCAACCTTCTGTTCATTGCCTGCTATAAGAATTTCATTATTATAGTTTATTATTGTACCTATCTGGAGTCTGAGGTCAGAAGGCAGCATGTATAAACCAGTGCCAACAGCAAAGTCTACTTTCGATCTTGCGTATTGTAAAACATGTTGGTACTTTGAATACTTGAAGGTAAATCAACTGTAGAATTAATGGCGTCTCTAAATTTGCTAAGTATTGTTTTGTGCGTCAAAGCCAGTAGAAAGATCAGTTATGCTCGATCTTGCCTGTGCTTGCGAACCTAGCAACACCAAACGTAAGTACGAATAGAGTCGTTTATTCGTTCTATTCCGCTCTAGTTAGGCCTCTAGAAGTGTCATAAGATAAATGTTGTCCATGCTGTTTTATGCTCTTGCTCTATGGACCAGGGCTGAACAATTTGAAAGGAGAACGCCAGTCATAGTTATACTTTCTGTGCGTGCCCGAAAATAAATGACGCCTAGGCCATGATTAAGATCCAACTTTTGTCTAAAGTCTGTCTTGATGTTAATATTGAATTCGTTACAGATCTTTCAAAAGCCTTCATGTCTATTCTGTTGCTGAATGGATTAAACGATTTGTCATTCGGTAATGGTGCTTGCAGTTCAGTCAAAATACGTCTAAAGGTGTGTAATAGAAATGAAATCTGTACACTGACCTCACCAAAGGATCATGGTGATTTAAATGATCGGCATACGCCACTCCACACCCAGTTGATGCGCAAAAACACAGCAAAGTTTAACTGGTTCTGATAAAACTGCATCGGATGACTAAACCACGCTTTCTGGATGTGCTCGTTTTCAATAGGGGGGTTAAGATAGCTCTTCAATGGAGTACTCACCTTTTTATGAAAAGAGGCAGTCTGGGTCACAGCAATGTCAAGGTGTATCAGTTGCTATATTTTTAAGATTGTAGTGCGGCCCAACAGAATATTTTGCACCAGTATATTTGAATGCACTCATTTTTATTTCGTTTAAAAAAATGTTTGTAACAATAACAACTCAAGACAGTCCTTCGTTTTTAGAACATGCTATTGATAACAATTGCGGGGCCAAAACGGTCGCGCTCCATGAAATATTTTACAAAGTCGAAGGGTTTAATATAAGCGAAACCAAGGGGAATAATAAGATTACAAAAGTTGTGGGGCTCAAAGCTAACCAGTTAACAATACCTGATGGTTATTACGGGTTTTGCTCACTAAAGAAGCAATGAGTAAATTCGGCATTACTCTCAAACTTAACAATGCAAATCTAAAAACAATATTAACATTCGAACCTGAAAAAGCAGATTACTTATTTGATAAAGAGCTAGCTAAAATGTTGGCTTTAAAGTTGACACTCAGGTCACTAAAGATTTGTTGTTGCGCCAAACAAAACTACTTTTAAGGGGGAAAATCCGCTCGATCTTGCATTACATTCATTACTTTATGTTCATTTGGATGAGCTGAGCACTGATGAAAACTTATATGATGGAAGGCCCTCAAAGTTTTAAGAGCTTTACCGGCGGGGAAAGCTGCATATTGCGATTATGAAATTATACAATTCCCTAATTTACAGTTTAAAAGATTAGTTTGTGGGAGGGTCGGATCATTTAATATAAAAATTGCAGACAAAGCAGGGAAGTTGTGAAATGCAATAACCTACACATTGTTTTGGAAATAAAATAATACGTTACTAAAAAATAATGTCGCGTGGGCCAGAAGAATCAGGAGTTACATTAGCGCCTGTAGGTGTATAACTTTAGAATTAAAAGATCTTGCAGATGTTGCGGACTTTGAACAGAACGGTGAAAATAGGCGCTTTGTATGGTTTTGAGTACACTAAAGATGGTGATTATAAACGCAAAGAGGTTGGCGACAGCAAAAAGTTTCCTAAACTAGAACAGCTGCGCAATCTAGAAGCAAATAATGTTGGCCAGTATGAATATAAAATAGTTCGAAAACCTGACCTCAAATGGCACTTAGAACCATATTTAGAATGGGAAATAAAATTTGAATTCATAAGCCCATTTACATATTTTAGCCGTCAAAAAAGTTTCAGAAAAGCATTCAACTCTGGCCCTTTACATGTAAGTCTTATGCCAGACGACAATAGTCGGAAAGAGATTGAAATAACGCCGTATGGGAAAAAGCAGTACATCCTCCACAGAAAAAGAAACAGTTGTAAAAAAAGCTTCTACAAAATTACAGTTCTTTCAAGCAGAAAAATTAGGAGAACACGTTCACAATGATATTTGAAATTTCTGTCTTTAAAGATGTGGAGAGGGATGGGGTTGTGGGCGTTAGTGATGACCTTATAAAAGGAATTAATATTAGCTGGCAAAACTTAGACGTTAAACGCCTTAACGTTACCATCGTCGTTCTTCACAATGGCGAGGATATTAAGATCATAACAACAAGCAACAAAATCAATGTTGACTTAAATAGAAACAATCTTACAGAACTGAATTGGATTAATCTTACACATTTAGGTCTTGTAGGGTTTTATTATACTGAACAAGTTTTGACCGAGAGTATGATAAAAATAATAACTGGATTAGATTAAACTCTGTTATAAAACTATGGAGCAGTTAAACTTTATGACAAAAACTCCTCATTGCTCATTAATTTGTGGGCAGACTGGTTGTGGAAAAACAATATTTATCCTCGACTGTTACAAACAGTTTATCGTTATAATTTTAATCATATTGTGGTTTTCTGTCCAACACTTAAATGGAACAAAGCATATCATGATAGAAGGTTTATATGGACAGATGATGACATATATTTAGTTGATCCCAGCAATAAACTGAGTGAGTGTTTAGAACAGTTTTATAGACTGTTTGAAGGAACGCAGACACTATTTATTATAGATGACTGTTCGGCAGAAAGAGACATAGTTAAAAAGAGAAACACTTTGTCAAAACTAGCTTTCAGCGGAAGACATGCTCGGATAAGTGTGTGGATTTTATGTCAGAAATATAACTCAGTTTTTAAAAGACTTTAGAGAACAGTTAAAGACTGTAGTGTTATTTCACATGAAAGACAGAGACTCATTTGAAGAATGTCTGCGTGAAAATGATGTTATTGAAAACGATCAAGAAAAACATAGGATTAAACAAAAACTAAAATCTGAAAAGTTTTGTAAATTAGTATTGAAAACAGATAACCCTACACAGTATGTTTGTTTGTAGATAATCGTTATTTTTTGGTTATTGAAGTCTTACTTGTCAGAGAACAGTAATATGCTGATTCTAGGCCACTTTCGCCCGAAAACTGGTTGAGGGCGAAAGGGGCCTAGAGTCGGCATATTACTGTTCTCTAGAGATCACTGTTGCTATTTACAGTTCAAATATATCCTATAACCCTTTAAGTATTCACCTGAAATAGTAAAGACCAAAAACCATATTCACACAGTAGAGTTTCTAATACTCTGCTGTTGCGAGTGACAGAAAATCCTTCAATGATTTCATTCAGTCTGCTGCAGCGTTCTTAGAGCCTGTCACGATGACAGTTCTGCACACAATCAGATCAGACTGGAAAGCGGTGTGCATTTTAGGTGATTTGAATCAACAGTGAAGATTTGGTTGGTTCGTTGATGACACGTATCTATGGAGACTGAATGGCTACTACAAGTTCCTCATCTCCCTTACTTCTTCCACACTCATTCTCATTTCTGTAAAAACAACAACCCATAAAAAAAAAAAAAATCGCCTGCAGGGACCGTCTTGGAGAGGGAGCATTTCCACAGCAATTTACGCATTGTGACGTCCGCCACATTCGCCGTTTATCCAGTCAGTGCCCCTGGCAACATGCATGGAGAAAATCAACGGAAAAAAGGACACAGAATGAATTACACTGAACAGAAAGACGTTGCGGCACTCTGACCTGACGTGTGCCTGGCAGGAAAGGCTTCAGTTTATTGGATTTCCTCTCTCTCTCTCTCTCTCTCCTCTCTCTCTCTCTCTCTCTCTCTCTCTCTCTCTCTCTCTCTCTCTCTCTCACTCTCTCCCTCCCTCCCTCTCTCTCTCTCTCTCTCTCTCTCTCTCTCTCTCTCTCTCCTCTCTCCTCTCTCTCTCTCTCTCTCTCTCTCTCTCTCTCAGTTCCCAAGCTGGAGCTCCAAAGTTTACTATTTGGGAAGAGTTTTACGTATATGCAACCGTTAAGTTTAAAAACGGAGTGACTGAGGGCGGAAAATGAAGCAAAATTTGGAAAGAGAGGGGGTTAGTTACCTCCAAGGACACAGACAAACAGAGTATAGTATATGCAACGTTTTTATTTCCACCATGAAGGCAGCCACATCCCGTTTTCAGGGACGCTGTCTATACGTGACATCAGTGTATAATATGTATTTGATTTGAATGTCACTCGTACCACTGGTATACCATAGCCTGATCTCCTCCCAAGGGTGGAATGGGATTTACCTCTTTCATTAAACTCGTCCAACACCGGAACTGTCAGGAGTTTTGCTGGATACGAGATGCAAGGAAGCCGCCCCTCTAGCTCGCCCACGGCATGTAGATGTACGAAAAGGCCAGTTGTTGTGTGGGAGTCAGTTTCAAGGGTGTGTTGTCAAAGCCTGTTAGTGGCGACTCTTTTTTGCACTAGTTAGAGAAAATTTTTAAAAAAGTGCAAGATGTTGAAGGAAAAGCAAAACTGTCTCTCTCACACACACACACACGCACACCACACACACACACACACACACACACACACACACACACACACACACAACACACACCACACACACACCACACACACACACACACACACACACACACACACACACACACACACACACACACACACACACACACACACACACTTATCCACGCACGCATGACGCACGCACGCGCGCACACACACGCGGGTGCAATGTTGTCTGCAGAGCATGGTAAGGCACACAAATAGGCGTGCAACAGCATGGTATAGCGCACAAATATGCATGGAACGTTGCTTATGGACTATAGTATGGCACACAGTTAGGCGTGCAACATTGCCAGTGGAGCATAGCATGGCACACAATTAGGCGTGCAACATTGCCAGTGGAGCATAGCATGGCACACAATTAGGCGTGCAGCATTGCCAGTGGAGCATAGCATGGCACACAATTAGGCGTGCAACATTGCCAGTGGAGCATAGCATGGGACACAAATAGGCGTGCAACATTGCCAGTGGAGCATAGCATGGCACACAATAGACGTGCAACATTGCCAGTGGAGCATAGCATGGCACACAAAGAGGCGTGCAACATTGCCAGTGGCGCATAGCATAGCACACAAAGAGGCGTGCAACATTGCCAGTGGCGCATAGCATTGCACAAAAAGAGGCGTGCAACATTGCCAGTGGCGCATAGCATGGCACACAAAGAGGCGTGCGACATTGCCGGTGGAGCATAGCATAGCACACAAATGAGCGTGCAGTACCACTAAAAAGTTAACGCCCATGCAAGATCTTTTTTAAAACGTGTTCATGCACGTGATCCCGGTTTAAAGCGGGACTGGACGGAACAGGAGAAACTGAAGTCTGCACAGACCTCCAAAAGGGAAAACAAATCTCCCCCTACTGGCCTGACCGTGTCAGGCGGGAATCAACCCCCCCCCCCCCCCCCCAAACCCTGAAACACGATTTTGCCACCTTGCTCACTGAGAAACCCAGGCCCCTCGGGTGTTGTTTCCATCTCCGTTGTGGAAGGAAGACGGGTATGAGGCATGTTGTCAAATATCTTAAGAATCGGTAGAGAATGACGCATATTTGTTCACCTGCAGTGATGCTCCTGGCAATTTTTAAGCATGGAGACTGCAAACATGGCCACCGCTGTTTGAATGAAAGTGTTTGTATCTGTATTCTCTGTCTCTCTTTCTGACTGTGCGTGTCTTTCTGTCCCCTGACAGCAACCTCGCCTCCCCCCCCCCCCTCCCCCCTCCCCACATGCCTTTCTCTCTGTCTGTCTGTCTCCCGTCTGTCTGTCTTCTCTCTCTCTCTCTCTCTCTCTCTCTCTCTCCTCTCTCTTCTCTCTCTCTCTCTCTCTCTCTCCTCTCTCTTCTCTTCTCTTCTGTTTTCTTCTTCTTCTGCTACTTTTTAATTCTTTTTTCATTCCCATGTTTTCTGTTTTCTGGTTTCTCTGCGATGTTGTCTAAAACGTACGCCTAATGTGTTTCTGCCATTTGACTGGGCTATAAATCCTTGGATACCATGTAGGGCAGACGTTTCCTGCAGCCATTTTGAAGACAACATTAACAGTCGAACCATGAAGGTGGTATCATGGATAAAGGATAAAAACTGCGTTACGACAAAAACCATCTTTACCAACAGTCTGCAAACTTTTCTCTTTTTTTTTCTTTCAAATTTTGCGTAACAGGTGTCAGGATGTATATGTTGGGAGTTTTGTCTAGACTCGATAAAGAACACTGTTAACGTCTACACGTAAAACAGCGCCACATGGCGCTTCCAGACACAAACACAGGCGTAACAGGAGAGATCCGCGTTATGCATCTACGGATTACAATTTTAAGTAATGAAAAAAAAAAAAAACCTACTCCCCAAAACAACCCCTTCACTAAAAAAACAACCTTGTTTTGGTCAAACCATGCGGCTGGACTCTCTCTCTCTCTCTCTCTCTCTCTCTCTCTCTCTCTCTCTCTCTCTCTCTCTCTCTCTCTTCTCTCTCTCAACACACGCGCACACACACGCGCGCGCACGCACACGCACACGCGCGCACGCACGTACACGCACGCACACACGCCGCACACACACACACGCACACAACTAGGACACACTCGCAGACATGTGCTTTTATATAGATAAAAAAATAGTTGGTCAGTGGAAGAGTCATTCTGTTAGGAGATCCAAGTGAAAGATGTTCTGCACAGTTCTTTGCTGCTGTCCGCACTTTGTTTGACTGACAATACCAGGGTAGCAAAACAGTAGAACTTATCACCTGACACATTTTGACCTCCCTTGCATCCTTAAAAGGATCCTTCAGTGTAGGCTCAAGGATTTCCCAGCACATTCAATACACTTATACAACGGCTTTATCTTTCCAGCAACTTGTTTCCTTGCAGCGGTTTCTTTTTTCTCTCGATTGACTGTCCTGTCTTTGACTGACTGGTTAAGGGTGCTGTTGGATTTTATTTTGAACCCTTGGTGATGAGAATACCACAGAACTATAGACTGTGCTATGTCTCCAACTAGTTCAAAGGAGGACTGCCATAGTCAGCTACGGTTTACTGATGAGTCCGATTGAATAGAGGAATGTCCTCGGAGCAGGTAATATGAATCTGGGTTTTTTTTTTTCAAAGATGGACTTCGATGGTCCCCCATATGCTGCTGGTGAAGGATGTTATATTAACTGCTCATTTTTACAAATCTTTTCTTCCCGTTTGGTTTTTACTTGTAAGCCCCCTCCTCCTTCCTCCCCCTCTTTTTCATTTGATAAAATCTTTGCCAGGTCATTGTAATGACGGAGGAATTGTTAGCATCCACTTGCTTTGCTCCACTATTAATTTGTTAACGAAAAGAACGATATAGATCCACTAAAGTATTTGAGATCAAATATGTTGACGTTAAGTTTTCGACAATGATATCTCCTCCCCCCCCCCCCCCCCCTCCCCCCTCCTATTTTTTTCTTTTCTGTTTTGTTTTGCTTTCTTTTTGTTTTCGCGGTAGTTCTCTAAAATGGGCGCTGCTGTATTCGCTTCGCGATCTGGAAACGATGTCGCCGTTAGTATATATTTGTCAGTGATGTAAAAAAAAAAAAAAAAAAAAAAAAACAACCAGGAAAAGCTCCTCCACACCTGCTGATTCCTCGTACAATATCAAAATCAAAACGTTTCAGCTAATCCAGTCTTCATCGAAACCGTGGAAAAAATGAGAAGAGAGAGAGAGAGAAGAGAGAGAGAGAGAGAGAGAGAGAGAGAGAGAGAGAGAAGGAAGACAGTGGCTACCACAGAGGCGACCCATGATCCCTGTGTGTTCCCTAGATGCATGACGTGAACATTGATTTCTGTGTTCAGTCTGGCTCTCAAGAGACGTGAATTAATGCGATTCTGTGGATGGAACTGTGGAAATGGGTCAATGCTTCTGGCAGCCTGCTCCAGTGTTCTGAGAACCCCTCACAAGGTCGGCCTTTTTTGTTGTTGTTGTTAAATAAATGATCGGGTTGGAAGGTGCACTGACTGCCATTCAAACGACCACTGAGTGGTCAGTGTTTTGACAAATTGCGTATTGCCAAGGTGACGGAGAATGATACCAGATCCTTGCCCTTATTCCCCCACCCCATCCCCACCCTCTGGTAATGCTACCCTCCCCCACTCCCTTCTGCCTCTCGCTCCTCTCTGGACACACATACTTGCCTTTAGATTTTGTGTTTTCTTTACTTCTCTTTTCCCTGCCTGAAGGGCGTTCAGTGTTGACACAGAGAGCGTAACCCGTGCAGTGAACAAAGTAGGGTGACGTCATCGCAATCGTCATTGCCCAGGGAGTGCAGGGGAGGGGAAACCACACTCACCCCCCCCCCCCCCCAAAAAAAAAAAAAAAAAAACCTAACAAAATAAAAAGTACACCCTCCATTCCAACCCTGGGGAGACAAGGTCTCTATAAAGAAAAAGTGTAACGGGATCGCTTTCATGACGACGTAAAGAGTGTGTGCGCTTCGGGATGAAAGCGTCAGACCCGTAAAAATGGATATATCAATGCATGTTTAACATACGCACTTTCGCGCTTTTGTATTTTAAGCGCAAAGTGACTATTCTTCAAGATCAAACAAAACTCATTCCACATATGTGTGACATTAAAACAACTGAAAAAAAAACTACTAGAATGTTTCCTGCTGTCCTCATGGTTGACATTTCAGTATGCTCGTTTTGTGTTTTGATGTAGGTGATTGACATTAGAACTCTGTCTGTGGAAATGTTGGCGGGTCAGTATCCTAGGAAGAAAGTCAGTCTGAGTGCATGTTGTTTACAGCGACACGACCAGGAAGTCATACGATGTTTAAGGTCATTGTACTCTGTCAACGTTACGAAACGAAGAAGACAAAAAAACGAACATAATCCGTCCGTGTTATATCACCTTGCAAAGTAATCCATCTAAAGCAAGACTTTGTTTTGTAACAGGGGTGGAGAATGTGCATACGGGAAAAGAGTGGGGATGGTAGGGGAGAGGTGAGGGGGGGGGGAGGAGGGGACAGAGGTTATCGGGACTGGGGAACCCCTAAAGCTTCTCTGAATGGGGCGAAAAAAGGTCCTTTCTTAACCATCGGTATATACACCAGTGCATTGTAATGAAAAAAAAACCACACATGATGATTTTTTCATTACTGAATGAAGTGGGTGCTCTATACATCCAAATCGAGAAAAATCATGAGTAAGCCTTCTGTTTACCATTCTTCTTGTAGTAAACTGCTTTTTTTAAAATATAAATCGTGATTGTTCTCACAACCAACAGTTTACAGAAAGGCTAAAGCTTTGTTTTGCTTGTTTCTTTCTTTCTTTCTTTTATTTTATATATTAAAGAACGTACGCTTGGTGCATGGACATTGATAAAAAAATTTGTAAAAATTCCGCCAGGAAAAACGATAAACATGCCAGTTCTGATGGTTTGGATGAATATCATCCGCTGCACAGTTACCCACAGAATTCAGAAAAGCTTAAGGTATTGCTAATGATGGTCGGTTACACTCCGACACTCCCCCCCCCACCCCCCCCACCCCCACCCTTCCGCATTCCCACGCCCTCCTTCATCCCCTCTGTCGTGCCATGAACCGTTTGTTGCGCTTTGCGTTCGTTTCCGTTAGGGGAAAATATAATCAGATGCCAGAAACGCCATTGTAAACGGGTGGATGTGTTCTTCTGAAGAAATGACGTCAAGGGCTGCCTAAATCTGCATCCTGCATTCAGTGACAAGGGACATGAAGCGATAGGCTAGGTGGGTTTTTTTTTCTGTCTACTTTGTTGCTTCTTAACCTGTGTATGAAGAACGGACATTTCTGCTCAGTGTTTTCAGACAACATTCAGTTTCACTTGTGAACAGTTTTAGCATCAATGTGGCCATTGTTATCGTGCGTTTCCATCTTTCTGTCTGTCTGTTCTGTTTCATGGCTGTTTTCGACAGTCAGTCAATCAGTCGTCAATCAATCAATCAATTAATCAATTTATGAAGCAATCAGTTAATGAAATAGTCTGTTTATTTGTCTTATCTACCTTCTGTCTAATAATCTCTCCTCTCCTCTCTCTCTCTCTCTCTCTCTCTCTCTCTCTCTCTCTCTCTCTCTCTCTCTCTCTCTCACCATCTGGTCTCGCCTTATGTTCAGTCTGTCAGTACTAGCCAATCGTCTGTCTTTCAATCTGTCTGTCTGTCCTTTTCTATGTCCAAGCAGATTGTCTACCAGTTCCTGCTTATCCTCAGAGTCACTGTCTGTGAGTCTTGTTTAGTATGTGCCTTACACGGAAAGTTTAGTTTGTCTTGTTCAGTGTGTATACCACTCGAAAAGTTCAGATTGTCTTGTTCAGAGTGTATACTATGCGAAACGCTTTGTTTGTCGTGTTCGTTGTAACACCAAGCGTATAGCTAGTTTGCCTTGTTCAGTGCGTACACCATACGAAAAACTTGGTAAGTCTTTCAGTGGGTACACTATACGAAAACCTTGTTTTAAAATTGTTTCTTTCTTTATTTTTTATTTTATTTTTATTTTATTTATTGTTATTTTTATTCATATTTTTTAATTGGGTTTTTCCTTTTTTTTTCTCTCCCACTGAGCACTATTATCAATCCACCATAACCACCACCGTCACAAATATAATCATACCAGCTACACAAGCTACAACCCCCATTGTTTCACTCCCCCTCCTCCCCGCCTCTCCCCCCCCCCCCCCCCCACCTATTTCCTCTCCCATAATCCCCTCTGTCATTTCCGTCTGGCGGCCATTTTGTTCGGGTGCCGAATGCATGGGAAGATAAGTGACTTTACGTTCTCTGGTCGTACTGTCCTATATGTTACTTGTCTTTGCCTGAAGAAGACCCAAGAGGTCGAAATGCATGGTGTCTTGTCCTGTGCTTTGTTTGTCTATGTTCTTGGCGGTAACTAACCCCCCTCTCTTCCTAATTTTGTTTTGTTTCCTTTTTGTTGTTGCGTTTTGAGTAACTCTTGTTCAGTGTGTACACCACAGGAAAAGCTTAGTTTGTCCTGTGTATTGTTGCACCAAGCGTATAGTTTTGTTTTGTCTTGTTCAGTGTGTACACACACGTAAAGCTTAGTCTGGTACCCTTTTCAAAGAATTTGCTTACGTTGTCTGTAAAACTATAAGCACCCCCTCCCCTCCCTTTTTCCTCTCGGTGGTTTCTGAAGAAGTTGGCAGAGGGTGGTAGTGGGGGCGGGGTGAGGTGTGAAAGACGGGGAGGGGGTGTTGAGAGCAGAACCTGACAAAGGGTCTGGCACCGAACTCCGGCGGATCGATGTGATTAGTTTCTTTTGGTGTGAGGAGTTGGGTCCCCCTGTTTGTTGAACGAGTCCAAGAGGGGCAGCAGAGAGCAGGGATAAAAGTAGGGGATGGCTTTTTTTCGCGCGCGCGCGCGCTCGCTCGCACGCACGCACGCACGCACGCACGCACGCACGCACGCACGCACGCACGCACGCACGCACACACACACACACACACACACACACACACACACACACACACACACACACACAAAGAGAGACAGACAGACAGAAAGACAGACAGTTTCGCATAAAACTGTAAATGAACCTCAGAACGAAGACTAATTAATATGCAAAACAACGTAATCAAAGATAATATAAAAAAGAAAGGGAAACAAAACAGTTGTCTAGTGTGAAAGTATTGTTAAGTTATCACTGAAGACCAAACTGTGTGTGGTGATGGGGTATAGGGTCAGAGCACAGCGAGGCCTTACAGGCACTGCTAGGCCTGCTTGATATTTTCAGCCAATTATCAAATGGCAAAGGTACCAGGCCAACCAAATCCGGAACGGTTCTGTTGATCCTGCTTTGTTCCTTCATGACAGACGGCAGTGAAGGTGGGTGTGTAAGGTTCCAGCGTGGGATGAGACGTCAGGGAAACCCGGGAACTTCTGCCGTTTCCATGACAGTTCCTGACAGTCCTGGCCGACACAGTAACACCATCTCCATTTGTTTAAATTCTCTCTCCTCTGTCTCTGTCTCTGTTCCTGTCTTTTTGTCTCTCTGTCTTCATTCTCTCTTCTCTGTCGCTCTCTCTCTCTCTCTCTCTCTCTCTCCTTCTCTCTCTCTCTCCTCTCTCTCTCTCTCTCTCTCTCTTTAACAGTATTGTGTAGATTGAGGACGGGTCATGCCTATTTTACTCATTGGTTTTTATTGAAGGGAGAAGACCCGCCTTTCTGTGTTGCCTGTGATAGTCAGATATCTGTCCAACATATTCTTTTAGACTGCTGGGATTTATACGACATTAGAAGGAAACATTACACTGCAGATAATATGAAGATTCTTTTTCGTGATGTTCCCCCTGACAATATTTTTTAACTTCCTAAAAGAAGTGAATATATTTCATGGTGTGTGAATTTGGTGGTGTTAGATTTTCTATACCCAGTATTGATTTTTGCAGTTAGTGATTTCAACGTGTTGGTTTTTAATCCTAGGATTGGTTCTTTTAATCCTTTTTTAATGGGTTGGGTAAGGTTTTGCTTTTACTCCTTTTTAACATATATACGTGGTAGTTTGAAACGTGGTGACAGTCCTGAGATAACCTCTGCTGTTGACGGGACTATAATCTTAATCTTAATCTCTCTCTTTCTTTCTCGAATTTACTGTCTCTCCTCTCTCTCCTCTCTCTCTCTCTCTCTCTCGTCTTCTCTCGCTCTCTCTCTCTCTGCCTCCCTGTCTGTCTGTCTTCTCTGCTCTCGCTTCTGTCTCTTTCATCTCTCTCTGTCTCTTTCATTCTCTCTTCTGTCCATCTCTCTGCTTCTCTCCGTGTCTGTATTTCTTCCCGTTTGTCTGTCTGTCTGTCTGTCTGTCTGACTGACTGACTGTCTCTCCTCTCTCTCTGTGTGTCTTTGTCTCTATCTATCTGCATTTATCTATGTACCTTTGTGTATGTGTGTGTTGTGTGTGTGTGTGTGTGTGTGTGTGTGTGTGTGTGTGTGTGTGTGTGTGTGTGTGTGCGTGCGTGAACGCGTGCGTGCGTGTATGCGTGCGTGTGTGTGTTTTCTGTCTGTCCGTCTGTCTCTCACTCTCTCTCTCTCTGTTTTTGTCTCTGTCTGTGTCTGTGCCTCTGTCTGTCTGTCTGTCTCTCTCTCTCTCTCTCTCTCCTCTCTCTCTCTCCTATCTTTCTTTACAATATTTCTGACTGCTTCGCGCTAGAGAAAAAATGACTTTTTCTTTTGAAGGAATAATGAATGACCAACATGAGGACGAATGTTACTTGTCCAGAAAGTTTCGCTATTCATAGACTGCAGCTTGAAACCCGGGTGTCCCCTTTCGTTCTTCTTGTCCTGTATGTCTCTGTCCTCTACCAGCTGCCCTGTCCCGTCCATTGTGTGTTCCTGTAACTCTGAGTCCCCAACCCCTTGTCCCTGTGTCCCCCGTATCTCCTAGTCCCCACTCTGTGTAGTCCCTGTTATATATGTTCCCCGTACCACATGTCCATAGTGTTTCGTGTCATACCGTCTCTTAGATGTCCCCTTAAATCTGTGTGATAAGTGTCCCTGAAGCGTTCCCAAAAGAAAAACACACCACGACAACCAACACACACCCACACACACAATACACGTCACCACACACTACCACACACACAGCATCTCAACTCTTCTAGTCTTCTCTCTTTTATCCATCTACCTCATTCAAAAAAAATATTACTCTTACTCTCATTCTTATACTCTGACTGCTTGGTCAAATGACTGTCTATGTATACAGACAACAGGCTCAAATGTTTACAGTAAACAACTCGGTCAGCTCCACAGTACTTTTTGTTCCACTGATGGAAGGTATCCACCCCAGCCTCCCTCCTTTGTGTTGGAGACCCACAGACGGTGGGGACACCAAACGTTCAGTCCTCATGTCGTAGCACCTTTTCTCATAGACAGTGGATCCTGTTGACCTCACAGAGGGGCTAAAGGCGTTCATTCGCACGCAGACATGTGACCTGTGCTGAACCCATTGAGTACCAGACGAAGGACGAAGCAGGAGATGAAGAGCTACATTTTGCTGAATAACATTCTGTGTGTGGACCCAAGACGACTAGGGACGTGAAAAAACATTACTGTGTTTTCCATGAAGTCCCGTAGCGCCATCTCTTTTCGTACATAAAGCGAGTGACGTCAATGGAAACACGATGGGCATCGTCATGTAAATTAGCGCCCGTTTCTTTTATCAGTGGCGTCTGAATGAATGACTGGGTGGATGCTGGCTTGTTAATGGTCTATTGATATACCTTCTGTGCGCCTAATCATGCCGGAGTGTGTTATGTCTGCACTGCGGAGAGTGGACCGATGTCTTGGTAGAGACTAATGACCATTCAGTGACGCGAGTGGAAATCTCCAGACCACGTGGAATGACCACATCGCAGGAGACGGATCTTGTGAGCACACTGGCGCATTTGTCTGACTCTCAAGCTGATACAGCATGCACAGACAGTATTGTCTGTATATGCAGAACCCCGTAGATGGTCGCCTTTGATTTCATAACATGTTTTGGTTCAGTGCTCTTGATTCGGATGAAATTTGTGGCGTACCTTTAGTTTGGCATACCCTGAAGTCTGTCTGTCAAACACATGGTATTCTAAGTTTCCATGTCCTTTCTACGTCCATGTGGTGACGAGACGATGCCGAAGTCTCAGCGGAATCATGGAAACTGTCGTTGAGTGGACATGCTGGCACTTTCAGGAGGGAGGACTCGCACTCAGACTGGCTCGCTGCCGAAGCACTTACTGTCTTGTCAGCAGGCGAGCTAGTAGCCGGTGTCTGTGTACTGATCAGAACAGGCGTCACCCAACATCACGGGACTAATTTGGCGGCGGCGCAGGTTCCCCTCTGGTGGGTTAAGCTAAGGTGGCCTGGTGTTAACTGCTCCCTGCGGACTGCTGTGATGAGGCTGCAACAGGACGAACCTGAATGTGGCTGTGTGTAGGGAAGTTGAAATGACACCCCCCCCCCCCCCCCCCTCCATCCCACCTCCTCTCCTCCAGAGGAAACACACACACAACGCACCCACGCACGCGCGCGCGCGCGCGCACAGCACGCACACACACACACACACACATACACGCACGCACGCACGCACGCACGCACGCACGCGCGCACACACACACACACACACACACACACACACACACACACACACACACACACACACACACACACACAGAAAAGAAGAAGAAGAAGAAGAAAGAAGAAGAAGAAGAAAAACAACCCAAGGTCACTTCAACAATTTTGTCCAAGAAATAACCCGTCGATGGACAATAAAAGCGAAGGCTCTGAAGCATGCTGGTTTTCTGTCTTTTCTGTTTCACGTTGAAGATCTTTGACGCTGTGGCCACAATGACAGCTGGGGAGGGCTGACATGTTCCCGCCCCTCCTGTCTGATCTCTCGCCTGAAGAGTGCGCGCCGACCGGAAACAAGGGCGATCAATTCGAGGCTACTGGAGCCGAGTCGATTCGGTCATTTCCCCTGGCAGTAAACACTTGGTGGGGTGTCAGGCATGTTTCAGAAAGTCGATGTCAGCCTGTTTCAGAAAGCCGATGTCAGGTCTGTTTCAGAAAGTGGGTGTCATCCCTGTTTCAGAAAGTGGATGCCAGGCCTGTTTCAGAAAGTGGATGTCAGGCCTGTTCCAGAAAGTGGATGTCAGGCCTGTTTCAGGAAGTGGTTGTCAGGCCTGTTTCTGAAAGTGTATGTGAGACCTGTTTCAGAAAGCTGGTGAAATGAGAATGATGACGTCAGATGTTTCAAAAAGTGAATGATGAGATCGTGTCATGTCAGACTTGTAGAAAGTGGGCGAAACGACTGTTCTGACGTCAGACCTGTTTCAGGCAATGGTCATATCAACCTGTAGAAAGTGGGTGAATTGAAGGGGGTGACGTCAGACCTGTTTCAGAAAGTGGGTGACTGACGGTGGTGATATCAGACTTGTAGAAAGTGGGCCAACTGAAGGAGTGACGTCAGACCTGTTTCAGAAAGTGGTGACGTGACGGTGGTGATATCAGACTTGTGAAAGTGGTCAACTGAAGCAGGTGACGTCAGACCTGTTTCAGAAAGTGGGTGACGTGACGGTGGTGATATCAGACTTGTAGAAAGTGGTCAACTGAAGGAGGTGACGTCAGACCTGTTTCAGAAAGTGATGAATTAACAGCGGGGATGTTAAGACACTGCCCCTGTCTGGTAGCTCCACACTGAAGTCTTTGTCCGAGTTTGAGATGTACACACACGAATACACGCACGCACACACACACACACACACACACACACACACACACACACACAACACACACACACACACACACACACACAACACACACACACACACACACACACACACACACACACACACACACACACACACACACACACACATTCACACACACACACACACACACACACACACACCACACACACACACACCACACACACACACACACACACACACACACACACACACACACACACACACACAAACACACACACACACTCACACACACACACACACACACACACACCACACACACACACACACACACACACACACACACTCACACACACAAACGCACAGGTCTCTCTCTCTCTCTCTCTCTCTCTCTCTCCTCTCTCTCGCTCTCCCCCCTCTCTCTTATCTGTCTATCCATTTACCTGCTTACCTATCTACTTTCCTATCTATCTATCTATCTATCCATCCATCCGTCCGTCCGTCCGTCCGTCCGTCCGTCGTCTGTCTGTCTGTCTGTCTGTCTGTCTGTCTGCCTGTCTGCCTGTCTCTATCTTTCTATCATGTGTCTGTCTGTCTGTCTGTCTGTCTGTCCCTCTGTTTGTCTATCCGTCTATCTATATCTGTCTGTCAATCTTTATTACCATCTCTTTGAGAACATCACTGATCTCCGATCCTTCTTCCCCCCCCCCCCTCTCTCTCTCTCTCTCTCTCTCTCTCTCTCTCTCTCTCTCTCTCATCTCTCCTCTCTCTCTCTCTCTCTCTCCCCCTCCGCCCCCTTTCCCTCTCTGTTAAATGGAAATCAGAATGTATTTGAAAGGATCTTCCGCCCCAACCCTCCCCTTACTTTCTGTCTCTCCGTTGTACGTATTTCATTGCTTCTAAAGTTACAGTAATTATCGCATCTACCCCTCTTCTATGTTTTTATGTCTTTTGTTTTCCTTTGCATATCAATTAACCTGACCATAAATCATTTGAAAGAATAAAACATTTGCATTTATAAATGATCTGAAAGAATAACACAGAAAGAGTAAAACACTTGCATCTTATAAATCATCAGTGAAAGAATAACACAGAAAGAATAAAACACTTCTCATCTCATTTTCCCAAGTTGTTTGAGTTCTATCTTCAGCCGCGCCACTCTTCCACCATTCTTTCTTTCACTGACCTGTGTCATAGGTCAGTGAAAGAAAGAATGGTGGACGAGTGGCGCGGCTGAAGATAGAACTAAAACAACTTGGAAAAATGAGATGCAGTAATATCTTCATGCTAGAGTCTATGGACTATCAAAATGAATAAAACACTTGCATCTTATGAATCATTTGAAAGGACTAAACAATCTGCCACCACCCCGTTCTGTTGTCTACTTTTTGTCTCTTTTCTTGTCCTCAAACACAAATATCATATTGCATTTTATTTGAAAAAATCCCCTCCCTCCCCCCCCCCCCCCTACCCCCACTCTCCTTCCCTTCTTCAATTCACATTCTCGTACGCCTACATCTTATTACATTTTATTCCAAAGGATATTTGCCCGTCATCCGTTCGTCCTCTTGTTTCTTCTCATCGCTCTAACCCTCGCCTGCATTCATACCGGAAGTGACAGCACCGACGGAAGTGGTCCCATGACAGGTCCAATACCAGCAGACCTTCTGTTTCCATGACAGCCGTCACAGGAGCGGAGACGGCTTTTCCATCCCAGACGAGGACAACTCGAACACACCTGCAGAGAGGAGGGTTAGGGAATGTGTGTGTGTGTGTGTGTTGTGTGTGTGTGTGTGTGTGTGTGTGTGTGTGTGTGTGTGTGTGTGTGTGCGTGCGTGTGTGTGTGTGTGTGTGTGTGTTTTCTAACATATTGGCTGAATAATAGACATTATTGAAGGTTAGGTAAAACTATACTGCGGTGCCTAAGCCATCCGTTCCCCTTTTTTGTACCCACGAATGACCAAAAAAAAAATGGGATGGGGTGGGGTGGGGGGGTGGGGGGGGGGGGGGGGAGGCGTGTTTGAACATAACGGCGATACAAGAAACAATACACGAAATAGGCCGCGCGTGCATATCAGATATTTCAGAACGAGAACTAGCGTTTTTTCTGGGCAGCATGTGTTTTACAGTCTCATTACCAAGTCGCCAGATCCGGCAGCATTGGGGTGAAAGTAAGTGTGTTTCAGGCAATGCCCTGCCTCCTCCCCATTCCCCTCCTCTTTCCCCCTCCCCCACCCCCACCCCACCGAAAAAACACACACAAAAAACTTATGCCTGGATTGATATTTACCTTGACCTGTAAAGGAAGTAAAAGATAATGTGACTCAAAACTATTCACGGATCGCTGATTTGTGCTTAATACGTTGTGGCATTGTGGTCAGTCTGGCACCTGGGATCTGCAAGGCAAAAGAACGTGATACCCCGACGGCTGTTCCTACCGATCACTACACAGTTTACAGAATTTGATGATGATGATGATGATGATGATGATGATGATGACAATATGATAACAATAAAAAAATAATAACAATACTACTGCTGCTGCTGCTACTGCTACTACTACTACTACTACTACTGATGATGATGATTATTATGATGATGATCATGATGATGATGATGGTGATGATGATGATGATTTTGTTCAGCACACGTCAGGATGACTTGCTTACATGCAATGTATGAACTGGTTCACTCGTTCACCTGTACCATGGCATGCACATTAATTATATGTAATACACAAAGTCAGATAGCCTACATTGAACATCATGTATAGTCAATTCAGGAACACTTTATTATCTCCAAAGAGAAATTAAGAGTGGCCATAAAACATGCCTATGGATCTATATTTAACACATCACGAATCACACCCATCCATCCACCTACCCACCCACCCACCCCACACACACACACACACACACACACACACACACACACACACACACACACACACACACACACACACATTCACACACATACACACACACACACACACACACACACACACACACACACACACACACACACACATTCACACACATACACACACACACACACACACACACACACACATACACACACACACACACACACACACACACACACACACACACACACACACACACACACACACACACACACACACACACACACACTCAGAAATGATTACACGCACTCATACTACTTTCATCATACACCCTATCACTACAAACCGTCTGAAATCACTTTATGTGGGAAGACGTTAAACGGAAGAACAACAACAACACACACACACATACACACACACACACACACACACACACATAATAATAATAGTAATAATAATAATAATAATGATAATAATAAAAACAAGTTTTCTGAACCGGATTTCATCGAAAGTTCAGTTTTGATTCAGGAGTTTGATAGAACTGGGAACGAAACTGTTTTTAGTTCTATTTGTTTTGAATTTTGGAATTTGGAATCTTCGTCCAGATGGTAGAACATTTTTTTTTTTTTTTTTTTTTAAGAACATGAGATTTGTCGGCAGCAATGTTCACAGCGTTTTGTGTAACACGACATTCATATATTTCATCTAACTGTCCTTGTTTGTTTGTTTTTTACCAATAATCTTTCCACATGTATTCACCACTCTGTTTAAAATGTTTTTATTTTTCACACTAAGATTTCCAAACCAGAAAAAGCTAATGGACAGCACTGGTTCTACAAAACAACGATAGAAATATTTAAGATGTCCTTTTTAACAGCAAGAG